>OZ010676.1:41739408-42939408 GCA_963932185.1 Troglohyphantes excavatus
GCCTGTATAACTACTGTAACTGCACTTCGAATCGACGAGTAAGGGCCAGTGCGTACATAAATTCAGTACTGTAATACATTTTTTTTTTTTGGGGGGGGGGGGGGGGGGCGTTGCTTGAAACAAGAATTTTCCCAACTTAATGTTTCGAAATTCCCAACTTAGCTATTCAAAATTTTAACTCAGCAGTGCTGAAAATTCCCAGTTCCAGCTTATAGAATGTTTCGTCTCTTTTTATATACTAGGTATAATTAAACAGTTCTCTCACAAGCATTGATTTGTTGCACGCATGTAAGAATGTTCCAATGCAGTATTCATTCTGAGGTCTAATTTAAAGGTAATCATACAAGTTGGGCAATTTCTAATCTTTCCTAGCTTTCATTTGCTAATAATATTCATTTTTTTCAGGCATAAATTTTCTCAACTCGGTGATTTTTAAAATTTGAAATTCCCAACTTTTTGGGGGGCGATGGGTCTGCATAAATTGTAGAGAACGACGAGTTGTATAATTCCAATTGACAGTTTAAACCATTTGTGCAAAGATTATCTAGTGAGAAAAGTGACGTTTGTTGCAGATGACTATATGAAGCCAAAACATCACAGTAAAGTTCGATTACGACTTAAGTAACGGTTGAAAGAGATGTTTATGACAAACAAAATATTACCAAAAAGTCTAAATTATGACAAATGCGCAGAGATCTAGAGCCTACCGAAGACGAAAAAAAATGAACAAACTCGCTTACAAAGTACCCAGGAACCAAACCTTACGGACAGTGGGAACTAGACGATTTTTCACAAGCTAAGCATAACAAGAATCTATATTTTAGTCAAGTTTAAAATAATATTAAAATAACTATTCCTACATTCCCTAATAAATTGGATCTCTCCTTTTAATATTGTGTCAGAAACTAAGGACTTCAAATTTTTTATCCATTAAAATTAAAGTTTTGCAAAGTGTGTATTGATTGTTTAAGAAAATTGTGTACACTTCGGAAATTGGGTTAGTGTAATATTAAACTTGGGAGGGGATGGGGGAGAGTGAGGCTAAATGTTCTAAGGCGGCGGCCCCAATGGCGGCTCGCCCACTACAGCAAGTACAGCCGGGCTGCACCTTATTTTATTATATTTTAAAAATAAAATTATATATTTTACTAATTTTCTTAAATGAAGATTAGAATTGGAAATGGAGATTAAATTTCAACTCTTAAGTAAAAAAAATCTCCGATAAATAGCAAGCGTGTTTCCGTAATGCACAAATTCAGAAGAAGAAAAAACAAAAACTCCATTCAATCAAAATTGCAGCTAAGAAACGAAGTTCGAAATCGGCTGCATCGTTGCCATGGCAACCTTATGTAGTATGACTTCCCCAGCACGCTAAAATGGAGGATGTGACGACACAAACGTAGCGCAAAAGGATTTTTTCAAATTAGCTGTACTAGGGATTTCGAATAAATTTAATTTTAAGGTTTATTGCTGAATCGGCGAGGCGGGGTTGAGGAAAATGATAATTTCGAAGAATCTCTCCAAACGGAAATAGTTTTCGATAAGTTTGCACGTGTGTTGTTGTTTCTTTACTCAATTAATATTAAAATTGACCGATTCGCAAGTTTGATAGGAGGATTGATTTTATTTTCAAAAAATAAGTAAGTGTTTTCTATTATTTTTACATGTTATCTTTCATAAAAGTTGAAAGGAAACTTTGGTTTGAGTAATAAATTTTAAAGAATGTCCGTTCGTGTATGGTTGTGTGAAAAAGGCGAGGGGGGGGAGTTACATGTTTTCGGCTGCACTAACATTTTTGACCACGGGCCGCCACTGGGCGGCCCTGGATATTAAACATTGTTTTATAAAATTATTTTCTTAAATTTAGTTTTCGAACTCCCCTGTAAGCTTTTATTAAATAAAATAATTGGAATAAAAATTCATAACTGCTGATAGGCGGAAAATAAATGAAGTAATATTTAATTAAATTTCATATTAAAAAAAAAAAAATACGCAAAGTATCTTTTGAGACAATTTTAATGAAATGGGTGGAAAATGAAATGGAAAAAATACCCAAGGCAGGGCCATTTAAAAGATTGATTTCAACTATCTATTCTTCCTTTTTTTTTACCGTAACTAGTAAACAATCATGTAGAAGGAGTGAGAAATGATAAAAAAAAAATTTGACAATGAAAGTGGGAATCGGACCAGACGGGCCCTTTCTTTCATTATAAAATGTTGACGTCTTATTCGTATGGGACTTGTTTCTTTGCTTCTTTGCTTCGTAGGTCGCCCTTAGCACCGTGGGATCCATTGCGAACCTCGTTGTAGGGCCGGGCCGGCCTCCTTAACCTCGTACTCCGCATAAACTTATAAATAGTTAAAACTTACCCCAACGGACCCCCCCCCCCCCCCCCCGATTTTTTTAAATTAATATTTTATTCTTCTTCAGGATTGTCCGTTATTGAATGAATTATAAGATACCATATCGTATAATGTATTATAGTTTCATTCGAATCAAGTGATCTCTTTATGACATGAAACCGGCAGTTTAGGGCACACTCTAAGCTTGAAATTATTACACAACTGGATTGAAATACATAGGGTAAGATGAGGTATTTTTTTTAAATTAAATATAGAATTACGCAATGTTAAACTTATGTTTTGATATCGTTATTTTTTAAAATTTTATTTTGCTAATGAATATTTTATCAAAAAATTATATTTCGGGGAGTTTTAATTGAATTACAAATGTCGATTTGTTTGAGTACACGAAAAAAATTGTGATAGTTTGATAAATGAAAACTTCTGTATATAAACTAGAGAAGTCGAATTATTTACGAATATTCCTGGGATTTGTATAGAAGAGAATCCTTTTAATACATTCCAATGTAAAAATTCTACTTTATTTAGTTTTCTTTTTGCAATGTTTTGCAAAGTGGGAAAAATGGGGTTTCAAATTATTAATGTTAATGAATAGGAAATTCGTAAATTTTTTACAATCTTCGGCAAAAGTGCAATTATTCTACAAAAATATGAATTTCGAAGTTTATAAATAACAAGAACTAAGTACAATATATTTAACATTGTTTATAATATAATGTTATATAATATAATGTAGTAACATACCTTTTTTTTTTCAAATAAACTGTCAACAAAAGAGTATATTTCGATAAAAAAAATGGACGTCTTTGCTTGTTTTATTACCAGGAAAACATAATGTTTTAAATGAAAAAATAATAATCGGCGGAACAAATTAAAAATAACTTAAATACAGCATAGATTTTTGAATCAAAATAAGACAAATTATAATAGCAGGTGTTTGTTTTCGAATAAAATCAATAATAAAAAATGCTATTTTTTTCAAAATGTTTCATATTACAATTTACTTTTAGAATTGACTGTTACAAAATTCTCTGTTAATAATCAAATATACTGAGTTTTTAAAAGTTGAAGGTTGTTATTCATTCTATTTTATTCAAGTTACTAATCTGACTTAAAAGTTTGTTCTAATAATGCGTTTGTACACGAAAAATTCCATAATTCCTATTGGTGACCCAAATAACCCCATGTATAAATCGAAGTTGATTATTAAAAATATTTATAAACATCGGAATTAAATAAAAATATTCGATTGTGTTTCTAATAAGTAAGTGAACGTTTTTGTATAATAATTAAAAAAAAATTATTGAAAGAAAGTAGTTGAACGTCAAACATCAAGTTTTAAGACCCGTTTTCCCCCACCTTACCCTTCTTAATATTTTTTTTTAATAAATAAATATTTCTTAATTTTCTATTAATAAATTGAACTTACTTTTTCCTGGCACCCAAGGCTGACCGTTTGACACGCCACTGCTCCTTATAAAGTAAAAATATTTTTGTTTCCCTTACATGTGAAAATGAAACATTTATATTCTCCTCATTTAAATGCTTTTTCTCCGCGTGATGAACAAAATTACTTCAATCAGATCTTACAAAATAAGTTTAAGATAAGTAACTTGAGCGCGGAAAAGACAATAGTTACTATTGTCCCCTCGCAAACAAAACAGGCGGCCGGAAACACGTGATAGCACTCAAATGTGTATTAACTGTTCCACTCGACAATTAATCACAACTTCATCATTTTGCCAGTTCCGGTATTTTTAAACTCAAAGACAAAAGCCAGGCTTTGTCTTCATTTGACTCTTTGAGGGGGCGGCATTTATTTATCGCGACTTAGCTGTATAATAGTCTTTGCCCCGCTTCACTAACTCTTGCTCTCATGGAGAACTTCTAGATCGCAACTGGAGACAATTGTCACCTGGACCATTGTGCTTCTTGAATCCTCCTACAACTCGTTTAAAAGGATTTTTGCATTATGCAATAATAAGCGCGGTCGCATTGAATGGTCGTTTAAATTCTAGTGTCCTGTAATCGACATTAGAATCTGGAACATTTAGTTTCGCTTGATGTGAGTTTTTATCCTTGGAGGTTAATTTCAGATGTTTAAGAATGTTTAACCTTTTTTTAGGGGCAGCAAACCAACCGAAGTCAATGAAGTTCCCGTGAGGGCTTCAGTGACCAAATCGTCGACCTTTGTTCCTTTATATAATTCTCAGTGGCGTAGGCAGGATTATCCGATGGAAAGGTTAATGTGCATAGGGAGATTATTTACGCCGGTAGTTTAAAAAAGTTTTACAGAAAAATATTTTTGAACTGTTTATTTTAATAAATATATTTTGTAGAGTGTCAAATGTACGTACAATATTCACTTTGACTGGTTTGGAAGTATGCAAATTTTTAGAGAAATTTAGGTACGGGCCAACACCTTCTAGGGCTTATCGTATTTACTCAGTTATATATACATTTTTTAATGTTATTTTAACTTTTGATTTTAATATAAATTTTCTTTTTAATGTTTTTCTAAATTTTAAATAAATAGGGAAAAGAAATTGATGATTTAAAAATATATAACAATGATACAAACGTTTATTTAAAATTGAGTTAACTCTTTTTGTTTTAAAAATAGAATTTCTTTGATCTCTTTCAAGACTGTACGCCCAACTATAATTTTTTATAATAGAAACCAAGCTCATTATAGTTATATATTATGTAGATGAATGAAATAGTCTCTAAAGGAAATATATAATTTTTATGTGATTTTTCTTCTTTTATTTTCACTAGCTTCTTAAACTATCCATGACTGTCGAATTAAGCTCCGACTGCGATTAAAATATTCGATGGAATTGTATATAGTAAGCATAAGCAATTGCTTGTTTCTAAGTTCAATCTCAATGGATCTACCAATCTGAGGAAAATATTCCCACATCCTAACGTAAAGCTACAATTAGGATTGTAACAAAAAACTATTTGCTTCACTACACGACTTTTAAAAACATATTTTATGAATAATGAATGAAATGCCCACATTCGTAACCTTTTAATCGTTTATTTAATCACTTGCAGCAAATGAAGGGGGAATCGGATAAAAATTGCCATTTCCGCTGATAAGAGTGTCTCAAAACTAACTTACAATCGAGTGTCAGTTTGCCAACTTCTAACTTATCAAATGTTTTGCTTCAGATGCTGATACAATTCTGCCAACAGAGCAGTAATATTATCTAAGTGAAGTATCCTTATCGAAATGAAGTGCTTACCCAACACATGTCAATAGCGATATGACACGTTTAAAACTAGACGCAAAACTATTTATTTTCCATATTATCAATGCGCTGTTGTAAATGAGGTTAAACTTTTTTTTTAATAAGCACGACATATCTAATGAAAATAAGAGACTTTTATGTACAAATGTGAGTATACCAGGACTGTACAGAAGTGCAGAGATATAGGGGGAGGGGGGCAGTGCCGTTACACAAAAAATATTTTTTTAGGGGGGGGGGGGGGGGGTTGAAACTAGAAATTTCACAACTATACTATTCGAAATTCCCGACTCAACAGTTCTAAAAATTCCTAGTTCCAACTTATCGACATTTATCATATTTTTTTTATATATATTTTGGTTAATATTAAACAGTTCTCTCACAAGCATTAATTTGTTGCACCCATATTCCAATGCAGTATCCGTTCTGAGGTCTAATTTAAATGTAATCTTACACGTTGGGCGATTTCTAATCTTCCCTAGCTTTCATTTGTTAATAATATTAATTTTCTACGTGGATAAATTTTCCCAACTCAGGGTATTTAGAAGTTGAAATTCCCAACTTTCAGGGTTTCCAGATTATTGAAGGGGTCGGACTCCCCCCCCCCCCCGGTGCAACGGGCCTGGGGGGGGGGGCACTGACAAATTTTTAAGGATATGTATATTAATCCTTTGCGGTCTTAGTTTTTTTTATACTTTTTTTAGAATAAGTATAATTTAATTTACTTAATTATAAACTTCAAACTTTCTGCTTTTGTTATATGTAAAGCTTTTAACTCTGCTAAGATTAAATTACTAATGGTGAATTATTAAATAAGTCACGTTTTAGCTTTTTAAAAAAAGTTTCACATAAAAAAAAGCATCATATTTAAAGATACACTTATTATTTGTTTCAAATAAAAATTTACCTAGGTTTACAGTAACGTGTACATATAATTTTATAAGAAGAAGAACAACAAAAATAAAATGGTAAAATTGGCTTTTGGATAATCGCCCAACAATGATGACTATCGCCCAACAATTTGTGACCATATTGTATTATGTGAATATAAACTCATGTGTTAATTTTTCTATATATAAATTAGTTAGTTAATGTCGTTTTCACTGTTTTATACGTCATAGATCCCTTCACTCAATAAAAAAAATATTTTGTATATCCCTCTCCCCCTATGTCATAGATTTTCACGTTAGCCTTACCCCTCCTACCTACCTCATGTCACGACACAATAAATTTTTGCAGTTATAAATCAGTCATTATAACTTATGCATTGCAGTTATAAATCAGTCATTAAAACTTATGTTTTGCATATTTTATCAAACACCCCATTAAAAAGATTGTGATTTCATAAAAAGTTACTTATATCATTTTTTTTCCTGCAAAGTTTTGCTATACGCCGCGTAGTCATTGAGACCCCCCTCCCCTATGCCACGCCACAGTCACGTATGACTCATCCCTCACCCCAAAGGTGCGTGACGTAATAAATGAGCTACCTCATATCAAATATTATTTATTCATTAAAACTGTTCACAAGCATATATTTAAAAAATTGATGGTTGGGGGGGGGGGGGGTAACCGGCTTTGATTACTTCAGAGAGTCTACGGGAAGGGGGGGGGGGGGGGGGGGAGCGGGGGATTCATTTCATTGGTGATCGGCAAAGCAGACTTATCTTTGTTGTATCATTCTTTGCTGCGGACACGATTTCAGTGTTTTTCAATATTATATGTACAGGGACTGGCAAGGCTCTTCTGTATGCAGGGCCGCTTCTACCAGCCGCGGGACCCTGTGTGAAGTTAGTAACAAGGCCCCTTTAATCCTCCACACAACCTTGTGAATAAGTTTTCTACATTTATGTGTGCTCAATCAAGATATTTTTTATCAACTACAAGTGTGGTTGACAATCAACTACAAATGTTCGATTAGGCTACATTTCATTTGAATAAGATATTTATTAGGTAACTTCGTCAGACTTCACTTCGAAAAGAGTCTAGAATATTTTCATTGACAAATATAAGTATTCCTTATAGACTATTCGACGTCAATGAGCCATATTGAGCCTTATATACTTAGAATGTGTGGAAATATACATGCAGAATAAAAAGTTTGAGATAATTATGGGAAATAATAATAAGTTATTTCTTAAAAAAAATCCTAAAGTGAAAAAGAAAAAAACACTGAGAAATGTAATGTATCTGTAGTATTAAAATTTGCGCATTTTTCTCTGGTGAGCGGCGGGGCCCTGTGCAATGACAAGCCTCGCTTACCCCTAAGGGAGACCCTGTTTGTATGGTTGCCGAAAATTGACCTGAGAATATTATTTTAAAGAGTTATGGGACACAAAATCATAAAGAATATCCAAACATATTTTATTGCTAGTTATTTTAGCAATAAAATATGTTTATAGTTCATTTAATTTGAATCTAACGTCACCAAAATTATATTTATACGTTAAGTGCAACTAATTATTTTTTTCTAATCTATATTAAGCTTTGACACAATATTGTATGAATATGCAACTTTGAACTCGTTTTTCTTAGTGATGACTTTTTGCATGTTTGATCAAGTTTAAATTGATATAAGTTCAGATCTATTTGAAGAAACTGCTTTAAATTTTCTACAGTGTATTTTCAAACATATTACTTTAATTTGTCTTTAGTCAATCTTGTCTTTAGTCAGTCTTGACAATACAATACATATTTTTTTAGTAATTTTTTTTTAAAGTTTAACAAGTGAAATATGGGGTTTCTTTTCCTATAATTTTTTTTTCTAATAACAAAAATCTGTAAAGGGAGTTTGTTAAACGCATTATTTTGTTTATAAAAATGTCAAATTAAATTTTCAGAAAGTATTTTCTTGATTATAAAAATAATGGCTATCAAATTCTATATAAAAAATAAGAAAGGTCAATTTTTTTCTTTTTTAAGTTATAATTTTTTTAAAAACGTTTTGCACATGTTCGTGAAAAAAAAAGTTATAATGATATCTGCAAGATTAAAGAGAAAAACAAAATGTGTCTCATACCCAGGTGCCAGGGTTACATAATATAGGCAAGAATGCGTTGACGGTCACCGGTAATAGCACACGAAAAAAAATGTTACAAAAAAATACACACAAATAAGAATAATAACTTTTTTTATATATATCCTAATGAAACTCATTAATACGAAACTTATTGTAAATACTCTTTAAACACATTCAACCCACTGTTATTATTATTGTTCGTCTTATAGCAATCTGTATTGAAATTGTTACATTTTGTTAATCTTGAACTAAAATGGTTGGAGAATGAGTCATTCAATTCAAAATTTTAGTCAAATTGATTAGGTTGCTGTTGATTTTCATACGAACAGATTGTGTAAAATCGAATATGTTGATAAATCTAATTCTATTTTGTTTTTAATCAAGCAGAAGTACTTTGTTTTCTATTGAAATGTTACCATTGAATTCTTTCCCCGCGCTATCATGTTTACAGACAATTCCGAGAAGTTTTTGCCCCCCCTCCTATCTACAACTCTTTTTATCTTTTAATGGAATTTTTCTTCTCCACTTTAAAAATATTTGTTTTTCATTTTGTTAGGTTTGAAATTTAAAAAATAATAATAAAACCCAATGTATTCTATATTAACAGGCATGCCAGATTTGGGGGAATAACAAATCTGAATTAAATCACAATAAATTTAAATATGGTATAATATAACATTTAAAACAGTTTTAAATGTTATTTTACCTGAACGGATTATATATACTAATTAATGGATTATAGATACTAATTAGCGGATTATATATACTAATTAACGGATTATAGATACTAATTAGCGGATTATATATACTAATTAACGGATTATAGATACTAATTAGCGGATTATATATACTAATTAACGGATTATAGATACTAATTAGCGGATTATATATACTAATTAACGGATTATAGATACTAATTAGCGGATTATAGATACTAATTAACGGATTATAGATACTAATTAACGGATTATAGATACTAATTAATTTTAGAGAATATTCATCTATTACGTCGCGCTATTTTTCATCTTTTTGTACATCCCCCTCCCCATGTCACGCACTGACACATTACACTTACCCCTCCTTCCCTCATGTTACGCCACGATAAATTCTTGCACTTAAAAAGCAGTCATTAATACTTTTCGGTCCTATGTATTTTACAAAAAACATCCTGTTAGAAAGATAGCGATTTGTATAAAAAGGAAATTATATCGAAGTTTATAAAAGAAATTTCAGCACTTTTTCTACTAAGTATTGCTATATTACGCAACCACTGAGACCCCCTTCTCCATGTCACACTACGGTCACGCATGATAGACCCCCTCCCCCAAGGGTGCGTGACATAATAATTAAACAGTCCTCCAACAACAAAAAATTACAAATTGTGATTAAAACATTTAGTAATTAAAACGTTTAGTAATTAGTAATTAAAACATTTACTAATAATAATTAAAACGTTTAGTAACTATTAATTAAAACATTTACTAATTAGTAATTAAAACGTTTAGTAATTATTAATTAAAACATTTAGTAATTATTAATTAAAACGTTTAGTGGATTAACGTTTAGTGGATTAACACATTTAGTTATTAGTAATTAAAACATTTACCTTCCAAATACATATTTTAAAATAACTGTTATTAAGTATAGCGAATATTTAACCTAATTTTTTATTATTACCAACACACTATTTTAAAATGACACCTTTTTTAGTAAAAAAACAAACTTTTATTCATATCCAAATAACAGATTATTCAAGAAAAAAAACAGTTAACATTGACAGCCAATTTGTTAAAAACGTATACTACTTCCTTTATATAAAATATTGCATATTTTTTTTATTTAATGTTATATCAAACGCTGAATTTGGCACCAAAATAATCTTACCCAATTGAAATTCGAAGCATACCTATACGACTTTATTTTAATAAATATGTTTGAAAATCTCAATGAATTTATATATATAAAAAAAAACAATAATAAAAAAAATTGGATGATAACTTTCTTTTTTTTAAGATTCATGAACACTTTCAATTTGGAACTCTGATCGTAGCCTGTACTCTGTGATTTGGTGGTGTGCGAAAAAAAAATTAATACAGGGAAAACAATTTCTTTTCTTTAGGGCATGTTCATTTATTATAACACGCTATTTTTAATCCTTTTGTTACACCCCTCCCTCTCGTCACGTTAGCCTTACCCCCAGCGCCGTCACACAAAATTTATTTTAGGGGGATTGAAACAAGAAATTTCCCAACTTAACGATTCGAAATTTTCAACTCAATAGTGCTGAAAATTCCTAGTTCCAACTTATAGACATTTATCATATTTTTTTATATATTAGGTAATATCAAACAGTTCTCTCACAAGCATTGATTTGTTACACACATGTTCCATACAGTATTTGTTCTGAGGTCTAATTTAAATGTAGCCTTACAAGTTGGGCAATTTCTAATCTTCATCAGCTTTCATTTGCTATTAATATTAATTTTCTTCAGACTTAAATTTTCCCAACTCGTGAATTTTTAAAACTTGAAATTCCCAACTTTTTGGTGTTTTCAGATTATTGGTGTGTTGGGGAGAAAGGGGGGGGGGGGGGGGTAGCGGTCGTTCTCAAACCCCCCCCCCCCCCACCACCAAAAAAAAAAAAAAAAACCTGGTGCGACGGGCCTGTTTATTCCCTCAACCCCATATTACGCCACGCCACGATACATTTTTGCAATTAACAGTCATTAAAAACAGTCATTAACAGGAATTAAAAAAGTCATTAATACTTCCGTTCTGTGTATTTTACCAAATATTCTGCTAAAAATATAGCGATTTGTATAAAAAGTGAATTATACCAAAGTTTGTGACAGAAATTTCCGCATTTTTTCTACAAAGTTTTGTTACGTCACGCAACCACAGAGATCCCCTCCCCTACGTCACGGTCAAGCATGAATGACCCCCTCTCCTAAAGAGTACGTGACGTAATAAATGAACAGCCCCTTATAAATGAAAGAATTTATATTTTCGTCCAATTCGTAAATCCAAATTATACTTTCTAAAACGTTAAAAAAAAAAGATAATTTTTTAAAACTAGTGCAGGATTAGTAATCGGATTTAAAATCCAATTACTAATCCTGCACTAGTTTAAAAAAATTATCTTTTTTTAAAAAGTTTTTTGAAAGCATAATTTTCAATTGAAGGAATAGAATAACACACCGCGGAAAGATTAAACTTAATATAAGACTTCAACGATGCGTAAAACTGCTTTTTGTGAATGGGGGGAAACGCTTACTACCATTTCCTACTACCAGATTCTTTTCGAACCGCCATTGACGTAATGCAACCACCAGAGTTTGCATGAATGACATCAGCGGAAGCAGTGGCTCCTGATTGGTCGGCTGCTGCGAGTGCGCCTACATTCATGAAAGAATCCATGTTGTAGTAGTAGAGTAGTAGCAGAGCTGACAAAACAACGAATGAGGAAAGTTGTTCGAAATCGAGCGCTGTCTTCCAATAATCTAACCGAATTCGTTTATGATCGTGTTATAGCAAATTCTTATAAAATGCCGTCTCGGGATTATGTTGAAGACCAGGAATTGATTTATCAGTCAATGTCGGTGGAAGAAGTTGTGAACCGGTTTCGAAACCCAGTCTCGCCGATGCTTCTTCTCGATTGCCGGCCGCAGGCTGATTTTGCCGCCTCTCATATTCGGGGAGCCCTCAACTTGACCCTCCCCGCTTCCCTGATAATGTTAAGGCGATTGGCGAATGGAAAGCTGAATGTGTCGAGTCTGATTTCAGACCCCGACTCTAAAGAACAATTTTTGAAGCTCTGGAAAGACGCCAGTTTGGTTCTCTACGATTCGGATTCAGACACCAGAGATGACAACAAGGTTTTTAGCACCCTTCTGCAACGCCTGCACAGCGAGAGCTGCAAAGTCGTCTGTTTACAAGGTACCTTTCTTTTCTTGTATCTATTTGATACAAAAACGTTTATCTAAATGTATAGTTGTCACTTTTAATCATAAGAAGTTAAAGTAATATCTCTACTATCCACTTAATAACATTTAACATCGACTGATACACTTTTATAGTTTTAATATTTAAATAAAAAAAAATTCGAAAAAGAATGAATAATACATAATTTAGAAAGTTCTGATTATTTAAGTGCTCCCTTGTATACAGGGGAAGGAGGGGTCTTCTCCACACAAAAAAATATATTCCATGGGTAGTATATATATATTCTAACTTTATTGGACAGATGTAATTTAAAAATTTGCAATTGCGAATTTGAATTGGGCAGTCATGAAAAATGTCTCTTACTTATTCACTTTTTATGAAATCAAAACCTTATCCTCCCCCCACCACCACATTAAAAGTTATGAAATAATATCTTTAAGTTTTCAAATGAAACTAAATTGTTCATCAGTTGAAGAGGGTTATTGAAATATAGAAATGAATAGTGTAAAATTTATAGAAAATATTTTTAGTTTAAAAAATGTTTTATATTAAGTAAAAGACAAAAAAAAATATTAAAAGGTAAAATATTAAAAAAAAAATTGTCAAACGATTTGCTTTTTTATTGCCGACTAAAAATGTATGATCGCAGGCAGTCGTAAATTTTTCTTAGAATAGGCCTCAATGTAAATTCATATACGTGTCCTTGTGCTTCTATTGCAAAAGATAGTGATTAACCCTAGGAGGAAACGATGAGGGTCCACTATGCTGAAATCAAGATTTCTACATATGTTAGCTACAGAGCTTGCTTTTTGAAAACTGTAAAAACAATGATAGTTCGACAAAAAGACCTTAAAAGATCGTAATGCTTGTGTATGGTACATAATACCTGAATGGATTTTACAGAAAACGCAAAACGTTGTTCTTTCCTAGACTCTTCAATCTAAATAGACTAACAAATTTATATATGTAGTTTAGAGTTATTAAGTCCACGAGATGATGTGAAATAAATTGGAATTACTGTAGCTTCTCGAGTCTAGATAAAAAAAACTAGACATTAAAAAGCTGTAGACATAATGTCAGAATTGTTAAAATCTTTAAGAAATTGTTAGCTTATTTTAGAGTTGAAACTATTATGGCAGTTTTGACTAATATGGTAATTTTTGGTAGATATAATATTTATTGTAATCCTATTTTTGCTCTTGGTGTATTTTCTCTATCAAAAAATGCTTAAGTTGGAAACATTTGGGATAAAACTTCTAACTTAAGACATTTTTATCGTTCGATCTCTAAAAATCCGTAATAAACGATAAATATAGCAATAGTTTAATGAAATTCCCTAATTAGGACTTTAAAAAACTTAAAATGTTGTGTTAAATTTTGGTTTAAACGCGAGATATTTACTATTTGAGAACTTATCCGAAGAAACATGGACCAGAAGCGATTTTATTATCGAAAAGCTTGGCCCTTCCAAGGTCACATCAATCAAATAGTGACTTTCGCAATAGGAATAACTTCCAATAACGGGTTGAGAGTGAAAAACTCTTTGTAAACGAGCCTTAACCTTTGTTATATTATAGTATAGTGATATTTGACATATTTTGCGTTTTTAAATGAAATATGTCTAGTAAGGTTCATGTTGGTGGATTTGAATTTTCCCCATAACTTTTTCAGAATTTGTTAGTAAGTTAAAAGTTAAGGATTTATGAACATTTTTATTAACATTGTTTAAAAAAAAAAAGATTAACTAAAAAAATTAGTATTTTGAAGAAAATTGTGAGCAGAGGTCAAATATCTAACCTTTCATTTACGGAGGCGGAGAAGTACGGATTCATCCAAGTAAATATACAATTTATCTAAATAAAAAAAAAACATGCGTCCTTTTGGCTTAAAAGGCAGTAAATTTGGTTGTAGTTATATTAATATAATTCAAGCGTCAGTACGTGGGAATCTAACGAGCTGCGAGACAGCGGACGACCAATTAGATGCGGTAAATTGTCGTGGGTAAAAAGAGAATCTTGACGTGGGTTTGAAACTCGACGAGAATTCTTAAATAGATCCTCAGTTGGAGACTCTTTTTCCTCTCGAGTTTGTTTTGAAACCGTTTCCTCTTCACTTCTTGAGCCGCCTCACTGAGCACGTGCTTCCCCCCCCCCCCTCTCTCTTCCGCCCAGGCCTTAATAGGATGTCACAAAGGGGAGGTGAAAAGACAGGAAGTGGGGGGGGGGGGGGGGGGGGAGTAGGGGGATTCTAAGGAGTCTTTTCAAGTACAGGAGACGCTTTTTCGAACCTCGGGGAGATTAGTTGCTTTTGGCGCGAAAACGTCGGGGCTGTGTTCGAATCCGTATTTTAAAATGGAATATTATTTCGAATTGAATAGCTGTGTTTTTGGGTGGGATATTAATGAAAGTTTTTGGGTCTTGGGACGGAGTTTTGTCTTTATTTTATATAGGACAGAAAAATTTGAATATGAAAATGAAAAACTTGTTCTCTGTTGAATGTAGACAGTGATGACACACGATTGGGATTCTTGTAGATGTTCGATCCTGAATCATGTACCACTATTTGATCGAGTTATACGGGAAAAGTAGCTGTGTATGAGATTTAGTAGAGAACTTAAATTTTTGATTGACTAATGATAAAGTAGCTTTGTCAACAGTTTCCATAAAATACATTGGAATTTAGAATTTTCCGGATATTTGAATAAGTATGTTAATGTTGCATTTTTTTTATACACCTGAAATATATACTCTTTACAAAGCTACAAAACTAGTTAAGTAATTAATCAATAAGAATGTACAATGCTAATTGTTAATAAATCTTTAATGTCTTGCTGAAAATTATGTTTGATTTAGTTATAAAACGCGCAAGTTTTGAAAGATAAATTTAGCCGTTTCCGATTTCTAAGAAATATGCGTAACTAAAATTTGGATTTTGCCGTTTTACTTTTTAGAGGTTTTTAGATTCAGATGACATAACATCCTGCCTGAAGATTAAAAATCTTGTCTAGCATTTTGTACTTGTCTTTGGTAAAATTGCTCAATTTGCCGTAATACTTGCATCGCAATAGACATTCTATGTTTCGAAAACGTAGTAGTCATTAATCCTATTTTGAAATTCTTATCTAATTTGTCATGATGCAGTTGCAAATTTTTGTATATCATTTATAATAAACCATTTCCACCCTTGCCACACCGAATTCTTTAAAAATGAGTCTTCCAATCTACGAATTTTTTACTTGAACATTTATGAGAACATTTAATTTTTCGGTATCGCTTTTTAAGTAAAGTAGTTCGAATTTTATTTTCACTGCTAAATTGTTATAATACATTTTATTAAACTAATTCTGCTTAAATAGGTATTCTGTTGTATTTGTGCCATAAATATATTTTTTTTTGTGCCTTGTTGTCTGCAAATTAATTTCTAAATCAATCGTGATCTCTTTGTGTTTAACAATGTTCAATAATTTTATGTATAAAATCCAACTTTTTAGATTTTTTTGCTTATCCGATAGATATCCCGAGCTCTCGTTAAAAAAATATAATCATTAATATCCTTCCAGAAATCCTTAAACTTTGAAGAAAATAAAAAGATTTTTTTTCCAATAGAGGGAAAACATTATTTTCTGACAGAATATATACACAGAATAAAATTGCGACTTTTTAAATATTTTTATGTATATTTACATCCCTAGAGTTCACATTTAAAAATCAGTCAAGCAAGAGTTCCTAACTTTTGGGATCTTTCCTTCGGGATAGATCCTGAACCGTCGCCAATAGTTCACTGGGCAGCTCTAGAGGAACATTAACCAACTAACTGTAACTTTGAAGGAATAAAAAAGCATATTTTTAGAATGACGTATTTTTGTAAAGCAGTTTAAAAATAAACTCAAAGCGAAAGTCTTTTTTTTTTAACTTGTAAAGAACGAGTCAAATCCTGGCTTTCCTTTCTTGTTTAAGTGATTGTTAGTAATCTCTTGTTGCGCGCTTGAATGTAGTGAGGAAGAAATATTCTCATTTGTCAATGCCAGAATGGCCTTCAAGGCCGACTTGAATTGCAATGCTCTATCGTCACGCAACTCCAAATGTGAAAGTGCTGGCAAAGATCTTCCTTCTACTACGATTGCTTTGTAAACAAGCGATTACCCCTAGCCTTCCTGTCAATTAGATTGACAATAAGGGTTCAATCCGTGTAGAAACTTGTGGTTATTAAGGTGTATACAAGTTATGTGTTTAGGTGCATCATTTTAATTAGGATAATTTAATTAATTATTTAACGTTGTGAGCTATTCTGTGGCAGAGATGAATGGAGCGCCGTACGAATTTGATAGTACGTAGGCACATAAAAATATTTTTTAATATTTATTTAACGTTGTGAGCTATTCTGTGGCAGAGATGGAATGGAGCGCCGTACGAATTTGATAGTACGTAGGCACATAAATTTTTTAATATTTATTTAAATTCACCTTTTATATAATATTGTTAGCTGACCAAGTCGCTTTGAGGAAAGTGTTTTAATTAGACTAAAAAAAGCGTTTATGGGTACGCATGGAACACGGAAAAATGAGCTGTCACTGGGATGGTTATAGTTTCTATTTTCTCGAAGGCAATTTGAAAATTTTCATTTTATTTTACGAGATGTGAATATTACTAAATGACTGATATTGTTGATCGTCATCTGACCATGGTTCTAAAATAACGAGGTGCATGTATGAATGTGTGTGTGAATGGGTATGTGTTCCCGGGTCTTTCCTTCGAGATTGACCCCGAACCGTCACCAATAGCCCACTGTGCAGCTCTAGTGCGACGTTAATTAACATAACCAAACCAAACTTGATATTGTTGCATTGAAACTCATAACATTTTTACTTTTATATTAAATAACTTTATTTTTCAAGAAAGACATTCTTTTTTGTTTTTTTTTAGCTTTGACATATTTAGGACAGTTTGTTTCTCTTTCCGGAGAATCAGTTTATTTATCTCTTTAAACATGGATATATTTTCAAATTTAAGATAGCAATCAAGAAAACTTTGTGAGGCAACGATCAGTGTTTTAAATTATTCAGGGTAAGACTAATTCAAATTATACAAAATGAAGTTCGTATTTTTATTCCTGTAAACGTCACATCAAAAGCCAATATTGTAAAGTTAGTACACAAAACTGAATTTAATTATTTTAGATGAACGCTTCTAAAAAAACTTCATAATTAGTGATATGTATCACCATCTAAAAGTAAGAGCAGTAATTTTCTTCCATATTTTAGCGTGGTCAAACTTTACCATCAGTACATAAATTGTAAATATATCTATGAACTACACATAATGTAGTAATAGAGGTCATCTACATATAAAAGGTAAATCCGTAAAGTATAAGAACATATTAAATTTTAGCCCTTGTTGTAACAAACTTTTTCATGACTCAAATACGTTGCTAAACATTGTCGCTCCATATGTCTACATATGTGATACAAGGCCTACAAAAAAAATATAATGCAGTGTATTAAAAAATACATTAGAAATTTGCAGCCTGAGAACTAATCAGATTTTGCTGCCCTTTCCTCCTAATCAGAAAAAAGTTTATAAAATCGTTTCTTTTTTATTTATTCTTATTCTTCACATACATATCAAATTCTTCAGAAAAAAAGAGAAGAAACCTCAAACATTCGGAATAGACATCATCACTTGACATCGTTCATAGAAAACATTTATAAAATATTATTCAAAATCATGTTTAAAACACACATGAAAAAAAAGAGTGTTTTCGAATATAATTCATACTTTTCTTTAAAAAAAATATATATTAACAAAATCGCAGCCTATTTTTCCGCTACTTGCTATAGCCCCCTCCGCTTTCTTATTGAAACTCTAGAATCAATTACCAAAACATACCATTCATACAAGTGTTTTTTATTAAAAAAAGCCTGTTTATGAGTTGTAGCGGAACCGGTAACTTTCAGCTGTGTAGTTCCATTTCTATTGTTAGGGGGAACGGATACAGGTGCATCATCCAGATCCGGTTCGGAAATCGACAGTTTGAAAGCGGCCTCGAATTGTTCCCCACTTCCGCCCGGAACTTGTGGCAAGCGGGGACACCCCACCCCTTTTTAACATGAGGGGGTGGCCTATAATCCATACAGCACACAGCTGGTTGCGATTGCTGATCTTGAAATGACGCTGAATCAATGACGGTGTGGATTGCCTATTCAATTGAAATGGAGCGTTTCACGAGTGAAGCTTAAGTTACTGATTATGACGAATTTACGGGAAATTTAGTGCAATCAAGATTTAAGTGACGTATAAGCGTATTAATTTTTGTATATTAATAAAGTTAAAAGACAAACCTATTTGATCGAATGATGTCCATGGCTATTGTTTTGTCACGTGGCGGCACGAAATAATAGTTGCTTGTTTCATTGAAATGGCATGTGCAGTGTTGGTGCTTGTTCGCTAAATGACCTCATTTTATGCGAAATAGTGGATTTTTTTTTAATATAAAAATTAAATATTTTGTATTCTCTATAATCGTAATCCGTTCTGTAATTTAACAATTGTCGAAACCTTTTCAATCTTGATTTGCAATGATTTGAAGAATTATGTAAGGTGCATACTAACCCATAAATTAAACGTATGACCAGAAATGCAAATACATAGGAACGCGAACGTTTCTGTATTTTTTTTTTTTTACAAATATTAATAACCATTTTTACACAAGAACTTTTAGATAAAACAATATTAGGAGAAACGTTGCAAGAGCATTTTTATGCTTTTAAAAAAATCTGCACTGCGCATACGATACATATCGCAACATTGCACATTCTAAAAAAATCCCTTGTGTTTCTGTTGAAATATTGTACGAGAATGAATTCTTCAGCTGGGTTAGAGACTGGACCCACTTTGAAATCACCTTTTTTATGCATTGTGGGATATTTTTTAACCCACCTCGAATACTTGAAATTCGCCAGAACACAAAGTTTAAAATTTTATTACAGGTTTGTAATCTAAAAAGTTAAAACGCGTTATAATATGTGCTTGAAGTTGATGTGTTGTGCAACTTGGACTCTTTTTCTCGTTAAAATCATGTGCCTTGAAAGAGTTAACTGGGTTATACTGAATATAAAAACTACTCAAAATTGCTTTTAAATAAATCTCTGAAAAACTTATACTGAAATAATTACGCAATGCAAACCTAGAAAAATCTAAAATTTTTCAGCGTCAAAAAAAAGTCGCATTTACCTTGTGAAAATATTTGTGAAGTGCACATGAAAAGTTATAAGAATGTGAAAAATAAAGGTTTCTCTTTATTAAAGAATTCAATCCCAAACATCTACATATCGTACAATAAAGTTTGCGCAATTTGTTCAACTATGACAAATAACTTCTATTGACGTTTTGCCATAAGCTGCTTGTGATATATAATTATATGTAGAACTCTAATTATCCGAACTCCAGTTATCAAACAAACGGATCGCCAATTATCCGGATCGCTTTGAGAGAGAAAAAAAAGAAATCAGAGAAATCTACATTTTAAAAGTTTCTTTTCGGTGAATATTGTTTTTAATATTCCTTAAATTGCATTACATAATAAAGCAAAATTCGTTTTTTACTAAGAATAACCTTTTTTTTGTGAATTATCCAATTATCCAGATGGAATCTGGTCCCAATTGATCCGGGTAATTAAGAGTTCTACTGTACTTAGTTTTATTTATGTTTAAAAAATATGCCCGGTTTATTTGTGGAAAAACTGTCTTGCCATTGGAGTGGAAAACCACTCACCTGAATTTTATAGGAACCAATTATTAGTCGAATCTCAATTTTATATCTTTTTCTTCTAGGTGGTTTTGACAACTTCCAGTCCCTCTATCCAGAATGGTGCGAATCTGAATCTTCCGAGGCCTCCTTGCTGGGACTGATGACCCTCCACATTAGTTCTGTTAATACGGATGCCCGGCAACCGGACAGCGGTTGTTCAGTGAGCACACCGCCCTTCCCTGTGGAAATCCTGCCAAATTTATACTTGGGGAATGCCAGCGATTCTTGCGACTGGGATGCTCTGGAACGATATGGGATCCACTACATACTTAATGTGACACCTAATTTGCCGAATACCTTTAAGACTGAGATGGGAATGAAGTATATGCAGATTCCTATCCAGGATCACTGGTCGCAGAACTTGTTTAATTTCTTCCCACAAGCTATAGATTTTATTGGTAAGTACTTATCGGGTTCTAGCTAGCACTGGAATCGGTTGATTTTAAAACGGGACTTCTACACAGAAAAACCATGTCAGAAGTCTCCTTTTAAAATCAATCGATTCACTTACTGGATACCCGTTCTTTCACGGGGTTAATTGAAACGTCGCACCATATTAATAATTAAGGCTATGTTTTTATTAAATTGAAAAAATAATATCGGTTTTTTAAGTTTTTCTGGGAAAGAAAATTTTCTCTTATCTTAAAAATATAGGTTAATTTTGGAGTAAATTAAATTTGGAGTGTGCAAAAACTATTTTTCAAAGGTATAGGTAAATTTATAATATCCATAAATTTTTCACGTTTTTAAATGAGAAAAAATACAAAATATTTAAATTCTCTTAAAAAAAAGTTTCTTGTTTATTCGAAATTTTTTTTGTGTGTAGTGTGTACCTATTTTGATAATTATAAAAAGCAAACATTCAAAATGTGTTGCATCACATTAAAGAGATTCGTCCGAAAACGTAAATATGTAAATTTTTCTAAATGCACTGATTCGTGTACAGATTCCAATCTATTTAAGCTGATTTCAATTAGAAAAAACGTGTTTTGGGAAGAAAAAAATGGTTTGGCAGAAAATTCAGAGGCATATTCAGTAATAATGTAAAATACATATTATTTTTTTTAAATTTTGAACAAAACATGTTTTGAGTGTTTGCTCTTCAATTATTAAAATAAGTGCACACGGTACAAAGTTATGCTCGGATAAACACGAAAAAAGGTTGTTTTTAAAATAAAATTTAAATATTTTGTATCATTCATTCCCATTATAAAATATTAAACTGATTGATGACAGTTCATTAAATTTGGAAGCACAATTCTAGCATACGTCATCATTTAATCCCAAAATTAACCTATAGTTTTAATATATATATTTTTTTGAACGCATCCTCCATACACACGTACAAATATTTGTTGTTTTCGAATAGGTTTTAATTGCAAATGCTATTTGCATGTAGAATCATAAATTTCCTAATTATAAATATACTGTAATTAAATGACCTTTCTGTAATCTTCGTAGTCTTCCAAAAGTTTCATTAAAAATAGCCCATTTGCTCATTCTAAACTTTTCAAGCGTAATAGCATCTTTTCTGCAATCGTTAGCCCCTCATTCGCATCCGGCTGATTTTGCACTTCCCCTTCCATTCGCCCCTTGTTTTAATGGGGTCACTTTCGAAGCTTTCTTTAGGGGAAATTCTATTGAGGGGCGAAATAGGGTAAAATAACTTTCCGGTGGCTTTAAACTACTTATTTGCAAATTGTTGGGTTACCCGTTGGTCGCAATATTTTGGTTCATGGTTGATTGCATGATGATCAGGTGTATCGTAGATATTGCGACTAACGGAGGGTTAATCCAACGATGACATCTATTAGGGATTTTGCATTTGAACTACTTTCTCTCATTGGACCCAGTCATAATGTATTTTTTTTGTTACTACGACACTTGGAATAAAGTATATAATTTAAAAAATGTGCTTTATACAGTAAAGGCCATGGAATAACCACGTGACCCATACTTAAGAAGGGGACCTAGGGTAGCATTTCTTAAGATATGATAGCCTAAATACAGAATGCCTAAAGTGACACACGTGGAGGTCAAAAAGGGCCGAAAATACCTTAAGGGTGCTTTTTGACCCCGACGGTTTAATATCTTGTATAGTCTTTGTAGTATTTTGTTATCAATGATAGTTTAATACTCGAATAATATTTAGTATTGCTATACCAGTGTTCACTCTAGGCGTTTTTTGAAGAGCGGTCCGCCCTGCCCGTCCTTTATTCATCTCGATAGCGCCCACGTTCCCTTTTTTCAAAAATGCCGCCCTCTTTTGAAAAAATTCCGCTCCCTCTTGCCCTTTTCAGTCAAGCACAAGTATTCCTTGCTTCCCTATCTGTCTTTAAAAAAAGGCATCGATTAAAAAAAATTGTGTAAATTGGAATTAAGTGAATTATGACAGTAGAAAAACTTCTATTTAACTACACGTCTTGTGCAATCGTGATGATTCCACGAATCTTATTAGTTGCCTGTGCGCGCATATGAAATGCTAAGTTTTTTTTCTGTGTTTTTTAAAGAGAAGATGGCTGGGGCGAAGTTGCAAGATTAAACATTTTATTGCCAAATTTTGGATTTAAATAGCTTTTCATCAGTTTTCTAAGGGGTCTGATTATGGATACTTACAGATTTGGTTTTTAGGGAAAACATGAATTTTTAAATGTCAAAATTTGAATTTTAAGTAATATTTTTATAAAGAGACATCAACTTTGAACGGGTCTTCCCTTCGAGGCCCCGAACCATCAATAATAGCCCAATATGCAGCTCTACCGCAATATCATCCATTAAATAGGAACTTTTTTTTTTTATTTGGGCCAGGGTCTGAGGTATCAACGAGTGGCCACGCCCACGGCAGACTTTTTTTTGAAAGCGCCCTTTTAAAAACAAGAAGTGCCTATTTTAAAAACAGGGTGCCCTTTTACTGCCAACAGCGCCCTGCCCCTTTTTATTTCTAGAGTGAACACTGCTATACTATTCTAGTTCATTAGTTAATTTCCCAACCATAATAAGTATTGTAATAATACTTAATATTAAAATATTAATTTCGGTTAACTTTACGATTTGTTTTATGCTAGATTCTTTCTGGAGTAGTTTCATGCCCCTTCTTCTTTCAAAATAATTTCTGGAGTAAAGTGTTCAACTTAAACAAATATCTATCGCGTTTTTGAAATTTGTAGGTAATGAAGGCAAATTTTTTGACTGGACATCAAAAACTGTTTCGCTAAGCAACAAAACGTTTACATTAGACGACGAAGTTGTCGCAGATTTTCACAGGGCCTAAATTGGGCAGTCGTAAGTTAAAAATGGATAGTTGTGAAATTAACAGGTTGGGTTGGAGTTAGTAAAAAAAAAAATACAATAAAGAAATCTTTATTTTATTAAACGTTTCAATTTTTTTTTAGATGAGTTAAACACAAGTCTATGTTTGCCATCCATTACGTTCTCGAACAAACATAGACGATTTCGGCGTATATTGAACACTGATTGCTTTGTTTTGAGTTTTCCAGGGTGATCAAAAGATTTAAAATGAAATGATTGTTGCAGTAATTTTTTTGAAAAAAAAATTGCTCACATTATAAGTGAAATATTGATAATATAGAATTGAATAGAATGTAAGATATATAATAGAAATAGATAGTTAATAAAAATAGATAATAGAAATAGATAGTTAATAAAAATAGATAATAGAAAGTTAAGAAATTAAAAAAAAAAACTTTCTTATAAAGATTAAAAAAAAAGTACAAATTAAATATCACCCACGTCTTCAATTGCTAACACTTAAATTTGTGATCATGATTGGGCAGTCTTCAATTTTCTGGGCAATTAAGCATTCGTCAATTTTGCTTTGAATAGGCTCTGCTTTTTTTTATGTTAAAACATGCTGGGGTTGGGGTTCAGATGTTAACTCACTGCAATGTTCAAAGTCGATGTTATTAGTGAAGATAAACAGGAAGGGTTTGGTTGTGAGCCGCTTCAGAGGCTTAGGATGCGCCCTGACAAAGCTCTGCAATGGCTCTCCAGAAGCAAATAAAATAGAAAGGAAGGGCGGGCTGTATCCGGTTTGAAGCGTAACCCATCCTTGAATAGAAATCTTTTGAAGTCGAGACAGGATCCGGTTTGTTCTGACCATACTGTGTAGCCGGTTATTGTCTTTAAGGTCTAAACACCGTGACTTATACTTGTGGTGGGTAACTTCCTTTGCGGGGAAACTGTAAATCTTCCGTGGGCGGACAAAAATTCCTAAATATTCCCAAAGGGGTGTGGGGTACAATTGCAAAGGAATGCGTTTCGAATTGCAACATCCGTCGAAGAAATTTTTTGCTTGTTTTGTTTCGGAATTCACGGGGACTGACCCCTTAACCTCTTGTTTGTGATTTAATTGGAAATTGCTTGGACTTCTATGATTAATTTATTTTCAAAACTAATGGTTGATGAAGAAAAAGAAATTACAGTATAATTACAATAAAATACATAGTATTTATACGCATTTTAGAGCATTGGCATGAATCGATGTTTTTTCCCTTTGCGTCTTATGTGCTTTATATTATGTTGGTATAACTATTAGCGTAAAAGAATTTTTACCACGTAAGAATAGCGATTTTTTTTTTAGAATAATTTTTTGACAAACTAATTAATGATCGAAATTAAGCAAATTTACTTAATTTCTACATATTTTGATTCAAGCTCATCAGTAAACATCAAAAGAGTTATCAAGATCTTGGGAAAAGTGTTTTCGGATTTGATTCTTGTTATAATTTTTATTTTTACTAGAAATATATTTTAACGAAATTTGCCGCTGTTCTATTTTTCCGCAATGGGCTATAACTCCATAAGCCCGCCTGTAAATATGACAGTGGTTATTAGATTTTACTTATTAAAAATGTTTTATTTTATTTTAATGTTAATTATTAGCATAGTTGTTACCATGTTTTAATTAGTTTTTTCTTTCTTTTTAGATGAGGCTCGTAAACGAAAGCTTGGTGTCTTGGTCCATTGTCTAGCTGGCATAAGTCGCTCCGTTACCATCACTTTGGCCTATTTAATGCACGAGCTTAACATCCCACTCAATGAGGCATATGATTTTGTACAAAGGCGGAAGGCGAATATATCTCCCAATTTGAACTTCCTTGGTCAACTAAAAGACTTCGAACGTCAGTTGAACCTTTCTGTGTGTCACTGTTCGAATTCGCCATACCCTTGCGAACATTTAAGTTCGTCAATAGGATCTACCCCTGATTCTGCTGTTCATACTGAGATGTGGACATAATCTACCAGAAACAGTATTTTCTCACTTCAGTTTAAGGCCACATGACTGGAGTACTGCAAACGATTACTCTTGTATAATTGAAAGTATATATTAAGAATGAACTCTGATAAATTATTTAATATTATAAGGTGCCAGACATAAGTTATTTTGAGAAGCTTGTAGGTTTTACCGTTAAAACAGTACTTTATCTCGCTTAAATTTATATTTACTCTATAAGCAATAAATATCGACGTATTTAAAAAAGTCTTCTTAGAAGGCAATGTTTTTACTTCAGAAAGCTGTATTTTGTATAGATTTACAGTTAAAGAGTTTAAATATGTATAAATGTTGTGAACTGTTGTCTATATAAATATTGTGGGATTGATCTAGTCTTATTGCCATTTCAAAGTATTCCCTTAAAAAGTGGATGTCTAATAAAGCCGTGGCTCCAATGTATTGTTGAGAATTTTATAACATGCTTCAGCTATAAAATGTATTAAAATTTAGATATTAGAAGTATTTACGACTGAAACACTACGTTTTCCCAATATAATGGTATTTCTGTCGCTGTTATAATTGTATTGCGTTCTTGTGTAAAAGCTGGACTAACATTCCATGTGGATAATTTGTTTATATGCGACAGTGTAGCTAATGTTGTAAATTCTAGAATTTTATGAAATTTAAATTTTGAATAAAGATTTTTATGCAATGTACCATACTTGTTTTTATTGAATTACAAAAATAAATTTTGCTATTTTTAAAGGTATTTTCGCCGCTATGGTGGAGTTTAAAAAAAATGTCTGTTAACTGGTACAATTGTGGTACAGGAAACGCAAATAGGTTGAAATGCCAGTTTAAAATTAATAAATGATGCCATGAAGTCTAAACCTATATGACAAGTGCAGAGAGATCTAGGGGCGAGATTACCGAAGACATTAGTAGTAGGGCGAGCTGACGCGCATATAAAGTATTCACGAATAAATCTTACGGTACAGTATGGACTTTGCCTACCTGTTTTCTGCCGATCCAATTTCGTTTAGGAAATATCACACTTTGATTTCTGAAAAGTGTTTGAAAAACTAACGGATTTTTTTTTGTAAGATATGTCAAGGTAGGTATGGGTTTATCAAGCAGTAAAAATTCACACCCGTCCAGTCCACGCACAGATTGTGTTGTTTAGAAAAACGTCGAACTTGAGCTACACAATGAGCTAGCTATTGGAAGCGGTTCGAGATGTATCTTGAAGGAAGGACCTGGGAAATACCTTTTCGTAGTAATAATGATGAACCATGGGTAGAATGAATGATGAAAATGACTATAAATTTCCACATCACGATCATTGGGAGGTTTGGTTTGGTTAAATAACGTCGCACTAGAGCTGCTCATTGGGAGGATATTTGGACTATGGCAGGTTTAATGTATACCAACCCCCTCTACACGGCACGTGTTTGTTCAGACGACAAGGTTCGAGCTGCAACACTCCGACTACGAGCGCGCTGCTCTGTCAAGACGATGTTTGAACTCGCAACCCTCTGATTACGAGCTCGGTAATTTTTCGAACAGGTCCCATCCCTGTTAGAGTTCAATGATTTGATTTAGAAGGAGACACACGCTCCCAAGCTAAATATATTAGCCCATTAAAATACCATATTACACACATAAGACTAAATTATTTCTTTCAATATAATGAATTTTTACAATTGTAGTTTCAATTTAAAAATATACAAAACCCCCATCTTTATAAAATAATTAATACTTTTGAAATATGTGCGCAGATATTTAACTTTTTTTTGAAAATCTTGCATTAATTTTATGTTAACTAACATGATATTGCATTATCTACCAACATGAAAATTGGTATTTTGCGTACAGAGGCGGAAATATTACCATAACCATTTAATGCAAAAACTAAAAAGACTTAACGTGGGTCATTTTCCACCATTGTACCATGAACCATTTAACTGTTGCATCACTTGAGTAACAATATTAATTTTAACTTTAAACATTGCACAATCAATGCAATTCTTTTATTTAATTAAAAGTTTGTCAAATTACTTCTTGCTCATAGGTTATTTAAATTACTAATTTTAAGAGGATATTTGTGTAATGTAAAAATGTTGAAATTACTTTTGAAAATTGTCTCGTTAAATTAAAAAAAACAAATTTTTAAATTTCAGAGTGATATTATTAGTGCGACGGATAGTTAAAACTATAGTTTGGTTTTATAAATTAACGTCGCACTAGAGCTGCAAGGTGGGATATTGGCGATGGTTCGGGGCCTATCTCGAAGGAAAGACCCGGGAACGATGCCTCGTATTTTTGAACCATGGTCAGATGACGAGGAAACACCTGAACTGGCACCCAACGCCTTCAATAGACGTTGGGACTTTGGACCCCGATCAGATTTATCGTGCACCAGTCCCGTATACACACCGTTAAATTTTTGCGGTTGTTCTGGACGACTTCTAGTATTTTGTAGCAAAGCTTTCAACCGTCCGATCACTACTTTTTACTTTTCTTTGTCAAGTCCATCGCCTGGCATCGAATCAATAAGTCAAAACTATAAACACACCTGCTACTTTATATATTTAGGATACAGATTTGTTTAATGTGTGCATGACTATTAATCCTTTCATATTTTAAAATTATCTTTTTAGGTATTCATTAAAATCATAAAAATTCAGAATTCTTTGATCAATTCAGTTATTTTCTATTTTAATCAACTTCTCGAATTTTGTAATTGCCTGAACAAGAAATAGAATATACAGGTACTGCATAACACATTTAAAAGATATATAATCAAGAAAACTCACCCAAATTTAGATATTTACTTAAGTTTCCATTTTGTAATAATTTATAACAAATCCTCAGTCAGGTAAAATTAAGTAGGTTACAAAGATAGTTTAAGTATTTTGGTCATTCAGCATAAATAAAAAAAAAAATTACATAAGGAGCTTATTTTCAAAAGTTTTCAGAATTATAAGTAACATTAGACCAAGTTATTTAATTCTATTGTCAAATCCTTTGCAGAACATTTGACATAAAAATAAGGATTTATTTTCGCTTTCTATTAATAAAGAAATGCTTTGCAAAAGTATTGAACATATTCTCATTTTAAAATAAACTCCTTGTGATTATATCTGTGGCTTAGAACAAGGACCAATGAATATATATCAGTTTTAAACTTGTAATGAAAACCAATGACGCGCATCAGGCTTCTTTAACCTTCAAATCAAACGATTCTGTGATAATGTAACATTGCAACAAGGCTAAGCCTCCAACTTTGAAGCCCTTTTCCTTAAAACTGTCAATTATGACATTGGTCCTTCTTATTCCAAGCTACAGTTATATAACACATACTACTTAGGAATAAAATAAAACTGTTCATTAAAAATATAGAAAATTCTAAAAAAATACTCTTATATACATGGTATGTGTTTCAGTTATCTTTACTAAACAGGAATAGAATAAGCTTGAAAAATACTTTTAATAAAACAATGGCAATTACAATTGAGTATCAGCACAATCTTTATTTAATGTAATGCTTTGGCACTATAGGACAAAATAGTACACTTTTCTCTACAAATAATAAAAAGTTTTTAAGTAAAATCACAGTATAATAAAATAACTGCTTTCTTACGAGAGCAATATATTTAAAAAATGTAAATGGAGACCAATTTATGACTGACAACAACATTCGAAACTAAAACTAAGTAAAAAAAAAGCTTTGAAAATGCATAATAAATTAAGATTTATCAACAAAACTGTCCATATAATAATCCTTATTTGTACTATTATTGAGATCTAAAACATAACATTATAAAATAAGTAAAAAATTTAATAAAAATTACCATAATAATTTATGTAGTTATTAAACTACTTAGGATATGAAAACTAAATTTATTAATTGGAAACTTTTCTTTTATTCATTATTCCCCGAGTCTTTAAATAATTTTGTTTTAAACTTTTATAACTCTTTTAAATACATATTTTCTTTAAATGTAATGATAATTACAAGTATAAAGAAATTCAGATTCTAAGTACTCTAATGATTACCTAGTATTGAGTATTTTGCGTTATGCCAATAATATTCCCAATTCTTGTCTATAAATTATTAGGAAAAGTGGGATACTTAATTTACTTTTTAAAGAATGCTTTATTTTAAAATCATTAGAATAAGCCATTCATGCAAGACGTAACTTTTTTAATAAACTCATATTATTTTATTGATAATTTTAGCTTTAATATAGGTAATTTTCTATATTAGTATAAAAAACTGAATTTAATATTTAATTAGAAAAAAATCTTAATTTTCGAAATGTTACATGTATACAAAATGCCAACATATACAAAAACCAAAAATATGAATAAAAAAAATATTTTTAATGTTCTGCATCAAATATATCTAATTATAAAATATTTATTTAATCAATATCACATAACGAGCATGTTATTTCCTAACAGAGGAAACCCTATATTATTTCGCTAGTTAGAACTTACAGATTACATATCAAAAATTGCATATGTTTTACCACAATAATGCTCCAAGGAAGAATGCAATGGGAAAGTTGATACAGAATCTTGGTACTTAAATCACTGAGTGAGAGAAAAACTTTCAAATTCAGGGCCCATAATTTTTAAATCTTTTTAATATTGTAATAAAAAAATAGAACTACTCTCAATGAAAAGACTCCACTAACAATATATAAATTATTTACAGCATGCAGTAGATGCGATAACATATTAAAATAAATTATAAATGTCAAAGTTTGTTCTAATGTAATTTCTAACAAAAACCTTGATATTTGTCGGTGGTTTTAATATTTCACTCCTATTCTAATACTGCTATTTTTTTTAAATTTACTAAGAACTGCAATGTATATTTGAAATTATAGTTTCAAAAACATTGCAAATAATAATTGCTTTATTTTTTTGCATTCAATAATTGTGAAAAATCATAAAATTGATTTGCAAAATTTTTGACTAGAAATTAACTTCAATTAATAAATCTCACAACATGATATGGCAAGTTATCATATAATTTCTTTGGATTCTTAAGTTAGAAAAAAGCTGAATTATTTTCAATTTATATATTTTAACATTATTATTTTAATGATTTAAAAAAATAATGCCTCTTTTTCTTTTTTACACTTCAAACGTAGTGAATTTTCAAAATATTTCTATGAAACCCTGTTTCACTTTTATGAAAATCACAAGTGTAATCAACAGAAATATAAAAAAAAATATTTGCAACACTATGTAGTTACTAGTGCACGTCAGGTCAAGCATTTTTACAGCAAAATATATACAGTATCACTGGTAGCCAATCGGTTTAAATATTTAAAAATAAAATACAAATGACAAAAGCAGTTTTCACTTTAAAAATTACAAGTTATATGTAATTTCTTCAATTATCATTGAAAGCATAAATAAGAATAGGTACATTGGCTACTGGACACTTCATGTTGTTAATCACACACTTTCTTAAAGTTTCATGCTAATGAAAAGTAATTTGAGAATATATCACAATACCCTTTTTTAAGTTTATGTATAAACATATCACACAATTTTTTTTTACAGCTATCTACCATATATCCTAGAAATAAACTTTAGTAAAAGAAAATTTCCTAATCTGCGAGATAACTTAACAAGGCAGATACATTCTGAAGATCAATATAAAATGCAAGATTGAAATACATTAGTACCTTCAACCATTATTATATCAAATAAGCTACACACCCTGTGAAAATGTTTTACTATGTATTGTATCGTAAAATAAATGAGCAAAAGTGCCATACCTGCCAACATTTGAATTTTCAATTAATACAATTTTTTTTACTTTAAGAATGCAAATTGTCAAATTGAAGGTCCTATACATTTCCCTGTGAGCAGTTTTACACAATATACTATCATTCATCAGAATAATCTCACATGTAATCTCTAAATTTCAATATTACATTACTAAACTTTAATACAAGAAATAATGTAAAAATTACAAAACTTTGTAAATTAAAATCACAAATAACTTTTTTTCTTTGTAATTTTTAATAAAATGTGTTTTATTTATTTTCTCACAAATATTGTTTTGTCTGAAAAATACATATAGGAATAAATTTTAAAATTGTAAAAGAGGCTCTTTTAAATGTTCAATATCTGACACAGACATGCTTACAAATTTGAAATAGGCCCTTTCATGGAGCTAGATAAGAATTTGTTTTGATTGTTTAGTGATTTAACAATTGTGAAAGGAATCTAATTCCCATGAATTTTGTATATTTTTGTTTACAAACAATACTTACTTTTGTACATCACCATGACAAAACTCACAGTGTACGAATAATTAATAAAAGTTGGCAGGTATGGAATAGTGATTTTTCAGTAAAGTCAATCTGGTACAAAGCAAATAGCATTTTATATGAACTTCAGAAAATGAATCTTGCTTTCAGATAAAAAATTATAATACAGGAGAAAATTTCAGAATATGTTTATAATACAATTAAAACACTGTTGATGTCAGTTTTCTTAGTCTTTGCATTTTGGGAGCTTTAAAACATACCATCATGAATTCCTATAGGAACAAGAAGCAAGAAGAAAATCGAAACATTTCGAATAAGATATTTCCAATCAGCAGGAACAACATATTTTACAAGAATATCAGTCAAAACGTGAATTTCATGAGCAACACAAACAAATATGAATGATGTCACAAGAGCATTCAGAACAGGATACCCAGGAACTAATACCAAAACTCCATACGTGTCAGCAGCAAGCCATATATGATACTGAGCAATGAACAGCTATATAATGAAAAGAAATACAATATTTAAATTTTATTAGTCTGTATAAATATGAACAGTATTCAATAACAATATAAGTAAAAAATTGAGTGAGTTTACTATCTGCTGATCTGTATGTGAAACAATTATAATATATGAAATAATCATATTGCAATTCAGTTTAAAACCTTTTTTTAGCAGACAAAATGTGAAGTAAAAAGTGGGTGTAAAGCAACAAACCATGCGACAATATAAGAATGAGTGTAAGCAAATGAGATAAAGGGTGTTTGATTTCAAAGAAAATAGACAACTTGTAGCTTTTAACAATAAAATAATTTTTAAAAGAATTCCTCTGTGTATTTTTTTTTAACTAAGAAGGCTAATTGGATATTCAAGAAATCTACATTTACAAACAATATTAGATTATAGTCTGAACTTTGTTAATTTAATATATATAGCTATTATAAAGTTTATATACCATTTTAAAAAGTCTCTCAAATAATATAAAGTTGTGCTTAGATCTATGGTTAGAGGAAGGGGATCAAGTCAAAAGTTTTTGGCAGCAAGTGTATAATCAAAATGGGCATAAAAAGGGTGTTTTTTTTTGTTTAAACTGGATAATAAATACAGCACGGGTATTTGATCATTAAGAGAGAAAATTTTTTTAGTTAATCTTAAAATTTCTTCAATTGATTTGGAAAATAAAATTACACATAATTTTTATAAAGAAGTAAGTTCCTTTTATCATGGGAAAAATTAAAGAACAAATTTGAATTTTGAAAGTTTTGAGTACATTAGAAATAATGTCTATTTGAACCATTTATCTAAAAATTTATTTATTCCGCAGCATTTTCAGACAAAACTAATTTCTTGTCCTATCTTAAATAAAGGACTGAAAGATCAATCAACACACAGTTGAAACACATAATTGGTACTCTTTTCTCGTCCACAGCTACAAGTCAGCAAATGTCTTCAATGTATTCACATCTTCAGCTGATAAGAAATATTCTTTAAATCAAATCTACAAATACGAGAAAATTTTCTACCATACATTTTTTTTCTATCGTTTTCTAGAAATTTTTTCTTACTGCACGCAAAGAAATAATATACATTTCTAAAATGTGTAAGATATTTTGTTACAACTACAAAATAACTTAATTAAGGATAAGGTCTAAAGTAATACACTTCATAATACAAGTAAATATATTTAGGAATTTAATAATTAATAAAAGATTTTAACTAACATTAAGCCTCTGACGGACAAGCAAAATTTCGAACCTTTGTTTTTACTGCAGAGTATAATTGTAATTTCCAACACATTCTTTTTTTTTTACCAAAAAATATTTTTTAAATTTGAAAATTATTTTTAAAAAAAAGATTTTTTATCAACATTTATATTATGTGTACGACTGGAGATATTCGAACGGATTTACATGTTTGTATACGTTAGGTGGTTAATGGTACAACAATTTTTATATTACACTACAAAATACAAAAACAGTGTTCACTCTAGAAATGAAATGAATCAAGGCGCTATTTTGAGAAAATTGTACTGTTTTTTTCCTAAGGGTGCTTTAACGTGGATGCAAAATAAATGTTTACTAAAATCTGTGTCGAATTGCAGTTTATTGAAATTGTCGTTTTTTTGGTAAAACTGATTAGCTCTTAAATATGTAATGAAATATATAGAACAAAATTAAAACAGCAAGAAACCCTTTTAAACACAGAAAATTCGCTATAAAAATGTTGCCAAAACATTTTGTTTCTTATTTTTAAAATCAGAAAAACTGTAGTGCTGAAATGAATATTTTTGGTAAAAAACATCAACTCTAGTTAGCTGATGATAACCAAATACCTAATACATGCAATTTAAACTAAAGAAAGCAAGTAGTGCTAGAAAAGAAGGAAATAAATCTTTAAAAAAAAAATTCAGTCATCAAAATTGAAATTATCGTAACATCAAATTGCCCATTTTTAAAAAACTTTAGATAATTGATTATCTGTTGATAATTAAATATCTAACAAACTAACAAAAACATATCTAACAAACATATATAAGAAATGTATTCCATGCTAAAAAATTCAAATAAAACAAAACAAAAAAAATTAGTAAATCTGAATGAAACAAGTTTTTTTTTTTTTTTTAAATCTCCAAAATCGAAGTGAAAAATCTGGTTTAATTAGCGTAAGACTTAGTACTCAAAAGGAAGGAAAAACTGCTTTTTGCTCTTAAAATGAAAAAAAGGAATATTGTCATAAAACGGTCAGGCGGTTTTGTGAAGGGTCAGCCAGATGGGTATCGATTAGTGCATAAAAGGGCATGAGGTTACAACGTTTAAGAAAAAAAAAACAGGCAGGACGGGTCGCACTTAAAAAAAGGCTTAGAGTGAACTCTGAAATATACATATATAAATTAAGATATTTTACACCATAATTATATTACACATTGTCTTGCAAATTATGTTTGTCATAAATAAATGTGATATGTGTTCATATGATGTTAAGCTTATAAAGTTAAGAAAAATTATAACTGATATAAAAAAATTCGTACTTCTAATGAAATGTTTCCAAACCATGAAAAGAACATGCTGTACTTTGTACGTAGATAGCCACTAATATTTCTTAAAATAAGATAGGAAAGTATCTGAAAAGCAAAACAAAATTGTGAATAATATAAAGATAATAAACATAAACTGGTGACAGTGTGAAAATTTATAGTTCAGAAGTTATTGAAGTTATTTGCAGATTGTTTAAGCTTTAAACTTATAATGTCATTTTTGAAAATGTGAAGTATTGAACCACATGCACCTAAAAAACTATCTTTAAAAATTGTTTTATAAATTTAAGTGCTAAAACTAAAAGATAAATTGTTGTACTTGTTTAAAACACTGAGAAAGTCTATGTTATAGGAATGTACAATGGACTTTAAATTTAATCAATTAAAGTCACTGTGCACAACATACTAATGATATAACTATACTTATTTCATATTTCCATTTTTTCTGAACTTTGGTAAAAGTTATACAAAGTTCAATTTGTTACAGTCTTCTCTTTAAAAAATCTAATCTAATAGTATACTCTAACTTTTATGACTATAGACATGATAAAGCTCTTCGAATAAAAAAGCTGAATATCATGCGATGATATTAACTTGATTTGTCAAACAAAGCATGATTTTGCCTTATTTTAAAAATAAATTTCAAGTTTTGCATACAGATATAACATACTATAGTAAAATTTAATAAACTTTTATATATTTTGTAAAAGATAAGTAAAGGAGATGGAGACAGCATGTTGATTTCTAACAAAGGCTTCAAGAATGGTTGTTTCAAGAACCAAGATGTAATCGATTATGCTTCTGTTGCGTCGGAAACACATTACTTTAGTACATTAATAGAATTAACAAAGTATTACAAGTATTCCTTTCCAATAAGGTTGAAGGTATTTATTGCCAATTGATTATTCTTAAAATGAGATTACTAAAAGCATCATGTTTATCCACCAAGTGACTTAGATTAAGTTGTATCCTTAGCCCCATTACAGTTTTTTATATGAGGCAAATGAATACTTTAACTTTAATGTGGTGAATACATTGAAGTATTCATTATACCACAAGCATGTGGTGGAAGTATTAGCCATCAACCTTGGAACTATGTCAAATGCACTCTGGGTACTCTCTGGTGCGCTCTGCACTGCATGTGTCAAGATAACCACTTCTGAACAGCAAGACACTGTATGCAAACATACCATGTAGTTGCACTGAGTATCTTATTTAAAAAGAATGCAGCAAATAGTTATCTGATAATCACTTAAATTGTTTGTATATATATATATATTGGAAATTAACAGAAGGTATATTGTATTTATTTCGTAATTCAAAATAACTCAATATTTCAAAATGAAGTGTATATTTATCTAAAGTATTATTTAAAATAATTTTATATATTTATTTTTGAAATGGATAAAAGGTTGCTCATTGGATATTGATTATGAGACAGTTAAAAAATGACATCCTGAATATTGGCAAAGTGAAGGGTAGATAAAAGGTAAAAATGACAGATTCGAGCAGGAATCTGCTGATGCTTATTGATCGGAGCAAATTTGCCATTGTGTGCATTTCCTATTTAGAATGGTTGAATATATGTCTTTGATGTGACCCTTCCGATAAAATTTTTAAAACCTCGAGAATTATCAAAAACTAGGTAAAAATATTGGAAATCTACGTTTTCGCAGAAAAGCAACATGTCTGTGATTATATCTCCCTTTAAGTAAGTATTTGAAAGAAATATAGGTACAAACAACTTATTGTTTGTCAATATGTCGTTTTTTAAACATTATGAATTGTTATAAATCGCTAGGATTCATAACCATTAATCTTCATACCAGAAATTTTAGTACATATTAAAAGTATATTTTTCATATAAATCTTAATATGACTAAACTATTAGTGCATTATAAGTAAAAAGTGAAACAACCCAGTTTTACTTTAAAAATATAAAATATTTTATGGAACATATAAGAATATGTATTAACAAGCTATTTGAATAAAACAGATCATTTTATGATTATGACAACTACGAGAATATCAAATAACATTAAGACCAATAAATATGTAAAAAAAATTAAAACACTTACAGGAATAAAAGATATATATGGATGAACTTCATTACATTCAAGTTTATTTCGACAAAGAAATGCAAAAATGGCATAGCTCTGTAAAGATAACATAAATTTAAACAAGGCATTTTACTATTTCACAACTTATGAATCATAACTTATGTTAGATCTTATCCAATATAAATGGCTTCTAAAAGTTATAGTAACATTGTTTTTTACTTCTAGCTTAGCAATAAAAAAATTATCACTAAATTCAAAACAAAGAGTATAGTGGAGGGAGTAATTTGGAATGAAGTATTATTGAAAAGATGCTTATATATCCTACGACTAAGACATAGCACCTTAAAGTTGAACTTTCAATCATATTGATGCATTAGTATACAGTACAAGTGCACTTTTTTGTGAATTTGTGGTTAAGAGCTCATTTGAATCCTCACATTGTAATCTATATAGTACTTAATTGTGGTAGGTTAAATTGCATTTAAATTGGCAGAAACCCTTGATGATCGTTTTTTCTCATTTCTTATTATGATGCTACAAACTTTCGAACATATGTCCAGAAAAACTAGTGAAATGTCACGTACCACATCTGTGCTCTAAAATATTGTATGTTCGAATGCGAATATATTTAATGTAATATTTTTAATGTAATTTTTCTCCCCACAATTTTTTAGGTGTATTTTAATACAAACTGTATATCATTTGCCTAATACCGAAGTTAAATATAAAAAGTGTCTGTGACTAAATTATTATTAATGTATTAACTAATCAATGTTTTATGGAATAGATAGAATAACAGCTCTATAACATTGTGATAACTTTTAACTTTTCAAATATAACATACTACACAACATTGTACAATATGTACATATATCTATATAGATTTTATTACTCTGGTATGATTATTTTACTTTATTCAATTTATTAATCTCGCAATATTTTTCATATTTCAGTATTGTTAAAATATTCAATATTCCTTAACGTATTTCCAAGAATCTATGAATTCAGGTTAAAATTTGTTGAAATACTAAGTAAAATAAAATGCAAAATATTCTTAACTTGGTTGAAACATTAAAAACACACTTTTTAAATGTTTTATATTGCATGTATTTCATTGAAATTTGTAACTCATGGCAAAAAATTTGGTAAATTGTATTACATGCATTATTTTGGCTATTGAGTTCTGAAATCTACCTATAGTTAAAAACAATAATTTTCTATCATTCTGAGGCCCAGCTTTTACATTTATGCTATCAGTCATCAAAAACAATTTATCAAATATTGTAAAATTTCAATCACTCAAAAAAATTATGCATAAATATTTTATCACCTGCACATATGATTATAATAATCATTTTAAATTATGCGTTTAAAATTTTGTAAGTAAAAAGGTGCGATTGATATAGAATATACGTGTAATGGAAAGTGGATACAAAAGTGATTATTTCAGATTATCTAAAATTAATTTATTCTTTAATACTATCTTGGCTAAAAAAATATACATGCAAGTAAACAAATCAAAAATTAAAAAAAAAAAAATTCCCTTATATAAACTCTTTCTATTCAATTACCTCTCAAATATATGAGATTCTTTCTACCTCAATAGCACATAAATAATAAATAACAATCGTAACTCATATGTGGAAAATTAAGCAATTTTAGCTAAAATAACACAACAATTTGTCATTCTTATTGCTGGTTATGGCTGAAAAACAAGATACACAGTAGAAAGTCCGAAATCCGGACATCTAACACCAGGAATGATCCAATATCAGACAAGGGCATACTGGAGCATTAAAAGTGTTTCACAGTGTTTACCAGCCCAAAATTTAATGAAGTTGAGAATAACAAACCGTATATATGTTAAATTAACATACAAATTTTACATTAAATATACTACACATTAGTAAAAATAAATAGAGCTAAATCAATACTTTAAAATTTAATATAAAAAAATTATTACATACCCCTATTCCTACCAGTGCTGCTGAGGCTGCTGTTAAAGAAATGCCCCTTGAAAATAAATTTCCACGATTTTTGTCATCCAATAAATGATATTGCTTAAGTATTTGTAATCCAAAAGCAAATAGCATACCAAAAGTCACACTCTGAAAAGACGTATTGAAATTAGCCATGAGCAACTTATTTGGGGCTGTCCATAAATGATGTAACACTTTTTCTCCATATTTTTGACCCCTCACCCCATATGTTACAAATCACAAACTTCATCATACCTCTCCCCCAGTCACATTTTGCTATCAACAATATCAATCCAGCACATAATAAATTATATATACATATACTAGCAGGTCAGGAACAAAGCACTAAGTTATAGATGGTATTTAAAATTTTATTTTATAATTTTTTTTTATTTTTCAACTGCAACTATAACTTAGTACATTTGTTTACAACATGACTTCAGAATCGATTCAAACCAGAAGATAAACAGTTTCCTTAATTTTTTTTGGGTTTGGTTTTCTTTTGATTTGCAGGATTTTTAGATGATGTGTGTGATGTCACACTCTTGTAACCCCCTCCTTCCCCTTTTCACAGCTTCATGAACCTCCTAACCCCATCCATCATTTGTGGAAGGCAAAGAAATTACATAAAATAAAAAAGTTTAAAAATGCATTAAAGTAGTCAACACAGTCTTAATTAGCAATTAATCAACTCACATAGCGATCAATTTTCCACCTAAACCACCATTCCTTTATAGAATCATCAGTAGTTACAAATAATGCTTTCCAAGGACGTGTAACAAATATTTTTTCAAAGAAAACCTGAAATCAAAATGTAATGTTAATTCATGTTTTTAAATAGGATTTACCCTTATAGGATTCCACAACAACAACAAATTTGTATAGAAAACAAATCTCTTATTGGATATAATAGTTAATTTTACAATATATATTTGCACAAGTAAAAAAATATATACACAAGGGTCATTTACTATTGTATCCGCATGCTTAAAAATTGAAGTAATAATCACTAAATAATTTACAGTAAGATTTTTTTTATGAATTTTGGCAAAGTCATTGATAGCAAAATACAATCATTAAAAAAGAAGCCATATAGCCTTGTACTAATTAATCAATATGAGAAGACACGCAAAGTATCAATTAAAGAAAGTAATTGGTTAAAGTAATTAGCAATGTCTAATAAACTAGCCATTAAAATTGTTTTTTTAAAAGCTAACACATGAAAACATTAGTTGGTTATACACGCAATAATCACTTAGCGCAAAGTAATTGCTAAACAGTATACTACCTAACCTATTATGGATATACAAACTTATCATGATATTAAAACACTCTGCTATAAGTTGCAGCTTTTAAGGTAAAATTCATAAAAGCTAATAATATTAAATTTAAGGCAGATTGTGCAATATTAGATAATTAGGTAATTATTTGATTTTTTTAAAAAAAAACTACAATATAATGTTACTGATAACTAGAAAATAATGATCTCACATTATTATTCTCAATATTTTTAGCAAGCATCATAATATCATTATTTTCATTACATTATAAATTATATGGTCTGCTGAGAAAATAGCACATTCATGAACTTAATCAGCACATTCATTAATTTTTTTTTAAATCCTTGTGGTAAATTTTAAAATAACGATAAACACTAATGATGTTTGGTTAATGAAAGATGTTACTTGGTAAATAACATAATTGTATTTAAAATACACCTTTGAAAGAATTTATTAAATCAGAAAGCATAATGGTAAATGAGCAAACAAGAAAATAGTTTAATATAAAACAAAATAAAACATGTGAATTAAAAATACAGATGCATGCTATCATTAAGAGTTGGAGCAATGGTATAATATAGTAATGGTTGATGGATTTTTGTCTAAGTGAGAGCCAAGTTACACTGTTGAGTTTGGTATGATTATTTTTGCTTTAGAGCAATTAAAATAATTTACAATAAAATTCTTACCTCAGACATGTACAATACAGTAACAACCCCAAATAAAGCAACAAACTTCAGAATCATGTAGAAGTATAAAAGAGGATTTGCTAAATAAGAAAAAAAATTGTTTATTCTATATTCTTCAGATTCATATTTTAAAAAACAAAAATATTATAAACATTCAGCTGTAAAAATGAAATGAATTTAGAAGAACATATATTTTTTAAATTAAAGGGATGGTTGAAAGACCAAGACAGCTCCACTTTTCAAAATTGTTAGGAAGGATGAAAAACACTTTAAAATCTGCGGCTAGGCTTACCAATAAAATCCCTGTAGATACTTCTCCGAAATCATATATTCGACTGTGAACTTCAAACAGTAAAAAATATTCATTTCATTTAAGGATTGCATAATAAACTACATATAAATATAGTCAGCTCGGAATTACACCTTTTTAATGGAATTTTGGATGTGTAGCACGCCTTTTAGCTGGTTCAACAAACGAGTTTGGCAAACAAGGTTGATGCAACAAGGAAAGCAAGACAAACGTTGAACTAATTAGCTGCAAAAACAAGACAGCTCTTGGATATGTACGTTTCTTGCACCGTACGAGACAACAGTACAGCTCCTTTTCCTTTATATTTCTATAACCATTGCTTATAAGCTGTCTGGTTCTTGCACCATGTGATAGAGGATTTTTTTAATAGGAATAAGTATAAATTAGAAAAAGTGGAGCTGTCTGGTCCTACCCACCCCTTCAATTATAGTTTGGTATATTAGATTGTGTGACAATTCAGGTTAAATATTTGTTTGGTCAAGTGCAATCGGTTGCATACAAATTTCATCTGAAAGAAATATACTAGTTTTGAATTGGTTTTGTACATATATATTCCGAAAATTGGTATATTTTCAGTAATATATCACAAAAAATAAAGTTAATATGTCATTAAAAATTATAGGGAGAATATTTGTTATTGTAGTGTCGAACGCCATCTTAGGTAATATGTAATCAGGCTGATGACTTATGAAGTAGTTAGAGGGTCGTTCATTTATTATGTCAGGCTCCCTTTGAAAAGGGTGGGGGGGAGGAAGGTCTACCATGCATGACTCTTGCATAGTATAGGGGAGGGGTCCCAGTGGTTGCATGACATAGCAAATCTTTGTCGAAAAATGCTGATTTTTTTTCCACAATCTTTCTAATGGGATGTTTGGTAAAATATACAGAATGGAAGTTTTAATGACTTTTTTTAACTGCGAAAATTGATCTTGACGTGGGGGGGGTGAGTGTACCAAAGGATGAAAAATACTGTGATGTAACAACTGAATGCTCCCTTATTTAGTTTAGCATAAGTTAAGGAACATTTTAGTGATTCTTTAAAATAAAGTAAAATTTAAAATATTAGTGTAAGCATACTAACCTTCTGCAGAAGGAGCTGTAATTTGAGGCATAGCTTTTACAGTTACAAACATCACAACAAACCAGAACGAAACTAAAGGTACAAAATAATAGAATTGGTATGGACGGTTCATACACAAGCAAAGCACAATGACCAAAAAGTTCATGCGGAACAGCACCTAAAAAAAGAAGAAAAATACACCAAATATTACACTATAGTAGTATATCATACCACTATAGAAAATATGTACTAGTAATGTTTATATTGATTGTTTTTTGTGCAACATAATTAACCGTCACAATATAATCAAAACATTATTTGTATAATTTAAGAGAAATATAGAATATAACTTAAATTTTACTTAAGAGATAGGTATCTATAGGGTGGGGCTGTTTCCATATTATCTTTAAATAGCTGCAATCTATGGAATCTTTACAAGGATTACCGATTGATCAAAATGGTTCAAATTTTTGGTAATGATTTTTTAAGGCAGTATTTGAATATTTAGAAATTGAATATACATATATTTTAATCCTTTATTGTAAACATTTTAGGAAATAGATTTTATTAAAACGCTTAACAAGAAAATACAGATGACCGTCTAGTTAGGAATAACAGGATAAATAGGACAATGATAAATTTTTTATTGAAGGAGTGTTTTGATATTTAGGAATGACCATTTTCTTAATGAACAGAAATACCAGTTTATAAGAATTTTATTAAGATTTCCAAATTAATGAGGACAAATTTCTAAAAGGCTTTAAAGCATAAGACATCATTTGTATCAATTAGTACAATAGATATATGCAAATTAGTAATATCTGTAATAACTTTAAAAATAATTTCTGTCATATTTGATGTTTATTTAATCTTCAGATGTTACTGCCTTTTTAAGAGACACTTAATGAAATAAGTAGAAAATTTCAACACAGGCATAAAATTTTTTTGGAAAAGAAATGTAAAGCTGTACATTTAATGACTATCCGATAAACAATAATGGCTAAATAGGTTGGGTCTACATCTTAACAAGGATTCCAAAACAACATTTTTCAGGAATTGAACTCAACAGCTTTGAAAGGGAAGACTGGAATTTATATGTTGACTACAAGACTTTTAAAGGCATTCATAAACCAATACCAAAATAAAAAGTTCTTAAAGACCCAAAGGTACCACAGCAATATTTTTTTTATTATTTGTACCTCAAAGTTTTTTAAATGTATTTTGTGGATGACAGATTACACCTTTCTTTGCATTACAAAGGTGACAGATTGAAACTTTGAAAAGATTTGAGTAATTATTGTGATTTAAAATTAAAGTGAAATTGTACCTATTAAAAACTTATGGTGCACAAGATGGTTGTTGAAAACATAATCAACTACTTAAACATGATAACCTTCATTTTTTTTTTTTGAATTTCAGTAATAATACTATATAAGGGAGATGAAGGCACATGTAAACATAGGGGTATATGGGAATATTGTTTATTTCACTCAATTTATCTTAATTGAAAAAATATCAATTAGTGGTAATACAGGTGACATACCTTGGTCAAACTCACAAAGCAATCAGTAATTTTTTTATTATTTTATAACATGTGTTAGTATCAAGGGTTTCAACTTTTGATATTAAAAACAAGTACTAAATGTTTTTCGAAGTAAAAAATTGCTTTTGTAAGACATAGTGGTATTAATAAGCTAAGTTTATGGACATGTTAATTTTTCTTTATCTCGATTAAGGTACTTAATTTTTGCTAATTATGCTAAAATATGTGGAAGGGGCACTAGTGAACAAATTATATGAGGAAGATGGAAATAGTCAGAAAGTGCCCTTAATTAATTTGAAAAAATGTTTATATTTTGTGAAATACATAGTTATTTGTATTTTAAAACTTAATTATGTCATACATTGTTACACATTAACATCATATGATCAAGTTTCAGATGCATCAATGAATGAAATTGAAATAAACTGGCACACAAGCAATGTTTGTGATGATATTGATAGCAATAAATATAAATAAATTAAAACAGCATTTTCCATACAACTGTATTTATGTTTTGTTTACATGTGCCCTGAGAACGTTCAAAACTACCCCATCAATGTGACACATGTCCACCATTTTGTAAATGATTTTTTAAATAAGAAAGGTTTTATAAATACATCTAAAAAAATCCCCGAAAGAATAATGTGTAAATATTGATATGAATAAATTTTTGTTTAATTCATAATAATATTAAGAAAAATAGTTCACATAAGCTGGTTTTGAATATGTACTTTAAAATTAAATGTCGAAAAAATAGTAGAAATTGAACTTGACATTTATAATTTTTTTTCATTAACTTGTAAACTTGTCATTTATATTTTAATTACATTAAAGATACTGAACAGTATCAGTAATTTACACACAATTAATTTATATATATGTTTTATATTTTGTTAGTTATCTTTTTAAGACATTAAAGTTTAAAAAAAAATAAGATATACTTAAGAGTACTTACTTGCCATAACCTGTAAAATCCAAAGTCACCATATTGATAGAAATATGTAAAATGTCCGTAACCACTTAAAAAAAGGTAAGATGTTACAAGAACACGAATGTGCATATATATAGGCAAGACCTAGAAGAGAAAAATTATTAATTAACATACAAGGAATTTTCTATAAAAAGATGTATACAGTATCAAAATATTATAGGTTCAGCTAATAAAAGATATATAAAAATTTAGAAATGCATTAAATGATAGGAGCCTATGTTCAATTCACAGCTAGTGATGTACTATATACATCACTAGCTGTTTGGTCCTTCCTATATTGCAGAGGAAATTGTTAACGCATATAAATATTTAAAAAAATTGATTGCCGGCCATTTTGACTTGAATCCACAACATTTTGTTCCGAAGTCTGGTGTGCTATTGATTAAGCTATAAAGGCACGTTGTAGAAATTGGATATATTTTAAAAACTGTTTCTTTATGCAATATTTCTAAAATATTTAAAATACTAAATGAAATTTTACAAATTTGCGTCTCAGGTGCACATTTTGAAGATAAATAGTATCTATATAAATTTTCAGCTTTTTATACAAAGAGGATCTAGAGGTTTTGCGTTCCTCAGAAAAAATTTCTTTTATTATTACAGATAAAAATTAATGATAGAAACATGCACAATCCATATTGCAATACTTGAATTCATTAACTATATTTTTCTGATTTTAAATGTTTTATTAAAAATGAATATACAATCCAAAGTTAAAGCATTAATTATGCAATTTAATATAGTCGAAATGTTTTAAGGAAATGATTCTGCATCTAATCATTGAAAAATTGGTGATGTACTATCATTGTCAGAAAGTTTACAATTTGCTAACTGAATATTTGAATAAGTAACATAATAGATTTCAATAAAAGCAAATACATGGAAAATAATTTAACTAATCATCAAGCAGAAAAGTTTTCAGATAATCTAAAATTTATAAAAAATGTGTTAAAATGTCGTCATTTTTAGTAATGAATTGTACTATTTACTTTAAATGTTTTTTTTTTAATCAAGTCAAAATTTGAAGGTAACAACATGAAATGGTAAAAAACAACATGATAATGGTATTAATGATTACAAATATAGTATTAAGTTTAGAAATAGAGTAGTTCCATATAAATATTGCAGTGCAATAAATTGTAACTTATAACTTGATAGCTAGTACATCCTCTTCCCCAACTCGATTTTTTTTAGCTTTGAGAAATTTTTAACAAAACCACATTTTAAAAAAAAATCTGTCTTCTGCCTATTCTTTATTAACCACTCAACAATTTTGCTTATATCATATGGGAATGGAACTTCCCCGATTTGCACAGATGGCATACAGAAAACTTTTTTTTCTACACCAATCCACTGATTGGCCCTTCCCCCCATTTTGGTGTTATTCTTTTATATTTTGAATTTTATTAAAAGTGGAATGAGTGATAGTAAGTGCAAAAATTCATAGGTAATTCATATTGTTTATTACATATGAAAGGAATTTGGAAATTTCTATGAATGACTGGTACATCTGTAAACTAAACTGCTGTTTTTTTTGGTGATGAAGGTAAGGATAATTTAGATGAAATATATTAATTTTGAAACTTTTTTGTGATACAAAATGTATGGATACAAAATATAAAAAAAAGTATATGTGTTATATGTACTTTTAAAATAATCATAAAATTATAATTTTTTTTTTAAAGAAATTGTGTGTTCTTTTTTTAACATCCTTCAATGTAAAGATTGCTTTACAATAACTATTAATTAATATCTTTGAAAATACAACTATAACTAAAAAAAAAAGAAAGAATATACCTAAATAAAATTAGCATAATTTTTTTAATTCAACACTTGTAATAGTTTTAATTACTAATTTCAAATTATAAGATGTACGAGTTTAAAATATTACATTACAAATATGTTTATTTTTGGAACCAAAATAGCTAAAAAAATAAACTAAAGTGATTAATATGAAATTTATAAAATATGATTCTCCAATATAGATTTTAAATAGCAATAGCATATTACCAAAGCATTGGATTTTTTCCATTGATATAGGAGATACTTTTTTAAAAAGGTTTTATTTAAATTTTTGTAATAAATTTATGAAAGTAGCACATTGCAAATGTGCTAATTTAGAAAATATATCAATATTTCATCAGGTTAGAAAGAAAACCTCATATCATTAAGTCTTACTTTCCATTGAAAAAGCATTTTGATTTTTTTTAGATATTAGGTTTTCATTCTAAGCCAATGATTTAATAATTAGAAAAGTGGTAATAACATACACGGCTTGCTCCTGTCATGTGGTAAATTAATATAAGTATTTGCATCCAACCTTTCCACTCATTAGTTTGATCACGATGAAGAACTTGTGTCTAAAGCAAGAGTAAAACAATTATTAGAATGTTATGTAGAGTGTTACAAAACTTTTTATTAAAAATATAGTTTCAAATATATAGCTAAAAAATTTTCAAAGCACCAATCAAGGTATTCTGAAGATTGATCTAATTATTATTTTTAAACATTTAACAATTAAAAGAAGAAAAAAAAGTTATTACAATTCACATAACAATATTCTTACAGAAATAAGTTTTTTTGTAGACTACTGACATATCTTTCAAGTAAGCATAATTTCATATTAAATTAGATATAATTATGTATTTTGTCAACAATAAATTCAATTTTGTATTAAAAAAATTAAGAAAACTTACAAATTGACTTTCTTCTGTAAAAAATAATCCAAGAGCAAATAAATAACCCAGAGGAAGGAAAAAGTTTGTGTATGTAAAATATTTGTTCTCTTTCATAAAAAAATTGGTCCTAGAAAATATATATAACATTAGATTTATTATATAGCATATTTTTTTTACAAGCTACAAATCATATTATTATCACAATATATCTCTGTGCGAGCATAGCAAGAGATATAATACTGTAAAACATTTACAGTAGAACTTTGATTATCCAGAACTCTCAGTTAACCGACCATGTCAAGTTTTGCAAATGGATATCAAAATTAGAATGGCTGCCTATGTTGTACAAGAGGCAAAATCCAAAATAGTGATATAGTTAGTGATCTGGGGGCATTAGTAAATAAGAATTTTAAAATGGGTCATCAATGTACAGTGGCTAGTAAAAAAGCTAATAGAATGTTGGTGTACATCAGAAAGTGTTTTATCAAAATCTAATGTATAATCTTGCCATTGTTTAGAGGTTTAGTAAGGACTCGTCTTGAGTATGCTGTACAGTTTTGGTCACCATATCTTAAAAAAGACATTGATTTGTAAGAGAAAGTTCAGCACAGGGCTACTAAAATGGTCAAAGGTTTTCAGACATGGAATATGAAGATATATTAAGAAATTTGAAAGTGTATACTCTGGAAGAGAGAAGGTTACAGGTTAGAGGTGAGGTTACAGGTGATATGAGTCAACTGTTTAAATTTATCAAACAGGAGGATGTCGAGGGTTTGGATATTAATATGAGTGATAGAAAGGGAGATCATGGGTTTAAATTAAACACATATTAAGATTTGATTAGTAAGAGAAAGTTGATGCACTTAGGCTAAAGCGTCCCATTGTGCCTCTCCATAAAAAAAAAAAACCTATGTCTTCTCAAACAGACCAGTGGCCTTGCAAAAAGCCAAACAGTCAGATAGTTGAACATTACAAAAGTACATAGACTTAAAGCTAATGGACTCGCGGAATTTCAATCTTAAGCTTATGTAAGTGTAGCACTTGCCGAAGACATGCTCAACTGTTTCAAGTGAGCTCTTACAGCCTCTGCACTTAAAATCGTCACCAACTCCCATGGTTTTTAGGCGTTTGTTAAGAGTGTGGCTCGTAAATAGCCCAATCATAATCCTACAGGACTTCCTATACAGCTCAAGTATATACTTTTATAATCTACTAGAGGACCCCTTAACAGAAGTGTTTGATTTGCCTCATACCTACAGAGCAAGACCACTCTTTATCTCCTTACAAAGGCTCCCTCCAGTGCGAGTACCTAATCTGCATAAAATGGGAACATACGGTGAGGTCCCACTGGTCCATTCGAGGAACCAAGCCATACAAGCCCATCAGCCATCTCATTACCCTCCACACCCCGATGATCCGGCACCCACACCAGACTAACCATGTTGCATTTTGAAATTAGTTTATTCAGAGCATGCTTACATTCAAGAACAAGTTTAGAATTAACAACTCCTTTATCAAGAGTTTTTAGTGCAGTCTAACTATCATAGCATATTGTAATAAACACATATTAAGAGCAAGTCCAGTAAATAATTAAAGAAAACATCGATTACTAATTTATTCGTTTTCTATTCATCGACAATTCTCTATTATCCAGAATTAACCGACCTACCTACAGTCCGAATTAGGTCGGCTAATCGAGGTTCTACTGTATATAAAAAAAAGTTTAGTATTCATTACTTTTGTTTATATACTTATTGCAAAACTAAATGCATCTTCATTTCAAATATAAAAATTTAAGTTATCAGCTTAAATATAACTTACCTATCACAAACAAAAATATAGCCCATCACAACAGCTAAACGAGTTAAGGCAGTACACAACTCATAAAACGATGTTTCTTTTTTACCTGTAAACAAAGTTTAAAAATTACTTTAAACAACATTTTTAAAAAGACGGAGTGCGAAAAATATAAATTTTCTTACACACCTTTTGACTGACTAATCAATCTTTGTAATACAGTAGATAAATATGAGAAGGAAAAAGATCAGTTTAAAAATTTTCAGAAAAGTTAATGCAAAATAAAAATATACAGGGTGTCCAAAAAGTAGCTTTACATTTATAAAAAAAAGACAAAAATATGCACTTACGTTTTTTTTGTTGTATTTAATAAAGGAAGTAGCAAAGTTATTTTTTTACAATGTTTAGAGCATTTCAATTACCAGTAGTTGCATGTAACACATCATGAAGTTGGATTGGAAAAGACAGTTCAATACCATTGGACCTACTTGTCTAATCCCTTCAGACTTTGGGTTATGTGAAAAATTTTGTCTAAAAATACCCAATTTGTGTTATGTCATTGATAAATTTTTAAAAGTTTCAGTTAGGAAAGTCGAATTACAGCGGCTGTCAAGACAGTCGATTCTCCAATACTTCAGAATCAGATTGAAAATTCTTACTCACTTGATATGTTGCATAACACTAATGGTGTATAGATTGAAATGTTCTAAACATATAAAAAAAGCCTATGATACTTTCTTTATTAATACTAATACATATATTTACATTTTTTAAAAGTGTATAAAAAGTGCACACATTAAAATGTTCTAAACATTGTCATAAAAAAACATGCTACTTCTTTAATTAAATAATAAAATGTAAGTGCGTATATTTATTTATATTTTAAATGATTTTTTTTTAAAGTGCAAAGATATATTTCAGACACACTGTATATAGTTGGATGAACAGACATCACTATAAAATATGTTAAGTTAATATAATGCAAATTAAACAGTATTTAAAACAAATTAAAATTTCAGTGTATTTACATATTTATAGATTTTACATTCTGAAAGTTTCAGAAGTCAAAGTTTATCATAATATAAATAAAACATAATAAAAGCTATCATGACATAAATTTAAGCTTTAAAAAAACTAAATTGGTACAGAAATTGACCTTTATTTGAACTAGCTGTATGGTCCCGTATTGCTGGGAAACCATTAAGGCACATAGATTAAAAAATAGTGTTGCCCCCGTCAGGTTTAACCCTCGAACATTTGTTCCGAGTTGCAACACTACCCACTAAATCGCAGAAGCTAGTTTCCCCATTATTATTATTATTATAGATGTAATGTAATCTAGTGCATAAAATGTCTTATATTGTTAGATTCCTTTAAAAACAAAGCTTTTACATATTACAAAGATAACAAATTATTCATAAAAGATTAATTATGCAGAACTATAGAATTTTTTTTATAATGTATGTCATATACATAAAGTTAATAAGTTTGTCTGTTAATGGTTTGAAATATTGAATACAGTTCAAATGGGAGTCATTAAAATGATTAATCATGTTGATTCTTGTTCAATTATTATAATTTACAAGACATATATTGTAAACATAAAAAAACTGTTAAACAATAAATAAAAAAGCTGTTTTCAATGTAAATGGAAACCCAAAGTTTCACTTCTTATGATAAAAAAAACAGTAGCGGCACTGGATATATAGCGCCATCAATGGACATGTAGTTAATTGTTGCAGCATGGATTTTCTTATTTAGTGGTTACTTTCAAATCCAGTTTTCTTAGAATGAGCATTGTATGGGTTGATACGTTGTTGCATAACACAATTCAACTGTCCTATTTAATATTTTTTTTAACACGGAACACAAACTGTTGCTTAAACAGTTCAGTAGATTAAATTATTGAAATATGAAATAAAATAAATCAAAATAGAAAACAATGGCTAGAATATTTATGTAAGTTATTCAATAAGAATAAGTTATTCAATAAGAATAAGTTATTCAATAAGAATAAGTTATTCAATAAGAATAAGTTATTCAATAAGAATAAGTTATTCAATAAGAATATGTTATTCAATAAGAATAAGTTATTCAATAAGAATAAGTTATTCAATAAGAATAAGTTATTCAATAAGAATAAGTTATTCAATAAGAATAAGTTATTCAATAAGAATAAGTTATTCAATAAGAATAAGTTATTCAATAAGAATAAGTTATTCAATAAGAATAAGTTATTCAATAAGAATAACTTTGGAAAAATTTCACATGAATTGGATAAAGAGGGTTGTGATACAGACACCTGTTTAAAATGTGTGATACAATAGTTAATAATTTGGAATCTTAGATTATCTCTAAGAATGTATGGGTAAAATCAAGTGTTAAAATGTGTAACTTACTGCTGCAACTTAAAATTTCATCATGAATCGGGCCTTCTCCATTACATAACTTTGAAAAATATTCGCTATCAGTAAGAAGTTCTAGAAAATAAATTATGCTGTTACAGACAAGAAAAAAATAATGTTTTCTAAATTATTAACAACATTGTATCAAATTAAAACCATAACTTCGAAACTTACATAAATCAAATAAGTTATTTAACAATCATGAACATTTGGATAAAATTTCTATTTTTAATAATTTATAAAATATACAAATTTAATAATTTATATTTACAGCAAACTTAAATGTATACATAAAATCTAGAGATAAATTTAAATTTTGTCAATGAAATATTTTTTGAAAATCAAATATTCCATACTTTAAAAAAAAAAAAAAGTGAATAATCTGAAGTATGTACCACATTTAGTAAAGGCATATATTGGCATGTTCTCCAATTTATATTGTTGCATATAGCTGTTTAGAATTTCAATTTTAAGACTTCATCAGGGTTGCCATTAAAAATTAAGCCTTTTCCAAATTTTCAGATAATTTAAAAATTTCTAAACAGTTAATCATGCAGGAAAAAATATATTCTCAAACAAAATTAGTATTGAAGCATGTTACAAACAAGATTTTTTTTTTACCAATACTTTGGCTGAGAAAGGGCATTGAAGATGAATGATATATAATGAACACGCTGGGTAATATTTTTTATGGCCTAAAAATCTATTTTAGACCTATTTTTAGTGAAGCAGTGAAATAATTTTAATCTATGCAAACTTTCAAACAACAAAATAAAACAGCCTTATATGTAATAAAATATGTTTTACAATGTTTCATAAGATATTTCTGTTTTGTTAGATTTAATTTTTTTGTTCAAGATGTGTTTTTTTTTTCAAATCTGTGAGAGCTTTGTGAGTAAATAAAACGAAACTCATCAGGAGATGTTACTCAGGTCACTCACAGAGTGGCGCTACTGTAGAAAATGATGTAATACCGGGGAAAAAAAGTGGTTTCCCGCTTTTTTTGGACAGAACTGGGGACGAGAGCAAAAAGAAAAATGGTTGTGTTGGGATATTGATGATAGAGATTGAAAGTTTGTACCGTTTACAAAAAGTCTGATCCTTCTATGAAGTAATGGGAGTCATCATGAATGAACATGCGATTATTGACTTGAATGTGATAGTTTTTACCTGTATAGTGTCCGGTGTTACCAATCCTGTTTTCCCGATAGTGTCCTGTGCTACTGGTAGAATCATGTGTTACCATAGTGTCCTGTGCGACCAGTATTGTTCTTTTGTCCTCCGATAAATGTGTGTGGATAGCAAAGCTTGGTTCATTGATAATTCAATAACCAGCGATCTTTGCTATCCACACACATTTATGGGAGGGCACAAGTTATACACAGAATAATACTGGTCATACAGGACACTACGGTAACAGATGATTCTACCAGTAGCACAGGACACTATTATGAACACAGGGCACGATCGGTAACAGGTAACTGTACAGGTAAAAACAATTATATTCCATTCAAGTCAATAATCACATGTTCATTCACGATGACTCCAACTACTTCATAGAAGGATCAGAAACAGTACAAACTTTCAATCCCATCATCAATATCTCAACTTCCTTTTTCTTTTTGCACTCGTCCAAAGTTCTGTCAAAAAAAAAAAGCGGGAAACTACTCTTTTCCCTGGTATAAAATATTTAGAGACATCAGTGTTCATTCTAGAAATAAAAAAGGGCAAAGCGTTATTGCCAGGAAAAGGGCATTCTGTTTTTGAAAAAGTACTTCTTGTTTTTAAAAGGGCACTTCAAAAAAAATTTATGGGTGGACTTGTACACCCGTTAACACATCGGACCCGTGACTGGAGGCATGGGTGCTTGATTCTTAGCATGAGTGTAATGATTTGATCTGGGGGGAAAACATCGCATGCCAAAAATAATCCGCCGCCTAGAGGGAAAAATCCGTTGTAATCCAAATGACCTCATGCCTATTCAGGTTGCGTTGGGTACCAGCTGAAGTGTTGACCTCGTCATATAACCATGATTCAAAATTACAAGGCAGTGTTCCCGGGTCTTTTTTTCGGGTGAGATAATTGAAGTCGCGCAAGTATTGCATTTTTTTTATTGTAAAGACTAAAAATGCGGAATTTTTTCTAGAGTGGGCGGCATTTTTCCAAACAGGGCATGAGGGTGCTATCATGATTTAAAAAGGGCAGGCAGGGCGGGCCACCCTTCAAAAAGCGCCTAGAGTGAACACTGGAGATATTCAGTGTGCTTATAACTATTTAGAGATTCATTGTTTCAAATGTATTAATGATTAAAAATTAGCTAAAAAATAAGGTTCTACATTTGTTTTATATAGTCTTAAAATGTATTCTTCTGGTATTAATGTGCATTTTTTCAAAACAATTATACCTTTTAATTCTACAAAGATATTAGACAATATTAAACTTTTTAGTAATTTTTTTTTAATAATAGTAATGATTTACCCTGTTCAGCATCTTCTGAAGTATTTGGCAGTGCTTTCCTACTTATCCACTTTCTATGAATAATCATAGCAAATGCAATACAACAGCTATAAATATAAAGACATTAAAAGTTTGTTATATGATGTATAAACTCATTATTTATAATATAAAATACATGGAAATATTCAGCAACTCAAGAGTTTGAAATGAATGAAGGAAAAATCTAATACTTTGCGGATTGTAAAATACAAAGTTTATTGAATTAACAGTATGTTGAAAAATTTAGAAGAAAAACTTTTTTATTTTTTATCAAAATCTATTCAATATTTTTATATATTATTCATATTAAATCTAGGACTACAGGCTCTTTTTAGGAACATTAACATTTATTTAATTGATAAAAAAAGTGTAAAAATAAAAGTTGTAGTGCTAAAATACCCCATAGAAACAAACATAGAATACTATAACATTCAATATCTTACTCAGAACTAATTATTAGCAATTATGCGAAGGAAATGTATGGTATTAAGTAAATTCAGAGATGCAAATTGTATTCTTCTTCTCTTCTGTAAATAAATATTTCATACTAAAACTTATTAATCAATCATTTGTAAATTTTAGCTGGTGCTTAATAATTCTGAATATAAACAACAGATTTATAATGAAATGTTTTGGTTCACCTGGAAAACTTAACAGTGGATTTCAACACAATTTTCTGATACAGCCAATAATTATCAAAGTACATTTACCTGACACCTAGAATTGAAAATGTAATCAGTTGAAGAACTGTTACAGGTTCAGGACTACTGCAACAAGTACCATCATTATAATTCATGTGATCATTGCAGTACATATTGAGAAGGATTTGAACTGCCTACAACAGAAATAAATATAATTTCACTTTTAGAATCTACATAAACAAATGATTGCTTATTATCAGAGTTCATTTTAGAAATTAAAAAAGGTAGGGCTATTTTGAGAAAATGGACAAATTTTTTTCTTAAGGGCACTTTAAAAAAAAAAAAAAAAACTAATTTTTTTTAGTTATGAAGTTTAAGAAATGTCTAAACAATGTACCATTTTGTGCAAAAATTGGCATATCTGCTAATTAAATGTCTAGAAATGAACAAAAATGAAGAATGACCATTGCAAAAATCAAACCAACTGTCACAAAAAAATGGTGATAGTCAAGCCGTTTTAATGAAGAATAATTTAACACGAAATAAAATCGGTTTCAATCAACAGTATTTCTTTATATGTATATTACTAGTTCGTTTTTATTTTAAATATTTACTAAATAGAAGAAAAAGTTTTCTAGACAGTAAACGTGGAATTCAGTCAATACAAATAACTTCGTTAGTTCCGTCAACTTACAAATACATTTACCCTAATCAAAATTGAAAAGAAAATACGAAAAACTAATATTTTTTTTCAATAAAGCTTCAAAATGCTTAATTTTTCTATTGTTCAAGTTAGAGAAACCAAACCATTAATATGATGAAAATATAATATAACACAATACTAAACAAGATGCATTATCAAAAAACCACTAGAATTCATATAGAGTCCTCATGAATATTCAAAAATTTAAATTTTTGAAGATTGAGAAATTGTCAAAAAATTATTTTTTTCAAACTTGGCTTAATTGGCTAGTAATAGTCAAATAACTTTCGAACTGAATTAAAAAGCTTTTAAAATGAGAAAACTGGTATTAAATAAGGGGAAACATTTAAATTTTCCATCATTAAAATCGTAGAAACACTTGTATAACTTAATTTTTGCTAAAATCTGCTGATGCTAATAAAACATATAACAAACCCAATAAAATCTAAAAAGAGCATGCAAATTTTGAAAAATTGCAATAAATCCATAACAATTATACTTCTGTTGTCAAAGTCAGAATATTCACATTAGGGTGAGGATGAACAAATCTAAAATTGGAGGTGACTATAAGCTAGTTGAAGAGATGCGCCATTAAATCTATTACCTTACTTAATGTTAAGAAATAGAAATTGCATATTTTTTTTGTAAAATTTAATGAGATGAATAAGTTTGAAAAAAGCTATTTTTTCCCCTTATTTGTTTTATGGCTAAATATAACTTTTAAACAAAAACAATTATGCTTTCTAAAGTATGTTATTTTAAAACTTAATTTCCTATAAAACAAAATACAATTAGATTAAAGATTTTTCCATTTTGAATTTTTTTTTTAATTAGGAAATCAATTAAACAGATGAATAAAGAAAAAACAAGCACCTACATAATTTAATGCATTTTTTCCCATATGTAAACCATCAACTTGATCTTGATATAAACCTTGACTGACTAACCGAGAAGAGCTCCATATTAATATCTTGCTATTGTGCCTATAATAGAAATTCAAAATGAACATGAAAATTTACATTTTAAGTTTTTGTGGACTTTATATTAGAGTGCAAATTATTTAATAAAACAGATAAAATCTTTACAAATGATTTATAGAATGGAGAATTACCAAATTTTTTTTCTTATTTTAAATCAATTGTTAAATGTTTTAAACTGACCAAAAAATTTGGTTTCACATTTTTGCAACACATCTTTTTTATTTAATATGAAGAAAAAAAACCGTGAGTTTTTGAATCACTGTGAAACACGAAGTCACATGTCAAATGATGGGGTAACATACTATGATTCTAAACAAACCAATGACATTCATTCGACCACGGTGGTTTCGACGCCTAGCAACTTTGCATAAACTTAAAGAATAAATGTTCTTTAGTGATATAATACTTTTTCAAAAATGTCTGAAAGGAACAATTCCATTTTGAAGCAAGTTTATTCCAGTGTATACATTTTTTATACATTCTTTTTTAGTTAAGCTATTGTGTTTATTTGTTTTCAATCGAATGGGGAAAAAAACTGACCTATGAAGACACAGTTCTTATTATATGTAATAAGGTATTTTCATGTATTTTGTTTTTATTTTTATAACATATTAGACAAAAATAGGAAAGAGTGAACTTTTATTTTTAAAATTTTTGATCTCAAGCAGTTGAGATGTACATATAATTAAATTAGCTCAATGCCAAAGGTTCGCTTTAAATTTTATACACAAACACTGCTTAATTTCAAGTCAATCAAAATTGTTTTTCTACGTCTCAAGCAGTTCTTTGAAATGAAAGTTTGAACTTAAAAGAATATAAAAATAGAGGACAAAATATTATTACAAAATAATTTTTAATGTAAAGATAGCAGTATTTATTTTAAATTCAATTCTTGGAACTATTAAGGACAAATTGTAATTTCATTTGAGTATTCTTCATAATAATATTTATCAGAAATTTCTGGGAGTAAATAATTGAACAAAAAAAACTATATTGTTAACATAAACTAATCAGATATTACACAAATGTGCTGCCCTCTATTTTTTAAAGAAACAAACTTAAAAAGCATAAATGTAAGTTTAAAAGGCTTTAATACCAATTGCACTTAAATATTATAATTAAAATAATAATTACATTTCTTAATATATAAACATTTCTAAAAGCTTTTTCAAAACTTAATTACTTCTCATCGTAAAATAACCAATCAATTAGATTTTTGTAATTTTCAGATTTAAACACTAAAAGATATTTACATCTAAATTCCTGATATTTCATTAATTAAACGATACATGAAGAATTTACTACAACCAATGTGAAGACAATAAAGACATCCTATTTGTAATACTGAAACTTGAATTTGCAAAAAAAGTTTTGTGGACGCAAAAGCTCTTAAGGCTTACTTACAGATGCCTTGCTGTCACGTTTCTGCTCTTCAGATTTTTTTCTCTTATAAAAACGAACTTTTACTGCTAAAAAAATTGGTTAAATAAACCCATTTTTTATAAATACTTTTTAACTTAATTCAATTACACATCAGAACATAAAAATATAATATTTTCAGTGCGGATTGGCGAATACAACTGCAAATCTGTTTACGAATATGCCCATACTTTTTTCGATCTTCATAATCGGATCTTAGTACTAATAGGAGGGCGTTTTCCTTTGCATCAAGTTTCTGCCGATTTTTATTGAATTTAAAATTTCAATAACTTAATTTAAAATTTGAGGTAATTTTCCATTAAAATAATATTTTGTTAACTTGTGAAATGCAAAATTTGAAAAAAATAGTATAAATTCTAGATTAAAAAAATATTAATAATTAATAGTAAAAAGCATAAAGTTCTAATACTTATATAATATAATATTCAATCTAAACTAATATATATATATAATATATATATAAATAATATATATAAATAATATATATAACTAATATATATAAATAAATATATATATATAATATCTTTAAAAATCTAAACTTTTTAGACTTTTGTGTACATTTACATATTTCTAGCTTTCATTAAAAGCATAAAGATCAATAAAAAACAGTCAGATAGAAGTTAATAACTGTGGCCATAAAGAAATTCTTTAAAAAAAAAAGAGAAATATATGCAAATCAAAACAAATTCCATTGGGAAATCTAAAAAAAATGAATAGAATGAGAAGAGCAACAATGATTTTATGTGATGTATCTCAGGTAATGTACAATCTATTATTTTTTTTATAAGCTATGTCCCATTTGAGAAAAATAAAGTAGTCAAACAGATATTTGCTACACAAAGTATCAAATTTTAACAAGATTTAATTATAAAAAATAATATTAATTTAAATGCAATACTATTGAAAATCAATTTATTTTATATACTAGACTGCTTTTATTAATTTAAGATGTTTATACATATGTACATAAAACCTTTTCTCTATAATAAAATTTTTATTTAAAATTTTCTATAGAATTTACATAACAAAATATTTAAAATAACAAAAAAATTCAACTCACAAAACTTCCATTGCAGCTTTGTTATACAAATCTATTTGTTCATTTGTTATCATTTTTCTTGATGGATGTAGTTTTTCTGTTACAACTGGATTTTCTAATACCCATAAAACTTTTGTATTTGGGGTTAAACTATTCATCATTGGTAATAGATGAGTCAAATTTCTTTGATAACTTGAAAACATTCCATAACTGGCATTACTGATTTTTATAGCCCAAACACCACTACCTGTTACTATAACAGAAGGCCTATTAGTTTCATCTTGCAACCATGGCTTGTAAATGTCATACATAGTTTGGTTAACCATAGGAGCCCAGATAAAATCCTAAAAATGAGAATTATACATAAGTTATACATCTAAAATATGAATATAAGGAAATATTAAGAAATTAACATACACTATATAAAAGGAAATTAAGAGTGTATAATTTAATTACTTATTAAGCATACCTTTAGGTCTATAAAAAAAAAGAATAAACAGTCACGAGATGTCTTATGAAATGTGCCTTATTATAAATTATGCCTTGAGACACAATTTTTGAAGAAAATATTTTATTCCCATAAAGGTTTAACCATCTCATTGATAGGGATGGCTGTGTCATTTATCTCCAGTTTTCCCAGTAGTACCCATAATGTAAAATTTAATAATCCCATACACATCCTTATGTTAATATGATTTTAAAATCAAAATTAGTGGGTTTTAGAAAATAATTTTTATTTGTGACAAATCATTTATAAGATATTGTACTTTGTGTTCAATGATGTATTTGGTTAAAGTAAGAAAAGTTAAAATTTTTCATGATATTATAACTCATCGAATTAGATACTAGAGTGTTTTCTTAGATTTTACAAGCACTAACCAAATTATCTTAGTATAATATATTGTTATTAACTCAAAGACCTCGCTTCAGTCATGATAACGGCAGCTTAGAAAGTTTTAGAATTTAATTAATTTAAATTATGAGAAAATACTTACCACGTTAACTTTTAATTCTCCATCTCCATAATGCAAGTTGTGATGCACAACTTTATTTTCAATGACATATTTTGGATTTATCAAAGTTACAAAACCATAGTACAGTTGTCGAATACGAGAATCTCCAATAAAGACAATATGTGTTTTTCCGCCCCAGTAAGCAATATATTGAAGACACATTTGAGAATCACTAAAACAAAAATACATATTTTCAATTTTTAAAGATATACCTGCATTTTTTGAAATATATCAAGAAGTTAGCTTCTATTTATATAGATATAAAACAAGTATTAAGAATTAAGCAGGAAGGGGGGGGGGGGTGTCGGACCCCCCAATAATCTGGAAACCCTGAAAGTTGGGAATTTCAACTTCTAAAAACCCAGAGTTGGGAAAATTTATGCTTGAAGAAAATTAATATTAACAAATGAAAGCTAGGGAAGATTAGAAATTGCCCAACTTATACGATTACATTTAAACTAGTCCTTAGAACGGACACTGCATTGGAATATGGGTGCAACAAATCAAAAATCAATGCTTGTGAGAGAACTATTTAATATTACCTAAAATATATATAAAAAAAGTCAATAAGTTTGAACTGGGAATTTTCAGGAGAAGTAAGAAGGAGAATAAAAATTAAACGGTACCAGGAATCCAAAGTGGAAGATTTTTTTTATCAGGGTGTGATGTTAGACCAAGCCGTCGCCAATCAGATTGAATCTGGAATGGCCCTAGTGCTCTTTTGTTCGAAAGAACAAAACCAGCTACCAAATCAGGGGAAAACATGGTGTAGAATAAAGTTGAGGATAAATTCATGTCTGGATTTCTAAATAAAAAAAACCTTGGTAAGCCCAAAGACGCTTGGTTTATGGGCCATTCCAGTTTTTCGATACATCCGGATTTCTACTGTATTTTTTTGTGTGTATTGGGAGAGGAAAGGAAGGGGTATATACTACATATAGTTGAACATTAATTCATAGTGTTTTTTATTTCTACAACCAATTGCAAATGGATGCAAACTTTACTGAACCAGAAATAATTTGAAATTTTTTAAAGCATTTAATAAAGCATAGATTGTTTACTTAAAATAGCTTAGTTTTCATAATCTATTTTATAAGTTAAATATTAAATAAATTGAGAGATCAATTATTAGTGTACATATTGAAATATATGAATATAGCAAGTATTTAACTTTTTAATGAGTACTATACTCACCCTGAAGTATATGAATGCATCATACACCCATATGGCTGCCAAACCCTAAATCCTTGAAAGCGGCCATCACTTAACAGCCACTTGCATGAATCAATTCCTGAAATTACATAAAATTTAAGCATATTTAATTAAAAAAAATCCTACAAAATATCTTCCTAACAAATATTTTTTAAGGTATTTTATTTCTTGAATACCGAACATCATCTTAATAATGTTCCTTTATGTCAAAGGTAAAATCTAGAATTTTTAAATAATAAAAAGCATGTATGAATTTCATTATTAAATCTATTGTAAGCTAAAAAAAAAAAAGGTTGACTATTTTGATATTCAAGAAATTCACGACTCATTTGTAATATAAAGCCTTTTTTAGATACCTCCCTACCTATAAGAACTGGCCGTACATCTACCAAACAGTAAAACCTCTGGATGCATAATGATTTAGTAGGGGTTAGTATTATAACTAGATAACTCCATTGGGAGACTAATTTATTACATATAAGTAGTTGAAGAACTTGCATCACATTATATCTACGGGTGAGTACTACAACTTAAGTACTTATATGAAATACATTAATCTTCCTATGGTTTGGTTAATTAATGTCGCACTAGAGCTGCACAGTGGGCTATTGGCGATTAATCTTCCTATATAGTTATCTAGTTGTAGCACTGGCACAACAATTTGAATCCTGTGACAAATATCAAATATGCCCACAATAAACAGTGCAAAGGAAATTTTTAACTTAATGTCTCGGAAAGAGGGGGGGGGGGGGAATAATAAAATGGAATTTGGAGGAAGAATTGAATTTTTATATTGTGATTGCACCTGTGAACAATTGCAGGCTTGCACAAGATAGTGACAATAATATTGACAAGATCTTATATATTTTTCATATGTTTTCAGGTATGGGGAGAGTTTCACGCAGAGAAGAAGAACGCTGTTCCAATCGAACATGGAGAAATATCTGTGATGCTGTAGAAATATCATAGGATTAGCATAGAACTTCAGTTCCTGTACTATAATTTTAAGTTCAAACAAAATTAGTGCATTACAGGATCATATGAAAGTATAACTTATCTGCAGATATATTTAACACGTTGAGTGCCGAACACTCACTGTTTGCGAAAGAAAAATAAATCTGTGACGCCTGTCATATATTCTGTATCATTGTCGTGTTTTAACTGTAACTTAAAACTGTTGACGTTTTTATGATATCCATATGATATTATGTTCCATAATCATAATAACAGTTGCATCCTAGTTAGTCAGTCTTTTGTACTCTTGCTAGTCATTAATAAAGATAGTAAACTATGCTGAACCCTATTTTCTACAAAGGGGCATAAAGTGAGTGTAGCTAATAGTTGTTTTCTTGGTATATTAGCAATTAGTCTCTACTATAGTAGAGTAGAGACTAATTGCATGCACAATTTGGTTAAGATAAAAGGGTTAAAATGTACGTTACAGTCCACCTGATTTTTCGCTAAATCTGTTAACGCGGCGCGAAACGCCGATACAGTGGGAAAACGGAGTTCTTTGTTTGGTAACCAAACCGGTTTTGGTCGCCAAGACCGTGCTAGCGTTGAGAATATCGCTTTTTCAGAAAAGTCGCCAAGACGTATCGTACTCTGCAATTTAACCAAAAATCCTAAACTAGGCGATTGAAGTTTAACAATATAATCGAAGGTATCAAAAAGCAGTGGTGTTGGCTAACCTGATGTCAAGTGAAGGATTCCATGATAACCTATAAAACCGATGACAACAAAAACTGCCAGAATTTTGGCATTTCGTGAATTAATATGCTTTACAATTTCACGCGGATCGTGGATACTCATAATAATAATATTTTACATCGTTTGTCTGTCAACAAATGATATTGCCATTTTATAAATGTGAAACTACTCTAAATTGGGTTTAGTTTAGTGGTCTATCGGTTAACGCAATTACTGATCTAATTTATTATTATTGAAGGGAGGTGGACTTGGGATTGGTGGACCTCGAGTTTGATTACCGGCAAGGTTAAACGAAGCAATAATGTGTAGAGTGGGTTGATGCACGTTAAGTCTTTCGTTGTTTAAAAGTCGTCATGTTTGTGGCATGAAGTTTAGTAAGTGGGTTCTAACTCAAGTGTTGTTATGTGTTATTTAATTGCAGATTATAATTTTGAGATAATTTTCCCAGTTAAAAAATTTAATATAAACACATTTTACATATAAAGTGGTTTTAATGTTTTCACACGTCCATACAATGGTCTTAGAATTTTATGCCGAGGTTCCAAGGTTTTCTTTAGGAAAAAGAGGGGTCCGTAGTAATGAAGCACCGAGGTTAAAATGCAGCGAACTTATAATAGGAGGGTTTCCAGATAATCTGCAAAGTAACAATACGCCGTCCAAACTTACCGCAAATTTTTATGGCATGTATACGGAACTGCTGCACGTTAAATCGAATTAGGGTTTAATGTCCTAACGTCTATTGCGGTTGTGTTGAGTGTCTTCTCAGGTATTGGCTCGTCATCTGACCATGGTTCAAAAATACAAGGCATTGTCCGTTGTCTTTTTTTCGAGATAGGATCCTTCGAAATAGGCCCAATAGCCCAATGTGCAGATTTAGTGCGACGTTAATTAACCAAACCAACCAATTTTGCGATTGATTTTCCCCACAAAATTCCCCAAAGGATTATAAATTCCCCTAACTTAATTATGGGAAATTCAGTTCTGCTCAGTTCAGATGCATTACCTTTCGCGCATGCGCAGATGGAGTTGAATGGCCATTACTATGTTATGATCTAAAAGTTTTGTTATTTACTGATGAGGTCTGTCAAATGACCGTGTTTATTTAGTTAGAATGCCCTTTCAGCTGAGAAAAAATGAGTAATCGGCCTCATGTACAACAACCATATTATAGTAACTCACTTGCCATTCGACAAGAAATCCAGAGGTTCGAAAGTGTCCATCCCAGCATCTATGCAATATATGATCATCTTGAACTTATGCCCGATCCTTTACTTGCACAACAAATTCGTGAACATGTTGTCTGTATAGAAGGTACGTACACATCGAACTTTGAAATGTTTTACATTATATAAATTTAAGACCGCTAAGTACATGAATTTACGAATGTGATTTAAATTAGCGTCGCTTTAATATTTCTTAAAAGAGTTTTTAATTGCATCTTTCACTTGATTTGCAAATAAAATGTTCCAGTCATTTATGAGATATTTATTTTATTTTATTTGTTGTTGTCAAGCTCATTCAGAAACTATAGCTAGTCATTATGTGCTAACGATCGAACTGATTTACTCGCTGATTTCAAAGCTTTATATGTTCTTTGATTTCTTATTTTGTTAATTTTAATTTATACTACTTGAAAAACAATTCGCTAAAATAAGATTGCGCTTCGAATTTTTGGTGATTTTATGCATAATTAAATTAAGATAGCTCATCCATTTATTTGAAAAGTTTCTATATTTTTTGAACACAATTTTACTGGATACATCTACTATATAAACTTTCAAATGTTAGAAATTTTGGGAAGTGCTTAAATATTTTGTTCTATGTAAGTGATCTAGGTTTTATTTTATAGATTACTCTGATCAGTCAGCAAGGTTGTGATCTTTATCTGTGTTATTAAAGTGTTTGCTCATGTTTAAACATTTTACTGGATAATATACTCATATCAAGAAATTACTTTGTCTCTGGTAACCTCACAGATTTTTTTATTAGTCAATCCTATTCTGTCGGTGCTCAGTGGTTTATTAAACAAAATAGGTCATTTCAAGTAAAGTTTTATAAATATTTACATTTTGTTTTAAGGAACATTTTAAATTTTTATATACTAAAGATAATGAAACTTAAATATGTTTAGAGGAGCCTCACATAACCTCCTAGTATTGTTTCCTTTAATTTAACACATTACTTGCCAACTACAAGTTTTCTCTTAGTATTGCATGGAGTTCAAATATATTGTGGCAGTCAACGTGTTAAACAAGCTGTGTTACACAATCTTTTAAAAATCATACTTGACACTCCCTAAATTTTTTTTTATGAGTTATTATTTAAATTGTTTTGTTAATATTTTTTATTTGACAATATTGTCTGTATATTAAAAGAATAGAATCGCACCAACAATGTTCAGTGTAAGAGGAGGCCTGCCCATTTTCCTTGAAAATAATTCCCTTCTTGATTTTTCTTGGAAAATTATTCCCTCCTATTTAGTATGCAGAAATCAATGTTCTTGATTTCTTTATGGTCCCCTGCTTTCTGAAAAGGAATCTCTGATAATAATAAAAAAAAATTCACACCTTGTGCATAATTTTCTTGACTGACTTTAGAAAGAAATGTTTGATGTTAAAAATTTTACAAAAATTGTCAATTTAATAATGCAGTTTTTATGACTTTTACAATAAGAAATCAAGCTTTTTGGGTGTTTGTAGCAATATTTCTAGCCTTACATGTTTTATTTTACAGTTTTAATTGCATTTATTAGGTATTTAATTAATTTGCAAATTATCTCATTCAAATGAACATTGTTAATTTTTATTTCTATTGTCATTCAATTTCGTCAAAAAACAGATGCCCTCAGGAATATAAAGTGCCCTTTTTAACAAAATTGTGCCCTATCCCTTTTCATTTTTGAAGAGCTCTGTTATAGAATTATCAATCAATATGTATTTTATTCCTAATCAAATAATCATATTTGAAGAAAGGGTGTAGTTTTGTTATTAAAAACACATTAGTATAAAAGATTGTTATTAAAAGTTTAGTGCTACAATCACACCTTTAATATTATTTTTATAATCCATAGGTATGCATTTTGAATTTTTTGTTTTATAAAAATGTATAATCATTTTTATCTAATACTGTTTTAACATTTTGTAGTTAAATTTTCAGTAAGAATTGAAATAAATATATTTTAGCTGTGGTATGCACTTTTTAAAAAAAATTTAAATAACATTTTATAAAATTAACCAATATTTTCTTAAACATAATATTTATTTTAATTAACATTAAACCATAAAATTTTATTTAAATGTCAAAAACTTGGTCGAATTTAAATAATGTCAGAGGTTTATTAGTTCTACAATTCAATATGGGTCATTTTATCTAAATGTGCACTTTTTGGCTTATATTTTTTTTGGAAAAAAAATTCTTATATATTTAAATTTGAAGATTGTTGTACTTTTTTTCTACCATTTATCATAATGACTGCCATTCAGAAAAACTTTTACTGTTTAAAACAGTAATTATCAAAAAAAAAAAAAAAAATTGAAGCTGACAAGGGCATAATTTAGTCTGTTAAAATGCAGTAATTATATTTATTAATATATCATGTTATGACACTTTAAAAATATTATAATACGAAAATAAATGTACATTATTTGACCCATACTATTTCAAGAAAAACACTAATTTGTTTTACATTTTAATAAGCAGTAAAGGGATAATGTCTGTAAAAAATATTTGGAATTTGTATATCTTAAACAAACTTTTTATTTAAAATAAAGGTTCAATTTTTTACTTAATTTACATTTGATGGAAATTTTAATTAATGAGTTCCCTAAAAAACTGTAATAAAGCACATGTCTAAGATGATCAATTAAATGTATACATAAATATATCGTATTTTTATGATTTTTCATCATTCATTACAAAAAAAAATTAAAGAAATTATTATTTTCTGTAAAATATTAGTTTCTTTTTATAATTTTATTTTAATATACATATGTATAATTTTTTTGCAATATTAAATTATAAAAAATCAATAGTTTTCATAAAATGTTATTTAACATATACATAAAATCAATAAAAAGTAAATAATGGCCTTGACAAAACTTCAAGTTTTGGTTGTCTACCAAAATAACTTATAAATCTCACAAAGTTTTTAAAATTTAAATTAAAAAACCCATTTCAAACATTTCCAAAAAAAATATAGATTTTACAGTTAAATTAAAAAAATTGCCCAGAAAAGACAAAGTTAGGGGAAAGACAACACTAAAAAAAATAAAAAAACAGCAAACATTTCATTAAATTTTCTTATTTTTTTCAAAATTATGCTTAGTTTCCTTGATTTAAAGTTGTCCAACAAATATATCTGGAACTGCTAATTTCTGTAATAGGCATTTTATAAAAATAACTGTTTTGCTAGTTATAAAAATTATGCATGCAATTCATGACACAAAAACCCAAGGACAAAGTTTGATAATTTTTATAACAAATTATTATAATTCTATATATTTATATTTTTTAGTTAAACGCCCATTTGTTAACCATTTTAGTCAGACATCAAATAAAAATTATAATTTTAACTAGTATTTTTAACAGTATTTATATTTCAAAGTCGGAGCTTCAGGTCTTCTCTTTCCTATGCTTACATATGTCCTCCATAGTCTGTAGAATGAAAACTGTCAAAATATATAGTACATTGGATGTTCCTTAAAAAGTATAATCTGCTTGATTGCAGTTAATTTTTTTATACCTCTTCTTAAAAATTAAATAAATAATCATACTTCTCATACCTATAAACGTCATCAACATGGCAAGTTGTACATTAAAATTGAACTTCAGACTTTCAATAAACATCTCATTATTTGATTTTGTGATTGTTTTTCCCCACAAAATTCCGCTAAGAATTATAAATTTCTCTAACTTAATTATGGGAAATTCATTTCTGCTCAATTCAGAAGCATTACCTTTCGCGCATGCGCAGATGGAGTTGAATGGTCATTACTATGTTATGATCTAAAAGTTTTGTTATTTACTGATGAGGTCTGTCAAATGACTGTTTATTTAGTTAGAATGTCTTTTCAGCTGAAAAAAAAAACGTAATCGGCCTCATGTGCAACAACCATGTTATAGTAATTAATTTGCCATTCGATAAGAAATCCAGAGGTTTGAAAGCGTTCATCTCAGCATCTATGCAGTATATTAATTGTTTTTAAACTTAATATGGCAAATAAATTAAAATTAAGACCATGAAAGTCGAAGTCTATGTAAAAAAAATTCGCTAGGAGTTAGTTATAAGTTAGAAAACGGACTTTTTTTTTATATATATACGAGCTATTTAAAATTTGCAGCGAATTCCACATTATATACCATGTGGAAAACAGCTAAAGACCAAATTTATAATAACATGAATGCAGAAGTATCATATGTTAAAAATGGAATCAAAATAGAATTCAACTTTTTTGTTTAATAATTTTGTTGAAGCTAGTAATAAATTATAATAATGTATTGCATGTCATATTTTTAACAAATGTTTTATACCTAGAAATATGCAATAAAATTAGAGAGTGGTGGGTCTGTTTTTTTTTGCTCACATCTCGGAAACTAATGACCCGATTTTGATGAGATGTGCTGAAATCATAGTTTCAACTAGGAAAGTTTTAACATCTAGCTTTTTTCGATATCTAAATTAGAAGATGAGTTATAACTACAAAAATGTTTTAATCCTGTATTTTTTCAATTGAGGCAAATTTTTTTGTTTATGTTAATCTTAAGATGCGTTTGACCGATTTTAATGAAACTTGGCAAGCATAAAATAGTAGTTCAGAAACATACTTTCCTATTTGTTTTGTGTTGATTATGTTAAAGAGGAATTTGAATTACTACACATTATTTCTATTCTTCTTCTTCGTATGCACACACAGTGTGCAACAATTTTGAGATTTTATTTTATCCCATCCTGTAGATGTTTATAAATGTTTTAGATGTAGATGTTTTATAAATATAAAAATCCATATATCTTCTAGGAAAAATTAAAAATTGAAAGAAAAAAAATATTTTTAAGCTTTGGAAAATTTGCTGTTTTCGAGTCCCCCCCCCCCCCCCCCCCCCTTCATTTAATTGGGTAATTAATTTATTTATTTCTACGATGCGTCTTTTTACTGAACCCAGTGCGAAAAATGGGAGCATTTTCTAATAAGTAAATAATACTGGGGATTCAAAACTGGAAAGTTATTCATAAGAAATAAAAATTTATTAAATAAACAATATACGTATTATAAAAATTCTTATGAATGCGTTTAACTGAATAGTTATCTCTGATAATTTGCAAAAAAGTAACCATTTTGTATGAATTATCTAAACCCCTTATAGTAAAAAAAAATCCTTTTTTTCTGTGACTGTTTCTTATATTTTTTCTGAAGCTTTCTCTTCTAGTAAAGTACAAAACTAATTGACCTCTTCTATATATTGTTCGGAAAAACAATCGGGGATCTACAGGATGAGTAACTTTACCAATATGAAAGAATGCAAATGAAATTTTAAAAATTGGTATATTTCAAAGTATGCGAGACTGTGGAAAAGAATAAAAATCGAGCTTCTGCGGTTACAGCAACAAAATTTCGAATAAAATCAAATGTTAACCCATTTTATGCCCTGCAAAGTGAATGGCGCAGTGAAAAATCATAAATGGCGTTGGAACTGAATACGTAGCACGAAAAACGATGGCGCAAGAAAAGAAGAAGAAAAAAATAGGAGACGTAGACTGTATACATACATTGATTCACTCCTGAGAGGTATGCAAAAGACGTGTTCCTCTGCCTGTAATGTTTTTTCCGCATTTATCTTTCTGTCTTGCGCCGATTTTTTTTTCTGCGGATACCGTTCCAACGTCATTTACTTAGCAATACAAAAAAGTGTGTATTAACGCTTTAATTGTTCGAAATTTTATTTCTAGGCCCATTCTATACGAACGAGTAGAACGCGGGGGAGCTTCTCGTTGATTCGAGAATTCATACCACGTTTTATGAATTTTGGAATCACTGAGAAGCGTCCGCGCGTTTTTCCCGATCGTGTAGAATGGTCCTTACTATTAGAGTTGAGTTTTTATTCTCACTCTCGAGCGCAGGGCTGTCGAAGGCGACGAAATAGGCTACTAAAGCGACTATTTTACTCAAAACCCTCTACTTTTTCAGCTTTCGGAGATTTTTTTTGACAGCTCATCATTTTAGCAGCACTGTTTTTCTACTAATATTTCCCAGAATCACGCACCGTTTTACTCGTTTTGAAACGTCACGTAATCTGATTGGCTGTTGCACACGGCGCCAATGTGCTGCTATTTGGCGATTCTAAAGGCCAAACAGTCGAAGAATTAAACTGCCACCATTAAACGCTACAGGAGGTGTTTAATTAGTTAGAAATAATACTCGCCAAGCAAGATTTATCGTTAAATGACATCGCTTTCTTTACCTTTTTAGAGTAATTTGCGTTTAGTTTGCGTGTGTTACTTTTTTAGAATTCACTGTGAAGAAAAAAACATTAAATACTTTTCAAGTGTGAAAATCTTCTAAGATTCCGCGGTTTTCTGTTTTCTTATTACTATCAATTTAATAAATTTATCATTTAAATTTTGTTTTTGTTAATTTTCTAAAAATTACTGACTATACTCGAGTATATTCCGAAAAATTTCTGTTAAACTTTTCATTTAAATGTAGAGTTAGCCTATATAGTGTTAGTTAAAATTATTGCATAAATTAGCGGGGGAGGAGTGGCTTTTCGAACTGAATCTCGGCGATTGCGTTTCCCGGTGCGGTGCCGGTGCATCGCAATTTTAAACAAAAATATCTGGGCCAAAATAATAAAAAATTATATTAAAAAAATACATTTTGGTTATTATTCATTACTTTTTAGTATTTACGAAGAAAATATGTTACTTTAGATATAGATGTTTGTAAATTTACATACATGGTTTTGTAACGAATGACACCACTTCGAAGTTAACATTTATAGTACTTAATTGAAATAATTAAACAAAATTTATTTCTCTCAAATAAAATTTTTGTTTGTTGATATAGTAATGTAAATATGTTTATGAAAGTTTTAATATAATTATGGAGTTAATGACTTTAAGTTGATAAACCGGACCGTTGCTACTCCGTGAATTTGTGTCGTTACTTTCAATGCATTGTTACGTTATTTAAAACTAAAATAATATTTAAAATAAAATATATTTATTAAGAATATTATTTTAAAACATTGGATACTTTTTATTTAAGTTTGAGATGGATCGACCGAATCAACGACGTTGGACAAAAATGTAAATGAAGTGATATTTCTTTTAAGTATCGCTCGCTAACTAAACTATGTTAATACAAATCTGATTATCAGAATATATTATTCTGTACAAACTTGGCAAAATAATAGGCATTTTAGAGTTGAAATTTATTTGCCTTTGAGAATTTTAGGTTCTTGTTTTAACTTGACCTTTCAGCATTTCGTCTGTTTGTAAATTTGTTTATTACGTATTTACCACCAAATGTGATGTTTTTGATTTTTTTCTAATTTGGCGTGAATGTTGCTTAAAGTCATTAAGATCAACATATATGTTTTTTTTTTTGGTCGCGAGATCAGCGTTTAATGAAAAATTTGTATTTTTAGCTTCGTGATTACGTAGACAAAAGTTTTTGGTGTATTTTTTTGTTGAGAATTTGACTCCCATTTTTATTAGGAATGCTTTTTAGCGGCAATCAGCAAGTTTTGGATATAAATAACTTATCATTACAACTAAATTTGGTACTATAATCAAGGAAGTGATTTGTTTCGATTTTAAAGTTGAATTTTTAAAAAAAAATTGCGAAAATTGTCTTTTTCTTTTTTATTAAACTATTGTTTGGTTTAGCAGGCTATTTGTTATAAACTGATTAATACCAAGCTCAGCAAAAAAAACCTGACAATATACTGACAATTTTTTTTGTGAATGCAGTATTTTGTAACCATTGCCTTCAGTCATATTCTATTATGTTTGGCTAAAAGTAGGTATTTAGTGTTTTTTTATGTACGTTAATTTTTAAAAAAGAAAATTTTGGTTCAAAAATGCACTTTTTCAAAGAAGTACTATTGTTGTGAGGTTTAAAAATGGAGTTTGTTCATCCAGTGAATATATATAGTTTTTAGTTTATGCAACCTATTTAAAAAATGAGTGTAATTACATATTTAGAATTGTCTAAAAACAGTGAGAAAAATATACTAAAAATCTTAATTTGTAATATTACTTGCATTTATTAGAATGCATTTGTCGCAATTTGTTTAGCGTTTGTCGCAATTAACTGCTTTTAGTAATCTTTGCTAAATATATATCTAATTGAGAAGACTATTTTGGCTACAGTTTTTTATATCTGAGGATACTAAAGATACTATTTTCAAAGGTACGACTCAGTGGCAGCCCTGCGAGCTCATACTTTTAAATACATTATATCTGGAATTTCATTTGCATTCGTTTATCGTTGCGCTTGCTAGGTACAAAGTTACTTTATGACCACCCTGTATTTTTTAGGACTATTATTTTAGTAAAAAGGTTCACCGAATTTTATACTAAGAGATCGATGGATTATTGTAACCCAACAGCTATTCGCAGCGTTGAATTTAGTTCGTGGTGCTGAATTTTGGTTGAAAAATATCAAACTTTTATCTATAAATAAATTATGATTCAAATGCCTAAAATTACTTCTAGACAATAGTATTTGGGGGAGGGTTGAGTCCAGAGCGCCATGGACCCCCTTCAAATAAACTTTTGGTTGAAAATTGGGAAATTTTATTTGGGAATTCCGTTTATGTTCGCCTTATCTGAGAAAGATAAATTTTTAACTTGGGTGGTGGAATTTTTTTATCCTTCTCAGATAAAGCGTACATAAATGGTGAACGTGACTTTGAAATTCGAGTGAACTGAAGGACTTGTGTACATGTCTCAGTAAATTACAGAACAGGAAGTAAAATTTAATATTTTAAAAATATTAAATATAAGTTAAGAGTAAAATTTTAAGTTGCGTAACTTTTCATAAAATGTTAAATATTCTTTTTGTAATAAATATATTTTTAAAAAACGTTAAGGTCCTTGACAACTAAGAATTAGTAATCGCATACCTTCTAAACTTTTCGGCAATCTACACTGCCGAAAATTAGCCTTGATAATTAATGACATTTAATTGATTCGAATATATTGATTGTTTTTTAATTACTAATGAAATTCGAATTGTTCTGTTTAGTTAGGTACCCTGCCTGCACTCAATTTTTTTTATGTGCGCAACATATTTCAGATGTACAGTGTACTTGATATTTCTGAAGTTTAGACATATGAAAATATCTAATTATTAATCAAATTCAATCCTATTGTAAATGCCGTTGTTCGATTTTATCTTTAAAATCGCTTAAAGTTCGTAGGCTTAGTGTGAAAAACTCACTATCTCCCCCCCCCCCCCCCCCCCCCAATTATTTGTTGTTAAACCCTTGAGTTGAGTTAAAGTATTTTGTTTTCGGGAAAAACTCACCAAGTCAGTAGTTAGTTTGGTACAGAAAATAAAACACTGTTATATATTTATATTAACACAGTCTTCAATTACTCCGTCTCAATAAAACCCTAAAATCTCAAAAGAGCTATGGATGACCTAATGAGTTTTTCATCAAGTCTACGATATGAAAAAAAAAAGTATATTATAACATAGAGACTGGGCGACACAGTAGTCGCCCAGTAAAAAATTTTTTTTCGCAAAGTGATAATTTTTTTTTACTACTCATTAATAGTAATACATTTCAATCAACACAGCATCCGTATGATAATTAAGTACCGATCTAGCATTTTTAATACAAAAATAATTAATATAAGAGTAATTCTCATTTCACTTCAGGCTCTCACATATTTTTTTTTTAATATATCGGATAAAGCAGAACGATTTACGTGTGATTTTCTTGTGTATTTTTAAAGAAAAAAAAATACTGGGGGTAATTTTTTTTACCATCTCATTTATCTTGGCTACGTGTTACGCATTGAAAGTTTGTATTTTGTATTCGACGTAAGGCATTCGATAATCCTGAATTTCATGAAATAACTAATTGTAAATTTATACAATTCATGAAATGCCTGATAGAAAAATTGGAAATTTCTGTGACTTAATAGAAAAGTTAAGCATTTTGCAAGTTGACAAGTCATTTCCTGAAATGCTTTTTTCGCATGCGAGTGACATCGACTTTTTGTCGCCCAGTGACAATTTCTTAAAAATTGCATTGAAAGTAATTAACTTCAAACTCGTTTGCTGAATAAAATTGTTCAAAACATAATGACTCGTATTGTATGCAATCTCATTTTAGGTCGAGGGTAGTGGAATCTCAATGAATATAACGTTTAACAGTTTGTTATGCTAAGATTTAATGTCAACCAAAGCTTGTTATGCAAGAGAAACCAAGCTTTACTCCACCGATTCGATCCAGACATCTAGGCATAACAGAGAATAGCCTTTATAGTACGTAAACCAAATCACAATTCCTTAGTAACGCTAGAAGAAATCTCTACAACGTGTTTTGTATATTCTACTTCTAAACCTGAAGGTGTTATTACGTTTTTTTTATTCTTTCCGTTGAAGATTTTTTTTAGAAGACTCGTTGAAGTTCCGGTTCTTTGGGATAAGAACGTCTCTGAAAAAAAAGAAGTCGAATTCGACCGACCTCTCACTTTACGTTTACTTAACCGAATACGTTTTTTTTTATCGTTTTTTTTATGTGGTTCCTCCCTCACGTCTCATTGTATACTATTCTATTCAGAAGAGATGCTAACCTATAATCAGTGAATCCTTTCGTTGAAATTCCTTAGTCAAGCGGAAATAGGCCGTTTGAATTGCTCAACGTGTAGCTTTAGTGCGATGCTCAATCAATCCGCGGTTAAATTTAATGCCGTTTTATGTGTGGAAAATTTAGTACGATTCTTAATAAAGTGTTTATTGGTATGTTTCGTCCGAAATGTCACACTCGATATCGGAAAGTTGTCAACGATCAATACGTGCAGTTTTGTATTGCAAAAATAGTCCAAATTCCAGAAGTCTGATTTTTATATAAATTTAATACTCCTCTACAATCACCTCTTAATTACCTAAACACAAACCACGTGGTTTGTATCCAACAATCCCAGAGCCATCTGCAAAGCTCGTACTCGTTTATCACGTTCGTGTAGAATGGGCCTAACAAGTATTAAACATGAATTAACCTTTAATATTAGGAAAGAAAAACAAGTTTTCGAATACTTTTGACACATGAGCTGTGTGTAAATTTGCTTTTATTTGTTTAATGAAGTGCATTCATGTATAGATTTGTGACCCTCACATTACCACTTTAGGCCTCAGAGGCGCGTGATTCCATATACCGTAGGACAATTACTACTCTTTTATTTCTTGTGTGGCAAATGTCAGACTTATTATACAAGTAGTGTAAAAAGGCCGATTCTGAGCCTGGAGTACTCGAGGATCTGACGGAGTACCTGGCTCTGAGCCGGGTGGATCTCGGCTGTGAGGATCGCAGTACCGGTTCTCAGGGGGCGTGGCCTAATGGAGATGACCAGGACGGGGACCAGATTTATTCAAAAACGGGTGACGTCACCGGGGAGTATGCAGGTGACGTCATGCAAAGTTGGGAACACGTGTCGATGACTCATCCTTGCATGCAGCGCCGCTAAGCGCCAAGTCAAACCATGTCTCGGCATGTATGTACAGGAACGGGCCAATCAGAGTCTTGTCTGAGAATGATATCATCAAGAGCCAATCAGGTTTCAGTAAAGAATGTTTTATGGAGTGTCATGTGAGATCCGTATATATATTTTTTTATTTTGCGTTTTTATTTGGGTATTGGTGGAAACGCACTGCATCTACGCATTTTTAATTATAAGCTGTGGGTTGTGACATATGTTAGGAATAGTTGGTTGTTGAAAAAAACTTTATTATTTATTTATATTTTTATTATTTATTTATATTTTAATATTTATTTATATTTTAATATTTATTTATATTTTAATATTTATTTATATTTTATATACATATATATTTTTGCAAAAAAAATGAACTCAGTGGGAGCAATTACGTCACACTAGAGCTGCACAATGGACTTATGTTAAAGGGAAAGATCCGCAAATACTAGTCCATATATTTCAACTATGGTTAGTACGAAAGAAAAGAATTTTGCAAGAATGGTCTTAGAAAAATATATTTTATGTGACCAACTCCAGCATACAATTTCGCCATATAACTCTGTGAGGAATCATCCTATGGGATTAATATAACATACCATCGTGTACAGGAAGGTAGACCGCGTAGACCAGATTAATTAGTAAAGCTTTTTACCTTTTGACATGTGTACCAAGGGTATAAAAATGACAGTTTGGGGTTTTATGAAAATAATGCATATAAAAATATACATTTAAATTACAATTTATTTAACGGAAATTAGTCTCAGTGGATAAAATATAAGTAATTAATATAAAAGCTGATACTTTGAAAAAGAACCTTGGGGACCAAGAACCTTGTGTTACGGTTAATTAAACTTTTTATAAAAGTAATGTGTTCTTTCAATATAATTTTACATTATACTTATAATTATTATTGTAAGGGGAAAAACGACATGTGTTATTAATATACAATGTAACGTTTTATTAAAGCACTTAGATTTTTTTTTCTTGTAACATGTTTAAGTTAATAAAAATAATTTAAGCACTTATACATTTTTTTTTATGTTATTACAAATTAAAAATTGTTACAAGTACACAATTTTTTTTATGTCATAAAATTACACTATAACAAAACGCATCGGTGGATGGTAGAAATGAAGTAGCACTATACAAGGGGAATTATTAGGGCTGGCTGGTTAAGAGTATAGTTGAGGGTGAATGTGTAGAATTTGGCGACATCAAGTATCCACAAGGGGACAATTTGAGAGGTGTTTTCGTAAAATTGGCGACATAAAGTACCCATACTGATACGTTTGTAGGCACACATAAAATTGGGGTGAAAGCGGGGTGTGTAGTTATACATTAAACAAGAATAAATGAAGAAGTTTAAGTTTGAATTAAATTATAAAAAGAATAAATGTAAAAAAAAAAGTTAAAATACAATTTAAAAAGCAAAATGTAAAAAAAATAAAAAGTTTTTTAAAAGAAATGTAAAAATAAAAAATAAAAAAAATTTAAGTGTGAAATAAAAATTAAAAGGTTAAGTAAGAAAAAAAATTACTAAAAGTGAAAAAAAAAATTGTTAAAAGTGAAAAAAAAAAGTTTAAGTGTGAAATAAATTATAAAAATAATAAATGTAAAAATAAAAAATAATAAAAAGTTTCCGTGTGAAATAGATTATAAAAAGAATAAATGTAAAAATAAAAATAAATAAAAATTTAAGTGAAAAATATAATGTTAAAAGAAAAAAAGTTAAAAAACAGTAAATGTAAAAAATAAAAAAAAAGTTTGTATAAAATAAAATTTTAAAAGAAAAATAAAAAAAAAAGTAAAAACAATAAATAAAAAAAAAGTTTAAGTGTAAAAATACAATTTAAAAAGAAAATGAAAAATTTTAAAAAGAAAAATGTGAAAAAAAAAGAAAAATTAAAACAAAAATTTACAAAAGAAAAACGTACAAAAAAAAAAAAAAAAAGTTAAAAGAAAATCGCTAAATGTAAAAAAAAATGTGTTAAATGTAAAAGATCAAGCATCATAAGTTTTTTACCCGTGTCCACCCAAAGCCATATGGTGTTACGGAGCGTACTAGCTCCATATAGGCACAGATGCCCATGGTGAGTTCTGTGAATGGTCTACCCACTAATCAAACGACAAGTACCATAAACGTATTAAAATATTAGCAATTAATAAAATAGAACCAAGGGTAACTAATAAATCTGTATACAATGTGTGTCTTATAAATATAGTATAAGAGAAACCAATGTATATATTTCTACTAAAATGTTGACACATATACTAAATTTTTAACAAATTAACTCAAATATTTGCGAAATGGAGAAAATACATACTTTTTTAAAAATTGTATCAAATAGTCTATAATTGGATAAAAAAAATATCATGACATGTATCAAAAATATTAAAATAATGGACGTACGTGTGACACATTAAGTTAAGAAATTTATTCTTATCAAAGAAAGTAACGTAAGTTATATAAAAAAAATGTAGTTAAATATAATTGTTAATTGAATATGCTACAAAATATTGTGAAATTACACCATTTTTTTAGTGATAGGACAAGCAAACTTGTTAAAATGTCATATAATTATCAAAAATATTATACAAAGTACGAAAAATATTGTCTAATATGTTAAAATATTATCAATAGTACATAACCAACAGATTCAAATGACCTTCTGCACCCTACGAAACATTAAAACCTACGGAGATTAACAACAATCTTGCCTAAAAAAAATAAAAGCAATAGTGTGCTGCTAAGGATTAAATGTTAAGTGCACACCTAGTATTGTTTAGTAAGTAGATGTAGATAAATAATATTGTGAATTATTAACAAAGTGGTTTCATGTAAAATAAAATGTAAAAAGAAAAGAAGTTTTTAAACAAAAGTTAAAAAAGAAAAAAAGTTTAAGTGTAAATTACAATTTAAAAAGAGAAAAAGTTAAAAAAAAAGTAAATGTAAAAAGAAAAAAGTTTTAAAAAAAAAAAGTAAATGCAAAAAGAAAAAAAATTTTAAGTGTAAAATAAAATGTAAAAAGAATAAATGTAAAAAAAAGAAATTTAATAAAAAAAAAGTTAAAAAATAAAAAGTTTAAGTGTAAAATACAATTTAAAAAAAATTAATGTAAAAAGAAAAAAGTTTAATAAAAAAAAAAAGAATAAAAAGTTACAAAGAAAAAGTTTAAGTGTAAAATACAATTTAAAAAGAAAAAAGGAAAAGAAAAAGTTTAAAAAAAGTAAATGCAAAAAGAAAAAAGTTTAACTGTAAAATAAAATGTAAAAAGAATAAACGTAAAAAAAAAAATTAAAAAAGAAAAAAAAAGTTAAAGAAATTAAAGGTACTTTTTATGAAGCAGAGTTACAGAAAGTTATGGATTCTGGTTTTTACCCAGTAGAAAAATTCATCAAGAAAAAGAAAAACCAAGGAGGGCGCCTATACTGATTGGTTCCATACTTAACTTCCTTATCGCTGATTGGTTAGTACAAGTTCGGTCCAGTTTGAACTATTTCTTTCATATGACAGTTATGAAGCCTGATGACTTTTTCTACTGAGTAAAAACCAGAATCAATAACTTTCTGTAACTCTGCTTCATAAAAAGTACCTTTAATTTCTTCTTCAGACATATCTTTTAACTTGTATACAGTCGGAATTCTCAGAATAAATTGCTACACAGAAAAAATTTCACTACTCCAATTTTGTTCATAGCCTTTTTCAAAGTGAAGTTTTTGTCTACTAATGCGTTCCGTATCCCGAACCTTAAGTGTTGGTGGTTTTCTTTTTAAAGTTTTTTTTTTTGAGATTTCCATACAAGTTTTCTAAAACCTCATTTTTATAATCTGAATTTACAGAAGCTTTTGTCGTTTTAATGCTTTGATGCTATGGTTGCAACTATGCATGAAATCAGGAATTAAATTTTTTTTTTTTACTGCTTTGTTAAATTTATAATATGTATAGTAGAATTTTTACATAGAAAAGCACTTTTTGTAAACATAATATCAAAAATATTTTAAAATTAAGAAATATAATACTTAAGGGAGATCTTTTCACCTGATGATAGTACAGAACCTGATGATAGTACAGGATTTACATAAATTTTACCAGAACGAATGGGGCTAGTACGCTCCGTAACACCAAATGGCTTTGGGTGGGTACGGGTAAAAAGCTTATGATGGATAATATTATACACTTAATTTTTATTTTTTACATTTAAGATCTTTTTATTTGACATTTAACACATTTATTTTTTTTTACTTTTAGCAATTTTCTTTTTTTCTATTTTCACATTTTCTTTTAAAATGTAATTTAATACTTACACTTTTTTTAATTTTTATTTTTACATTTTCTTTTTAAAATTGTATTTCACACTTAAACTTTTTATTTTTTAACTTTTTTTTTATAAATTTCTTTTTTTTACATTTATTCTTTTTACATTTTATTTTACACTTAAACTTTTTTTTCTCTTTGCATTTACTTTTTTTTAAAACTTTTTTTCTTTTTACATTTACTTTTTTTTAAACTTTTTCTCTTTTTAAATTATAATTTACACTTAAACTTTTTTTTCTTTGTTAACTTTTGTTTAAAAACTTCTTTTCTTTTTACATTTTATTTTACATGAAACCACTTTGTTAAGAATTCACAATATTATTTATCTACATCTACTTACTAAACAATACTTGGTGTGCACTTAACATTTAATCCTTAGCAGCACACTATTGCTTTTATTTTTTTAGGCAAGATTGTTGTTAATCTCCGAAGGTTTTCATGTTTCGTAGGGTGCAGAAGGTCATTTGGATCTGTTGGTTATGTACTATTGATAATATTTTAACATATTAGACAATATTTTTCGTACTTTGTATAATATTTTTGATAATTATATGACATTTTAACAAGTTTGCTTGTCCTATCACTAAAAAAAATGGTGTAATTTGACAATATTTTGTAGCATATTCAATTAACAATTATACTTAACTACATTTTTTTTATATAACTTACGTTACTTTCTTTGATAAGAATAAATTTCTTAACTTAATGTGTCACACGTACGTCCATTATTTTAATATTTTTGATACATGTCATGATATTTTTTTTTATCCAATTATAGACTATTTGATACAATTTTTAAAAAAGTATGTATTTTCTCCATTTCGCAAATATTTGAGTTAATTTGTTAAAAATTTAGTATATGTGTCAACATTTTAGTAGAAATATATACATTGGTTTCTCTTATATATTTATAAGACACCCATTGTATACAGATTTATTAGTTACCCTTGGTTCTATTTTCAATACTTTATTAATATTTTTTATATCTATAGTAGTATTTTCTGCTTTTTTTTGTGCTAATATTTTAATACGTTTATGGTACTTGTCGTTTGATTAGTGGGTAGACCATTCACAGAACTCACCATGGGCATCTGCGCCTATATGGAGCTAGTACGTTCCGTAACACCATATGGCTTTGGGTGGACACGGGTAAAAAACTTATGATGCTTAATCTTTTACATTTAACACATTTTTTTTACATTTAGCGATTTTCTTTTAACTTTTTCTTTTTACGTTTTTCTTTTGTAAATTTTTGTTTTAATTTTTCTTTTTTTTTCACATTTTTCTGTTTTGCATTTTTCTTTTTAAAATTTTTAATTTTCTGTTTAAATTGTATTTTTACACTTAAACTTTTTTTTTATTTATTGTTTTTACTTTTTGTTTTATTTTTCTTTTAAAATTTTATTTTATACAAACTTTTTTTTTTATTTTTTACATTTACTGTTTTTTAACTTTTTTTCTTTTTACATTATATTTTTCACTTAAATTTTTATTTATTTTTATATTTACATTTATTCTTTTTATAATCTATTTCACACGGAAACTTTTTATTATTTTTTATTTTTACATTTATTATTTTTATAATTTATTTCACACTTAAACTTTTTTTTAAAAATATTTTTTATATTCTTTTTTTTTTTCACTTTAACAATTTTTTTTTTCACTTTTAGTAATTTTTTTTTTTACTTAACCTTTTAATTTTTATTTCACACTTAAACTTTTTTATTTATTTTTTATTTTTACATTTCTTTTAAAAAACTTTTTATTTTTTTTACATTTTGCTTTTTAAATTGTATTTTAACTTTTTTTTTACATTTATTCTTTTTATAATTTATTTCAAACTTAAAGTTTTTTATTTATTCTTGTTTAATGTACAACTACACACCCCGCTTTCACCCCAATTTTATGTGTACGCCTACAAACGTATCAGTATGGGTACTTTATGTCGCCAATTTTACGAAAACACCTCTCAAATTGTCCCCTTGTGGATACTTGATGTCGCCAAATTCTACACATTCACCCTCAACTATACTCTTAACCAGCCAGCCCTAATAATTCCCCTTGTATAGTGCTACTTCATTTCTACCATCCACCGATGCGTTTTGTTATAGTGTAATTTTATGACATAAAAAAAAATTGTGTACTTGTAACAATTTTTAATTTGTAATAACATAAAAAAAAATGTATAAGTGCTTAAATTATTTTTATTAACTTAAACATGTTACAAGAAAAAAAAATCTAAGTGCTTTAATAAAACGTTACATTGTATATTAATAACACATGTCGTTTTTCCCCTTACAATAATAATTATAAGTATAATGTAAAATTATATTGAAAGAACACATTACTTTTATAAAAAGTTTAATTAACCGTAACACAAGGTTCTTGGTCCCCAAGGTTCTTTTTCAAAGTATCAGCTTTTATATTAATTACTTATATTTTATCCACTGAGACTAATTTCCGTTAAATAAATTGTAATTTAAACGTATATTTTTATATGCATTATTTTCATAAAACCCCAAACTGTCATTTTTATACCCTTGGTACACATGTCAAAAGGTAAAAAGCTTTACTAATTAATCTGGTCTACGCGGTCTACCTTCCTGTACACGATGGTATGTTATATTAATCCCATAGGATGATTCCTCACAGAGTTATATGGCGAAATTGTATGCTGGAGTTGGTCACATAAAATATATTTTTCTAAGACCATTCTTGCAAAATTCTTTTCTTTCGTACTAACCATAGTTGAAATATATGGACTAGTATTTGCGGATCTTTCCCTTTAACATAAGTCCATTGTGCAGCTCTAGTGTGACGTAATTGCTCCCACTGAGTTCATTTTTTTTGCAAAAATATATATGTATATAAAATATAAATAAATATTAAAATATAAATAAATATTAAAATATAAATAAATATTAAAAATATAAATAAATAATAAAGTTTTTTTCAACAACCAACTATTCCTAACATATGTCACAACCCACAGCTTATAATTAAAAATGCGTAGATGCAGTGCGTTTCCACCAATACCCAAATAAAAACGCAAAATAAAAAAATATATATATGGTTCTCACATGACACTCCATAAAACATCCTTTACTGAAACCTGATTGGCTTTTGATGATATCATTCTCAAACAAGACTCTGATTGGCCCGTTCCTGTACATACATGCCGAGACCTGGTTTGACTTGGCGCTTGGCGGCGCTGCATGCAAGGATGAGTCATCGACACGTGTTCCCAACTTTGCATGACGTCACCTGCATACTCCCCGGTGACGTCACCCGTTTTTGAATAAATCTGGTCCCCGTCCTGGTCATCTCCATTAGGCCACGTCCCCTGAGAACCGGTACTGCGATCCTCACAGCCGAGATCCACCCGGCTCAGAGCCCGGTACTCCGTCAGATCCACGAGTACTCCAGGCTCAGAATCGGCCTTTTTACATTACTTATACAATTAAAATACCCTTATTTTAGCAATATTCTGTAAAAAACAAATTGTACTATTAATTAAAAAAAAATGTAAGATTTTAAAAAGCTTACTTCTTTTTTAAATTTTAAGTTACAGCTTTGAAAATATTTATTTAGAAAGAGTTGTATTATCGACAAAAAAAAATAGCATGAGCTTTTTTTAATTGTTAAAACTTTTTTAAGAAAAAGATATTTATCTGTGACATTACCAAAATTTTGCAAAAAAACTTCGCATTTTTTAAATTAAAACCTATACTAGTTATTTAAAAAAAACCAACGCTATTTTGTTTAACAGATTGTTGTAGGTGTTTTACAAAAAAAAAAAAAAAAAATTGTAACATTAAGTCTATTTTTAAAAAAAGTTTTAAGCTTTTATCTTTGTGCAGAATTCGAAAATATAGATTTTGAGATATAAGCATTTACAGTTAAAATATGTCAAAAGTAAAAAAAAAAAAATTTCAAACATTTAAATTAAACTTTATTTTACATATGCATACTACACCAATTCTCAAACATTTAAATTAAACTTTATTTTACATATGCATACTACACCAATTATTCAATTTCACGATTTCCATTGACTAGTTATTTTACCCTATCTGCGGTTCAAAAAGGTATAATTTTTTTTTAATTTAAAGAAAATATTAAACACATTCAAAGATGATGTCAAGGAACCCATAATTAAACCAAAAAAAAATTATATTAATAATCCTTTGAAAGTGAAAAATAACTTCGAATAAAAATTTTACCATTTTTCCTATTCATTTTACCCCACTCGAACAAATAGACTTTTTGACTTGGAAATCTCTTACTTGTATATTGAACACAATGCACTTTTTTTGTGACCTTGCAGACCACTTTTAGTGAACTACTGTTCTAAAAAACATGTGTTACTCTGAGGGATAAGTTCTTTGTATGAATATAATATTTAATTTTATGTACATTGTAAAGGTTTTTATCCCGTCTTTGTACATCTACTAGTTTTTACGCAGAAACGAATGAAATTTTCCGAAACCCCATCTGTAATCTCAAACATTACTTCCTAGAATTTATTAAGTTTTCAGATTAATATAAATCGACTTGAGAGTAAACGATCGACGAATCTCCAGGCAAAGCGATACAATTCGATTTTAAATAAGTTACTCTCATTTTTAAACCGCGCTTTAAACTTGTATTCAAGACTCGGTTATTGCGTAATGGTAACATCTGTAGAATTACCTTAAATGGTTAAATTTACCAGTAATTTTCAGAATTTGGGAAAATTTGTACTGACCTTGACACGTGCAGTGCATATTGTCATTATTAAATTTTTTGTTTTCAGCAGTTCTTGGGCGTCCATTGTCCATAGCTCCCAGCTATGCGAGGTCATGCAGTTAATGATGCAATACAGTTATTTCTGTTAACTATTTTTTTGTTTCGAAAGATACGTGTATATTTGTTTTACCATTATCTTTTTGTACATGTTTTTTGATAAATAAAATTACTAATATGCGTTTGTTTATGTATAATCCACTATTTAAAAAGCCTTAGAAAAATTAAATGCTGCAACTGTGTTTCGGTGTGCGCCATGATATAGACAATTTTATTTTATACGCCATGCAGTAGTTTTTGTTGATTCAAAATCGCATTGTTTGAAAAATCTAATCATCAATCAAAGGTCTTTAAAAAATGCAAGCACCGCTCATTTACAATTTTTGTAACGATATATCGTCGGCTTACAAGTAAAACCACGTGTATTTAGACTAAAAATTTAGCAGTTGACGACGAAATTTAATGTCAATATTTTTCCTCTCTGGAGCGCAACACTAAGGTCATTATCGCTTGGAGTTCGTCGCCAACAACGGATGCTAAATCTTTAGTTTAAATATAAGTGGTTTTACTTCTAAGGCCCATTCTACACGTACGAGACGAGAAAAAAGCGCGGGGATTCAAGGATTCATACCTCGTGGTAGGAATTCTCAAACCACCAAGAAGCTCGCGTTTTACTCGTTCGTGTAAATTTGGGACTAAGCCGACAATATGTACAAATTGAGCTTTGTTTACCTCGGTTATGTGTTGGGCTGTTGCAATATCACCTAAAAAGAAAGCTTGTGCACCTATCTGTGACGTCTTTAAAGATGTCCACGCACAGTTGATTTTCCTCCCACATCAATAATAAGTAAACATCAAACAATTTAAAAATACTTTTTATAGCAAAGAATAGAATTTCACGTATATTTATATTTTATTGAAACATGTATTTAAAAATATGAATTTTCAGTTAACATTTCTGTTATTTTCAGATAAAAGACAAGCTTAATTTTTCTTTTAATTGACAAAAAGCTTTTCAACACGTTTTGCATTTACTACACGTCTCCACTTCAGGGTTAAATATCCCAAGTGGTGGTTTTAGAACCCTTGTTTCGACGGATGAAAAAATAGTCATACTGTTGTGCACAGGATAACTAAAGATAAAATGAACTTATAACATCCATTTTACATTTTTTACACTCCCGACAACTGTATGTACAACATTCACTACCAAGTTTTGAAAATTCCCAAATTTAAGGAAGATTGAGGATATTAAACAAAAAAGTATAAATGTTCACGTGAAATATTTTTTTAAAAAATTCTAAATTAAATAAGTTTTAGTATTTTTTAAAAATAATAGTGAATGTTATTCATACATGTGTGACAAACATACTATAAAAATTTCAAGACTGCGTAGATTAGTTTTAGAAATATCCTGTGTGCAACGTTAAAAAACATAGTTTTGAGTAAACAGCCATCAAAGTTAAAATTTCAAAATAAAACAAAAATACTAACTCGTCACTTGATGTAGATGTAAAATATCCTAATACTTCATAAATATAACCTTCCTCTATTGTTTTCTCCCACTTGCTGCTAATGCATGTGATTTATGAGCCCCTAACACACACACAAACTAGCATTGCACCGATTACAAGACTTGAGTTGTCGAGCCCCAGCTCATGACTTCAAGAGATAAAATGACCACTAAGGTCTTTCATAATTGTAAATTGCCCTGTTTTTCCTTCATTGAATGCAACAATAGAAACACTTCCACCTTTTACTGTAAATTTTTGACCTAGTAAAAATACTTGTAGACACATTTTTCAAATTGGTGAGTTTAGGGATTTGTTTTTGTTTTACTTTTTAAATATTGCAGAAGTAATAAAGAACGTGAGGTACTATTAAACATTACTTTAATATAACATATTTTTAACTTCGACATCTGCTCAACAAGGATTGGATTTGTATATTGTTCTCACAGTCTTGCTGTCCCCAACGGCAATGTTTTGAACATAAAACACAACATCAAATTGTTCAAGAAAAAATATGATTTAACTTTCATTTTGCCTGCGATCCAGAAGGGATTTTCACACAATTTGGAGCATGTGATACCCAGAGTACACTGGGTAGCAATCAAACCATGATTGCTACCCAGTACCATTTTTTTGCCTTCACAACTTTTACAAATATTCGACACAACTTCAGTATTTATGTTTTCCCCATCAGATAAATCTAATTATATATGCACACATCAATTTAGGACAAGTAACCACACGTCTATCAGGTACCAAAAATGCTTACGACAACTCATTTAATACCAATTTTCCCGTCTAGTTTCTGATCAGCAGTCACTTTCACGTAGGGGGTTGAAACATTCTTCAAAGCAATTGCAAGGTGCTGAACGGTAACATTACAGGACATGCACAACAAATGTATAGGCAAATCCATACCTCAACAAAAAGTCGCAAGTATTTCAAATGTTTAACCAATACTATACATGGCTTATATACAGCCCTTTTATTTTCTTAGACAACCTTTTTATGCTTGGCAGCATACCCAACTTCTAAATGATGAATCATTTTTCACAGTTGATTTCAAACTTCGAAAACAGATCACCGATCAAAACTTCTTGCATGATGATTGTATATCAACACTTCTTTGAATACAACTATTAATTACTTTAATTAAGAAAACAATAATATCAAAGAAATTTGAGAAAGAACTCATCTTCAAAATCACTATCTAAATTTCTTATCTGGTAATTGCTAGCTTTTTTCTAAAGCATTAACTTATGATGCTTAATTTTAATAGTGGTAAATATGTTACCAGATATTTACAAATATAAATACGATGTGTAATACACTACTACTAGTCCACTGTGATGAAGAATTAACATTAATCATACATAGATAACATTCGAAATTAAAAGCTCAAGAACCAGTATAAAATATTTCCGCTGCTAAATAGAAAAAAAAAATTGCAACTTAAAACTTGCACGTTTTCAAATAAGCAGCTTGTTTGTTAACAAAATACAGAAGAGTTGAGTTGTAATATACTGCTGTACAGTATAATTATTAATTCTAGCCTGAAAAAAGTCTTTTAAACTTGTTATTTATTTAAAAAAAATTAAAAACATAAACATAGCAGACGATAAAATGAAAACAAAACTAAATTTGAGGTTTATAAAATTACACATAACTTCGTTAAAAACTTAAATATCGGAAAACGGTTTGATTTATACTAAGGACAACTATCAAGAGTATCCAATGACGTCATAATAATTTTGTCGTTTTTTGAAAATTTTAAGGGTAACGTCGCCAATAGCCCACTGTGCAGCTCTAGTGCGACGTTAATAAAACCAAACCAAACCTAAAAGAGAGCGAAAGAATTGAAAATTCCCTCTACGGCTGATTTTTTTTTTTTAAATAGAATTTGGTTTGATTAATGACCAGAGTTTCATAGTGAGCTATAGACGACGGTTCGGGGCCTATCTTGATGGTAATATCCGGGGACGATGTCTTGTATTTTTTAACCATGTTCAGATGACGAGGACAACACCTGAGCTGGCACCCGACGCAACCTCAATAGGCATCAGAACATTAGACCCCGATCAGATTTATCGTGCACCAGTCCCGTATACACGCCAGTATAATTTGTTTGGATGTTCTGGACGACTTGCTAGTATTTTTGTAGCGAAGCTGACAACCCTCCGATCGCAAGATCACTGCTTTTTTACACTGATCTTTAACTGTAACTTCTGGATAGGGCAAGAACGCCTTTATCCACTGGAGGCTCTTTTAAAATAGAGAGATATACTAACCATGCAAAGATTGCTTTTCAACCTACGTCAGAGGCCTTCGTGGCCGAGTGGATTAAGGCGTCAGCTGGGAATCCAAGGGTCTCCGGTTCAAACCTTGCGATGGACTAGACTAAAGAATAGTAAAAAGTAGTGATATTGCAATCGGAGGGTTGCCAACTTCGCTACCAAAATACTAGAATGTCGTCCAGAACATCCAAAAAAATTAACGGCGTGTATACGGGACTGGTGCACGATAAATCTGATCGGGGTCCAAAGTCCCTACGTCTATTGAAGGCGTTGGGTGCCAGCTCAGGTATTGTCCTCGTCATCTGACCATGGTTCAAAAATACGAGGCATCGTTCCCGGGCCTTTCCTTCGAGATAGGCCCCGAACCGTCGCCAATAGCCCACTGTGCAGCTCTAGTGCGACGTTAATTAACCAAACCAAACCAATCAACCTACGTCACTTTCAATTGCAGTAACCCGTGCATATGATTTTTTTTTAGGAAGGAGGTATTGGCTGTTAGCACATTATAAATTAAATCAGAAAATATTTTGGGCTTGTTTGTCTCGTAGGCATATTTAAAAATAACTTTTACCATTTGCGTTTGTTTGAGATATAATTCTGCGGCATCCTGCTCCATTATTTACATCCAAGTAAAAGTTCTATACTCCTTTTAAATCTATTATATGTATTTTGTTAAATCTTCCGGTACCTTTTTGACAATCAACCACCGAAGCACAGTTCCTGAATGGACACGCCTATGAAATAGAAGAAAAAGAATATGCGTACCTTTTTTCCAGAATTGAACAATTCGGGTGACAGATTTTAACTCGATTAAATACCACACGCTTCCGCAAGTAATGCATTCAATGCTTTAGGGCCCGCCTGGGTGGGAAAATAGCGGGCTGGTTATCAGAGGGTCACAAGTTCGTTTCTCGTCGCTCTACGAATCTCGACTTGAGTTTGTCATTTGACCACAGTTCAAAAATACGAGGCATTGTTCTCGAGTCTTTCTCTCGAGATAGGCCCCGAACCGTCACCAATACTCCAATGTGCTGCTCTAGTGCGACGTTAATTAACCAAACCAAACCTCTACTTGAGTGTGCAACGAAATTGTGATTGGAGTGTTGCCAGTTTCGTTCCTCTTCACCTCATTGCTTCAAAATATGAGCTATTGTTCCCTGGTCTTTCCTTCGAGGTAGACCCCTAACTGTCCCCAATTGCCCACTGTGCAGTTGTACTGCGATGTTAATTCACGTCGATCTAGAGCTATTGGCGACGGTTCGGGGTCTATTTGAAAGGAAAGAACCGGGAACACTGCCTCTTATTGTCGATCTTCTGATTGCTAGCCGGATCCTGTACCTCGAGGTTACCGGGCCTCTTCAAATGTCCTCATGCCAGGTCAAGTGTTCTTGTCACCAGACCATGGTTAAAATAAACAAGGAAGGCGTGTTCTCGAATCTTTTCTCCGGGATAGATCCCGGGAGCCTCCGTGGCCCAGTGGATAAAGGCGTGAGCTGGGAATCGGAGGATTCCTAATTCGAACCTGTGCGACGGACTTGACAAGGAAAAGTAAAAAAAGTAGTGATCTTGTGATCTGACGGTTGCCAGCTTCGCTACAAAATACTAGAAAAGTCGTCCAGAACATCCACAAAAGTTATCGGCGTATATACGAGACAGGTGCACGATAAATCTGATAAGGGTCCAAAGTCTCGACGTCTATTGAAGGCGTTGGGTGCCATCTCAGGTGTTGTCCTCGTCATCTGACCATGGTTCAAAAATACGAGGCATCGTTCCCGGGTCTTTCCTTCGAGATAGGCCCCGAACCGTCGCCTATAGCTCACTGTGCTCTTGTGCGATGTTAATTAATCTAACCAAACTGGGATAGATCCCGAACCATCATCAACAACTCAATACGTATCTCTAGTGCGGCGTTAATTCAACCAACCATATATCCCGTAGGTTGAATTAATGTGGCTCTAGCGCTGCACAGTTGGCTATGGCGAAGGTTCGGGGGTGTATCCTGAAGGAAAGACCCGGGAACATTTAGTGACAAAATAGAAGGGCGCAACTTGTTCAATACGCTCACTGCCGGTGTCCAAAAGGATGCAAGTCGACTCTTGCGTGTTATTTTGAAGTTCGTATCACACGTCTGTGCGTGGCCGGCAGCGAACGGGTTACATATTTCAAAAGAGTATCGACATCAAATTCAAAAATATTTTATTATTATTTTGAATTATATTTTTTTTTGGAAATGTTTTTTTTGTTTATTTTTAATGTGTTTGATTTTATATGATAGGTATTTTAATATTGAATAAAAAAGAACGATTTTTTTAAATATATTTTTCTAGTAAAAAAAAGTTTTAAATGCAACTTAACTTTGAACCATATATTAAAAATAATTTAATGGTCACATTTTGACCCTTTTCCTGGAGAAAAAAAAGCAGGCGGTAAATAACGACCGTGTAGAATTTAGACGTTGTTTACGCGCGTTATTGCAGATGAGTATACTTTAAGGCTTATCATAATTTATTTTAGTGAAATTCGAACACTTCGGGGAGGGGGCGGTTGAAGGGTCAAAGTATAATATAAAATTCTAATAGCTGCCTACTAACGATCCCCTATCATAACACAAGCTGAGTGAGCTCGTACATAAGTTTGAAATCAGGATTTTTCGGACGTATGGTTACCCTAGGTATACACAAACCACGTGGTTTCTATTCCCCAATCACAGAGCCATCTTCAAAAGCTAACGCGCGTTAATAATGTCCCCTATTCTACACGAACAGTTTGTACGCGCGTCAGCTTTTGCAGATAGCTCTGCGATTGGTCCGTGTAGTAAGGCTTTGATTTTTGAACTAGAACGCCGGTGCTCTAAGTTCGATTCTGGCGGTCCCAAAGTTGTAGATCAATTTCTATCAAGATTGGGGTTTAACCCTTCGTTTTCGGATATCTAGTCTATTGTGTGGCGCTTCGTTTAAACAGAAGAACGAACACGAATCCGAATCCCTAACCCTTGAATTCGTGACTCACGATAGACATTAGGCTGGAAACGTTAAATAAATGAACGTACACTCTTCCAGTTTCGAATGGTTGATAGGTTTCTTGTGTGTCTACTTCAATAACGTTACGCTAGGAGGTGGGGCTGTGTTGGAAGGGTTAAGTGTTTCAGGTATGAATGGTGATTTGTGGCCATTCTTAGAAAACGAGTTAGGAAGCTGTACGTATTCTGTAAATGACTTATTGTTTCCGTTGTTCTCCTTTCCTTGACCTCTAGACGAGAGATGAAGTAGTGCATTTTATTATTTTTCCGGAAATAGATTTATAATGATATTTTTAATTTATAACTTAGTGATCCGTGACCCGATAACGTTTTCATTTTTTCGATATAGTACTTGATTAGTGTTGTTGATACAGGCTCGTAACCGGCGGGCACTTTTTTTTCGATTGGAATAAAAATTGTTAGTAGGAAGTAAATAGTAGAGGCTCGTTTATACTTGAGAATTTTTCACTTTTTCAAATAGCTGTTGGAAGTTATTTTTATCGTGAAAACAATTATCCGATTGATGTGACCTTGGTAGGCCGGAAGTCATATAATGCTTCTTGATAACAAAATAGTCTCTGGTGTAAACGCTCGGTGTGTTTCTTTGAATAATTTATATCAGGTATCACTCAGACAGTAAATCATTCTTACATTTAAGGGCCTTTCTGCAGAGACGCTATTAATGCACATTAGCTTCTGCAGATGGTTCTATGATTGGTGAATACAAACTACGAGCCATCTGTAAAAGCTAACGCGCGTTAAAAGCGTCCGTGTAGAAAGAAGGCCCATTCTACACGTACGAGAAAAACGTGCACGAGCTTTTGCAGATGACTCGGTGATTCGCGAATACAAACCACGTAATTTCGGATTCTCGAATCACAGAGTAGCTCGCGCGCGTTATTCTCGTTCGTATAGAATGGGCTTAAACCATGCTTAACATGTTACAGTGAAATGTCAACAAAATCGGAAAAATACACAAGCATTTCCTTTCAGTAGCAATGTCAGTTATATTAATTAGTAGTTAAATAAACGTTGGCAGACTATAATGCTGCGAATTTGTACTTTTACTTTCGGGAATATTTTTAGCAATGTCGATAGATGTTGTTGATGATCGATTAAGGCCTATTCTACACGAAGAAGTAAAGCGCGCGTGAGCTTCTCGGTGATTTCAGAATTCATATGGTATGACTCATTAACCCTCCATGGTATGACTTCGCGAATCACCGAGAAGCTCACGCGCGTTTTACTCGTTCGTATAGAATGGGCATAAAGCCGCGTTTACACCGGAGTTGAGGAGCGTGCATGCAAAAATAAACATGTCAGTCCGATCGCAGAAAACCGCAAAAACGTTTGGTAGATGCATGCATTTCTATAAACCTCTGGATTTTCAAGTTTTAAAATGAAATGGATGTTTTTGAAAATATTATTATTTTTTTGTTGCAAAACGGATATCTCACGAAAAGAAAGGAAGACGAATAGATCACTATCAGGAAAGATGACCTCGAGGCCATCTTTCCTTATAAAATTCAATGCTTATCTCAATTTTATATATTTTGACATTTTTGGTTTTGTATGCGCGTTTCTCAGTTGTAGGCACGAGTTGACGCAAATGTCAACTAACTTTTGAAAAACAGCTCAAATTTTGTCATCGACATCTTTTATCGATGATGATGTCGACAATATTTCGCGATCTAGTGATTGGAGGGTTGCCAAATTAGCTATTAAATTACAAAAGTAGTCTTAAATTATCTTCAATTTCCACCGGCATGTATTTAGAACTGGTGCACGTTAAAATTGATCGGGGTCCAACGTCTTGACGCTTATTGAGGTTGCGTCGGGTGCCAGCTCAGGTGTTGTCCTCGTCATCTGACCTTGGTTAAAAAATACGAGGTTCCCGAATCTTTCCCTCGGGATAGATTTTGTACCGTCGCCAATAGCCCGCTGTTTATCTGGTTCGACGTTGTTTCCACAAACTTTTGATATAGATCCCGAACTGTCGCCAATGCGGGAGTTTCACGTGACGTATCAACATGGTAACTTACTAGTAGTTTCGGTTTCTTCCCTGCAGCAGACAACTTTGCTTTTGTTTGTTTAGTCGCTACGCTTGCAATTATGAGAAAGTTTGTTAATAATATTTGTTTTTCCTAATAAGTAATTTTTTTATTCTATATGTGAATAAATTTAAATGCAGAAATACTTATATTATTTATGTATATAATTCGAATTACAATGAAATACGCCAATATACTTTTATTTCAACACACAAAATGCTTCATAAACGATGAGTACAATCTATCTCAGTATGTGAAGTCAATATTTTTATATTCAGATATTATTTAACGACAAAAATTTAAAATTATAGTACAGGAACTGAAGTTCCATGCTAATCCTACGGAAGCTGATTTGTCTCCATGTTCCGTTGGAACAGCGGTCTTCTTCTTCTTGGCGTGAAACTCCCCCAGAACGTATTGGTTAGTTCTAATCCGACGTTAATTCAACCAACTGTTGGAAAATAGCCCACTGTGTTGCTTTGGTTTGTTAACATCGTGTCAACTTTGGAACACTGCTTTGTAATTTTAAACTTAAGGTAAAAAACGAGGACATCTGAGTTAGGTTGGATTAACGTAGCATTATAGGTTCACAGTGCGCTATTGACAACGGTTTGTGGTCTATCCCGAAGGAAAGTCCCACGGGGTCAACTCGAAAGAAAAATCCGGGACAATGCCTCTTAATTTTATCCATGGTCAAGATGAACACGAGCAAATAAGAACAACACCTAAGCTGGCACTTCATACAACCGCATATAGTGAGGACATTAGAGTACGACAGATTTAATGTACAACGGCCCCCTATACGCGATGGATATTTTTGATGAGCGAAAGGAACGATACTGACAATCTTCCTATTACCAAATCGGAACGCACGTTCTGCATCGAATACGCGCTCATCGAATGGTAGTTTGATGTTTTACCATTCGGCCACCACATGCTCACACCTGAGCTGAGACCCTACATTCCAAACTTCCACACTATGACCAAAGTGAGGACATTTGGACCACTAGAAATGTAACATGCACCAGCCCCCTCTACAAGTTGAATTTTCTTTTGTATCTATTAACTGAGATGTACTCGCTGTCTAGTTTTTTTTTTAGATAATTCTGTGACATTGCGTTAAAATTCGCTAAATACGATTAAAACAAATATGCGATTAAAAGAACAAATAATCTTTTGTCTCAGTTTGTAAAACTTGTTATTTGTCTATGTTATTGGCTAAAATCTGATTTATGCGAATGCTGCAATGTTTTTTTTTAATTGTTTCAGATTCGTTTGTCAACAGTCAGGAATGGACACTCAGTCGATCTGTTCCAGATTTGAGACTGGTAAGTTTCTACAATTATTTACATGAAGTATCTTTATTATTGAAGTAAAATTGTGAATTTTTAATTTTTTTAAATTAAAATATAAGAATAATTGGTTATATCGGAATGTGAAACTATTGAACTTATTTGATTTTATACATCTTATAGTTTAGTCTATAAGCATTAAAACTGTTCTCGTAACCCGCTGAAGGTCGCTGGCCAAAAGTTAAATATGATCAAATGTGAGCCAATTGCTCACGTTATTAAATTAACCCTTTGCACTCCGATGTTGCCTCTCATGCGCCAACATAACGACCAGTTCTTTTGTTTACCTGTTCTTTAAAATAAACGAGAACAGCATGATCTTGTGTTTAGAACGTCAATCTTTTTTTCAACTCGTTCTTTTGCAAATACAAAACAGATTAGGATTTTTTTCGCTTTATGAGTATAAAAAAAAATCTGTGGAAAAGAACAAAAAGAGGAATAACTGTTCCATAGAAAGAACACAAATCGCAAAGTGTTCTTGTAGTGCAAAGGGTTAACAGAAGTAAGAAGAGTTATTTTATTTTGCGAAATACTAATACGCGACGTCATCTCTTCTACTCGGACAACAAAGTATTTTGTACCTGATTTAACATATTTAGGACCAATTGAATATGCAACAAAAGCGATAATTTACTTTTATTTTATTGGATATTTGAACATTTTGCTCACGATCAGCAGTAAAATAGTAGTCATTAAACGTTGAAAATAATATAAAATTCTTTTAAAAATACGTTTTTATGAACTGCACTAAAATGTTAAAAAAAAAAAAAAAAAGTAATGGTTAATTCCTAGTATAAAGTATCCCCGATATTTAACGACAATCGGTAACGACAAAGTTTATATTTTGGCAATCCTAATTGATGACGCACAGAGCACTGACATTATTTATTGTAACCCTAACACGTCGACTATTCGAAGGTTTGCATGTAAGCATCATAATCGACTGATCGAAGGAGGTACCCGCTGATATCCTTAGTTAGTAGGTGCATGAACTTAAGGGGACTCGGTACCCTTGGAATAATTTTTTTTATTAAATAATTTACATGGATATTTTACACATATTATTGAAGGTTATTATTATATAACATGATTTTAGCAACAAAAAAAATGTTTTTATGAGTATATTTTTCAAAATTTAATTTTTTTCTTAAAAATTTAACTTTTTTAAAAATGGTTTTTCTTTTTCAGTTTTTAATATTTTGTAAAGATTTTTTTTCTTACATTCACTATACTATACTTTATAACTTTAAGGATCGAATTTGAATTTACTGATTTAGTTCTTGAGAAAAAAAATAAAATGTCGATGTATATGCAAAAAAATGGAAAAAAACATGATTTAGTCTACTTTTTAATTTTTAATATTTTTTCTTTTCATTATTTTGCAAAACCCATCCTTGATTGTTTTAAATAGGTTATTCAGGAATTTCAGAAAAAAAATCAAGTCATTTGAATAATATTTGAGAAAGTATTCTTATTTTAAATACCGTGGCATATGCAAAAAACACAAACTGAGATAAATCAGTTTAAACATTTCAAATCCAAATAACTCGATGAATACATTTGAGATTTTCTTCACACATAATTAATTTTATAACTACTTGCATACATATAAAATTCCGGTTTCTATTATTTAATTGGAGTACATTAAATCAGTATGATGTACTCAGTTTTAAAATGATAACAAAATTAAATTTTTGAGAAAAATCTGTTAAAATCAAAATAATAATGTTTAAAATATTGTTTTACACTAATTTTGTGTTAGAAACCATACTAATACAACTGAATTCATTGAACATACATATTCCATACCATAAAACACTTTAGAATGGGCTTTGACAATAGCAAAAACATGTATTACATTTGTTAAATACGTCGCCTTTGGCAAATACGTCTCCTTGCACCTTCAAATTTAAAATTATATCAAACCACGGTAAAAAAAAGTAAACAAACACATGATGTGATAGATACAGTCACAGATAAACACATTCAACTTGTTCTTAGCTGATTTTTCTTTAAATAAATGACCAAAAGCTGTTGCGTCAAAAATGTAAACATCGAAATGGACGTAGCATTTTTAGTGCTGTGAAAGTAATGAAACGCATTTTTATTACATTTATAATTATCAGATCGTTTCAAAACTTTGTAATAATAAACTTTAGGTACAAGAGCATATTTTAAACAAAAAAAATAAAAATTGATATTTTCATCGATTTTCTCAAATCAAAGGGTACCAAGTCCCCTTAAAACTGTTGGTGAGATTGTGCCAAGGCCTTGGCACAATTTTCAGAATCGCGCAAAAGGATACCGTAAACTAGGAATTTACCATTTAAAGATATTTTGGACACACGTATAGTTGCCAGCCAGGCTGATAGGCCGATTATAAATGGTTAATATTGATTTATCACCCTTGCAGGGCATTGTTGGCAGTCTGTCGAGTGGAAAGTCTGCCTTGGTCCACAGGTATTTGACGGGTTCGTACATGCAAGATGAATCTCCCGAAGGTATATATAATATGGATTTCTCTTTTAACTTTAGCAATTAAATGATTCATTGATCTTTATCATTTTCGACATTTACAGTAAATCTGATTTCAGGTGGTAGGTTTAAGAAAGAAGTTGTTATAGAAGGCCAAAGTTATCTTTTACTCATTCGGGACGAAGGCGGACCTCCAGAAATTCAGGTGAGTTTTGATATTTAATAGTTTTTTTTTTAGAGTAAGTTGTACATATTATCGGCAAAGTATGAAATGCAGGTATTCTATAGAATGTCCAAAGACAAACCGCCAAAGTATGGAATACTCCCGTTAATGACTTTTCTTATGTCACTTTGCGTTCATGTCATGTGTTGCAGAGCAACTGACAATCTACTGTAAACTTTTAATTGTTGTGCAATCCACCACTGAATTCCATTCCAATCTACCACCGCAAAAATACCTGAGCCCCAGAACACTAACCATACTTAAATTTTACGTATTCTCCCATTGATATTTACATTGGTTAAGTAACATGGTTAAGTGTTCTATGGTTAAATCCATTTGTTTTTAGCTTGTATTTGTTTTTAATAAAATTATAAAAGAAATTTCGTTTTACCAAAATATTAACTGTAACATTAGCTAAAAAGCGGAAATCCAGTTAAAAAAAAACCTGCATAACTACAACAAAATGGTTAAAATAGTAAAATTCGTCACGCTGTTCATAAACAGCGGGTTCTCCCTTTAGAGAAGTCGTTTTGGGCTTCTCATCTCCACCGTTCATTATCTTATATCGCACTCTTGCTTTAAAAGTGACACAACTAAAAATAATTGAAAACGTGGGTGCATGAACAAGGCAGCTCCACTGTTTTTTAAATTTGCACTTTGTCACTTATTCCTATAAAGAAAAAAAAATACTCTATCGATTAGTGCAAGAACCAGACAGCTCTAAGCAATGGCTATAGAGATGTAAAGGAAAAGGAGCTGTAATTTTGTATTATGCGATGCAAGAATCGTCCAGTCTTTTTCGTCCTTCCTGAACAATTTTGAAAACTGGAGCTGCCTTGTTCTTGCACCCACGTCTTCAATTGTAATTTCAGAAAATGCCAAAAAATGCCTTTGAAAACAATTACTCAGACGATAATTAAGAGCAACATAACTGCACTCAATCGTCCCATTTTCAAAGGTAAAATAGTACACTTTTGGTGATTGATATGCAAGTGTTTGTGAAACACGTTATTTAAGATCACTAAAAAAAAAAACTTAACTTTTGAGTTGTATTCTTTTTGAAGCTAGAGTGCGATATGTCTTTTTATCCGAGGGGTACTAGTTATTATGAACAGCTGGAATATTAAAAAAAAATTGTAATTTTGTAGTTTTTTAACTTGATTTCCATAATTTAGCTAAACTTGCCTTTAATATTGATTTTTTTTTTATAATTTTATTTAAAAAAAACGATATAAGCTTAAACAATTGTTAAAAAATATTTTTGGCTGAATTCAATGGTAGATTGTACAACAATCAAAAGTTTACTGTGGAATTTCAGCTCTCTAAAGTTACCTATACCCTCCACGGTAATATGACATGAAAGTAATGTGACATTACAATAGTCATTAGCGGGAGTGTTTCATACTTTTCCGGTTTGTCTTTGGGCATTTTATACAATGCCTAGGTAAAGTATATAATAATTCGTTCATTTTATAAAGTATATAATAATTCGTTCATTTTATACTTTGCCTGAAAACGCCAGGCATTCTATAGAATGCCTGCATTTCATACTTTGCCGGTAATATATATATCTTATAAATTTATATATATTTAGGAACTTATTTTTGATGAAGTATGCATATTTCGCCTTGTCTGCGGCAATATGTAGTTATCACCATTACGTTGCTAGAGTTGAGATAACCTTAGGGGTTATACAACGCGTGTGGCACTGCGCTTTACAAAGTAAAATGGAATTGTAAGAAAAATTTAATTTTTTTCCCACAAATGTTCTAATTTTTGTACTTCAAATTTATTTTAATAATTAATCAGGCATGTGAATTTTCTGCAAATTTCAACGACTGATTTCAGTTAAGTTATTCTACATCGGTTTACTATGGAAATAACATTTGAGCTAATTGTTTGACCCCAAGCACATATTTGAATTTAATTTATAATAATTACAAGAGAGTAGTCATGGGATGACGCCTGAGTGCATTTTGTATTCAAAGTTAAATTTAATCCCTTAATTTTAAAGTTCTACTTATTAACATTATATGATTGATGTTGGTTTTATGATTGGTATAATATAATGTGTTCCATCATCATATTTTGTTTTGTTGTCCCTACCAATGAGACCACCAATTTTCGTTAGTGACAATATTTTTTTTAACATTAAAGTCTTACAGTAACGCATGTTTTTTTTTAGACATCTGTTCAACATCTATTCAAAAAATGCGCGTTGATCCGCACAGAGTAAAGTTGACTTCGCGACTACACCTTTGAGTAATACCAGAGCAATGGAGCTTGACATTAATGGGAGTAGGAGAAACATTTTCTAGGTCTCGAGGGCCTCGGAGGCCTACTGTAAGGGTTAAATAAATTTTGTTACGCATACCAAAAATGAAGGTTTTTTTTATGATTTTTTTTTTTTTTTTTACTTTGCTCTATTGCGTTATTTAATATTTAAAAAAGGGTTTCTAGAAAACATGCTGGGTAATTAAGTTGTATTATAGGCTGATCTTCTTTTTATGAATAATCACTACCTTTTCTTTCAAACTTAGCATATTATGCGAAGTAATTACAGCTGATAATTTAGATATTTTTTAATCTGCGAGGCGTACCTATTTTATTTATAATATTATAAAGTATTTATACATCTTCAAGTTTGAGCTTTTGTTTATTTTAATATACCAATATTTTTTTAATCAGAATTTTGCATTAAATTATCCCGCCAAACAAGGATTGCATTAAACGTTTGTGTTTAACCGCTTCCCCTGATTAACCGGAGATAACTCGTGTTGGTATATATTGCAAATAAATGTTATCCCGAGTTAATTGTTAAGGGAAGCGTTCAAAAGCTTATTTGCTTGCTAATTGTGCACCAGTTTTGCCCATCGTTTTTGGCTATGCTTCAAGTTGCATCGTAGGTCGCACTACAACTAATTATTCACATAAAGACGAACATTATAGGGAAAGACTAAATTCTTTTGTGAAAGACCAAAAAGCTTCAACACTTATTGTTGTGGATTTATTGTTATAGACCTAGTCTAATTTGGCCATTGTTTACTGCAACAATTATTCAAACAACTAATGTGACATTTTATAATTTTATTCCGGTGATAATATTTTGTATTTCTAGTGTACTATTGCATTTATCATATTTATTTGTAAGCTTTTAGTTAAAAGTTATTGTCATAAAGAACAATAATTTTGAGTTGATGAGTAGTGTAGAAACTTTTTTTCAAAATGTCTTCGGTAAACTAGAAATTTAGACTAGTATTTTCTATGTCAACGGAATCAACAGCAATAACAACTAGGTACTTATTAACCCTCCTGAACTCGCGTCAAAATAAGTGACCTGAGAACTTGCGCGTGAGAATTTTTCTCACACTACCTATTTCCCTCAACTCAAAAAAATGTTAGTAAATGAAATATTTTAAACTAAACAATACCTATAATATGTAATTGATTGAGGCAAGAGAAGGTTACAAGGAGAACCTAGAAAGAACAGCAACTTCGCTTATGACGTAAAATACCAGATATACCTTTTTTCTTCTTGGTGCGAGTATTTCGCTCACGGCGCGAGTTCTGGAGGGTTAATTTGCAGAATATGTATACATTTAGCTTACGGGGTGACTAATGTCGAATCAATATGGCGTATTATTATAATAATGAATTAATGTATTTAAAATGTAGTTTAATCATGTTTATAATATAATTAAAATCTTTTTGAGTTTTGAAAATATATACTTAAAATTCAGATTATATGTTAATGAGTAATTTCAACATTTCTTCCTTGTTTTAAAAATGCCGAATAAGTTTCCATTTTATAAGTGAACGAGTATATTTTATTTTATAACTACCCAATTCTTGACAGTAAATTACCCAGGTTTTGATGGGCGTCATTACATTCTAAAAACATTTTATTTATGTTTTATGGAAACTATTGGGAGATAAATATATATAAGGATCAATATTCTTTTTAAAATTTAACCTGTCGTTAATCGCTAAGCGAAACATTACGTCGATGGTCTCATGTGAGGGAGTGGATCATATAAGTAAATTAACAGGGAGTATTTTTATGTGAAAGATTAATAAGAAGCAGCGGTATATCTACTCAAACAAGGTATTTTACACCTGGGTATAGCATATTCTAGACTAATGGAATATCCAGCAGAAGCGACCATTTACTTATATTTTTTATGTGGGAGTAATTTCCTCACGCAGCGATTAATACTGGTTTAAGAGAGATTAATGAGATTGGGATTAGAAGATGGATGCATTGGTTAAAAACTATATTGAGTACTACTGTTAAGATAGTAAAAAAAACTCGTGTCTTGCATCATCTACGGCATGTACCATTTACAATTTTTAACAAGAAAGATAAGTGGACCATAAAGTCATAGGCCCAGGGTGGCCTAGTGGTAGAGTACTCGACCTATAATCGGAGGGTTGTGGGTTTAAAACTCGACTTTGAGGGTGCAGCGAGCATTGCCAGTTTCGTTCTTCGGCGTCCACAAAAAACATCCGCCTTGTATAGGGGAAGGGGATTGGTACACTTTAAATATGTCGTAGTCGAAACTTCAACACACTTATTCAGCTGCGTATGGTGCCAGCTCAGGTGTTCTCCTCGTCATCTGACCATGGTTTAAAATTACGACTCGGTGTTTTCATATCTAAGCTTCGGGATAGATTCTTAATGGTCGCAAATAGTCCATTGTGCAGCTCTAGTTTGACGTTTTTTCATCCAAACAACCATAAAGTCACGGTTTGGTGAGTTTCAGCAACATTGTGGTGGCCTTGAATTTTGCTGCAACAAAATTAGGAGGTTTTGGGAATTCGTATGCTCTGAGGCTGAACGAGATGTTTTATTTTTAGAAAATCAGTTTTGCGTTTTCGTGATTTTTGTATTTTTTCGGATTTTATTTTAGAAATTTGCATTTGTCATGTTTTAAATTGTAAAACTGGTCAATAAACATTGAACTATGGTGTGGACATGGTCATTCAAAATCACGTAAATATTGGTGTAGACGTGACCTTGAAAGGTAATAATGGGTGGGGCAGAATACCACGATACGGATGCTCGAATCATGACCGAATCCTCGCCAAGTTTCAATCTTGTTAGCAAGCAATCTGGATCGCAAGCTTGAGATGACGTTATCCAGACGTAAATTCTCTCAGAAGTCGGAAACACTGCAAACAACTTCGCAGAAACTTAATTTTATCAAAAGCTAAATTCATCCTACATAATGACCTTTCTTTTTTCATTGCTTCCCAGTCCATGTTTGACAAAAGACAATTTTTTTTTTAAATACTAAACTATGCTTTCCACTAAGATTTTCACCATGCCTTTTGTTTAACACAAAAAAAGTTATGACCACTTGTTTTATCAACCACCAGGCTCAAATAACGACACGCCCAATACCAAATTTGGGATTTTTTTTAAAGCCAGACAAAATCTTAAATGCGATGTTTGTATAGCCATTCAGCTTTCACAACTCCCTTCCACACATATATTATTTTACATACCCTAAATGCGACTTATGATTATTTTCCCAGAACTTTTATTCAACACACCCTTCAAATCCTGTTCTTCTATATGCATTTCATTTCACTTATGCAAGTTATTCACTTTTTTCTGTGTTTCATGTTGAGTTTAGGGGCGCTGCTTTTTTGAATATTTATATATTTATCTTCTAAGAAACCGCTAGTCAACATGGCATATCTAAAAGGAAGTCAACCTTGGAGTAGCCATGGGATTTTTAAAAATAGTGACCAAACGTGACTTTTCGACTGAAACTACAATTTGACTAAGTTGTTTGTCTTCGCGAATAATTAACCCGGCTCTAGTCGCTGCATGACCCTTCTTTGACCCTTCCACACCCTTCTTTGTAAATTTCAAACGAGTTAGTAGTTGCCTCTACTCATCCTAGAATAATGTTAGACTAATTTAGTGAGGCCTGTTATGATAACCTAAGGTTATCTAACAGGCCTCACTAAATTATCTAAACCCATTAAATTATCCCCCTAAAACCCATTAAGTTATATAAACCCCGTTAAGTAACAGTGGACTTAACGGGGCACAGATAGAATTTTTTTAAAGATCACCTGTATCCTATCTCTGGTTTCTACACTTTTAGGCACACATTATAGAGGTGGCGTGCCATGTTACCAAGAATATAACATGATTTTAGGGAGTTTGTATGTTGATACAATTGCAAAAATTAGAAAACTTGGATTTGTAAGGAACATTTTCATACAAAGTTATTTTGCATGTATGGAAGTTTTCCACACCAAGCTAGAAGCTTCCACATAAACTTGGGTATCCAGGATACGCAAGGGAAATTCCAATCTTTTAATGGGATTTAGCATAACAGGTCTCAAGTGTATGACATCTTTTCGCCCGAATCGAATTGCTACTAACAATTTTTTGATTTTTGAAAGACATCCTTAGTCCCTTCTTGTGACCAATTAGTTCTTTTGTGAACAACGTCGTAATTTTTTACATGTCCTGTTATATCGGCATTTTAAGAAATCATTAAAAAAAATTCGAAATTCAATGCATTACTTTCAACGGTTCTAAAATAAAACAACGTCGCCTTGAAGGAATAAAAATACATTATTGTAGATGTTTTTTGCTATAAACATTATTAATAGTCGGCTTTATATGAGAGATTGGCGCTACATAGCCCCGATGAAACAGCCACATCCTATTGAATAACACATAGCGGCTCATAATCTTCCATCTAAAGTCGACTCAAAAGTAAACAAAATTGCTTTGGCTCGCTGTAGCCGACTCATGACCTCTCGTATGAAATAAGCTTTTTATTTTGCATTGAGGCGAATCAGCACGTTCAGAACAGAAAGTTTTAGCCAATTTGACTTTTTATGTTACAGTGTGTCAACTGTTACGTCTGAACGCTATGTAACAACATACAAATCAATACTGGTGCGTAAGCAACGTTAATTCAATAATTTTACGTTTGCATTTACGAGTACTTTTGATTTGTTCCTTATGCGTCAACTTGATCGTAACCTACGAATATTGAACTAACTTTATTTTCGGTAAAATAAGAGACATTGACTTGTAGCTTTTCATCTTTATTCCTAAAAAGATAATCCCCATAAAGAAGTTATTATTAACGAAACACTGAAGCCGTAGTTTTATATCAATAAGCGTATCTAAAAGATAAGAGATAATAGCTTCATTCTTTCGGTACGTCTTTGGCAGCGACTGTTAACGTTTAAATTTTCCCTTCAGAGTGCCTTTGACTGTGACGTTTCAATTTGCTACAAGTAGACTGGACATAATTGCCTTTTCTCTTCTTTGTGTTATGTTAACCAATGAGTAGCTCTTTATTATGCTACATTCCTTTAATCCAAGCTATTGCAGTTAAAATTTAGTTATCAGTATTAATTTAATTAGTAAGTGGGAATAATTATGTTATATATGAATTAGTAAACGGGAATATAAATTATATAATTTTATTTTAGATAATCATAAGCTTAACACTGCATTAGAAATACCCATTGAACTGACGGGTACTTGCAGTGCAATAACGTTGGCGGCTGGAAGAAGTTACTAATGCTGTGTTAAAAATAGTGCTTTTAATTTAAAAATAATCATGAAGTATTTCTGTAAGTCATATAAATAAATTAGATTTTCATTAAATGAGTAAAATAAAGTGGAACCTTAAAAAAAATTATAAAAGGAACATTTTGAGCTAATGATGTAAGAATCAACTCTTTGTCTGAGGCTTTTTTTTCTACCCTGTCCTCCCTCCCTAAGGCATCCAGAGAAATGGCCGAAGGCCGTCATTACATAGAAATCCCGCCTAATACAACAAACTACTGCAACGAGCAGGAGTACAACGCAATAAAATCTCAATTTTAAAAGAAAAGATATAATTCTAAAAATTTACTTTGAAATCGAACAATAGCAACAAAATTCAGACTTAAAATTTCAATACACGAAACAGAACTCGTGCTTATTTTATGAGTGGGTCTTAGTATATTTCTGTATTAATTTGATTTACTCTGAATTTACTAATTTCGCTAAATTTATTCATATCTATTGCAATAATTACTAAAGTGTTTTGTTTATATTGTAATGTCAAAATATTTGTAGTGCAAATGCAAATTTTGTTGAATATCAACATTACTTGGGCAATAATTTTTCTCGCCTAAAGTTGAGTAGAACAATATGTCTTAATATATATATTAGCGTTTATAATAAGAAATTGGATAATTCAGGATTTACTGCATAGTTTCAAAATTGCCCAATATTTTAGTATTGTTTAATTTAGTGCATTATCTTTTTCTTTTTTGTGGATCCCATGGCTCCTAGGATCCTGTGGTATGTAGAATTCTCTCTGGGTGTTGATGTCTTGTTTAATATATTAATGTGTGTTTATGTGCATGAATGTGTGTATTCAAGTTTGCGCCTGTGTTCAGATCGGCAAATAGTTTTGCTAAACTCTGTTTTTACAACGTCGAATGTTCAGTGAAATTCAGAATAGAGTTCTTTTGAAAATAGCAGTTCATCAAAAAAAAAAAAAAATTATAATAATAATTTTTCAGTCTAGACTTGCTTTTTTTGCTTGGCTTGCTTTTTTTAAGTCTTCATTTACAAGATAATTTGTCAAGTCTTTAGTACCAAAAGTACGTATGTACATTTGCTCTACTTCCGCTTGGCGATGTTTTCACTTGTCTCATCTTATAACTTCAAAATAGTGTCGCCGAAACCAAAATTATATGTGAGCTGGGGAACATGTCCTCGCAATTTTCATACGTAGCGGCCGCGTTTGACGACTGAGATACTGGATTGGTTGGTTCCCTCCAAGACACTGGAATTAATCTAGCGTCTCGGATGTCAAGCGCGGCCGCTACGGAGGAAAAGCGAGAGGACATGTTCCTCGGCTTATTGCTGCATTAGTAGCACCTGCGAAAATGACGTGTACTTGAATTGTTACCACGTCAAGCTGTTACCTTGACATGGCTTGCTTTTTTGAATTGGAATAACATTGGCGGCCGGACTATGTAATAATGTAGTCTAGTGTAAATAAAATCGGTGCAAGAAATATGCGAGTATTTTTGTTTTGGCAACTCTTTGTTATTTTAAACCAAGGTGAGACAAATGAAAACATCGCCAAAGCGGTATCATATAAACAAGTACAGCAAATGTACGTACGCACTTTTGGCGCTAAATTCTTCAAATTTTATTAAATGTGCTAGTTTCGGAAACATAAGTACAAAACACATGCTAAACGTGCCAGTTTACTTGAATTTGCGCACAATGAACAAATTCCGAAGAATGTTGAACGTGCTTTAGCATTGAAATGTAGTCGAAATTACAAATACGCTAAAAATTTCTACTGTTTTAAGTTCCAAAATTTTAAAAATATTGTTAATTTTTTTTTTTTGAAAATATAAATGTTGTCAAATTTAAGAATTATGAATGGTTGATACGAGGATGAAATTCTCATTGATGCATTTGAGCCTTTATAAAAGTAGGACAATGTTGCCAGGTTCGATTGCTGTAAAAATCGATTGGCAATAGACAATTAAAATATTCTATACCAGTTAAACATTCAAAATTAACTATATTAAACTTAATTCTATTCTTTATGTTCTAAGTTTAATGTTTCTTCTTGTCAATGTTTTTTTAATATCGTTATAACTACAAATACTGAATATTTGGTTGCATCAACTAAGTTTGCATACTATCGCCCCTTGATCTGATGTATGGTTTCTTTACATGTAAAACATTTTGAACATTGACCGTCGTGTTTGTGTGTTTTGTTAAATGAAATTAATAGTAATTATTTTAACAATCAAGCTGTTACCTTGACGTGGCCTGCTTTTTAGAAATGCGGTGTGTTGGTGTTCTTTTCTTTTAAAAAACTTTAATTAGTTGTTACTTGGATGTTTTTTATTTTGTGTGGTTTTTTAGTAAGCTTAGTTGTGCGTGAATGTGAATATCAGCTTAACGTAACTAACTAGGCTTGCTGCTGAGAATTAATATCTTCTCATTACAGTTCAGTTGTTGGGTAGACGCTGTGATCTACGTATTTAGTTTAGAAAACGAGCCTTCATTCAACGCTATCTACAACTATTACACGAAGATGTCTCACTACCGAAGTCCCGGTGAAGTGCCCTTAATTCTTGTAGGCACTCAAGGTAATTTTTATTTCTGGATTTTATATTGAATATTTTGAAGTGTTTAATTTTTAGACCATTTTCACTTTTGCTGGTGCTAGAAATTTAATTCAAAAGCATTAATAATTTTTTTTATTAAATCGGTGTTTGTCAGAACTGCTTTTGAATGACCGCATTTTGTAAATTTCAAGAAATTAGCCGTTGCTTCTGATATCTGCCTGGCATAGGATATACTAGATGAGGTTAATGATATTTTGTCGCCATAAAAGCTTTAATTTTGTTTCTGTTCAGAATATGAAGAAACTAATATAAAGTCAATTACATATTCTATTGGAGGAGAAAGAAAATTTTAACCTTTTTTTTCTCCTGGTGGTCTCACACTAAAACCATCTATTTATAAATTTGTTGGATAATACCCAGTAGGTCCCATGGTAACCATATGCGTGATAGCAAGCGTAGAGCGCAATCATTTGACGCATAGCGATCATTTTAGGTTAATTTGTAAATAAGTGAAAAATTCAATTAACTCTCACAGAGAATTGTGCAAATCAAGTTTTTTTTTCTTTAATATTTTTTGTTATTGGGATTTTTGTTAAAATCTATTAATATTTGATTAAGTCTGATGGTGATATTTGATTAGCCTTAATTAAGCTTGATGGTTAAAAAAGAACATTGGATGCTTTAAAGATTGCTCCATTGATCTTTTACGCGACGCTCCATTGATGCTTTTAATTTTCTAAATGAGTAATCCAAAAAAAAAAAAAGTATCAAATTTAGAGGAGTAGAATACACAATTTAAATGAAAAAAAAAATTACTACGACAAAAAAAAGTTACAAGTTGAGATTAAATCGATGTCTGATAATCGCAGTTTAAACTATATGTTAGTATACATCCTGCGCTGGTTGCAGTTGAATCCTGCGCATGTTCTTTTTATACAGGTATTATTTAGCGTGTTCTTTTACTCGCTTTGAAAAGCGGCAGTTTGTGTGCTGTGTTTCGAACTTTTTAGGAACGATTACGCCAAAAGATTTTGTTCGGTATGTTGGAAACTGAAACCCACGGTGTGGCTGTATTTTTAAATGTATTTTCTTCGGATCATCTTCAAATAAAAATAATCAAAACCACTCGACCATGCTTAAGAGTATTTTTATAAATTTCAAGTGAAAATGGTCGTGTCAGTCGCTCTGTAGGTGAATTTTTATATACAAAGAACAAAAATTCCTAAAAACAAACAAACATGGAGATTCGAGTCACATCGTGTACCCCTAAACCAACCACTGTGTGTGTACCCCTAACTAAGGGAACCAGTGTATATTTGTTTTTGCTCTCAAAGTCGACATTCGAATCCACAACCTTCCGATTATGAGCTTGATATTTTAACCGCTCTATTTAAATGAAGTTAGATATAGAGCAAGCTAAATAAAAGCGTTTTCTATATTCTACACCATCCAGTTCTCGTTCAATTTGATGGTAGGTTAACTAACGTCGCGCTAAAGCTGAACAATGGGCTATTGGCGACTGTTCGGTGTTTATCTCGATGGAAATACTGCTTCGTATATTTGAACCATAATCAGATTTACCTTGCACCAGTCCCGTATATACGCCGGTAGAAGTTGAGTATATTTTTGGATTTAAGGATCGATAATATAATATATCGACATATAACCATGGTTCTAATATAACGAGGTGCATATATGAATGTGTATGTGTTCCCGGGTCTTTCCTTCGAGATAGACCCCGAACTGTCGCCAATAGCCCACTGCAGCTCTAGTGCAACGTTAATTAACCAAACCAACCAATATAATATTAGTGATTTTATAATTTAGTAGAGAATCAGGCAAACCTCCGATCGCAAGATCGCTGCAGCTTGTCATGTCCGCTTCGATTCGAACTCGCAATCCTCTGTTTGTTAACCGGATACTGTTCCTCGGAGCCACCGGTTCCCTCTTTAGGCCAACAACTTGGTTCTCTCTATTCTTAAAAATTATCTCTATAATTGATCGCGCCCGATGCAGCAAGAACAAGTATGTTCATTGTATGGCCGTTGGCCTCTTTCAATTTGAAGAACAGGGAAAAAGAATAAGTCGGTTTCATGTGACTGAGATTCGCATTCTGAGTGCAAAGGTGCGCTGCATAGTCAGGGCCCGATTAAAACATTGAAGCAAGGGAAGCCCGCCTTTAAATGGGGGCCCCATAGTCAGGGCCCGATTAAAACATTGAAGCAAGGGAAGCCCGCCTTTAAATGGGGGCCCCATTGCTCTCAAATAGACCCTGGAACTTCAAATCGAACTTTTACATGCACTAAAATCCTTGCCCCTGAATGCCATTAAAACGAAACACGTTATAAATTGTATTAAAAAAAATATTAATAATTAATGAATATTCCTATATTCTGTGTTTTTGATTTTTCCCCCTCTTAATTTTCGAACAAATGTAACACAAGTGGCCACTTTTTTATCTAAATTTAGTAGCAAACTATATAGGGCAGTTAAATATTTATATAAAATGTATGATTTGGGGGCCCCTCAAAAATATAAAGTGTAAGCCTGGGCTTCCCGGGCCTATTCTGTTATCAGGCCCTGTGCATAGTACAGATGAAACGCTTACCAGACCATACGGGCACAACAATGCTAATCGAATGACGTGCGATGCTGAACAGAAAGCAGTTAACCCTTAGTGACATGTTTTAAAAATATTTTTTCAGTACCTTTTAAACATGAAGTTACCTTTAATGTGAAGACGTGCGGTAAATGTTACATGCTACCGAGACAGCACGTCTCTATTTAAGGGTTAAATCTATGCACGTTGATCCGAAAAGAGCTACGTTGAGTTCATGACTAGCGCTGTGAAGAATACCAGAGCAATTGAGCATGAACATTCTTGGGTCTCGCGGACCCTATCTGCTAGAGTGTTATGCTCAGGTTTAATCCTTTTCTTGCTCGTTTTTTTCCTCGAATTTCGGTTTCATTAATTTTCAAGAATAAAAGCCTTTTTGTATGTTCTATCCTGAATTCTAATGTTCTATCCTTCGTGCTAATCCTCCATTTGTTCTATCCTGGCCATTATCTGGTCCGTACGGTCTCCTGGAGACCATACGTTACAGACAATGCGCTGGACGGATAACCAGCGACGCCGACCTAGAACTTGTTTAAGGGGGGGGGGGGCACGTTAATTTAATATTTTTTCGGTATTAACAAATAAATTTCTTTACCAGTTATTTTTCCGTAAAAGAGGATAATTCAATTCTCAAACGGCCGTGATTTCCTTTTTAACCCTTGAGTACTAACCATACGTCTATTATACGTATTCTTCCATTGGTTTACATTGCTAAACAGTGTAGGTATTTTAGGGTTAACTGAATTCTGCCGATTTCCAACGGATAGCTTTAAATGCATGCTCAGTTGCATGGATACACTGTTTGAATGAATTGATAACATTTGAGTGCGTGCCTGAAAGCGAATCTCCATTTAAATGGTTGCAGTGCCTGAGCAGGGTAAACAATCCAAGCACGTACTTGTCGAAAGCGAAACCACCCCAGACAGGAACCCCTGTCAGCGCAGACACACCTCCCCGTGCGCGACAGTGCGTAACGGGACTAACGAATAAAGTTCTCGGTCACATGGCGTGCCGAGACACGGGCGCCCCTCTTCCGAAATCCATAGGGCGGCCCCAAAAGAGGGCGCTGTATCGATCGATTTCTTTTGCCCGAGGCAGACATGGTCGTCACCTTTCCGTAAGAGGCCTGCAACACGGTAAGCCTCTTTCGACCCCGATAATTCACCCCCGCGATTCTAAATTCGGGAGATCTTATTTTCGGTGTATCCGATTTTAATTTGCTTTGGGGGGACAGTACTTCTCCCATCATATGGCTGCTGCTTGTTAAATCCGATTGGAAAGGGAACTTGAAAAGTTCCCGTACGATTGCGTCGCGGCGAACTGTTTCTATTTATGTTTGGGGAATTGGAGTTCACGTTTTTTAAGGACGATTGTCTGATTTTATACTTTTCGTTTCTAGGGTACTTCTATTTTGTGTTCGTTAAATGCCGATTAAACATTAATTTAATTTTAAATGTTATAGGTCAAATTTTAATATTTGTATTCTTCCGAATTAAGTGAACTGCATTGTATTTAAATATCTAATTTTATATGTAAAATGAATTATATATTTAAGACTTTTATATACATATATCTATCATTTACTATTTAAGAAAAGGCTTGAGTAATTAATGTGCTTTGTCTAATTTTAGAATTTTTTTTTATTTGAATGACGAAATGCGGTAAATTAAATTAGTTAAAAAAATTATTTTTAATATCTTCTGTAAAAATGTTTTCAGCCATACTTTGATCATTCATCTAAAACGTTAATGCACGTTTAAACTTATCAATTTAGTGGTACTGAAATAGAAGAAATTTATGAACGTGTTTGTCATGTTTTCGTATTCCTATCAATATAAGAGCAAACCTTACGACTCAGAGTTGTCTGGTTCGAATCTTGAAAAGTTTTGGATGCCCTTTGGGATTCGCAATGTATGTTAAGCTATAAGGGTAGGCTTGTTTAATCATTATTATGCATAAGTTGTTTGAGTGTGTCCAATCAGTCTAAATAAGATATTTAAAATTAAGCCAATTGTCAATTATACAAGACAGAAAATTTAAACAAATATGCAGATGTAATGTCGAGTACTTATTAATGTATAAAAAAAATATTAAATTTTTTTTTCAAGGATATTGATATTTTAAACTAATACTTTAGCTTTTAGCATTTTATTTCTCAATTACCTTTTTTTTTTTTAATGTTTGCTTACTCTAAAACGTATTGGCTGTAGGATTATCATTTAAAGTCATAAAATTTTGAACAGATAATAAAAAAAAAATTTATGAAGAATAAATATTATTAAAAAATAAAATATTTGGGTTAAGAATCAGTTCTAGCTTTTAAAATAAGTTTGATGATTTTATTGTCAGCTTTCTTTTTGTTATTCATTATGTATTTTTGAATACTTTTAAAGTCTCCATTCATTATTAAACACTTATACATAGAAAATTAATTGTTTTAACGTAGATTATGAAAAATTCAATCGCATTTGATAAAGTTTAACAAATGAGTGAGTCATTTAAATATATACTAACAAAATTATAAAGGTCTGTGTGTGATTGCTCATATCTTGTAAACTAATGATCCGATTTTGATGAGACTTGGAAAACTCAATTTATACTCAGAAGAAAATTAACAGATTTTTTTTAAAAAAAATTTCAGTATCCAGTATATTTTCTAAAAACAGCAGGCCGCTATTTTATAACAGAAGGGTACATCTTTTCACATCAGCACTATATTTACGTAAAATATTTCGAAAAAAAAATCGATTTTTAAAAAGATTATGAAGTTTGAGAAATTGCAAAACAAAGTACCATTTTTTATTAAAAATACTGTATCTGATAATCAAATGTCTAGAACCAAACTAAAATTGAAGAATGACCATTATACATGAGAAGATTTGCATTAAAATCGCTAGAAAACATAAAATCTCCATCTTCAAAATTGGGAAACGCCGCAACAAAATGCCGACTTTTAATAAACTTGGCATATCTGATATGGCTGATGGTAATGAAATATCTAAAAACCGTAATCAAAACTGAAAAAAACACATGCAAAAAAACTAATTTTTTTTTTCGATAAACTCACAAAAAGCTTGATTTTTTTCTATCAAAGTCCACACCGTTAATGGATTTTGTAATTTTTTTTTATATCAGTAACTTTTACAATACCTTCATTAGGCATAAAAAAATACTACATTTCAAGTAAAGTCTTAAGACATATTCAAAAATTTCAAATTATGAAGATTGAAAAATTGTAATTTCATAACTTCAATTAACTTAAACTAAAAACTTAAAGAGGCTGTATCGGAGACACAGCTGCAGTGGGGTACATGAAATGTTTTGTGCATGCTGCAGAGAGTGTATGGGCACTAGGGGGTGAGATGTCAGGGGTTTGGGACGGATTTCACGCCAAGGCGATTAACTTCCAAATGTGGCATTGTAAAGCTTTCTTTATCTTTCTCCGTCAGCGATTGTGTGCTCATCTATGAACTCTCAGGTCTGCTTTCTATGGGAATAATATGACTCGGCAATTGTTTTACTGTTGTCGATTGGTTAGAAAATGCAAGTGTTTAACAAACTCTGATTGGTTGTCAGATTTTGCGAAAGATTCAGTTTAATTTTTCTGAAAAAATTATGCAAGTTCCGAGATTTGTAAATTATGTGGTTTGTTCAAACGATTTTAAACTTTACTTAGTAAATATTTCGTATAATTTTGGAAACATGCTACGTTAAATATAGCTCATTTATAGTTAAATATAGCAGCTGAAATTTAAAATATTTTAGTAGAACAATATTTTAGAATTTTGGAAGATTGTATAATTTATGTGTTGTATAGGATATTTTAATGTTACTGTTTATTTATTAAATAAAGTGTGCAATTTTATTATTATTTTGAAGGTAAGTATCCTTAATTTTCTGTTGGTATGGCTGGAAGAGGGTTTGATGCTCCAAACAACTGCCCTTAAGGTATCACATCCCCTTCGATTCAATGCAGTTTAAATCAAATTCAATGTAGTTTAAACCTACAAATGTATTTTCGATGTAAGATTGTCAAAATAGACTGCTTGAAGGGGGATGTGATGTCCCAAATGATTGCTCGATAAAGGGGAAGATGCCCCAAATGGATACCAGCTGATAAACTGATTTTAATCGGAGGCTGAAGGCCTGAGACAGTAATTTCTCAGGGCCATAAATCGACGTCAGGAGTCGGTGACATTAGCTTCTATGGCCGAAATTTGACGTTCTATGTGCCATCTGTAACAGTCCTATTTGTGTAACTCTATCTCAAATTAAACTGTATACTTCCATAATCCATATTTTAATAATTGTTTTATTTATTAAACGTAGTGTAATGTGAAATTTCATAACATAAAATCTTTCGAATTAATATTCTGTTAAATCACTGTCGCTAATGCTAAGCCTAATATGTTGCTATCGTGTTCGAATCTTGGGGTATTAACATTCCTCTTTCTCCCAAGATATAACGGGTGAGAAACTTAAATGACCACCCAATAGAATGATGCCATACATTGGATCTTTACTAGTCTTTATTAAAAGAAATAAAAAAAACATACACATTGAAAAAAATATAACAACATTATTTCTTTTATGTTTGGTAATATGCATACAATGTAAATTGCAAAATAGTTGAAGCTTAAAATTTTATGTGTTCCCTTTTTTAAAATTAAATAAAAAAAATTCTTTACTGAGATCATAATTTAAAACTACATTGTATCTAAAAAAAGACAAATTAAATATTTCATTAAAAAAATTATTTGTGCTACTTTATTATGGTTTGTTTAGTGAATGTGTGGATCTGTACAAACTAATTTTCCTTTCCAAAATATTCTTGCACATTTATGAGTTAATTTTAACTTGTAAGAATTTAAGAATATTATTAGTTATATTGACATTGCATATTATTAATTATACATTTTCTATTGCATGAAAAATACATCCTCTCTTGATACCTTGGAAGAACTGCTCCACTTGTTACAATACTGATATCAATTTGATTTTAATTAACACGAGTTTTTTGCTTTTCTAGATGCAATTAGTGAAAGTAATCCTCGTGTTATTGATGACTCAAGAGCTAGAAAATTAGCTAATGACCTTAAAAGGTGTTCCTATTACGAAACTTGTGCGACGTATGGACTCAATGTTGAAAGAGTCTTTCAAGATGGTAAGTAACAAAATTCCAAAATTATAGACAACTCAATTCTTTAAACGCAATACATTACAGCTATTGTACAATGTAAACACCAGAAATATTATTTAAAAAAAGTTGAATAGGCTTTTGAATTAAAAAAAAAAAAGAGTACCAATCAGCATATTTTTCAAAGGATTTTGACTGACTTGGAACTACAATCTAAGATTTCTGAAGAGACCGTAGGCATGATCCTTATGCAGACCCTAAAAGCTTCAACATGCATTTAAACTGTATTGTGAAAACGCTCGCAAAATATGATCTTTCGACATTCTGTCCAGCAAATAACATAACAAACAATACAAAAGTAGACATCTTTTTAATCTAACTCCATGTTGCTTGATGCTCCAAAAACACTAGAAATCAATTTTAACCACTTGATATTACAAAAAATTCTCAGTAAAATTATTATTTAAAATTATTTTTCAAAATATGAAAAGCTTTCATGAATTCATTTCTATTATTGCAATTTTTTTTAAATTTTTTATTTCTAAAAAACTACACAGTATTGTAAAAAACATGATAGCTCAAATCACTATAGAAATTAGTAAGTGTAATAACTTCCAATTTCAAATTAATCTTTTTATCATAAATATCAATACTAATATTTCCATTTTTAATTTCAATCTTTAAATCCAAGTAATTTGCACTTTGATAATTCTCAAGACACTTATAAAAAGGCATCATAGTAAATTTATATTATACCTGTAGTTTGAAACAAGAATGGCCAATGTCATTGCCTTGGTCATTGACTGTTCTTGTTCCAAGCTACAGATATGTATATATGGTATGTACATTTATATGTGTGTATATGTGTATTAATAATTAATTTTATCTATTGACAAGTTTTGTGGTTCTGATATGTTATGTTTCTTGTAGCATGTCAAAAGATAGTTCAACAGAAAATGGCTGGTATAAGCTCAAGACCTAGCACTCCCAGCCATCCAGTACGCTGTAGTACCTATGTTTCAAATACTACTGCTGGTCCAGGCAGCTCTAATAATGGTTACCATCCACCTACAACTGTAGGAAATAATACTCTCTCTGCAGTCACTGCATCTCCTAGTCATCTTAGTCATATAAATACCAGCCATTCATCAAAAGTAATTTTATTTTGTAATATAGAAGCTTTTTTGTTGAAATATTAATTATCTCTTTAGAATTTAATTTATATTAAATTTTGTAGGAATGCCGAGGTGATGGAAGTTCTATTTCAGCAAGAGAAACCAAAGAGAAATCGGAACGAAATCTTGGCATTGATGTTCTTGTTTCTAACACTTTGGCTGCCAATAAAGAATCTAAAGATCTTCCTACTCCTTGCTCTACGCCTACTACATCACGTAAAACCCGAAGACGTTCAAACCTTTTCCCAGTAAGATTACTATCTTAATAATGAATGCTTAATAACTTTTTTTTTTAAATCCAAATAAATGTCTTCCATAAACTACATTGTTTTAACAAATTATATACTTTAAAGTTGTGTGATTTAATTTTATTATATAAAATTAATTTTAGCCTTTGAAGAAGGGTGAAGATGATAAAAAGACAAAAAATGGTGAAGTCGGAAGTGGTCGAGTAATTCCATTAAGACAGGTACGATTTAATTTTACTTTTATTGTGGTGTACAATTTGTATACCTGCCAGCTTGTATGAATTCTGCCCATTTTGTTTAGTTGTATAGAATTATTATATTGCGTCACACAGGATTATTTTGTTGTAAATTTTTTTTGCTGAATTCGTCAAAACCTGATATGAAAGCTTGAGCTGAAGAGTTTTGAATATAGTATGATATTGTGGTATAGAGGAAAATTGACAGTGATAAACAAAAATGAATGTTCAAAATTTAATTTGTAGAAATAAGAATGCTGTATTAAAACAATTATACAATAGTATGCATCAGTTTGAATTATATAAATGATTTATTATTTTTAAATATATCTATGCCTTAATGCCCATATGTGTTAAGTGCATTTTTCATGAATTTGAAGTTACGAGCTCATTTGAATTCTCAAATTGTATACAATTCCTAATTGTCTTAGGTGCCAAAATTATTATTTTAATTGGAAGAACTCTGTGATGGTTGTTTTTCAATCAAGATAATAATGCTATAAATGTTCAAAAGCTGTCCTGAAAATGACATCTGTGCACAAAAGCATCTATACACAAGGTCCTTTTTAGAATTAATGCCTTATTTCTTATCAAACTTATAAAAACTTTGTCGTAGTCTACCAGTGCAAAGCATATAACTTTCTTTAAAATCAATAAGCTGATATGTCCAATTCCTTAATTTTTATGAATCTTTTTTAATTATATGAAATATTGAAATAGAAAATAAAAGCTATATATGAAAGTATATAAAGCACTTTTCAGGATGTGGTAGGCTTGTGTTGTTTCATTTGCTTAAAAATATAAGATTTGTGGATATAGCTTTTACTGAAATTTTGTAGTATGTTAATATTTTTTGCCATATACAAACTTTGTATGTAGTCTTTCTGTAATATATTTGGATTGTATAATTTATAATTATATATAAATAATTATTTTTTAATTATTTAAATTGAATATTAATTGCTTACCATTTGCTGATTAAAATAATTATCTAGGGTTACCTTTATAAAAGAAGTTGTAAGGCCCTGAATAAGGAATGGAAGAAAAAATATGTAACATTAACAAGTGATGGCAGACTAACATATCATCCAAGTCTCCATGTAAGTTGTATTGTTTTCTACATCTCTACTACTTGATTGAATGTTAGCTTTTAGCAAATTCAATTCAATTTTAATTTCGGAAATAGGATTACATGGATAATGTACATGGTAAAGAGATCCCCCTGATGCATACAACCGTCAAAATTCCTGGACAGAAACCTAGAGGTTCTCGTACTCAAGGAACATCAGCTAGTGCCTCATCTCACCAGGTTAATGAATTGGCCTCGGAACTAAATAATTTGTCCATTGCTGGAGGTAATGCATAGTATGATATATATTAAAATCTATAACTTACTTTGATTTACATTTGTGTGGTTCTAGTGCAAATTTTTTATTCAATCCAATTTTTTAGATAAAAACATTTTACAAAAAACTTTTATGGATCAATCAAATGAAAGCTCAGTATTCTAAATGTATTAATGTTTTTTGGTGCTATTTAAAAAAATAAATTTCAATTTTATTAATGTATGGCTTTGTGCAATATATAATTTAAACAGCTGAAAAGGTTACAGAAAAATAAACAATAACCCAATTTTTAAAAAAATATTCATATCTTTTACATTTAGGTTTTGGAATGTTTAAAATTGAAGTGTTAACTTTTTTTGCTAACTATTGCAAAATCCCCAACATACAAAATCTCTAGTTAGGGTTTGTGAGGGTCACTTCATATACCCAATACTCACACTTGTACTTAAGTGATCACTTTAGCTTGACTGTTAGATTATTGGTGTATCATGAAGAGGGTCCTCACTTTGATTCCGAGTGTCAACCAAAAAGCACATTGCGCTACATTGGTGATTTCAAAAAAGCAGATCAACTTAACCTTCAAACAAACACTTGTGACACCCCATCGAATTAACCACCACAATTTAACCATAATAACATTTCATGGCATCAACCACTGCCCATGTGATAACTTTTTTAAGAGCATCTCAATCATACGTTCCTCCATACCCCTCGCTGAGAGGGAGCTATTGAAGGGGGGGGGGGTCACTTCATATAACCAATACTCCCACTTGGGCTTGGAGTGATCAGTTTAGCCTGACTGGTAGAGTATCGATGTATCTTGCAGAAGTTCCTCGGGTTGATTTCGAGTGACAGCCAAAAAGTGCGTAGCGCTACAAGGAGTCAACAATGCAACAGTTTTTAGTTAATCTATTTTTAAAGAATATTATTAATTTTAAATGAACATTTTTGTGCAATAAATTTTTTAAGACAGCATTACTTAAACAAGATTATTTTAATCAGAAATTGTGTGAATTTTCTCGGGAAAATATTTTTTTAGTGCCTTGTTTTCCACAAATAGGAGATCTGTTTTAAATTGTTAACGTTTTGCCAATATTAATTTTTCCTATTAAAATACATCTAAGTATGTACATGCGAATTCTTAATATTTTATAAATTATGTTCAATGGAATAAAAAAAAATTCTATTAATAGTATTTGACTCTGTGCTTTGGTTTCTTTCAAACATATAAAAAATGTCAAGTGTTGAGAGAATTAACAAGTAGCAACTTAGAAAAAATTTAAACTGTTTAATGTGTGTATTCATAGTGTTTGAAAATTCAATTACTAAAATACTTAAAATTTGCATTAAGTTTTTATACATGAAATATTAAACTATAGTTGCATTATTTTAAAACTGGAATTTAAAATTTTTTATATTTATTTTTCCAGGTGTTTTAAATGGTAGCGATCAACATTTAATACCTGCAGTTCCCAACACAAATCCACTTTTAAGCAGGTTAGATACACCCATTGTGAAAAAAAGACACAGAAGAATGAAAAGTACAGGTCTTAGGAATATGGATGCTGTTGATGGTATACCCAATAAGTTATAACTCAATATGTGCAATCTAAAATTAAAACATGACTTAAATTCAAAAATTTTATTCATTAATTGCAGTTAAAAATATAAATATTGAACCATCATACAGGAGTTGCCACACACCTAGAAAGCATGTAATTTTTTCTTCAAATTTACTGAGAAAAGTCAATGAATTTTTCTTAAAAAATTTAAATGAATGAAGCCCGTTATATAATCTTCATTGCCATTGATACAAATTACTTTTTGATATTAAAATATAAATTTCTAAAATTGCTGATTTTTCAATTTTGTATACGTTTTTGGTTATTACTTACAGTGGCTTTCTATAGGTTTTAATAGTAATGAGTTCTAAAATCTGTTATTTTTATGAATTTTTCAATCTAGAAATTTTTGAAAACTTAGATAAGTCAGGAAATTTTAAACTTGTTTTGAGTAACAGCCCTGAACATACTTATAAACGCTTGTCAAGTTTCATTTGATAAACTTTCTTAAGGGGGTATCATAATATTAAAAAAAAAATACAGGTAGCATAAAATAGTTTTTTTCAGAATTGTATGCTAAGCATAATCTCATAGTGAAACTATTTGAAAAACTTCCAAACATGTTGATTAAGATGAAATAGGTTTTTAATTAAACAATAAATAAGATTTGCAAACAAGTGTAATTTTTTACTTTTGATGAGTAAAGAAATTGTTTTCTAAATTTTTTTTTTAATTTTGCAATTTTATAAACAAATAGATTTAACGAACTGTCTTTACAGATTTTTGTTATTTGCTAAATAATTTTTTTAAAAAGTGAACACAAATCTATTTACATACATGTCAAAATAATTTAAAACATTTTATTTTGTTATTTTTGATAATTTTATGTATCATAATTACCATGATTTATTAGTAATATGATATATTTAAAATCTATATTTCATATCTTTAATCTAAACATATATTTTAATGGTACAAATTTATTCAATAGTTAAATAGTACTTTAGTAATTGTCTAATAGACAAATATAAAAGTACCTAAAGTTAAAATTTTGAAAGTTTACTAAATTAAGCTCACTTTTAATTTTAATACTGTTGCAAATCCTTACATCAAATATTAATAGCAAGAATTAAAGCAGCTAAATCGTTTTTTAAATCCTGACAGTAATTGACAAACTCTTCTAAATTTCTGAAATACTCAATGTGGAAAATTAAAAAAAAAAAAATTAAAAAAAAATTGTAGGTATTTGCTCCAATATTTGTAATTTAAAAGTTATTACTAAATAAACATACAATAATCATTTAATGGAAAATAATAGCTATTATTAAATTATTTCACTTGAAAATGTCTCAAGTGGGAATTTACTAATTTTGATTGTATACTCTAACTAAAGTAAGCCCAATGGTGAGGTAATGGTTAAGAAATTGAAATGTATTTATTGGATATTTTCAGATTCAGATGATCATGAATTTATCATTGTTTCACTTGATAATAAGCAATGGCATTTTGAAGCTTCAAGTTCAGATGTAAGTTTTTTTGACTAATTTGTTCATTTAAAAATTTGTTAAACCACTGCTAAATATGTAACACTGCCAATTATTTGCAGTTTATAAAAAGCATCCAGTCTTTAATTTAATTTGAAAACTACACTTGTCTTTCAATAAATATTTTAATGCAATAATATATGTATAAACTTCAAGTAGTACAGTTAACAAAAAGTTAGCTAAAGAAATTAACTGATTTTTTTTTATTTTTTATTAATTATATTTACTAAAAACCTATGGCATGCTCTTATTTTCAAGAGCATTTTCAATTGTTAGTGAAAACCATTGCTCTAAATCATTAGTAAGGAATATTTAAATAGTTCAAATTATATACTTCTACCATTATAATCATTATGTAATCAGTTTAGTGTTTGACTCCATGATCAAAACCAAAGTAAACCAAAATGAATATACTTTAACAGTATAGTATAATTTAATTCATTGTGTGTTAAGTATACAGTCATAAACATAGTTAAAAGAGATGTGCAAGAAATTAAAGCCAATGATATTTAACATTGTGTTCAAATGTGTATATATATTAATAATATATATATATATATATATATATATATATATATATATATTAATAATATATATATATATATATATATATATATATATATATATATTAATAAAAAATCGGCTACAAGAAATTATGTTTAAATATGTACATTGAAACAAATATAGAGGGATACATTGATGTTTTGAAATAAATATAGGAATACATTGATGTTTTCATATTTCAGGATCGGGAAGCATGGATTACTGCTATTGAACAACAAATACTTACTAGTTTACAAGGCAATGAAAGCTGTAAGACCAAAGTACGTGATGAATGTTAATTTTCTCAATATTCTTTTTGTATCATTTCATGTGCAGCTTTTGTATTGATTTTTGTAATTTGTTTTGCAGTCTGGGCGCTCTGCACCATCTGTGGACCAAGCCTCGATCCAGTCTATCAAAAATATCATTCCTGGAAATACACATTGTATTGACTGTGATTCTCCAAGTATGAACTTTATTTATGTTTCAATCAAACACTAAAATATTAATTTTATGAAGGATTTAAATGTCTTTTTTTATTTGATGGGACTGTTTGAGTATTTTGTATGTGTATCCTATAATCTTATTAAAGTACTATTGGATTAAAAATAATAATAAAGAAATACTTATCTTGTGATAGTCAAAAGTTCTGTTTGCAGGTAGAAAGTAAAGAAAAATAGTTGTAAAAAATTGTGTGATTTATAGTTTTCATTTTCAAAGTTTTGTTGTAATTTCTCTTGGAATCATTTTCTGAAATTCTAACTTTTATGCAGCCTTATCCTGTGGCTGAGATGCAATATTTGCAATCCACATACAAGATGTTTGGTTTGAACCCTGTAAAGATTTAGATGTTAAACTTTTGATGCTGAACTAATTAGTCGTTATTATGTGCAAAATTATCATAATCAATCAAGCACATAGGAATTCAGCCATGTTTATGATAAGAATCGATTTGGATTTGATCAAGTTCAACTGTTTTAGTATGATTTATAGTAAAGGGAACAAAGGAGCAACATTGTAAAGATTGATCTATTGTTTTGAATTGTGTAAGCAATAATAACATTTAAAGATAGATAGATAGAAAGAAACTATTGAATCGGATTTAAGCATAGAAGAAAGCATTATTTGCGGATTACAAAGGGGAAGAGGAGAGGGTGACGGGAAATCGGAGTGAGCTCATCAAACCAGTTTTTGGCGGGATTTTTCGTAGAACAAGTGGTTTTCATGGTCCTTGTATATAAAAATAATATTCAAGAGGGTATTTTTAAGGATGCCAAGAGGCAGCACCGTCTTGGTCTGTCTCACTCTTCTCTCCCTCCCCCTTTTTTCTTAATTAAACTTTTTCAATTTTAATTATTAAATTTTATTAAAAAACTTCAAAATATATAATTTAGCATTTTCATAGAATAATTGTTAGACAAGTTTTGGTGTATAAATATATATGCCAGCTTTTTATTAGATTAACAGTATTTTTTATTGATAATAAATTAAGATATTTATCTGATAAGGGATTTATGTAGTTTTCTTTTATTTAAATTAATAAATAATTTCCAAGTAGTTAAGATGCTTGTTAGTATAAGTATCCCTTGTATTATTGAAGATATTTACATAAGAAGTGTCCTTGTCCATAAAATATTAACTTTTGTTTTAAACAAGAAAATAATAATTTTTTTTCTTTTGAGCAATTTTTTTTATTTGAATACATTTTATGAGAGTGTCTGACATTTTGCAAATGTGTTTGTAATTTCTTGATGTTTTAATTATAAAGTATATAACTATTTTTTTTCAGATCCAGATTGGGCTAGTTTAAATATTGGAGCTCTGATGTGTATTGAATGCTCAGGAATCCACAGAAATTTAGGTTCCCATATATCTAGGGTTAGGTCTCTAGATTTAGATGAATGGCTGTAAGTAGTAACGTAATAATTCTTCTATGAAATTAATGATACTTATTCTAAAGTCTCTAATTAGTTACTCTTTTAAGCTTTGTACAATGTGTAAGTTTTTTTAGTTTTAAATTATTTTATGAATTTTTCTGAAATTTATAAATTATAGAGCTGTAAATTTATACATTGTATAGCTGTTAAAAGTAGACAGCACATCATGACTTTAGCTTGAGTATTGACTTTTTCATCCTAATGTAGTTCAAAATTGAGACATTTTTGGGAGCTTTTAAATCTGGATAGATCCCAAACACTCGGCAGTAGTTCATTATGTAGTTTTAGTGAAACATTCATTCAACTAACCTCCAAACATTTTATTAAAAAAATATATAAATACAGTAATATCAAAATACAACAATGTCTTTTACAATTGTCTTGATTACCATATAATATCACAGATTGCATTGGATGGCGGCATGGGAAGAAGTAATCTGGCAGTGAACACAATAGAAGTTTCATGATTTTTTAAAACTTTACCTCAGGTGTATAGATTATCTGCAGTTGTAGCTAAGAAAATACTTCCCTCAAAGTAGACATTTTGTTGTTATCTATAACTATAACCAAATGATGAAAGAGTTTTGGGAAATTGAAGTGACTTTTACAACTATCCATAAATATTTAAATTGCTCAATTATCAATGTTCAATGTTTTCAACTTTACTTAAATTATTTGCCATGATAGAAAATGGCAGAAACCACCCATACTTTTACTGAATATAGCGATAGCCTTTTTATTAGAGAGTGTTTAATAATAAGGTCACCAATGCTTTCAACATTAACTTTTTTTTTCTTCAATAATTTGGTTTTGTGTATTACAAAATATTTATTGCCCAAAGTTTGAACTTTTTACCTAAAGAAATTTCCTCTTTTAGTTTAATTCTTTTGCAAAATATTGCAATGAGAATTTTTTTAAGAATGATACCTGAAACATTTTGAATGTTTGGTGAATTGTTTTTTGTGTTAAACATGTTAAAATGTTTTTTATTGTAAGCATGACGACAGAATTTCTGTTTAAAATTGTACTAGTTATTCTGTGTTAGTTTGTTCATTTAGTTTAGTTCTTCTAAAACTCTTTTTAATTCTTTTATTTTATTTTATGCTTTATAGGCCAGAACATGTGAGTGTAATGATGGCTTTAGGAAACACCATGGCTAACAGCATATGGGAAGGCAATACTAGAGGAAGGGCTAAACCTACACCCAACTCAAGCCGGTTAGTGTTTGTTACTTTAAAGAATGTGGTTTTTCTTATAAATATTTAATTAAAATGAATATAATGCTTTAATTAAAAAATTCAATTAATAAGTTAGAGGAGTATTACTATTTTATAAGTAGACTTTTATGTTAACATTGCAAGTTGTTTAATTTTCCTTTTATTGAATTTATTTCACCCTTAGAGAAGAAAAGGAAAGGTGGATAAGAGCAAAGTATGAATTTAAAGAATTCCTTACTCCAATAACTTCGAGTTTACCTGTATCCACGGTAAGACTATATTTTAAGTTAAATTTATTTTCCATTCATAACCTTCTAACATCAAATCTATACATTTCCTTATATGGATCTTCAAAGAATTGTACATATTTAATAATTGAGGTAAAATATTAGGTGGATTTAATAAAAATAATAAATTAAAATATATAACTTAAAATTTTCTGAAAATGTATAACTAAATTACTATACATAGGTATTATATGAATATATTTGTCTATGATTTTCCCTGCAATTTAAAAATTAAAAAAACTAAGCCATAAACTCTTTTAAAAGAAAACTTGAACTTGCTACCAAAAAAAAAATGCTGCATTGTAAAATACCTCTACCCAAACACAATAGTGGGCTACATACTGATATCAGCGTCTGTTTTAAATATGCATAAAACACAAATGCACAATTTTAAGACTGCACCCTCAGTCGCATAAAAATTCTTAACAGTCTGCGACAAGATTTTAGTGAATAAGATTTGTCTGCAATTTAATTTATTATATACCTAATTATTGGTATACCTTTCATGGGCAAGAATTCGATTAAAGAATAAATTGCAGAGTTCATACTGGAAATAAAAAAGGGAAGGGTGCAAAAAGAAAGCATTACTTTTTTTTATCTGCTAGTACTTTAATATGCAAGTCTCAAAATTGCAAAAATTAACTTCTAAAGCAATTTAAATTATTTTTATTAAGGGTTTAGACATTTATATATGTTTCATAACATGCAAGTCTGATAAATCATGATTTCCTTTTTTCATTGAAAAATAAGCATAGTGAATGAAATTTAATGCAAACTGTCAAACTAACTGTAAACTAATGTTCAAACTGTCATTTTACATGTAAAAGAATTATGACAAAAAAAAATATTTTTCAGTATGAGTTTATTTTAAAATACTAGAATTCACACAATATCCCCAGGAAGGTTCAAATATTTCAATTTAAAAAAAATGGAGAAATTAGCGAAGTCTGATTTTTGACATACTTGGTATAACTAATTGGTTTGCAATAATAAAAAAATATAAATATAAATTAAGACTACAAAAATTTCTTTTAAAACGAGAAAACTGGATTTAAACATGTAGTAAAACAAGTTTTCTGTCTTAAAATCGAAAAAGCCACCGGACTAAAACACCGATTTCGGATAAAATCGGCAACTGTGGTTAGCTGATAATAATCAAATTCCTAACAAACTCAATAAAAAAATTAAGAAAACCATTTCAAAGCTAAACAAAAATTAATAAATATGCAAAAGAAATGGGTTTTAGTCACCAAAATCGGAGTAATCGCGGCGTCAAATTGCCGATTTTTGAAAAACTTTCATCATTGATTACCTATTGACTATCAAATAGATGAGATAAAAATGTGTAAAACGAAAGAAAAAAATGAGCTATTAAAGTAAAAAATTGAGCTCTAAATCCAAAAGAGAAAAAAATTATCGCCAAAGTAGGAAATCTGCCGTGGAAGCTCTATAAAATCCCGTTTTTGTTTAGCGCAAATTCCCTCCTTAAGAATGTTTTGTTCATAAATTTCTAGTAATGTATCTTCTCAAAGAACAGGTACTGAAATGTACCATGGAATTGACCAAAGTGAATCGACAACAAAGAAACGTCTGCAGAGATTTGTTCAAACACAAATAACTTATCGCCCATCACGACTGTCTATTATCGGGATTTCTCCCGCACCCCCTGAATTTCTTAAATGAGAGAGAAGTAATTGTCTAACCTAAAGAAATCTGCAGAAAATGTTCTTAAGTAGTGCACACATAAAAAAAAAATCGTATGATAGACTTCTGCAAAAATTTGTCTGCAAACATTTGAAAAAATCTGCGTCGTACTACGCACGTCGCCGCGTTTCTGCTTCCGGGACTGCATCCAATCTCAACATGCAGCCCAATTGTGCAGTTACCTTAGGGATTGGAGCTTTTGTAGCTGCAAGTTCTTAGGTTTTTTTTAAAGGGATGTGTGGCTTAGTTTTATTACTTATAAAAGTTTTTTTGGGGACAGGATATCAGTTTTTTTTAACCACAGTTCGTAGCATTTTTATTTTTAAAAATAAGATAATAACAGCTGCCAAGCCTATACATTGGTTTTAGCTAATTAAACATAATTTTTTTTTTTTTATTTCAAGTTATAAAAAGCCTTTAGTAAAGTAATTACTTTTCATAAAAAAAAACTAAGCCTCCACCAGGTTCCTGCAATAGTAATTTCTGTAGTCTATTATAAAAATTTAGGTGTTAGAAAATGAAAAGTCATCAGTTTCTTTAATTTAAGCATAAGGAAATGAACTACTTGTTGATATTTGGATGGGCATCTTTATACCAATTTAAATGTCTTGCTGATACAATTCAGGAATGTTCGTTTTATCTGTCTATGACATTTGGTTTGTGTTATAAACAGTTTTACGAACTATCACTTCTGTAACTTTAATTTGTACGAGGTTCGTCAGAGTATAAATAAAAGCAATTTAAATTTGAAATTTTATGTTTAGTTATGTGGGATAAAAAAATTTTTTCATTTATTACTATTACTAGTTTTTTTAAAAAAATAATTGTTTTCATCAAGAGTTCCATAAACTTAATCGAGACATACTTTTTAGGAATATACTCTCTTGCATGGTCTTTCATTAATTTCTTTGTAATAGGTTTATTCTTAGTTATTATAATAATATAGTTTAATTTTAATTTAATGGAATATACTAATTTTCATGTTATGTTATATTTGGCTTATAATGTGTGTATTTATAATTATTTTAATATTTATCAATTGTATAATTGTTTTAGCAACTTGTTGAAGCAGTTTTAAAAAATGATTTAAGAGCAGTAGCTCTTGTATTGGCTCATGCAACATCTGAGCATGTCAACCAACCAATTAGTGCAAAAGACCCTAGAACTGTTCTTCATCTTGCATCTGCTATGGGAAGTTTGCCTATTACTCAACTTCTTATTTGGGTAAGTCTTGAAATGTTAGTGCACTTAAATAAAATGTTGTGTTAAATGGTAATGCTAGTTGTGAATTGCTATTTATTTTTAAAGCACAGTAGTTTTTAATATAAAGTTTGTATATAATTTTAATACATGTTCTTGTAAAACAGACATACTTTTTCTACTTTATTTTAAAGCAAAAGCATATAAATGCAAATATTAATTTCATGTGATATAAATGTATGACTTGCTTATTACTAGGATCATAGAAAATCAAGCATTGGTTATTAAATTAATACATTGACATCATAAATCTAACATGTTAATATTTCTTAAGAGTATCCAACTAAAACAGAAAAATCAATGTGCAATGAATATTTAAATGTTTGAAAAAACAGTTTTTTTACTGTGAAATTTAAAGTACAATTTTAAATATATTTTAGCAATAATCAAAAGGATTTATATATTTATATTTAATTGTTTCTCTACCAAATGTATTAGGAATTAAAATACTGTTATAATGGAGCAAATATTTTTATAATGGGTTTTTCCACCAGAAGCAACTGTTTTGTCAACAGAGTAAGTTATAATGGAGCACTGATTTTCAAGATGTAGGGTATGGCCCTCCAAAATGAAATGTATTAAAAAGGAATCCAAACGAATGCAAATTTGTATAAATTATTTTTTGTAACAACTATCCTGTTCACAATTTCCACTTAATATATTGCACTTATTTTTTTGTACTGAAATTTGCTTAAAATTTCTTACCTAAATTTTTTCAAAAGCAATTTACTCTCAGAATAATGGGAATTAAAAATTAGGGTAGAATATAAGTATTGCATAATACATTATAAATAAGTAATGTTGGTTACTGGACCATTGATCTAGCTTTCTCTGTAATAAAATTTATTTCTCAATTTGTTTTTAAAACACTCTTGACTAATTCACATTTAGAAATTTTGTTTGGTATTGTTATCTACTCTCATATTCATAAACTTTTCATTGCCATAGAATCATGTCATAGAATATATTTAATTTGATACTTGAAATTTTTTTTTATTTAAAGATTAACTACATTATTCCCAAGGTATTTTAAAATAATCTGAAAATTCAAAAGTATAGTATATATTTAAAGTTGAAAAAGAGCTTTATAGAAAATAGTTTAGATGAATTCAATTTGCGCCAAAGTTGATTCACACAAAATAAATATTTTGCCTTCTAAAATGACAATTTACTACAGTAGACCCTCTTTAATATCCCCATTTTGGTATAGCAACCCCTTGCATTATAATGAGTCACGAAATAATAATTATAATGAGTGTATGTAATAATATTTTTATAACTCATTACAACAACCTTTTGTCATAGCGACCAGCTCATAATGGTCTCTTAAAAGGGGTCCTTGTATTGAGGGTATACTGTACAAATTTAATACAGGATTTGACATCCAAGTAATGTATCCTTTTTATATTTAATCTTTTTTTTATATTTAATAGTATACTTATTATCTTTTAGAACAATGCCAATGTGAAAATTACAGATTCTGATGGCAAAACTGCTCTTACATTTGCAAAGAATGGTGGATTTCTAGATGTCCATGACTTGCTTGTCCACAGTGGCTGTCCAGATGTAAATCCTTCTGTGCCCACCTCTACCCTTCCTCGTAGAAGAGGTAGCTTATCTAAAAAATCTACAGAGGTATTTGATAAACTGCCTGCCAGCATTATATAGTGAGACATCTGCATCTGTGATTACTGCATCATTATTTTCATCCCATTTGTGGAACTGACTATCTTCAGTCAAGCTTGTATAGTTGATGCTAGCAATCATTAAATGTGACATACCTATGCATATGCTCTGTTTGGAATGAGCTAATTTTTTTACAGAATATTTATGAGAAATAGTCTGTTATATTTTAAAATTAAAAACGTGTGAATAATGCTATTAGTCACAAAACTGTATCTTGACACTTATTTTATATTTTCCAAATTGCAATTTAGGTTTCTAATGTGTTTTCAAAGAAAAAAAAAATATGGATTTTTTTCACCATGCTGATTTTAGAAGCTTAATGTTGTCTATCTGTGATTGTTTTTTTAGTTAATAAGACATAATTTGTTAATGTCGCTTGCGTCATATACTTCACTGCCTGTACTAAATATTAATACTCTACATTGCTTTAATTTTGCATTTTCAGCATAATTTAGCACCATCAAAAGTTCTATTTATTCTTTCTCATTAGAAATAAGAGACCTGTGACTTATCATTTGTGTATTGTAGTCAATTTTTATTCCATTGTGTACATACATGAAATTGTTGTACAGATAATGTTATTTAAATGTGTAATGTATATTTTAAGACTTTTAATATTTATATGTATATATATGCCATATACATATTATAAATAATATAGTTAAAGACCAAGTTATATTGCATACTAACTGCATTATTCAGCAGTTTTTCTGGCTGAAAAGAGTGAAATTGCCTCTATTCATAAAGATAACCCTTTAAAATTCATTCTTTAAATATAATTTTTTATTGAAAAAAATTTAATTAATTTACAAGGTAATATTTCATATGAAAATTACTGCTAAATGCACATTTGGTAAGAAATCTTGCTGACTATACTTTTCTTGAACTTCTTTCTTGGTTGGCTTTAAAAGTTTTTGTTCAGTATTGTTATGCCCATATGATCAATCTCGTCTTGCATGATAAAAGTTGTATTATGATAGTAAATATCACTGCTAAATATATGCCTCATACTATGAAACTACTTGTATTTTTGAACATTTCTAATTAAAGGCCCTATTTCTACAATTTTCATCAGTTTGACATTGTTTTTCAATAGTTTATAAATAAAGTAATCAATAAAATTATCTGATAAAAGCCCAGTTTTTGGCTGAAAGCTTTAAAAATACCTAACTTCAAAAAGTTTAAGAAAAAATACATTAGATTATATTTATTATCTGCCTGATCTTGAAATTAAATAGTTTGCTATAATATTTTCTAATGTTTATTTTATTATATTTTTTATGCGTGATTTCTAAAAATTACTTAAAATTGATTGGTTCCTTGCATATTAAACGATCAAATATTAAGATGCAGAGAAAGAATAACTTTTTTTTTTGTGTTGCTTGGCCTCAACCTATAAAAATGTATCTGAGCTTAAACCGTGTGGCCTCATATGACATCACACTATGACAATAGTCCTTGCACTCATAGTATGTAAGTGATTCTTTACACAGTAGGCCTAATTGCCTGTGTAAATAGGAAAAATTGAAATTATTGAATATTGTATATTTATGAAATATAATATAAGTTTGAAAATGGCTGAAAACTATTTTGCTGCTTTACTATTTTTTATTGTATATCAACATCCTATATATTCATTTCATTGATATTTCTTAATATGAGGCCGCCAGATCCATAAAATGCGTATTTTTCTCCCTTAAAAACTGAATGTCAAAATTAAAACTTAAATAAATTTTTTCATCATGTTGGAGTGATGAAGTTAATAGCTGTATTAATTATATTTATTTAAATGTTAATTCACAAAACATAAGGTATACATTAATTTTAAATTAATTTCTAAGAAAGTATTTTGTCAATTCTTTACCCAAATGTCCTGAAGTATTTATTGAATCAAAGATTGCTGATTAGGTTACAAACTATGTTTTAGAAATTCCATTCTTAGTTAAAGGTTAACCCTGGACTTGCAAGGCTCATGTTCGATGGCAAAAACAACAGGGTTAGACTGAGATTACTGGTGGCCTTGGGATTTTAGGGTTAATCTTATAATGTAATGTCACTTTACTTGTGCATTCCCATGACATTTTCATTTATTCCAATTTTCTTTTGTATGTAATTTACAAATTATTATTTGTAATTAAAAGAAATATGTGGTGTGTGCAAAACATTATCATAACTCCTTATTATTTTAAAACATCTTTCTTAGAGAACAACTCCCTAAAACTATCTTAGTTTTTTTAAAGTTGTCGTAGTGGAACTGAAAATGTGGGAACTTTCCTTACAAGTTCAATGTTCAATTATTCGATTTTTTATATTGTTTTCCTCTGTTGCATTTTGTCTTAATTTATATGTATAAAGGAAATACTTAGGAACATTTTACACTCATCAGAACTGAAAGCATTGTTGTCTTTCAAATTTCATCAAATGTAATATAACCAAAGTCTTCTTGCACATCTCCCTTTCCTTTTATGCATCTTAAATTTGTGTTGTTATTTACATTTAGGCTTTTTGCCTTGCATTGTTCATGTTAAAAGATTTTTTTTCAATAGTTTGTTGGAATATTAGCAAAATTATGGCAACTAATCTAGTGGATTTTTGAGTTTGAAAATGAAGCTAATGTTTGAAAAAACTTTTGAACTTGTAGGTAACCTATTTTCTGCTACTTTAGCTTTTTCTTTTCATTTTAACTGTAAAATATGTAATATTATCTGGCAATCTTGCAACACTTCAAGTAGATTCAGCAGCTAATATTTTTAAGTTGACAAAGGAAAGTAATTTTGTATTGAATAACATTCTCAAATTCAATTACTGTATCCACTTAATTATTACTAATCAATTCCTTTTATTTAAAAACTCATGTTTCATTACATGCATTAGTATTTGCTTATCCTTAGAACGTTTAGCATGCACCCAGAAGGACGTTATATACTGCCAGTAGAACTCACCTATACGATAATTTAAATTTTTCTTTCTGAAAGGACAGAATTTTCTGAACCAGAAAGTTAAAAAAATTCGAATTTGGCGCAAAAAAAGAAAAAGAAAATCCACTGTAATTTTTTTCGTCAAGATCAACATTCGTCAAGTGCTTCCGGAAGTCTCGGCAAGACTACTGCTAGTCTGTTCTAACATTATAAAGGAGCATTTGAAAGAAGAATAGTTTTAAAAATAATCATCTTCTATTTGTAAAATCAACAAATTATGGTGCAACAATTTAATTTAGTAAATCTTTTATTTAAAGTTTACCGTAAAGTAATAGTTTAATTTTGGTACCGGTAAAAATAAAACATTTAACAGATATCGATTACACTAAAATAACATATCAAATAATACAATTTATTATTTGGCTTGGGTAGGCATTTCTAGAGTCGAGTAAAATTCCAAGTAACCGAAATCTGAGGATTGTTACCAGCAAACAGATGAACTTTAGCTATTGAAACTGATAATTTATTTTAGCATTTAATATGTTTATACTTTCAGAGAGTAGAAAATGGATGTGTTTCAGAGGTTGGCTGACTTTTAAATTTTGCCATAAGAAATGTCCTCATAATTGAACTGTGTTGTTAATAAGTATACCATAGATCAGTAGTTCACTGCTTTTAGTCAGTCTGCTTGTTGGGCCATAGTGGTCTGTGCAACTGTTACCCAATTACTAACATGCTTGTTTTGCTTAAAAAAACTTTGTCTGAAAATGCATTTATAACAAAAATATAAGATTTCAAAATTTATTTATTCAGTATTAAACACATTTTTATGTTATTGAAACTATTTTTATACTTTTATATTTAAAGAGTTTATTACCTAAACTGTGTAATTTGCATTTTGGTAAAATTTAGTTGAAAATTGTATTATCTTCAAACAAAGTTGTACATTTGTGCAAAATGTTTTGAAAGTAAGAAATATACAAGAGATCTTTTTTTAGGAATCCAGGTTGTTTAACTAAGAAATGCCTATTCAGAAACAAGTAACTTTAACTTAAACTGAAAAACTTCCATAATGGACCTATTCGGTTACGACACTAGCTCTTCCTTTGCTTTACTTCAGTGATTACCTAAAATTGAGGTCTTTATATTTTTAAGAATTAAAAAAAAATCTTTTTAATAAGACCATTTTGCCGTCGAATATATCTGTCAATTTATAGATATTTTTTGGAGAGAAAAAAAATTACATTTGAATTCATCCACTTGCAGCTTTAAAGACATGTTACTTTGATGTTTACTCTTGTTTTTAAATTACTTTTGTATATAAGAATATCAAAGTTGGAAAATAAGTTCAAGCCTACTACATTGCTAATCCGAACACATAATTTTATAAATTTGAATTGCTACCTTAAATTTCCTGCATTAATTTTATACATTCTTATTGAAAGAAGGTGTCTGTGTTTTGTCCAACTTTCACCAAAAGTTGTATGTAGTTAATTATAGGTTGGGAGCCAAGTCCATAGATCGTAAAGTTTTCAGTTTAGGTTTAAAAATAAATGTATAATTTATATGCAATATTTCCTGATTTTGCCTATTTTCTACAAGAATTAAAACTTTTATTGCAATAATTCTGCTACTAATTATGAATTCTCCCAATATAAATTGGGCAAATAAGGTTTTATAGTTTTAAAGTATTTGCAAACTTATCAATGTAAAGCAGTATAACATAAATTTGGCTGTTTAAAAATACATGCACTAGCTAAAGTTTTAAGTTATTAATATGAAATTATTTTTATGTACCCTTTTACTACAAAACTGTATCGAATTAAAATACGAAATATTACTATATTTTTACTATCATTAAATGGCAAAGAAAAAGATTTGGTATGCATTCACTAACATAATTATATAAACCTAATTAATAATTTAAAAGATTGTATTTTTTGTGATATATTTCAAAGTTAGACATAAAATAGTCAAATTGTTGGTGTTATCTAAGATTCTTAATTCCATACTACCTTTCACAGTTCATCAAATAACGCTTTTCATTTATGTAACATTAACATAAATTTTCAGTTACTGTAAATTTAGATATTGTAGTCAAAATTAAATATAAAATTAATTAAAATAAATAGGAGTACTATTGAATATTAAAATAAATTACTGAAGCACTTATCTGAAATCCAGTATGTTGCTATATCTTTTCTGAAAACTTACTAGTTAGTAAATATATAATAACATTTAGTAAATATATAACAAAAGAGTAATAGATAAAAGATAATATATTCAGCACCCTACTGAATGTGTCATTATATTGTTCAAAATAAAAGATTTGTATTTCAAGATATTCCACTGGACTAAATTTTTAAATACTTTACCAATATCTCCTTGTAGGAATGAAAAAGAAGCAATATTTCTGATTTCAGAGATAATCAAATAAATTGTATATTATATTTATGACTTAAGTTTGTTTTCATTATTTCCACAATATTAAAAAGTTTCAATATATATTCATTGCTTTTATTTTGCTACAGTTTTAATACATGTGTATAAAATGTACATTTTATTCAATCAATATAAATTTGAGAAGCAGTCAACTAATTTAAATGCTATTATCACTCTTTTAGTTCCAAATCATAGATAGTGTTATGTCCCCTATTCTATGCATTTAAACACTTGCTCTAGAAGTTATATTACATATAATTTATAAACACTAATAATACAATTCTCAGAAGTGAAGTAGAGTAAATGGTTAATTTTTTTTTGCACCATACTTAATGATGGATTAACTATGCAGATTTTAAAATTGTTTCAAGTAAGGCGCTAAATTCATAAAAATTGTATTAAATGTCATTAATTTTTAACCAAATTTGTTTGTCATCCATCCTGCTAAACAATTAAGATTTTCCTTAAAATTTAAAATCTCTCGCTTCTATCTTCACAATCTTTTAATCCCTCACTTGAAGAGCTTAGTCCTGAAACTAAGTCCAATTTAGCTAGTTTAAAATGTGTACATTTTAGCATCCAAATAAAAAAAAATCACAACTGTGCAAAGTATCTAGAATGTACATGTGACCTATATGGAATGAGTGTGGTGTCCAGATTAATTAACATGTAGTTGTCTATCCCAAAACAAGTTTGCCTTTCGAGAAAAACTTCAAATATTATCTTGAGTTAACCACTGTGCAGCTCTAGTGCGACGTTAATTAACCAAACCTACTTTGTTAAATTGTATCTTCAAAGTTAATGAAGTAATAACATTAAAGATATAACTTGTACTATTTTAACACAAGTTTAAAAAAAGAGAAAAGAGGGGTTTGTATTTAAACTAATTTTAAGGTCAGGTGTATTTATAAATTTCAATGTTGAAAAATGGCACACGCTAAATGCAAAAATTAAAAAGTAGGATGATTAAAAATACATGTCGAGTTTCTGATTATAAAATATATCACATAGAACTTATTGAAATCTTTAATAAAATTATTTAGTAGTATGTATTTGCACACAAGTTATAAACTAGTAACTTATTTAATATATATATTTAATTCTAGAAAAGAAAGTGTAATATTAAAATACAAAGAAAATACATTATAGTATATTTTAATTATGGTGATACAAAATCAGGCTAGATATTCTGTATTTGTACTTTGTAGTTTAGTATTAGCACATATTGTAAAAAAAATATATAATTTTTCTATCTTTAATATTTTTTTTTCAATCTCAATTCAGGTTTGAAGACAATCATGTATATACATTGTCTTACTGTTAATTTTCCAATGGAACAATTCTGAGTAGTTTAAAGAAGCATAAATTGTCAGTATCAAAGTTGTATAATTCAATCAGTGATTTCCATAAATGCCTATCCTACATATTTTTAGTTTAATGTTTTTAAGTTTGTAGCTCATCTAGCCCTAAATGAGCTATCTAATGTATCTCATTAGTGCTAGGTTCAATTGCTATTACTTAAACATTGTTTTTAAAATATAAAATTAATTTTTTAAATATCTCACGCCATATATTGGTAAGTAAATTAAAATTGTTACGATATATATATAAAACAATATACATTTTCCTAATTAAAAGTAAAATTGTACTTATTTTTTAGGTTTCAGGTCTGAATTTTGGAAAAAGTGTATGTGCTAACCTATTTAAAGTTTTCTTATTTTTAATGTAATGAAAATTATATACATTACACGTGATTGACAAATGTGATATTTGTATAAATTTAAGTTAGAACAAGGATTTTTTTTAAATATTTTTTTTTTAATTCTAAAACACATTTACAAGTGTTTAGTATTTTTAAACTGCAAACTGCCCTCATTTTTCAAAATGATTTTTTAAAACAAAACTTTTTTTTTGCTACAATTAATGTGATACTCGGTTCACACTACTTATAATAAAGAGAAATTGATAGAATATATATATAAAAAATTTAATTTTCTTAATTTATGCAATACATAGTTAGGAATTGTTCATGCAGTTGTTTGGAATGGTCCCTTATAATTGTAAGTATTCTTAGATATGTTTTTGAAAAAAAAAAAAAAAAACGAATTCAGCAATTTGAGACTAAAAATGTCTGCTTGGAGTAGTTTGCATTTAGTATGAATTCATATGATTTTTAATATAAAAAATATTGTTGCACTAATGCGTAAGATGTATTGTATTTGTGTATATTGCATATATATTTTTTCATGAGAAATTAGAAAATTGTATTAGTTTGGTTAGTTTTTGAATTTAAAGTAGAGAAAAATGTTGCCTCCGCAGATATTACTAAAAAATTATGTAATTTAAAGATTTAATAAACAAATTCTTTTATAATATTTTCTTTCTTTATGAATTAAAAATCCAAAAATTTTATTAATGAAATTTTTAACTATTAATATATTTAAAATGCAGGGTGAATGAGAATTATCTTTACAACTTTGACACGCAGTAAAACCTAAAATAAATAAGATAGCTAAGTTATGTTCTTTGTACATGTAATAGCAACACATAAAGTGTTATTTGTACGTAGTTAAAAAAACTCCTATTTTTATTTGCTTATAAATAAAACTTTGTGTTGCTCTTACACGTACAAGCAACATATTTACTTATCTTATTTTCTTTAGGTTTTATTGCTTATCAGAGTTGTAAAGATTATTCTCATACACCCATCTTCAGGAGAAAGCTTAATGGGTTGGTTTATTAGTATGTTAATGAATTTTGAATGATTCGTTAATGGTTTTCGAAAAAAAACTGCGTACCAATAAAACTTGTAGTAAAATGTGTTGTTCTTACACGTTCAAGCAACATAACTGAGCGATCTTATTTATTTAAGTTTTTATTGCGTATCGCCCTGTATATACATATTTCTTTGCATAAATTAATAGTGTTGTGCAAACTTTGAAATTAAGGGTAACTCAATGTGTTTGAAATTTGTTTGACACTTTTTATATCACTCACAAGTCTACTTCATACTTTCAAAAGATAAATAAAGAAAGGGCTTTAAAAGGTAAATGAAATAAATCCAAGGAAATATATCTTATACTTTCGCTGCACAATTTTTTTTCTTTCTAAAAAAACGTGCACGTAAAATATCTTTCAGGGACTTGGAGAAAAAATATTAAAAAATATATATGACAACTAAATCACCCCAAAAGCCGCTTGTGTCCCAAGAGGCATAGTAAAATTACGCAACAAATGAAATACAAATTTATTTGAGCATTTTTCCAAGACATTTTTTATGTACTATTGCATTGGCTAAACTTAATTAGTAAGCACTTCGATCCAACGATTTCATTTGGATAAGAAAGGAAAGTGATATAATCTGTTCCAAATGTGGTGTCCCAAACCAAATGCTCTCTTTTTTGACTTGTGATAGGATTTGGTGGCTTAAAATCACCCTAAAGGTGATCAGATCAAATGAAATGACAGTTAAGGATGGTTTGTTATAGCAATTTTAAATGGCATTTTCTTTTTGGTGTCTTCTTAGACTCACAATACTGTGAAAGGTTAAGCCTCAATTACAATGGAAGAGTTTCCTCACTACTCGCAAGGCAAAATGAATAGCTGTTGTTGAATTAACTAGCTCAGTTAGTGAGAGTAATGTAGAGTCTGGACGATGTTCTAGAGATCAGCAGAAAAAGTGTATCCCTTTATCGGTCTGAATCCGACCGAATCCATTACTTTTTGTCAGGGTTTAGGTATTTAAAAAAAGTGTTTTTACCTTCCAAACAGCCAGCAAATTACCAAAATTTAAAAGTAGTTTTCTTTAAATGAAAAATTTAGAAAATTTATTTAATTTTCTTAAAAAATTTTAGATTACTTTTTAAACAGCTAGCTTTTAATTTTTACTCAAATCAAACAGATGAGAAAAATATCGAAAAATAAAGTATTTATATTCATTTAAAAATGATGTATTACCGGAAAAACTGATAATCCCAGGGCAGAAAAGTCCGGGACAGTCGATCGGAGTGACTTGCAGAAAATTATATTTTCGCAGTTGTCTTTGATTGTTTAGCCTGATTTTTCCCGTTTATTTTGCAAGGTAATTTGGAAATAAGTATATTGTACAGGCATGAAATTGTTTTGCTACTTTAATTTTTGCTACTTAATCCTTATCCCCCCCCCAAAAAAAATATATATATATATATAATAGCCACAACATATTTAAAAAATATATATACTATAAAGAGTTTCGTACCATACGCAGTGTAATTTGCTTCCAAAAGTCAAATTTAAATCATAACCGTATAAAATTTACTGTCCGCATGACCTATACTGTTTTTTTTTAGAAAGCCAAACGTTAATAAACATATAAGAGTGATCATTATAACACAGTTAATCAATGGTAATTGAAAAAAAAAATTGGCCTTTGTGACCCATTTGGTATATTTAGCCAAATTGGCTCTTGCGCCATAAAGCACCAACCAATCCATTTGGTACAACTCGGGGTTGATGATTGTGCATGAAATCGAGTTCTTAGTTATAACTACAGGTTCGATGTCTTGTCTAAAGTGGATTGTTGCAAATTGGTTTCTATACTTTTTTTTAAGATACATCTAAAATTGTTACGCTATGTCGTCTGCGACGTAAATCACAAATTGCGACGTTTGTCACAAATAAATGTGTAATTGTTCTGATTAAAAATGCAGAATGAGTCAGGGTATCCTGATTTACTCCAAACTAAAGATTTTTAAAAAATGTATTTGTTAAATTTTAAGTGCAAAGTCTCGTTTTTTAAAAATTGTTCAAAGATTCCCTTCTCTTTCTTATAAATGATACATAACCCCGCCTCTAAAGATATATTTTTACAACCAATCATCATTTACTTTGCGTCACAACATAAAAGATAATGCAAAATGAAACTGAATTTTAAAAATCGCCATTTATCTTGAAATATTGTCATAAGTTCGATAAGAATGATCTCGAAATAAGAAATGCACAGTAAGTGCATGTGCACTCTCAATTATCTTTCGCAACTCGTCGTCAACAAAACGTTATTATTGTTTTATATTTTTATTTCTGTATGTCAAAATAGACTAAACCACCCATTTTTAAGTGATGAAAATGATAACTGCTTAGATAAAATTAAAAGCAATTTTGGAATGAATTGTTAAGAATAATTTCTTAATTATATATAGTATATGTGTTAGAAATCTTATATTCTCAATAATCCAAAAGTCATAAGTATGTCTTGCAATATTAGTTACGTTAGCTAACGTTTTCGTTTCAAAAGTCACAGTCATATAAAACATCTCTCGTGATGTCGAAATATTTCAATTTCCAATTACACTGCGACTTCTATAAGACATTGCAGTGGCACTGCAATGCAACTGTATGATGTCTATGTAATGAATTGCAATGTTATCGGTTTATTGTTATTCGTTCAAAAAATATGTAACGGATGTTAAGAATTGCGACTTCAATGTAAAATTACATGCGAGTTTCAGCGGTATCCTAATAAAATTATGTTAATTGAAATAACTTTTCAAAATCGTTAACATAACTGCAAATACTTTAAAAAAATGATTTTTAAGAAACATTTGTATTCAAGAGTAATTCTGTTTTTTTATGAGTTTTCCAAAATTTATTGCATTACTTCATTAACTAACTAACTTTAATTTTGTGAAACCTGTAACTTAATTTATATACATAATTACAGCCCAATTTCAAAACGTCCCCATTATCCATATTTTTATGAAACTGTGGTATCATTATGTATCATTGTATTCTGGATTAAATTCTGTATTGTAGTAGATAAGTTTCAATAACACTGTTTTAATACAAAAATAATGTTAAACTTATTAAAAATTTATCTCAAATATAAGGACCAAAGTATAGTATTAAGACGATTTAACTTAACAGGTGTTAATTAATTCATGTAGCTATCAAATCGCTAAGCAAACTCATTATCTCATCATAATCAAAATCATAGATGAAACAGTTTCGTCCGAGGCTCATGTGAAGGTGAATTTTCGAAGATTCTTGTGCTGAAAACGTTCCATAGTGCCAATACATTAAAACTTAAAAAAAAAATTTTTTGATGAATTTAAATGAAATGTACCTTGTTGCAGAAATATGCAAAGTATTCTGCTTTGGGGCTTTGGTGTACCATCAAACTCACACGGTTAAAATATAATAGGATTCCCAAATTTTTATGTCGGGAAAACCGTTTTCCCTGAATATCAATTGCAAACATAATTTCAAACACGAATCTTCCGTCTACGTGGCAGAAATAAACAATGTTTTTGTTCAAAACGAGCGCTTTATAAGTTATGTAATACTCTAAAACATAAAGCGTCTTTTTTCCATCGAACAAGCGATTATTTAATTGAACTTTCATGTTCTAAAAAACAAGTGATTATTTTTCTCTTTTTATTTATTGACGTAACCCACATGATACATTCGAAGTGCATTCACCAAGGATTAGTTTTAAATTTTATGTATTTTTCAACGTTAATATTTGCATGATTTAAAAAATAAATAATTTAATGAGAAAATTACTTGAATTAAAAAGAGCTAAATAAGAGCTTCATAACCGAATGAAACCTGGCTTATATGATAATCGAGGCCGTTTTAAAGAGGTACAAACAAATTACTGAATATGATAAAATTGTGTATTTCTTCATTGATTGTATTTTTTTAGATAAAATAAACTTTTTGTGTTTGGCAGATTTACTTGGCGTTTTTTTTCTCGTTTTATTCGACGCAATCAGGTCAAACTTTAATGACGTTTGACGCAGATAAAGCTAGGTTTGCTCTAGAATTTTTCAGCCTATTTCATTTATTCTAAACGTCAACCAATGAAAGTTAGGAATTTCATATTTTTAACTGTGATTGGTAAATTCTCGAAACCGTTGCTTTGATATAATAAAAAACTTATTGCGTAATTTTACCTTTGAAAACAATTTCTAAAAATAATTTATAATTAAGTGTAATTAGAAATTGAAGAAAAAGAACAACACTTAATTTTCAATTTTATTTAAAATTTCATTAAAATTGTACGCATTGCTTTTGGAAAGAAATATCATTCATATTGTTGTATAGATTAGAGTCATAAAAGATCAATCAAAGTCAATATATTAAAATTATTTAAATAAAATCAATTATTTAAAAAGAATTGTTTTTTTTTAAGATAAAAAAATACAAAGTAGAACCACCCTCAAAGCCGATTGAGTTATGATATTTTCAGATACGGAACTAACATACCTTCATAAAATGTAATATAATAAATTAAGTTAACTATTTAAAAAACTAATAAAAATGTGAAAATGCTTTAAAGTAATTTTTAATAAAAAAAAAGTATAACATATCGATTGTTCACTAAAATTTTAAATTAATTTGACAAGAACTAAATTAACTATAGGGAACATTTTTGTATTCAACCGAGATAATATTTAATCATAAATCTAGTATTTAATGTAGTATTTTTATGTATTTTTTTTAGTATTTAACGTATTTTTCTGTAAAATATCGCATGTTTCTTCTCTCCCATTCGACTTTCACTTATAAATTATTTAACACTTATTTTTTTATTAATTGATTCTAAGCCAAAACTCTTACAGTATACAAAACTCTTACCCTACAATATATTAAATTTTCCTGGTAGCATCGTTACTATTAATAAGTAAATTTTAATCTAGGGAAAAAAAATCATAAATAAATTTTTAGCTACACATCTTATGTATAGCGTATAAGCTTTTCGCAGTGTTGTAGTCATTAACATAATATCGCGGCAAATAATATTATCAATTTTGAAATACCAAAAAGCTGTAGATTTTGTTAATTACGAAGTGTTTTCGCAATATTTTATCTTTGATCTTAATATCTTATAAAAAAATTTTCTTTGATCTTTTTAACCCTTTCGCCAAAGTGCGAAATTGCGCCAACCTAATTTCCCCTAAATATCAAATTGTGTTACGCGCGGGAAATTTCTATATAAAGAATTGATTTACACTAGATCAGGTAAATACTGAATTATGTTGCTGCTTAAGTTATTCGATTGTATATCTCTTTTAACCACTGATGATACTCTTCATCAATGGATGATGCAGTTTGCTGCGCATCGTCCTGCAGGCAAAGTAAGAATTTTGTTTTCATTTAATGCTGAAAAACTCAAATTATTGAAATTCATAGTATGGTGACTAAGTACAAAAGCTAAGTACAAAATCATATTAGGTATGTGTTATCTGTATCAGTCATCAATCAAAGCTAGTTATAGTCTTAAAAATATTTTATATTCTTTTTAAATATATTTAAATTATATGAATTCTTTGAATTTTTAATAATTCAAAGAATTATAATTAATAATTCAAATAATTAATAATAATAATTTTTTGAAATATGTATGCATGGCTGAAAATTCAAATTAAACAGAATAAACCAGAATAAAAGTACAGAGAACTAAGGATTTCAAGCAAATTATGAATTATATAAGATAGCTATAGTAATTGTTTCATATTAGTTTGAAATTTCATCATAACGTAAATAATTTTAAAAATGTGAATAGATTTAAACATAAATAATTAAAAAAAAATAGCCGTAACTTTAGTTTGAAACAAATATTTTAGCATTATTTTTCATATCTTATCTTTATTTCGATTAATATAAGAACATAAATGTAATCATTTTAAAGACTATTTTTGAAATGTGTTGAATATATAAGCGATTGAATTTTACTGCATAAATTGAATCAAGGGTATCATAAAAATTGTCTTATATTTATGCTATGAATAAAATATTTTTTATTATACGAATATGTGATTTAAATTCAAAATTCATAGTTTAAAACTACATACAATAAATTTTTAACTAAGTTATTAAGTATATTATACAGTTTTATAATTTCGGCATATTTCTTGTTATTTCAACATGACTTAATTTTCTTTATCTAAGCATTTGATTTTCTATGAATTTATCTTTTTTTGTTAACTTAGAAAATCAATTTTATTAAAAAAAAATTTCCAAACTGTCAACTTGTAGTACATTTCTTTTAAAGACTGGTCCCCATCTTATGATTTTAAGATCAATTCTACACGAACCAGTAAAACGTGCGGGAGTTTCTCGGTGATTCGAGAATTCATACCACGTGGTATGAATTCTCAAATCACCGAGGAGATATTTGACATATTGAATCTGAATTTTGTTAAAATATAGTTTCAAAGCATTTTAGTTCTAAAGTTTTGATTGATGATTTAATATGCAACAATAGATTGCAGATTCACATTTTTAACGCTATGTTATTCAAATATATAAGCCTACTTAGATAAAATTGAAAATATAAACTGCATTGAGTACAAAGGCATCTTTGAATAATCATATATATAGAAAATATACTGCAAACTGTTTGAAAATGTCTAAAATAAATATTCGGGCTAATATTTGAAAAGTTTTACGAAACGAATTGTTTTTAAGTTACTTTATTTATTTTAAAAGTTTCATTATAGTATTTAAATAAAGCTTTTAATTGCAAAAAATATTATACAGTGTCGCTACTTTACTTACTATCTATTGAACAAATGTAGGTTTCAATGCAAAAACCTCATAGCCTTATCAAAATTAAAAAAAATAAAATATGTATGTTTTTTGTAGGAAATCAGCATTTTTCTCAATTTGCCTGCATAAAAACTTTTAGTGTGCTTCAAAAAACCTGTTTTATCAGATTTTTTTTTGCTGGCTGTTTTAGTTAGATATGTAAAACTACATGACTATAGTTATCGAATTCTGAATGATGCTTTAAGAATATTTTTTTATTAATGTAACAAAAATATTAAAATATATTTTTTAAATAATTTTTATCTGTTAATTATGAAAAAAATATTTAAATGCAGATTTTGTATTATCAATTATCTGTGTAGTGATTATTAATATATATTTTTAATGATATAATGACACACGTTTTAAAAATTTCGTTTCCTCTATTGAATCCGACGAGGAAAAATATTGAAACATACCCATTCATATGTAATTCCTATTCGTATGAGAATGTGTCGGTTTTCACTTTCACTGATTTGACTATTTTTAAAATTTGTGATGTTTTCCATTTACATGTAGTGACTGGTGGGTAAATTACATTGTTATGAAATGAAATATAATAAAAAAAAATCATATATATTTTTATTTGTTATTTAAGAATCGGTTTGTAAAATATTTTAAGCAATGTTAATCCTATTTCTGAAGAAATTATAAAAATCGCACTTGTAAGTGAATATCGGAAAAATACCTTTTGCGTCCCCTAAATTAGGGTGACTGTTAAAATTCAATCGGTAGAACTTGGATTATAGCGTTATTTTTTATTTTAATTTAATATAAAATCTAATTTAATTAAAAATCTAAATTTTCTATTATTGCACGAAATAGACATCTTATCTTCCTTGGTACCTCATTCCTCTCCCCACCCTAACCACATTTCCCTTGTGTGTTGACGTTTACACGCAAGTCGCCCGTCTTCCTCAAAAAAACTCTTATCAATGGGAACTAAGGCCCATTCTACAAGAACGAGAAAAACGCGCGTGAGCTTATCTGTGATTTGAGAATCGCGCGCGCGTTTTATATGTTTGTGTATAATAGGCCTTAAAGACTTGTCCAGAACGTGGTTTAAAAACAGTTTCACAATGTTGGTGGCAATTGAAAAGGTGAAGACATTTTGATATGTTTAACGCTTGTACAAAGGAATGGGGATGTTCTGGTACATTGCATAGTTGGGAAAACGTCGCGCTGAAAACGCTCATCTGGAATTATGCTACATACTCAAAATGCAACTGTTATTTCTAAGCCATTCCTCTTTGTGGACGCTACCCTTTTATTTACTATCAGCGCAACTAAGAAAATATGTACCGAATGTATTATATTTAATTGATGATGAGGAAAAATATACTATAAACGAAAAACGAACATTGCGGGGAAAAAACGTCGCGTGGAAAACGCTCATCTGGAATCGCCCTATGCACTCAAAATGCACCGGTTATACCTACGTCATTATTTTTTTGTTGTTGACGTTTCTACTCCTTTTGTTTACAATCAAGGCAACTGAGAACATATGTACCGAATGAACTATACTTAAACTGTGATGAAAGTGATATCAGTAAGAATTAAGTGTCGATGTCTGTAACCTTCCAGAAGATAAGCATTTCGTAGGGAGGTAGTATCTGCACTCATTTTTGATAACTGAAATCGTGGGTCATTTTCAGGAAGATTACGAAATCCCACTAAACGTATTGTTGTTTTGTGTATGGATTATGTAACGTGTTTTTGCCATATCAGGAGTGTTCAGCATGTCTATCTACAACACCCACATAGTCGAAAATTCTTTTATTGTTGGGGGGTTAATATATAACTTTCTTTAACTGACAGTAATTTAGAGGGGGTCACGTTTAGAACACTGAGAATTAAAACTCATTCAATTGCCTTTTTTGTATTAACAATAAGTATTTAAAAAAAATTGTCAACTAAAAAACAGTTGTCTAAGTTGTTGTTATAAGAATTATATTTTAAATATATTATGATATAAATTAAACGCAATATCGTTGAAAATAAATAAGATTTTCTTTATACTTCTTGAAATAAATGTATTTAAGTATAATTTAAAATCTCTTACAGAAAATACAAATATTTTTCTCTCTTAACCTAGATTGCACCATAATATGGTATAAGTTGCTACATAGCACCAAGATATGGTTCAACGTTGAACTGAAATTTTTAACAGTGTACAGATAAAGTTCTGAAAACAATCCGATATGTGCAATATTTACCGGGGGAAAATACCCCGTTCTCGTTTTGCCCCGCTCCCTGTTTTGCCCCTTTTCCCCCCATTTATTTAATTAGATTAATATATTTGTTTAGTATTGTATATAGCCGTAACTTCTTTTCCTTTCTATATATTTTCTGACAGAAAAGAGACAATTTTAGTGATTTGGCGGATAAAGGAATAGAAGAAGCTTTAAATATCATCGAAAGCAGCGGTTGGAAAGAAGAAAGTAAAGATGAAAAAGATACGTTCTACAGTAAAAACATCCCTGAAATAGGGAAAGTATTCAAATATGAGGTAAGAATTGCCTTTTATTTAAAAAAATCTTGTTAGCTTTCAAGGATTTTCCCCAAAAGACTGCTAACTCTAAATGCTCTACTTCCTAAAATAATAATAAAGCGTATAACATACATTTTATTTATGTCACCTATTGAACAGTTGGACAGAATATTAACTACTCAACAAAATCCAAATCGTGTTGCTCACATATGACTTATTTAATGTTCGTATGCAGTTCGAGTGTTGTAATGGTTAGAACAATTACCTTTTGAATGGTTTATACCGATGCTATGTTTTATATCGATGCTGTGTTTTATACCGATGCTATGTTTTATTCCGATGCTATGTTTTATACCGATGCTGTGTTTTATACCGATGCTATGTTTTATGCCGATGCTATGTTTTATACCGATGCTGTGTTTTATACCGATGCTATGTTGTTTTATACCGATGCTATGTTTTATACCGATGCTATGTTTTATACCGACACAATGTTTGCATTTGGAATATTCCTCTGTATTTCTACAAAGTAGCCTAAATGATATAAAAAAATCATACTTGAAGGTTCCATGGGAAAAATGATAAACGTATACCTTTTTAAAAGAATATATATATTTATCAAATTTAAACCCAATGAAAGTCTTGGGCGCTCAAATAAACGTAATAAAATTTCATTGTGTGAATGCAATGCCCTACACTTTTGTTTTTAGTCGATTAATAAAAATATTTTAATTTATTTTATTTTTTTCATTAATAATTAGTTTTGTCAAAATAAACTTGAAGGTACGTATTTTCTTATATAGTTTTTAATTTTAGTGAAATGTTTCATAATTTTAACGAAACATATATGTTTATAATTTTTTTAGGGCATAGTTGAGTTGGATGCAGAAGCTATAAATGATAAGTTATTTTATAACGTAGAAAAAAGCCCGGAATGGAATAATAACGTTGACAAAGTGAATGTAAGTACTTGCTGTCTTTAAATAGTATAAATTATTGTGAGAAATAAATTTTATTTTTAAAGATAATAAAATATCTAAAAAAATAATTTTTTATGCAAAATACACCAAAATAGCTCCTTTATACGGAAAGCAGAATTAAAAAAAAATATTCTCTTTATTAACTAATATAAATACCTCCTAGCGCTTAGTTATAAAGATTAGTTGTAAAAAGTATGTCATTAAAATAGATTGTTCTGTCTTAATCTGCTGATTTTTACATGATGAGTTAAAATAATTAAAAATCTATTACATAGATTGTTTAGTGGTTAAAATGGTCAATTTTAAAGTAAATTTTTTATCATACTATTTAAAAAAAATCGAGAAATATATAACACATAATTTTTATAAAAACAAGGTATAAGTGTGAGGAAGAAGTTTGTAGATTTCATATACAATAAACAGAAAGGAGATTTTACATTACTATCAATAAGTTTCTTTATAAACACAATTTCTATAATTTCGGCAGATTGAAAAATGGATACCGACAGATTTATCCCAAAATAGATAAAATATTAAATGTTGTTTCAAAGCTAAAATATGTTAGCCCTCTTACTTTCGGCAGGATTCAGTTTTAAAAAGATATTTTAAAATATTACTTTCAAAATTCTTTAAAATGTTTTTTTTAATAAGATAATTAATCTAAATGTTTCTAGGTCGTTCAAACCATTGATAATCAAACAAATGTTGTCCGCATCGTTTCAAGAAACCGTTACTTTGTTTCAAGTCGGTAAGTATATTATGATTTAAAGTTACATCCAATATAAATTTAAATTCTAGCTAAAAGAAATTCCATTTAAAATTCATAAATTTAGTGTTTTTAGAGCAAAATTATTTCGTTTTCCTTTACACTGGTGTAAGAAAAATTGTATTTTAAAAACATATTTCGTCTTTCTAGGATTAATATCTATAGTTTCTAAAAATAAATATCATACTTGGTTGAACATATCAATTTTATTAATTCTGTAAATAAACCAAAAAAATTAATATTTTTTTAAATAGCTATAAAATTAACAAAATAATTATTAAATAAAATATTGAGTAAGGTTACTGTATTCTCAAAACAATTAACATTTTTATAAAACTTTTACTATTACGCTCTGAATTTGATAAAATTGTAGTTTAGAACATATAGTATGTAGCAGGCTTTTTATTTTTATATTTTAACGTATTTAAGTAAGTTATTATTTCGACTAATCTTATTTTGATTAAAAAAATTTATTTACAGAGATTTCGTTCATTTGCGTAAGTGGAAGAAAAAAGGAGATGCAATTGTACACTCTACCTTTTCTATAAACCACCCTGAAGCTCTTCCTAACTCATCATTTATCAGGTAAAATCACCAAACATAAATATTCAATACTATTCGAAACAAATGTAGCGCAGCTCTTCAGAAATGTCATTGACATAATTATAAATATTCAATAGATTTTTAACCAACCTGCGAGTTAAAAAGGAAATTGTCCTTATGATTTATAAGCCATAAATTGACGCCAAAGTTTAAACATTTGAGATATTTTTATTATATTATAACAAATCACTTCGTATCTGGTTTTGTTTAATAAATCTTTGCATAAAAATAACAACAGTTTTGGAGTAAACAATTTTAAGAAGTAATTGAGATTTTTTTTATTGAGATAGGTTTTAGACTAAATAATTAATCTCAGACCTATAATTGGTTTTTAATTTTTTCATTTGTATTTCTCCGATTGTATATGTAGTCACAACCCGTTTTACAGTTTACAAATGAAATTAAAATATGTTTATAAAAACTTGCGAAAAGTTTGAAATTTAGTGCAAATAATTATTGAAGGTTTAATACCCAATGCAATCAATGATTTATAAGCTTTTTAAAATATTTTGAAAGCTGTTCATTAAAAGAAAAAATTTAAGAGCTAACGAATACAAAAAAACGATTCATCATTTTAACTTCAATGGATTTGATTTATATTGAGCACAAACGTCATATGACAACTGATGATTATTTTCTATGAATTAATTGATAAAAATTTAAATGAATTAATTTCAAACAATATAGTATTTAATTGTCATTTTTATAGTTAAATACATTGCTATCCTCATAAGTATTAAATTATGGAAACAACTAGCATACTAAAATAATATTTTTACAATAATGCGTGTTCTTGTAGAGGGGAGCACCGTTTTTGTACCTATGTGATGCGACCTTTAAAAGAGGATCCTTCGAAGACACACCTTGTATGGTTGATGCAAGTGAATCTGAAGGTAAAGAACTCATTTTATTCCTCATTTAGCGAAAATACCCGTTTGATTCACAGGGTTAATTACAATTAAAACAATATACCATTAAAATAAATAAACATATTCCGTAATTGACTGGAAAAGCATACATTTATATATATGAAGAAGAGTGCCTGTGGATTTGTTTCTTGGTTTATTTTTTATAAAAATCTACAGTTTTACTCCGAGCTGGATGAAATTCTGCACATTTAAATTTTTAAAACAAGAGGAAGGTTCTCAGATAAACCGGTAGATGGCGCCACGGTGAATCTCAAGCAGCGCCGTGTCATATAGCTTGTAATAGAGGATTTAGGAGTTTCAACTATTTTATTCTATTTTCATAAGAAACTCAAATTTGACAAACCTTCATAAAATATCTCCGATTAGAACTTTTGTAAAAAAAATTTCTTTCGTTACTATTTGCATTTAACGAAATTAATTCTTTAAAAACTATTAAATAATTCGCGGTTTCGCAAATTTTATGATGAAATTGTGTGCTTGTTGACGAAAAGTTTCATCAGAGAAAATTTTAAACATTTTTAGCAAAATCATTGATTTTTAATGTACTAAACATCTCCATATGTTAATGTAAAAAAAGTAATATAAAATGGCTGATAGTCATAAGAAATACTACAGAAAACCTGTTAACTTATGATAAAACATTTGTTTTCCTATACGGGCACTGATTGTGCATTGTAATATTCTCTTTTCCAATCTAAGTTCCAATTTTTTAATTAAATATGACTTGTATATGAGATCTAAATGAATAAATTTTAAGTAATTTGTCTAATTTTAATATCGTGAATAAAGTTTAAAATTAAAGGGATATTAATGGACGAGTTTTTAATTGATATATTGCCAATTGTAATTGAATAAGCTGCAATGACTCCAACAAATATTTACTATTTAATAAAATACGAAAAAGTATTCCCAACAAAAATCAAATTAAATCCAATGTCAATACCCTAAGATTAGATTTTTTCTGTATAGCTCCGCTTCCGAATCAGTTTGTGATAAAAATAAACACAGCCAATGGTCCTGCCAAGCTGTTTTTTTAGATGTTTTTTCTTACTTCGAGTCGTTTTTTCTTATTTCCATGTTCTTAGAAAAATAAACTAAATGATTTAAAATAACTTCATAAGTAAATTAAATGCAAAAATGCTTAACGTGTAACTGAATTATGATAATATAGAAAGCATTTTATATTTGCAAAGCGTACCTGCAGTAAACGTCATTTAGTTGGTATCAATATTACAAGACATTGTTTATGCCTACAGATATCAATTCCTAATCATCCAATAATATGATTAATATTAACTTCATTAAAATTGTTTATTATTTTATGTGTGTTTTCTTGTTTTATGTAATTGTAGTTGAGAGTTCTTAAAATCAAATCAAACAGAAATTACTTCTTTTTGAAGGCATAACTTTACTTTTAGTGAGTATAAGTCATAGAATGCAGAGGATGAAGTCATTTTTTTAATTAAAAATTTATTTATTTTAAAATGTGATTTTTTCATATATCATAAATATAAGGATAAATTGCTCCATTAAGTTACATCTTCTCCTTATCTTATTTTTAGATTATTATTACTTTACCTTATCTTATTTAATGTTTCTAACATATTTTATCTTCAAACATTGCTTATAATTTACGATTCTTTTGCGGGGTTTCAATGAGTAAACTTTATTTCCACTAAATATTAAAATATTCCTTGTTTTTATAAGTCGGACTCGATAGGCGAGCAATAACTACAATATAATATTTAAGTTATTATAATTTTCTGTTATTAAAATTCGAATTCTTATGGAAAATAAACACATTTTTCCCCTTTCGTAACGTTAGTTTTTAAGGCTCAGCGAGCGGTTTATAACCGCAACATTCAACGAGTGGTCAGGCGTCTGTGTTCACCTATTATTTTTAAAGCTGTATAAAAAAAAAAATAGAAAATAACATTTTCAATTTGTGTTATTTTTAGGGCTGGTTGCCTCAACATGTGACCGACCACGCTGTATCTTTCGGCATGATGAATCATTTGACAGACATTAGATCATTCCAAAAGTCTTAAAAATTATTTTCGATATTACTTTTGGAACGTCCACCACTTATATTATTTATCTTTTACTTGTATATTTTGTTTATATTTTAAAGTTATATGGCGCGTGACATGTTTTAAAATGTACATAAGGTTGCGTAAAACTTGTTTTGTTGCTGATGTTTTAAGTGGTATGTTTAAAATCAAACGTTCTTAGCAATATTGTTCTTGAATGACATTAATGAAAAATGCTTTGCATTGAAGAGAGCATTTTCAAAGTAATTAAAAAAAATCGATTAAAAACATCAGACAGTTATTACATAATTTACAGACCTCATAATTTGTACTAAGCGCTGATATAAAAACAAAATAAAACTGCCAGACTAAATAGATATTTAATAACATAGCAGTCAAAATTAATAAAACAGTCAATTAAAATTATAGTTATTAATGAAAAGTATTGTGAATTGTAATTAGAAAAATGACTTATGAACATTGAGGCCAATTAATAAAATTACTAATATCATGAAACTTGAAGATAATTTATTAATTGTGGATGTAAAATATTCATAAAAAATATATATTTCATATATTTTTATATAGATATTTATATACTTATTTTGCTGCAGTGAAATTACATATAATAATTTAAAATTTGTTGTTAAATGTTTTTTAATATTAGTTTATTTAAATACCTTTTAAAAAAATTATTTTAAACCGTTGCAAAATTTCACTCAATTGAATAACTGTAACAAAGACAGTTTATTTCCTGAATAATTAGCATAAGGCTAGATTTCGACTAGCGTTGAGAAACTTAGCTATAACCAACATACTACGCCAGCTATTTTGATAATTACATTAGAAATGTGAATGTGCTGTTCTAATTTTTGAGTATGATACATAAAAGTTACTATGTGTAGTGATAAAGCAGCTACAATCAATGTAATGATACATTCCGTGTTATATTATAAATGCCATTATTTATATGTATGTTTATATTTATTTTTATGTAAATCGTTTTATTTAAAATAAAATATTTAAAAAAATCCAGTTTCAATTGTTTAGTTTGGGTTTAGCAATATCCAATTCTATATTGAGTTGTAGAATAATTTTTATAAGATTTTCAACATCACCTGAAGTTTGATAATCAAGCCCCACGGTCGTGCAATCAACGGTAAGAAAAAAAAAAGAAGAAGAAATAATGCCCTCTTGAGAAAACAACTAATAAGATTAAAGATATATTACGTATAAGTGCATTCATTATAGGGATGTTTCATTGTATTAAAGTATAAAACATTATGAACGATGAGTGTCTGTCAAAAATTAGAAAAAAGGTTCGAATGATGTGCATGCGTGACGTTTTAAGCCTAATTACTTTGGATGGATCTTCATAGTTCTTCCCCTGCATTCTTTAATTGCTTCAGTTTACCTTTCAAAGTCACCTCTGAGATTTGAACTGGCATCTGTCTGCCAAATTAGTTGTAAATGGTGAATGTGCCTTTAAAGACCTAGCAATATAAACTTATTATTTTATTTTATGTATTTTAAACAAATGATAACAATTCATTGCAAACAAATATGACATATTGGTTGTCAAGGGGCTCAAGGTCCGTCCAGATAACTCAAGAATAAAACTTTGACAAACATATTGAATTAACATAAATCATAGGAGAGTGAGTACACTGGAAAAAAATGGAAATCAAGAAGAAAATAGATAAAAAAACAAAAAGGTAAAGGAGTGGGACATATTATTATCGAGATTACAATTCAAATATTACTTTACTTTAGCTCCTATTTAATAAATATATTACATTAATGTAATTCAGTTGATTGGATAGTTTAGATTATATTACGCATTTTAACAAGGATTCTTCATCAATATTAAAAAAAATATTTTTTAATATCTCTTTTAAATGTATTTTTGTTTTCTATAGATACTATACGTTCAGGTAATTAATGAAATTTTTTTAACTTTTTCGAAAAAATTATTTTTTGGGTTTTCGTATATGTTATAAGAAATAGGTATATTTCTAAAACTGTAAGTTACCGGATCTTTAAAAATACAAAATATTGTGTTGTTATATAAATAAAGAAATATATCATATATGTATTGTTTTCTTATATTTAAGAAACCACTTATTTAATGCTTTTTCGTCCTAAATGATTATCCTCAACGTACGGCAGCAAATAGGTTACAATTGTCATTTATAGGGTTAAAAACCTAAAACTCCAGACAGTGCAATCCTATGTAGTTTCACAAGCTCCTCATTCCAGAAAGGTAAAGCAAAATATTTTCCTGCGACGACAGTCAAGTGACTCGTAATCGGGTCGTAGACCGCAGAAGAGTGAATGGTTAAATATAGCAAGCGGTGGGAGACAGCCCTAACATGTTGAGGCGAAGCACCCAACGCTCAGTCTAGGTAACACAGGCATGATTTTGTGGCCATGGGACGATTTTGTGCGGCCGATTCGGACATACTTCGCACGAAGAAATCGATCTCGTAAGTTATTTGGTCATTAAAAACAATGCGAATGGATAGGAAAGTAACAAATCTTTTGATTTTATGCCAAAGGATATTTTCATTGTTTGGATTGTGTTTCTATTGTGTTTGTGCGTGTGAATATTTGCCTGCATTTGAGATGGATTTATTTTTATATTTTTGTGTGCTTATAAGGTAGTTGATTACAATAAAGTGTGGAGAGAGTTCATAAAAAGCGTTAGAATTACATTGGGGCTTAGATTATGATATGATGGATGCATTATTTTGAGAAATAGTATGATAAGTTTGGGTACAAAATGCCTAACCAGGTTTTGGTTAAAATATTAAAATCACCAGTTAGCTTGTTTTTTTATTTAAATACATTTTATGCAGTTATCACAAAGGGTGTTATGGATTTTTTTGTAAATTAAAAAATATATAAGGAGTTATTTTCTGGCTATCAATATGTATTGTAATTTGGCATAACTATTTATTTTCATGAAGGATTGTTATTTGTTTTAATGAGGATTTATTATTTATTATTAGAAAATGTTATAATTACCTTTGAATTTTTATGAATCTGACAAATTTTAACGAAAAATATATTCTATGTTGTTGAAAAATTCATTAAGTCATTTACAGCTGTTTTAATATATTCGAGTTTTTCTTGAAAAGAGCAAATTGAAGGCAGTGTTAATTAAATTAAATATCTAGGAGTGTTTTTTAATATTTCTGTTTTTCTTGTTACTGACTAGACGATTTTTTTTTATAACAACATTGCTTTTTAGCACTACTTAGAGACGTTAACAACAAATAATAGAGAAAAAAAATACTTATTGAGGTTTTCCACAAAGGATTAATATTATAAAAGTTTAGCATCGCTAGGAGTTCTTTACGACACAGTAAGTATATCCATAAAATTCAATATTATTGTTATTTCGTTGAAGTAAAAGTACAATAATTTTAAGAATTTTTCACATTCTGGCATTTTTTGGAATAAAACTAAAATTTATTAAACATGCAACTAATCAACTTACTGAAAATTTCGGATAGTTGGAAAGGCTAATCGATGATTGTGACCTTGAATCGAAGCAATTCATTTGTTATCTCGCTAACTTTCTAAAAAAATCGCAAACGCTTTTCGAGTGTTTCGCAATAATACCATAGTTATCAGTTGTACTCTTGCATTTATTACTTAATTAGCTGTTTGGTCCTCCATTGCTTTGAACCCGTTAAGGTATATATATTTAAGCTAAAAAAAAAATCGAAATCAAACAGTCGATTGTTCCAAAGTCCAACGCGCTACCAACTATGCTACGAAAGCACATTGCAGGAATTTTTTTACGTAAATATTGTTTTAAAAATGACTTTACAATAAATTGTTAAAATCATTTAAAAAACTAAATAGAATTTTAAAATGCCGAGCGTTATCTGCTCAGCTTGAGGATGAATAGTATCTATATACAAATTTTCAACCTTTTATACGCAGAGGACGTAGGCGTTTTGCGATCCACAGGCAGCTTTCTGTTTTATTCTTATAGATTAAAACCGCGTATAAATTATGAAATGTCTATTTTTTCAGGATGGAAGCAAAGGCGTAATAAAGGCGTTTGCTCTTCATGCAAATTGCCCTTCGATAATGGCAAGAAACGTTGTGTTGTGGATTCATGCGGTCACCATCGCTGCTATGCTTGTCTCTATGCTCAAGATACGTGCCCAGTATGTTCTGGTAAGTCACCAAAGGAATTTGAATCTGAATGCTTTAAGCGTTCCACGGAATGCTTGACAATATTCTATTGTACGAACTATTAGCTAACTGTCAATAAACTGGCGTAGCCAGTAGTTAGAGAAAGCTATGATTTGAAATTTAAACTATTTTTGAAATATATAAATTTTAATTATTAATTGCACTTTATCAAATTTATGAGAAATGAGGTAAAAAATTAGATTTGTGTGTAGTGTAGGGAGATTGTAGTTTGCGAATATTCACCAAATAGTTTTTAAAATCATTTTGTTACACTTTTTAATGTAGAAACAAACTTAGAAGACAGTGGTGTCAACTCAATTTCTAAAATTCTGGACAAGGTACATTTTAAAATTAAGCCCTTCATTTCTTAGTTAATAGAGATTTATAAAAAAAACGTCTAATGCTTTTTTTTTAATAAATAAAATATTTTTAATTGTTAAAAGTTTTTTTTTTTGGAAAAAAGTTAGTTTTTAAAGCTTAAAGATAAATTATTTAAAAAGTTATATTGCTATGTCTTTAAATTTAGTAAATTAATAAACATGACTTATACAACTTTTCAAAGTCTTGAAAAGTCTAGAAAAACGGTAGAAACCCAATATACAAAGTGATTCTTTTTATGTTCAGGATTAAGATAGTAGTACATAATTTTACATTTGGACACATTGACATGTTGTGAAATATAAATTTTACAATATTAAAACAATCTATCTAAAAAATATATAAATAATTAAAATGCGGTTTTAAACGATTTTCAATTACTCCTTAATTTTTTTAACTTCTTACAGGTTTTGCATTTTTTTAATTAATGGGATTGCAACTAAGGCTGATTGAATTGTAATAAAAAAAAATTAAAAAAAAAATTATATTAATTTTTTTAAATTTACATTATTTACCTATATCCAATTAATGTATAAAAAAATCGCATGACTATAATTTTGTAAAACTATGTATAGACCTTTTAGGAATAAAATTGTCCATTTCATTTATGTAATGCATTTAAAAAAAATATCTGTATTGAAAGGTAATTATAGGGCTCTATTGCATATGGGGTCTATTGTATATGGAGTCTATTGTTATAGTCTCTATTGTATACAGTTAAAATTGAATTCGTTTTTTATAATACTAGCTGTTTGGCCATGCGTTGCTGCGGAACCCATTAAAGCATATACTTAAATAACATGAGAGACCCGTCTTAATTCGTATCAGCGATCTATTGTCCCGAAGTCTCACTCGTTACTAAATAAGCTACAAAACCACATAAACCTATTTTGAAAATATTTTTTTAAAAATGTTTCTTTATGCAATATTTCTAAAATTGTTAAAATCATTTTAAAAATTAAGCGGAATTTCACAAATCCAAGTTTCAGTTGCACATCTGGAGAATGAATAGTACTTACATATAAATCTTCAGCTTTTATACAAAGAGCAAGTAGATGTTTTGCGATTTATAGACACATTTTCTTTATTATTATTATAGGTTTTATATTTTCAGGTGGAGCAGTTGTGCTTAATCCAAGAGACAAATTTAAAACTATAGAAAATAATGAAAATATCGAAAGTAAGTACTTTAAATTTATTAATTGTTATCATTTTATTTTTACAGTGCTGACTGCAGCCATGATTATTTTGTATAATTTTTATGAAAGTCGTTGTCGCTAAAACATCATTTACGAAAAACTGACTGTTTCAGACCAAAAACCGAGTAAAAGTCTTAACCGCAAACGATTGAAAGTTGGTGACACTAGGAGCAATGACATTGATTGTAAGTACTAGATTCGTTAAAACACTCCAATTAAATATTTTTGTTTAATACTATACTAATTATTTTTACTTTTTAATTTTGTTTAGAAATCAATCGGAAATACAGTAAAAAAAGGATTATATACCCATATACTTTTAAATAACTTTAGTAATTTATAAAATTTTGTTGTGATTGTCTGCATTTGTAGCTTGGTGTTTACTTGGCTGAACAGTAAATTGTGCTTAATCACTATAAGAGTTCACCAGTGGATAGTTACAAAGTAGCTGTTGAAAACCCCTGTTTTGAATCTCTACCTGCGTTCTACTAGGAATGAGGAGAGACAATTTATACAAGAATATTCTGTAGAGAAATCGGGGGTTAAAAAACTATATTTTTCTCCAGTTGAACTAATTTTATTTTAACACTTTCACTGCCGATAACTAAAAGGATGCAAGTCGACTATTGCCTTTTACGTGTTATTTTGAAGAACTTATCACGCGCCTGTGCGTGGCCGCAGCGAACATGTTAAATAAGAATAATTTCACTGCTTATCAAAATTATCGTAAATTTATTAATATTATTTAGATCACAAACTATAGTTAATAGAAAAAAATAGAGAAAGATGTAGGTATAAATACAAATGTTTAATACAAAGACTTTAAAAAATAACCGTCTTTAGCACGTGATCAATTAAAACAATGAAACACCATATTAACAAATAAATAAATTTTATTTCTTTTAAGGGCCATATCAGTTTATATATAGCTCTTCGTGTTCTCATTAAGTATTTTAAAGTTAAAGTTGAATACCTTTTAATTTACCTTCAGCCTTAATTTATTTTCTTACTTCTATGATTTACGTTTTTACTTTATTTGGATATTATTTTTGGGTAATAACGAATCAAAATTACAATCTTTATTAAAATAGAATAATATATTCATAATTTATTTTCTAGTCCAGGAACGCAACAGCAAGCGTTTCTCCCAAATCTCGAATATTAGTTCTGAGTTTTCTTTTGAGGCTGCATTTTCGAGTAAGTCTTATTCTTCATATTTCAATTTTCTGTTTGATTTCAAATGTAATATGAAATCAAACAGTTTGCATATGATATATTTTTGATTGTTTATTACAGATAAGACAGTAAACGATGTAACGCTGAAGCCGTTGTATTTTGAAGTTCCTCAATCAGCTGAAGAATGTTTCCTGCTATATCGAGATTGGATATTTCAAGAAATATACGAAGTACAAGGGAATTTTTTAGAAATTCGAATACAATTTCACATTTACTCTTACACAAAAGTACTCTTACACTAAAGAAAATTGAATAATCTACATCAGGAAACAATACTAACTTTTCTAGCAATCAATGATAGTAATATGATGACTAAGGGACCATAACATATATGTGTAATTACAACACATTTCCATAATACAACTTATTTTTGTGAAAAAGTTATTAACAGTGACATACTATATATTAGCATATATATTATCAATGTATATCTGCTTTAATTATGTAGATTCGTTAATAACCGCGGGAATTAAGGAATAATGTTGAGGCCTGTTTCAATATGTTAGTGAGGAACGCTGACCTAGAGTAGTGTAAGCATACACTGTTAAAAATTGGTACTCAAAAATAAGTAAAATGTTCTCATTTTTGAGTACATTGGATGTTTATCATGGCTCCGAATACATAAGTTTCATTTTTAAAAAAGACATGTACTCAAAAATTATGTACAGTGAGTAAAATGAATAAAACTAGCAGTTGCTTGCCTACATAGACTGCTTCATAAACTACTTTCAAAATTATTACTACTTTCAAAGAAATAAACTAAAATCAAAAATTACAATCAAGACTTACCGGAAATCGAACCAAAATCCTCAGGCTATGCAGTTCAGTGCCTTATCCGTTAAACTACCAGTGCGACTTGAAGAAATTATAAACAAAAGAAATGTTAAAAGGGTGTGCCAAAAGAGCGGGAAGTAAGATAATTGAGTTGTAATAGTTTATATTTAAGCAATATACATCAAATAAAAAAAAAACATCTTCTGAACAACTATTTTAAGTTTGTCAGGTTGCTTTGTTAAGATGGCTTGAACAGAAGCTGATATTAGCAATATTAAATCCCACTGCTCATTGAGACAGTACGATTACTTAAATTTGAGTACATCATTGCTTATTTACGGTACAATTGTACACAAAGAAAAACGAGTAGGTTCAGGTACTCATTTTAAAGTATCTTTTTACAGTATAGTAATATATGTGTTTTTCAGGTAATTGTGACATTAAACTTAAAGGGAGTAGTTTTGGAAGGTATCGAAGGCAGTGGAAAAACTTCTCTGATTTTACAGCTTGTTGAATGGAGTACTTTTGGATGCAAGAGAAAATCAGCAATATTAAGTGCGTATACAATTTTTATAAGAATTATTCTATGTCATATTAAAATTTAAAGAATTTTCTTGCTTAAAACATTCTTATACAGGATAGTAACAAATTGTTGGGCGATGGTCATTGGCTTGGCTGTGTTACATTTAGTTGTATTATCATAACAAAACATTATTTTTGCCCAACAACTACTTCGTTTATATTACAAACAAGTCGATTAACTTTAGTAGCAACAAATAGCAAAAAAAAAGTAACAAATGGTTTATTATGTGTATTTAAACAGTTTGACAATGGCCATCGCCCAATAATTTGTGACTATTCTGTGTTTCTGCTATAACTGATTAGGAAATTTTCTGATTAAAAGGAATTAAAATTTAACGTCTGTGAAATAAAAGGATTGGGATATGCACAACGAAATAATGCTTGAAAAAAAAATTTGAATCTGTGTTTTATTGGGTTTTAAGGAACTTTTTGACAAAGAACATTATACAACAAATGATTTTTTAAAAATTTATAGATTCAGTTGTATGTATATTTCGATAGGTTTAGTTTTTAAATATAATTTAAAATAATATATTTAAATAGATAATTTTTTTTAATACTCACTGGCAGTTCAAATAATTTTACAATTTGAAAAATTGTTTTAGCTTAGGTGGCTTAAAAACGTTTTTCAAAACGGTTAATCAATCACATGCTAGCAAGTACAAATGAGGAATACAAGCACAATACATGAATGCAAGTACAACACTACATATAAATCTCAATTCCAAAGTGGGAAGTGGAGTTCGTGTATGTTCCCCAAATAATTCTGAGATGGATTTGTGTACAAAACTCAAAAGCGTTTTATAAATCACGAAAAATATAAAATACAACAGTACAAATATCTCAATTTCAAAAAATTATGTATGAGGGAAAAAAATATTTTTTTTAACTGAGCTTTCGATATCTAAAGAAAAAATTTCCAGTAAAAAATTTACAACATTTTTTTATTCCCTAATCCTTGAAATAACAGAAAACAACTTTTTATAAAACTCGTTTCGAGTTGTGCAAGTTGGATAAAACTCGTTGGTGGCAGCACTATTAGTTATGAAGTTTTTCTAGTTATGAAGTTTCTTTTGTTCACTGACCTTTTTAAACTATGTAATTCTTTTAGTGTATGGGATTTTTATTTCAGATGACGTACCATCAATTTCTTGGGATACCTTGATGAAACTATCTTCCACTGTAGTTGGATATCATTTCTGCCATATTGATTGCCGAGAAACTTGCTTAATTCCAGAGTTTGTCCACAGTTTATCTGCTCAACTTTGTCAAGCACCTCAGCTAGAAAAATACAGACAACTTATTGTTCAACAAGAAAGGTAAATAAATGAAATCTAAGGAATATATATAAGAGTTTAAAGACTGTCTACTAGAAATATTGAATATAGTGTTCGGGTAAGATATACAAATAAAAACCTTCTATACAAGCAATACATACACTGTAAAAATACTTAAATGAGTACCTGAATCTACTCGAAATTTCAAGCAGAAACATTCATTATTCTATGCATTGTATTACTTGAGAAAAAATAGAAGAAGTGTTAAAAAGTTGTGGCAATAGAATAAAAATTTAAAAATGAAATAATAATGTTTTATTTTTTGCAGCTATCAAGAATTATTGAGCTTAGATTCCTGCATTGAAAATCCTGATAAGGCTTTCCAGAAAGGAATACTAGAGCCGTTGTCTTCCCTAGAAAATGGTGCAGTTTTTCCAAGTATAATACTGATCGACAGTATCCATGAATCTGATGAATTTTCACGTTCCATAAGCTCATTCCTTGCAACGTACATTAACCAATTTCCTTCCTGGTTAAAGGTAATAGTTAATGTTCTGAAAATTCAAAATCATTGTTTCTTCTATAAATAACAAAAGCGTATGCACATAAATAGAGTCTAAGAGTCTGCTATTTTGTCAGGTACAAAGTACTATATCAGTTTTAATCAAATAGTAGTTAAATAACGCAAAATGTTACAGTATTTAGAAAACTTATAAAGACGCAAAACAAACTAAATATTATATTTTTTATGACTATAATTTGATTACCAATTCTGAACAAGAAAATTCATGGACCCTTAAATACAGATATATTTTTATGTTAAAAAAGCATTCCATCCTTTCTATTATCAAATATTTTATTTTAATTCAAATTATTCAAATGCTTTATTTAATGAAAAAAAGGGCGAACCAATTCTCAAATTTGACTATTATATTATAACACACAGTATGTAGCATATAATTTATTTTTTATATAAACATATTTCGTAATTTAGTAAAAATCTGATATATCCGTTTCAGAAAATTTTACATGAGACATCAAAACCAAATAAAAATGTATACACTTAAAAACTATAATAACAATAGTTAATTAAAATTTGATAAATAAAAAAATACAATTAGCTTATTTAAAAATGACCATTAGTTATTTAAAATTAATTACCATAGGTTAATTTAAAAATAACCATTAGTTAATTTAGAATCGAGTCAAAAGAGTTCAAAATAGAGTTTGCAGGTATCACTGTTAAATAACGATTTCATTTCCAAGGTTACGTTGCGTTTACAATACTTTTCAATATTTTTAGGTTGTGATGACTGTAAATACTGAAAATGTGAAATTGGTCAGCACTCTGCCTCTTCATCGTATTAACTTGAACTGCGGAGAAATGAAAGTGAAGGAAGACCTTCTGCGGTACATTCATTGCCGGGTGAAGAGATCACCAGTAATAGAAACGAACGTTTCTAAATATGGAAATGAAAATCAATTTTCCCGGTAAAATAAAATACTTATTTTAATAGATGTTAGTAATTATTTTACTACAAATTACCAATGCGGGTTCTTTTTGTATTAGTGTTAGTTTTATTATTATACTTTATTGTTTTTTTTCCAGATATGATACTATTGGAAATATTAATCAATTTTGTTTCGAATATTTTTAGATGCACATTAATCCCGAAATTATTTAATTGTCATATTATTTTGCTTGTATAGCTCATTACCTTCCTATTGCGTGAAACGAGAATACACATAATATAACTTATGTTACACTCCAACTCTAAACAAAATAGAAAATGAGTTGTGCTCACCAATTTTTAATCACATGCGCTCTTACCTGAGACAAGAAGTGTTTATGAAATTAAGTTAGTAATTTTCTTTTGAAAACTTTAAACATTACAGCTTCAAAATACAAAGCTAAGTTATTAATTAATATTTTTGACTAATAAATATTATTTAGATAAATTAGTAATTAATTCAAATATAATATTCAGGCTAATAATAATTATTTTACAAGAAATATTAAAAAAAAATATTTATTTTATTGGACTCTTTGGAAACTAAATACTGGCTAAATCACTGGTTGAGATAGTATGAATTTCTGTTGAAACTCCGTTTTGTGTTGGCACATATTTATTAAACAGTGAGTAACACAAAATTTTGATGAGGAGCAGATCAGGAAGTTTACTGTTAAACTAATGTAGATAAAATGTTATATTAAAGTAACAGCATGATTTCTCCGTAAAAATTATTATTTCATGGAAATAAAGTTATGAAGATTCCCATGAGTTCAAAACAATTTTCCTACTTCTCGGATCGTAAATCGTTTTCCCGATCAATGTCACCAAATATTACAGATTTAGTAACTGACAATTTTGATTCTAGCTTATTAACTAACAAACTAACAAATTTAAGAACAAACATAAAAATGACCATGCTAATTGTCGAAACTATTGCTTTTCAGATTTGCTGAATACATCATCTCTAGTGAAAATTCATCATTCCTTTTTGTAAAACTTATATTAGATTTAATAGCAATGAACCATCTAGTCGTTAAGAGTACTACATTCAACGTCATTCCAATTTCCTTAGACGAAGTATTCATGCTAACCTTTAATTTGCGATTTCCCTCCATTGCAACGTTTTCAAAGGTTAGTGTTTTTACATTTTAACATTCGTTTTGAGTTTAAAGTCCATAAATATTTTTATGCAATCATAAATGCAAAGATTGCATTATTTTGATATTAATAAAATAATATTTGGATAAAATAATTATACTTCCTTTGTAGTATAATTAATTTCTCCATTTCATATTTATTTTGTCTTCCATTTTTGTCTTCTCCATTTCATATTTACTTTAACAAAAAATATTTTCGTTCGTGATACGAATTTAGTTGTTCAATTAATAATTTAATGTGTTAGAAAATGTAATATTAATGTGTTTAATTTGTTTCCGTCGAAATTCTTTTTAATCGTATCGAAGTACTTAAATTCGTGTTGTCCGTGAATATTTGTAAATCAGCAAAACATTGCCTAGAATTTTATTGTTTAACTAATCGATTTTAAGCAGTTTTTAATTTGCTTGCATAAAACCTTTAGTGTGCCTTAAAAAACCTGCATTATCACAATTTTTAAAAGGTGTGTTTGTTGACTATTTTTTTTATCTGGGAATACTTGAGATTTAAAAAAAATGTTCAACAAAGAATATTTTTCTAAATTAAAAAAATATGTGTATTGCTGAAAAACTTGCAATATTCGGATGAATATATACAAAGCTATCACTCAGAAAGTTAAAGATTTGAAAGACAAGGTTAAAGTTACAAAATCGAATGTTGCAGCGGCCGAAACACCGACACAATAGAATAAGTCACAATCCACAGACACTAACAAATAAAAAGAGCAAGTTTCTCAGTAACGAAACATTGCACATTACGTGTGAAGATTCGGAACACAAGAAACTAATGTAGGGTGGTAGCAAGTTGTTCGATTTGAAACTCGATTCATGGAAATGGTGGACGAAGTCGGGAATCGAATGGCTATTGTTTGTTGTATTTTTGGCGTTGCCGTTGAAAACAATAGCTTAATAGGAGTGTTGAAAACATCAAAAAAGAAAATATGGGCCTCACCTGAAAATGACTACACAAAAAGGAAAAACTAGGTTGTTACGAGAATTTGATGAGGAATTCATTAATTAATATTCCTTCATTAGCTAATATTGTGGATATGTACTGGATATGTATGCGACGGAACCCGTAAGGCAGGTAGGGTTGCTGCCATACCTATTTTTATCCATATAGTGTGTTGTGAATTAAACATTAAGTATATTATTGTATTTATAAAAGTTAACTTTTCTGATTAGTATAAACGTATTTAAAATAAAATCATGTAACTACTTTTTTGTAAAATTGTATATCAAAGGACATTATACATGACACGCACGCGCTGTCAGGAATAACATTTTGATTTTTGAGTATTCTGCGGTTGTCAAGGCTATTTTCGTCAATCTTAACGATCGTTTCGTCATTGAATCGCGTGACTTTTGACGAAATAAGAATCCTGAAATTTTTAACGAATGTAATTTACTTCGATTTCTTTTAGACAATTATACAGAATTTAAACCAGAGTATATTCTTTAACGTTTCTCTGTGAGTACTCAAAAAAGGAGTAATTATGAATACAAAATTGAAAATGGATAAATGTTGGTTTACTATTGGAGTACTGACTATTCATGAGAAAAGCTAAGATTTTATTTCCATCATTAACATGCTCTCTGTATTAGAACAGACACTGTGAAGTGAAAATATATTGAGCGAAATAAGGACATTGTAGCGTTATACTTATCAATAAGACATAAGTCTAAAATAGCTAATGTAAATAAGATTTATTACTGTAAATTATATATAAAATCACAACAGACAGTGCGCGGATTGACCATAGACAATTCGGGGAAATACCTATTGGTCACTGTAGCCGGGTGGCCGAGTCGTGCTGGCGCTGGGATCCTTCAAGAATGGGTCATCAGCAAAGAACACCTGGGATCTCTTCACTGGAACGATTTCCGTGCAAGATCTTTAAGCACAGGCACCACCCGAACTCCGGCTAACCGCGAGCCACTCACACACTAAACTCCACGGCACTGACGAGCTTACGAGAGTATAAGACTGACGAGAGATGTGAACGATCCCGTTTATATATTTATCCACGCATACGCACTGGTTGGCTGTCGAAATTAGCATACAAGATCTTCTTCTTGATCTGACACAACGACGGTTACGAAAAAAACCAAAACCTCAAACTTAGCGATGGGAAAAACGGGACCGTTACAACCTTACGGCAAAATCATCTTGATCTGGAAAGTACTGGGCTGTTATTGTTCAGTTTTACAAAGTTTGGAATTGATGATATTCAAAATTTATTCTCAAAAAACAAATTCGTCTTTTTCGACGTTGAAGCACAGGGTACATGGAGTTAACGTAAGCAAAGAATACTCTAAAACGATTAAACTTCCATATTTTCAAGAACTATTATGTAAAGTATAACACAGAAACAAAAGGAATGGGATTTTGGATATTTTTTTAGATTGCAAGTCTTGAATAAAAGAATTAATAACTTGATCGGATAAAACGTTTGAATAAATATCCTATGATAAACCAAGTTACTATTTCGTCCTTGTAAAAGTTATTGACTTCTCCCGGCCTATGGTTCTAGTTATGGACTTCTGGTCTTATTTTGCAATAAAAGGAATAATTAATATTTGTCCGGTTGAAGTACATAGATTTGGCATAAGAGAACAGCTTATTTTTATAAAATAGATATATTTATTTACTGTTCGATGATATTAGTAAAATAATATAAAATTTTATCCTCTAGGTTAAACCAATCTTAGAAGTGTGCTTAGCGGCTTTGAGCCCCTTGACTGCTGTCGATATCTTCTACAGTTTGGAATCAGCCTCTATTCAGCCGAACGGTTCGTGGTCAAGTTTCACAGAAGTCCTGAATTGTCTGTCAGGTATCCTAGTCCAGCGTCGTGATCAATCACTGATGCTCTCCAATACATCTCTTCGTCGATGGTTGGTGAAGAATAAGAAATTCGTGTGCGATGTCAGGTTGGTATTTTTTAAAATATACTTGATATATGGCATTCACGTACTAGAGCTGTAAAATAATAATGGAGATATATTGCTAGTATAAAGGATGGACTTAGACGTTTTATTCACTACCGAAAAAAATTCGGCTCTTGCATAAACGACGTGGATAGCTTCCCGTTTTCTCAGATTGATTACTTTAACAAAGGAACGACTTATGTCCTTTGAACAAACGATTAATTAAATGAATCAGTTACAAACGAATGGTTAAGGGACTTTTATATGTTTCTAATGTTTATATGCTAACGGGAAACAATAAATGATGTCTAGAAACATCATTTATTGGTTCTCGTTAAACAAGAAGGGTAGTTTAAAGATTTTTGAGATTTCATGATTTGGCCTTCCAACTTGTAAAAATAATTTTTTGTAGTCATACCTAAGCATTTTAATACTAGAATGTGTAATTTTGTCAACTAAAAAATCTATATTGGAGTGCTTTTCAGGCAAATAATAAAAATAAAACCCAAGCCTATAAAATAACCTCTATAAAATAACATATAGATGTAAATAAATGTCAAAGAAATTAATTTATTTTATTGTGATATATAATTTAGTTCAAAAATAAATTTAGAAAATGTAAAATTTATTCAAAAAAGTGTCCACTAAAATAATATTTTTCACGAAAATTTGGCGCTCTTCTTAGTATGGCTTCCCAAGATATCACTCGTGTCTGTTGCTTGCGCTTTGTGGGTAACGTAGGAAACATGTCCTCGCGTTGAATTAATCAATCAACTAATCCAGCGTCTTGGAGAAAAATCGCAGCCACCACAAAGAAAAACGCGAGAACATGTTTCGTACTTTTAAACAGAGATTGTATTAAATAAGCTTATTTTCTGTTTTAGATCTGGCCACACTTATCTTGCTCTTCTTCCTACTCGACTGCGATATTCTTTACCTCCTGAAAAGCAGCTAGAGCTTATTTACCATGTAACCCGATGTAATATTTTTGAAAATGAAGAATCGTGTAAACTTCTTTGGGTTCATTTTTCATGGATAGAATTATCAGCCGTGCTTATTAATCCGAGAGTGATATTTTCGCCGGATGAAAAGGTTGGAGTTTTTAAAATATTTAATCTATTGTTAGAAACAAATATATGAGAGTGAATTTGTTTTGATGAGAATTTGAGTGTACAATTTAAAACAAGAACAAGGTAGTTCCATTTTTTTCTCCTGATTTATACTTTTTTATTCATTTTTATAAAGAAAAAAAATTCTGCATTGATTCGTGTAATAACCAGACAGCTCTAAGCTGTGACTATAGAGATATAAAGGGAAATAAGATGTACTCTTGTATTAAATGATGCAAGAAACGTTTAGTGTTTTTCGTCTTTCCTGAGCAATTTTGAAAACTGGAGCTGCCTTGTTCTTGCACCCACGTCTTTAATTGTATCTTAAACGAACACGTAATATGCTGAATTATAATTTACCACACATATAAAAAAAAATCAGAATATAAATCTTCTAATACTTATAATAGACTCTTGTGCACTCAAAAATGAGGAAGTACAGAATGCTAATATTATTCAAAATATGAATTGGGTTGAACTTGGTTTGTAAGTGAGCTCACTTACTATGGTTTATTGGTAAGCGTAAAGCTCTAAGTGCTTATACAATATTTGCATCAGTGGAAGCTCTAGAGGCCATTTTAAAAATGAATGTTAAAATTAAAAGTAATTAAGCAATGTCTCTATGGAATTGAAGTTCTATTTCTGATTCCTTGGATCAAAATTACTAGGTAGTGTAACTGGGCCATTCCTTCGGAATAAATCCAAGCCGTCGCCAGTAGCCAATACAACTCTACTGCGACTTTAATAAACTAAATAAAGCTTCCAATACTAATTTCAATATTTTTAGATAGCTTTAAATTATATGGTTTTTCCCCAATGGAGCAATAAGAAACATCCCTTAGCACAAATAATCAACATATCCCACTTTTTCACTCTTTCAATAACTAGCATGACGTAAATCAAAATGCTAAAATTTTAATTTTGAAAAATATTTATACTGCATTTTAGTATAAGCCCTAAATCATATTTGGGGTATGATGTTCGTGGACAATTTATCTTCCCGCAGCGTTTTTTCTTCTTTTGGTCGGTCTTCAGACGCCTACAAAGGAGCATTTTTCGCAGTAAATTCAAGCTTTTCGGCGTCGCTGCCGTCAATTTCAGGGTGAGATCAACTAAATAAAGTTCATCCGAATTTCAAAGAACAAATTATGAAAGAGGACAGGGAGGGGGAGAAAGAGTAATGCAAACCTTTTAATTTAGACGAAGGTTTTGTATGAAATGTGATTCATATTTTCCAACAGAAGAAAGTCCTTCAATTGAAAAGGTTTTTCTTTTACATAAAAAAATGCGCACATTACATTTTGAAATAAAAGTTGAATCTTATATTGGTAAATTTAATATTCTATTAAATTCGTAAAAAATGCAGATTAAAATGCTTAAAATTCTTTCGTTGATTTTTATTTTGCCTGTATTTCCTAAAATTAAAATAAAAAAGGAAAACTTAAAAGAGTTGTTACCATAATATTTGTAGCGGTTTCACACTTTACATAGGATGATAAGAATTTGATTGGGAAAGTTAATCATTCCGTTATCAAAGTTCTTATTAGGCACAGAAAAATTGGCAAAAATCTACTTATTTGACAAGTTTAATTAATTATTAAAATTTGCACTACGCATTTTTAAAATACATAAAATATCAATTTTGTGGGTAATAACGTTTACATTATTCATATTACTATGTGTGGTTAGTTATATTTAAGCATAAATGTACCCCTTTGCGATATAATTGTACTTAAAAAACGAATACATTTACGTTATAATTTTTGAGAAAAATATTTTTAACTGATTTTTGCAAATAATTATATTTTTTTAGATTATTTGCTTCCTTTTGAAAGCTGGAGTTGACTCAAACTCCGTGTTGCCTGCATATCAGAAATATCCTGTGCTGAACTCTATCTGCAAGTTGGGTATTGTTGAAATTGCGTCTACGTTTTTAAGCTTCGGAGCTGATCCCAATTTGTCAAATGTCTTCGGCATAACTGCTTTAATGGAAGCGGCGATTCATGGACATTTGGAAATAATCGAAATGTTGCTTTCTTCCGGAGCAAAGGTACATTTTCCTAATGATTTTTCGTCATAACTTTATGATATCTTAACATATCATCAAATATTTTAGCATGTAATTCAATATCTTAGCAAACAAATACAATATCCTAGTATACAATTTATCTATTCACAGGAGGAATATGTTTGATTGCTCATATCTTAGGAACTTATGATGATACATTACTAATTTCTACAATCATAGTACTTACTTCTATAATCATAGTACTTATTTCTCTTATCATAGTACTTATTTCTATAATCATAGTACTTATTTCTATAATCATAGTACTTATTTCTCTTATCATAGGACTTATTTCTATAATCATAGTACTTATTTCTTTTATCATAGTACTTATTTTTATGATCATTATATACTTAATTCTACAATCATACTACTCATTTCTATAATCATAGTAGTTATTTCTATAATAATGATAGTACTTATTTCTATTATCATAGTACTTATTTCTATTATCATAGTACTTATTTCTATTATCATAGTACTTATTTCTATTATCATAGTACTTATTTCTATTATCATAGTACTTATTTCTATTATCATAGTACTTATTTCTATTATCATAGTACTTATTTTATGATCATAATATACACTAGAACTCCAATTATCCCGATCAATTGGAAGCTGATCCCATCCGGATAATTGAATATCCGGATAATTGGATAATTCACGAAAAAATGGTTACTTCTTATTAAAAAAACGAATATTGTTTTAGCATGTAATGTAATTTAATGACTATTAAAAATATACCATTCACCGATAAGAAACTTTTAAAATATGGATTTTGCTGATTTCTTTTTTTTCTTCTCAAAGGAATTCGGATCCGGATAATTGGCGACCCGATTTGTTTGATCCGGATAACTGGTGTTCGGATAATCGGAGTTCTATTGTACTTATTTCTATAATCATATATATAATACTTATTTCTTAAAAAGTCCACATTAGGATCATACATAAAAAGTAATATTTGGATTAGAATACACATTGTTTTCGATTACATATTAGACCATATATAATTTCTTAAATCTGATTTCTTAGTTTGAAAACTGTCTTAATAGATATATTCAAGAGATAAAGCGGGACGATGTGCGTTATGTTGGGCAGCTGTAAAAGGGAACATCAAAATTGTCGAGATATTACTGGAGAAGAAAAACTCCTGGCCATCACCAGTCCTGTTCTGTCAATCGAAACAAAGATCTGTGATAGCTGCAGCTGGAGTGAACAATTTTGATGTAGGAATATCCAAAATTATTAAAATATTTTATGAAATTAAACATTAAAAAAACTATTGTTTAAATATTTTAATTACTTTTTTAATAGATGTGTAAACACTTGATACAAGAAGACCCTTCAGAAAACCTTTTTATAGAACAAATGCCGGTCGATTGCTTAAGTCACACTCTAACATGTCAGATGTTATTGAAAAAGTACATAAAATCTGAACATTTATACCAAATAGCGGCTGATGGTCATCTCCATAGTCTTCATGTTTTTTACAGCAAAGGTAATGATATTAATATCTTATTCATATTTTATTTAAACTTTAAACGCTTAACTATACTTGTAAAATTATCGATTGATTTCCCATATTCTGTAACATTTTATGAAAAGAAGTTAAGATGCTAAAAATAAAAAGTTTTAACTGACGAAACTGGTTCTATGTATATTAGGGAATTATATATAGAGATGTTTTTAGGTCCAATCTTGGTGGATATTAATTATGTAATTGGTCGTCATTTTTGTACTTGTACTCTACTTTTATATGCAAATGTGTTTGCGTTGTTATAAAAAGTTATGCGTATAGTAGTTTTTATCGTTTTTTCTGTGTTTCAATACTTGTAAAATTAACAATACTTATAATATTATTGATTGGTTTCTCATATCCTGTAACGTTTTATGAAAAGAAGTTAAAGTGCTAAAAATAAAAAGTTTTAACTGACGAAACTGGTTCTATGTTTATTAGGGAATTATATAGAGATGTTTTAAGGTCCTATCTTGGTGGATATTAATTATGTAATTGGTCGTCATTTTTGTACTTGTACTCTACTTTTATATACAAATGTGTTTGCGTTGTTATAAAAAGTTATGCGTACAGTAATTTTTATTGTTTTTTCTGTGTTTCTCAGGACTATTGTTAAATACTAAAGACCTTAATGGACGTACAGCTCTTTCTTGGGCTTGTACGAGGGGACAAAACGATGTGGTTCGTTTTCTGTTAGAAAAAGGAGCAGACATAACAACTAAAGATAATGAACTATCCAATCATCTACACATAGCTGCTTTACATGGTAATAAGGATGTGGTAAGGCTAATTTCTTATTACTGCTAATTTCTTATTACTGCTAATTTTTTACTATTGCTAATTTCTTACTACTGCTAATTTCTTACCTTACTACTGACAATTTCCTAATAAAGCTAACTTCTTACTAAGGTTAATTTTTTATTGTGAAAATGTAAAACAGGATACTCTAAAACCCTATAACTCCTGCTAATATTCTTTTTTTGGCTTTGTTTATTTATGCTGAATTTGAATAACAAAAAGTATTAAATGGTAATTATCATTTTATTCCTCAAGTACATTAATTAAGCGCAAAACTATTAAACTTAAAATAAATATATCTTAATTTGATCAACTTCTTAATGTCGAATCTAGTTTTTACAAACTTAAGCCCTAAATAATGGCAAATTAATGTATATTTATATTTTTGGCATGTTATAATAATAGTTTAATAGTTTTTGACCTGCTATTAGTGTAACTTTAAAGGAAAGCCTAATAAACTGTTTAGTACATTTTAGGCACTATATCATTAATATTTTTTTTATCACGGGACTTTCCTATATTTTTTTTCTTATCTAAATAGTTTTTAAATGACGCTACGTGTATTCTTCTTATTCGATTATATTATAATATTGTAAAAAATAGTGTATTAATTTTTTTAATTGTTTTCTTGCAGGTGAATATTCTTTTAGAAGCTAAAGTAGATCCAGAAGCAAAAAATATTGAAAATAAAACACCATTAGAATGCGCGATTGCAGCAAAACACATTTCGACAGTTATTGCATTTCTGGAAGCTGGTGTAAATATAGGTAATTAAAAACAAATCCAATTATTTTTGAAAATTATAAATATTAATTAAAAAAAGTATTTTTGATTTATACACAGAATGCGTTAGTTTAATGGTAAGAAGACGTTGGGTTAAAAATTTTCTTTTGTTAATTTCCCATTTACATAATAATAATTAGAAGAAATATCACCCCAGTGATGAATTTAAATGTTCATTTGTAATACGTTTAAACAAATTTTCTTATAAGGACTGTCTTTCTCAAACCAACACGTTTAGGTTCTGTTCTTATACCAATTGGGTGGACTGGTTTGGGATTCGTTTTATTAGTTAATAATATTATGCATGCATTAGTATATTTATTAAATGTAATAGCAAGAATCAGTTTATTTTATTCTATAGACTTTTAAAAACCAGAAAAACTATTTATTGACGTAAAACTATTTATCGATATAAATAAAAAAACATGTTAAACCTTATTTATCAGGTAAAAAAATCGCAGTAATTCATCGCTTCTGAGCGCTTTTTTAAAACAAAGCTCTTGCGCACATAAGAACCACTGCTCCAGTTCATTCCAAGTGTAAAAACGCAAAACTATTCTGCCTTTATACATTAACACCCCTTTCTAAAGACAGTGACAACTTTAGTTGAATTGAGGTACTTTATATAATATTTTCGTTCATTTTTACAATTATGATTATTTAAATATAATTCTATTGATTTAGCGGATTATCACTACCATATCTGAAGAACTTAAATAAGTCCTCAATATTACAAGGTTATACATACATCTAGCAAAGTATTCATATACAACCAAGTCTTCAAACTATTATGCACAAAAAAAACATGCTTATAACTGGAAAACTGTCTATTTGGTCATTCCATGGTATTTGAACACTCCGCAACTTTTTGTTATTATTTTATTACATATTTTTAACATAAAATAAGCAAATTAAAAAAAAACTAAACTGAAAACTAACTAACCACACTAAAAAAGTTTTAAAGTAGAATGGCCCTATATGCATAACAAATTAATATGTATAGTAATTAATATAATTGTTGATTTAAGTAAAAGGCATGAATATTGAATACGTTAACTCATTTATTGCTTTCTTTTTTAAGGGTCAAAGGCTTTTGAGCTCGCTCAGAGTAGTATAAAACTCTATTCTCTACTGTTAAACAAACTGCTCAGTGACGGAATTTCTCTGTACAAGGTATAAATTATCAATATATTATTTTCAATTATTTAGACAATGCACAGGGTGTCCATTAACGTTGACTTCCTTTAATAATTCAATTTAGTAATCAATGTAATTTGCAAGAATTCTTAAAATAAGATTAAAAAAATTTCAGCAGACAGCAATACAAACCGATTGTGTATTCATTAATTTTTTTGCGATATTTCTTCCATGCAAGAAACTGGAAATCTTGACTTTATTAAAAGAGTTCCATAGCTCTGTATCAATATTAACCAATAAAATAAACTATAAACTTGATATCCTTTATGACATTTTTAACAATTCTGAGAAAATAATGATTTTAAATGCAAGAAGAAACACCTAATTGTTAATCATAAAGTTAGTTACAAAATAGTTAAGTTTTAATAGATTACATCATAGATCATTTTTAATAAAAAAAAATGGAAGAAATTTCAAGGTGTAAAATGCTTAAAGTGCAGCAATATCGCTCATTATTAAGCTTAATTTGGGATGCATTTTTCATAATTTTATTTATATACATTAAAAATTAAGTGATTAAGATAATCCTAAATGTTCCCCCATTTATTAATAGAAGGGAGAAATTATTGAAGCCAATCGTCGGTTTGAATATGCTTGGAGTAAAACAACTATGGAATTGAACTTCGAGCAAATTCGAGCTCGTTTGCAAGAAAGTCTTTATCTATGCAAGGGCAAAATGAAAGACAAGGTAACTAAATATTTTAAACAATCATAATTTGTTTTTAACCATTATGCCTGAAATGAAAAATATTTAAAAATAAAAAGAAAGAAAGTTTTTTTATTTTCTGTATTTATCTACGTACGAAAATTGCATTCGAATACTATTATTTTAAATTAAAACTACAGGCTAAAGATCGATGGCTTTAAAAGTCACACTTATTTAAAATTGCTGCTTATTTCGAAAATATTAACTTAAACAAATTTGGTGAACTTTGAACCCAAACGTATTATATTACCAACTCTGAAGAGTGCTTAGCATATTTAACATTGAAATCTGTGTGACTAGATATTATTAAAAAAAGTTTATTTTACTTTTTTAGATACATTGGAGTGAAGTTGATTAATGCAGCAAGCTGGAGCAGGAGTATTTTTTTGTGAAGCTATCTATTTTTATTGATTTTGTAACTGAATATTTAACCTCTATTTTGCTTTGCTGTTGAATGAAATGAAATTATGTGACTGTTGTTTTAAATAAAAATATATATACTTTAAAAATAAACAAAGTGTTTACGCATGGTGATTAATTATAATTTTATTACATAAAAACAGTAAGTTTTTGTTAAATTAAAAAAGTTTACTTTTCCTTGTTGTTGCTTAAAATAAATAGTGATAGCCAGTTGTTTCTTAACTCAATTTGGATATTCCGAAATTTTGTATTTTTATAATAATGATAAATGATTTTTAAATATATTTTTTAATTTAAAATTTAGTAATTGTCTTTAAAAACTATTTTATGTTTTTTAAGGTATGATATTGCACACTTAAAACAAATCTTAAATTGGAGGAAAAATAAGCTGTCATTCGCGTTTTGGTATATTTTATTTTTTCTTGAGGTGGAGTAATTGAATACTGTTAATCTAAGTATATAACAGTGTTTTATATTTGTGTTTACTGACTTGTTAAAGTTTTCTTAACAACGTAGTTCTTTAGCAATATTCAAGGACATTAAAAAAAAATAACTGAAAAAAATTATTATATTATATAATATATAATATATATTATATAATATATAATATATCCACTTAGGACTATATCCACATTTTAAGATTCTTTGTTCACTGTGTATGGATTACAATTAGGATACAGACTTTCAACAGATTCAAACATTCAACATAAATACTGGGTGATTCCTCTAAAAGTAACAGAAAAAGAAAAAAAACACAATTAAATAATATTTACACTAATACGATGAGATATTCACACCGTAATATTATCGCAAAAATTGATGGTGCATTCTGTATTATATGAAACTTGCAATAGCTTTCATTTGCAAATTTTTATCTTTTATAATCTCACTGCCCTTGCCCTTATCCATAATGCTAAACTGGTAGCATTTGCCTATATACCTATCGAGTGAAGTGATGGATTCTTGTGAGAGAGAAATTAATTCACAATTCACTGTGATTCGCAACAGAAGCGCAAAAATACCAAAATCCAGGAGTTGTGCAAGAATTAAACCCAGTCCCAAGAAAATCAGGAACATTTAACTTCCACAGGCTGTTTTGTACATTTTCTAGATCATATCTTCCGAGGACAACAAATTAGTAAATAAAATTCTCCAACTCCATACATATGGTAATCTATGTTTGAATCCCCCCCCCCCCTAAACTGTCAGTTAAAAAGTGAAAAAACTATATTGTAAGAATTGATATGTAAACTTGTTGGTAACCAAAATTATGATTTCCTTCTTCCTATTTTTAACAAATTTGTAAATTTAATTGATTACTAACACTAATGTATATAGAAATCAAACACACGTATAATCTTCATACTACCCTGTATAAAATATCTATATATTATATTAGAACATTATATATTATCGTATTATAACACCCTGCATATTTTAATTATTGATAATCTAGTCATTTTTTAGATACAAAAATCTATGAAATTGTTTTACTTTCAATCTTTAGCGAGCCCGATAGTATTTTTTCACCTTTTCTTTTATTGTTTGATTTGTAAATATTTACTTAAATGAAGTGTTCATACATAATTTTAGGCATAAATAAACATAAGTTATGTATACTGTCTTTCGAACTAAAAACAAGCATACAACTTCCGATTTTGAAGAAAAATAAACTTGCTATTTTATAATAATTATTCAATTCTACTCTAAGATTGTACACGTAGACAATATATGTAAATGCCTCTAAATAAATAAAAACTTCTTTTATTCATAATAACAGATATTTTTATTTTGAAAATTAATACAACCAACTATTTACTTGGATATTTTGTTCTATCTCTTTTAACATTACACTTGTAAGGCGCATTTTAAATCTTGTTAGATAGAGTGTTCTAAAGTTTAAATATTCCAATAACAGCATTGAATACTTTATCTACAGCCATCCTTTTTTCTCATGAAATGAAGCACTGGAGGGTGCGCCATCTTTTCCCCTTTTTTGAATTTCACATTCCATTTTGAGTTGACTGAAATTTATATTGCCTTTCATCTCTGTCTCATGCATACTTTCTGCAACGCGTGCTTCTTGTTTCATTGTTTCGAGAGTGGTTTCCTTTTTATCCACAGTACCATCCTGCTGTTGGAGGTTAGTTGTCTCATTTAAGCCACCCATTTTCACTGCTGTGACACCAGATAAGTATTTTGAGTCTCGAACATGCTGAAAATCAGAATTAGGTGAATGAACTTCAGTCATTTCAATCGATGCTGACGATGGAGTCGACTGCATTATTTTTTCAGGGGAATAAGTTACTGTTATTGCCGTGTCTCTGCAGGCAGCCTTTTCATTGCCTTGAAGCTTTGTTTTTGGTATAGTTTCCGAAATGGTGGTAACGCTACTGAATCGCTCAGGGGCTATGACATCAGACTTATTAGACGGCTTTGGACTGATAGGGATGGATATGCTCCTAGTTCCACCTTTTGCATCACTGCTCCTGGGTTGCAGTGTTATTTCTTTGGGGCTTGGAGCTTGATACTTTGTTTTCGTCATTGGATGGTTCATGAGAGCATCCGGTGATAATTTTACTCCTGTTACTAAAGAATTTTGTGGTCCTAGGATATTTTTTTGGTTTTGAGAAGCTTCATTCGCTTGGATTCGCGGACTTGGTTTTGGGCTAGCTGCCATCACCTCTCTGTGTTTTTCAGCATTTCGTAAATCATTTTCTGGAATTTTAGGGTACAATTCATTTCCAGAAATGTCAACTTTTGTTTCTGCCGATTCGTTTTTCTGATATTCTATATAGTTCACTTTTGTTTCTTGTTTCCCTTCATTTTCAATCCTTTTCTTGATGCTACCAAAGCGACCACTTTGCGCGTCTTTATTTCCAATGATCTTTTTGTCCTTAGCTGCTTGTATGAGATCTCGCCATCGCTGCGAGGGTTTTGTTTCATTTCCAGAAAAACCAACCAATCTTGCTAGCATACCCTTATTACTTGCAACTTCTGGTGCTGCTTCATCAGTACATACTTCCATTAACCCTATGCTGAAGTCTTTGATAAGACGTCTTTTTCTAATTTGAACCCTCTTTCCTGTCACTGAAATTGCAATAATATGTGGGTAATAATTGAAGCACTTATTTTCTAAATATTGCATCAAGAATTTTAGGAACTATTGGAAAAAATAAAATCGTTCCCAAAGCAACAAGAAATGTAAATATACAAACTATTTAATTGTAATGATATTTATCCAAAATACTTATTTACAATTGATCTTTATTAAAATAGAAATGACTATCACCAAGAAACCTTTTGCTTATATTTCTTTAATTTTTCTATAAAAACAAGTGTTGTACAAAATTTAACAATTTTTCATTTTACTAAATTGGTATTCCACAGTAATTGCCCTTTCTGCAACTTTAGGTTATTATTTTATAATAGTTTAATTAACGTAAAATAAACCTATTTTTTTTTTAAACTAACTAACGCCACTAAAAATTGGGGTTGTTTTATGTTAATTAATATATTTTAAAATAAAAACAAAAGTTTGTGGAGGGGACAAATACAGTGGAATGGCCCATATACTCAAATACAAATTTTGTATTACAACTAAATAATTATAACACAGTTAATAATAAGTTAATAATAATTAAAAAAAATTCAAACTAACTATTAGTCATCATTACTTTTTGTATACAAATAAATTAACCGTTAAGTTTACTGTTGTATTCTGTATATTTAAATGTTGTAATTTGTATTTTTATAATATTGGGAATATATTTTAAAATATGTATTTTAAATATGAAAATAAGTAATTGTCTTAAAACTATTTTAAGCTGATAAAGTGAAGTTGTACACTTAAAAAAAATCGTAAATAGGTGGACTAATTGAATGACATTCGCGGTTTTGGTAAATTTAAGTTTTTTCTTGAGGAGGGGTAATGAGTTTTCTGAATGACAGAATCCTTTAGGACATTAAAAACAAATCACTGAAAAAAATTTAATTATATTATTAAAATTATTTTACCATCAACTTTATCTTTTTCAATGTCGTTGATCTTCATCCCGTTACTCTTGAAAACACGCAAGAGGTCATGGCGGAAAGAATACACGTCTTGGCGCAATTCATTGATGTTGTCCTCTGTTACGGGATGACTCTCGTTTTCTTTCTGTTGAGCCGTTACGTATCTCCACACCAAATTACACATCACGCCCTTCCAAAAAGAAACATAACTTCTTTTTAAGATTCTATGTTGGCTGTCTATAACACACTTAGGATACAGACATCCCCCACAGATTCAAACATTCAACATAAATACAGGGAGATCCAAAAGTAACAGAAAAAGTAAAAATTCAACAATAAAAACACTACCACGATGAAGTTTTTCACAGATATGCACAGAAGGGTATGGAAAATTTTTTATACCGACAAAAAATATTGTCAGAATTGTTACATTTTCAGTTAATAGGTGTTTCTTAAATTGGGATAGTTAAATGGCGCAGCACAGTTTGAAACGCAAGTAGGGTTACAAATGTTCATTGTGTCGGCCGTCATTCATGAGAATAGCAATAAGTTGTCGCATGGTACTCTGTAACGTATCGAAAGGGGTTTCAGTTACAATTCCTGTTACATGATTACGAATTTTTTTCAGTAAGGTCAATGACAACTTAAATAGCAACTGGTAGTAAATCTGAGACAAATATTGTGCTATCTGTCAGCAACAACTATAACTATTCTAGCACTATTTTTTTTATTAAAAAAAAATCTTGTCTTTCTGTGCATTTCTGTGGAAACCGCATCGTGCCACTGTCAATACTTTAAGCATTATTGATTTTTACCTTTTCTGTTACTTATATAAAACTATGTATTACTGTACGCTGCGAAACCCTTTAATAAACTTGTATGCATTTTTAGTCGAATTCAGAAATTTGTTTATTACTTGAGGAAAATTCTCAAATTTGTGCTTCAGATAACTGGGAACCCTTAACTTGATTGCAAAATTTTGGTCTTTTTTTGTCAGAAGCTCTTATTGCACAATGCTTCTTTTTGTCATTTGAACCGAAGAAAGATTAACCGTGCATAGCAATACTTATTAAAATTTTTTAAGATATTGAAAGGACGTGAGTTTGACAAGCCTAAGTTTAACAAAACTATTTAGAGAGACATAGCATCGTGATGTAAAGGCGTATAATTCTGAAAAAGTTCTCAATTTAGGAAAATTTTGAATTTTTGGAATGGAAAACTCACATAATTTAACATGGCGTTTTGGCTTGTTAAAATGTAAGTGTGGGGACATACCCCTGGAACTTTTCTTAGCTATGATAGAAAATAACACTAAAGTCGTAAATGCAATATAGTTAAAATTTCTTTTCAAACAAATTATGCGATTGCAATTTTTTGTGCTGACACTTTTGATATAGAATGAGAGAAAAGGATTATTGAACATTTTTTGTTAGTATTAAGCTTATTTACTTGGGGTGAGTTCAGGGTGGTCTGGTATGAGTAAAAATAGAACAATGATTACTAAAATACTATCACAATGTTCATTGAACAAGAATGGCTCAACATAATTCTTCATTACAATTCATCAAGTAGCCTTAAAATGAATTTGTTCTACATAATCAAAATACTGTTTTATATGATTACTTTATCGGTTCCTGTTTAATGTAAAGAAATAGTACAGTAAGTTTATTTTGATTTGTTTAATGAAATTAATTATTTTGCCTTAATTAATTAACCTTTGTGTTTTATTACCTGATAAATGGAGTCCCTTTCCTTCATCTTGGTTTCTTGTCTCTACAAAGGAGAAAAGTCATTTGTTGTTTGATCATTATTATTTGACTAATAACATTAGAAATAAATTGCAGTGATTGAACAACATTTCAATTATCAAATGAATGGGTTGGATAGTGTATGGACTGGGAAAGACATAAATGGATCACTAATAAAATTAATTTTTTATTGATAGAACTAACTAATATTATTAAAAGTAAATCTAATGAAAACTTAATAAATCAATATGTGTGTGAAAAGTGTTGTTATTACATAATAAAGAGATTGTAGTTAATATTTTTGATATGATCATTTTGAAAATATCTATTTTGGCGAGGATATTTTTGAATACCTTTTTCATATATTTCTGCGAAAGCAATTTAGAATCATCAGGTTCAAATATTTTTTCCCCTTCCACAGCAAAAACAAAGAGTTTTAAACTTTGGAGTGCTTTCTTTATTTTGTCTTTTAGAAGAAATTCTTAGTAGCGTTCGTGATATTATTGCATAACTCTTATATTCTGATGCTTTTAATTTTTAGTAGGTTTACAACTATTTTAAAAGTTAAAATTCATTTTTTTCAAAATATTATATTTAAAGTAAAAAAAATAATTCCAATTGATATTTAATTGGAACCAATATCTACATTTAATCAAAAAAAATTAATACCCATAAATGTAAATATGTGTTATCTGCGAGATCTATATTTTTATTTACATAGATATTAAATATTCTTACTCTTACAATTAAATTACAACTCGGAGACATTTGAGCATATCATGTAAAATATGTTATTATTAAATGTAAACACAGTTTTCTCTAAAAACGGATCTATATAACCGTTAATAGAAATCAGTAATTTTTTCTATATACCGTCCTCCTTTACATATAATCAGTCAGAACTTATTGAATATTTAAAATACCTGCAATAACTATCATGAAAGAAACTAACGAGAGAAAAAATATCGAATATAAATTGAAATTTCGAATAAAACTTTAAATTATAATTCGAATAAAAGTTAAAATTTCTAAATTAAAAAAGCACTATACGAATTTTTAACGTAATTTTTGTGCTTACCTAATTTTGCCATTTCGCACCTTACATAGCTTACCATTATCTAACTTTTAACAAATAAAAAAATGTAACTACTCTGCATATATGATAACAAAAATCTATTATACAGCGCTGGCTTTCTGGTACACTCATTACTTTAAATTCAAGAAAAGTTTTACTCACCCAGATCGACATATATTTGTAAAGAGACCCTAATACTTTGAACAACTTTACACCTTACCTTGATTTACTGGTAACTATGACCGAGAAAATAATTGCTTTAAAGGGTGCTACTATCTATACATTACCTTCTATCTAAGGCAAGTTTTTCAGCTCACCCTTATAGACATATCCTTAAAGGTCTTTTTCTTTCCACATAGTTTAAGTACGTGCTTAAAGGTAGGAAATATGTTAAACGGAGGAGGTACTGTGTTTCCTTCTTCAAAGTAGTTCATGAAAAGTGCAGTTCGTGCAAACTTCCATTCAGCATCCGCTCTTTCCTATAAAATATTCAATAAAATGTAAGTATTAAATATAATTGGTTTATATATTTCCACTTTTCTATTTGAATTATAAATCATATATTAATCATTTATTTCTCATGTCTATTGCAATAGCAATGTTGAATTTGGTTTTTGAGTGCTTTAAAAAAAATTCGTGTAAATAAGTATTTAGAAAAAGTTTGCGTAAATGAATATTCAGAAAAAGTTCGGGTAAATGAATATTCAGAAAAAAGTCGTGTAAACGAGTATTCAGAAAAAGTTCGTGTAAATGAATATTTAGAGTTTGTGTAAATGAGTATTAAAAAACTCATGTAAATGAGTATTCAGAAAAATTTCGTGTAAATGAATATTCAGAAAAGTTCATGTAAATGAGTATTAAAATAAATTAGTGTATATTTTTATTTACATATAAAACTACTTTTTGTCAAAGATACGTTGGTCTATCAAACTTAGAATTCACATTACATTTTTTATAAGAAAATTATGTTTTGATCACATGGACACGGTGCAAACTCCGATATAATTAAAAATGAAAATTGGACTGAAAAAAAATATTTCATGTGATGAAAGTTTATTTCGTTCTTTCGTTATGTGAAAGAATAGGAATTTAAAGTTTCTTAAAAGAGAATTTTTTATAACTATATATTAGTGTGTACAATATAACATATATTGTATACAATATATGGTAAGTGTACAATGTATGTAAAATTATAATATGAGTATTCTATAGCCGCATATTTTAAAAAAAATATAGAAAGAAAATAAACGAATTTTAATTAAGATTCAATTTAATTTGATTATAATTATTCAAATATTTAATTTTACTTATAATATAGTGACACATTAAAAAACGATAATTTACCTACCTTAAATCTAGTCATTAATGAAATGAACACTTATTGTTGTGATGGTAATAAAATTAGATTTATTAGCTTTATATGATATAAATCAAAGCCAAACAATTTGGATAATTTAAAAACACGACTATTTAAGTATAAAGATTGGTCAAATTAATGTAATATGTGAAATTAACTTACAGAAATGAGATTGTAAGAGTTGCTCATCATCGCAATGAGAAGGTTTAGCAAAACCACCACATTGATGACAGAATACGATCCAAACATAAGCAAACCCCAGAATCGAGTGTAACTTTTAATTCCCGTCAATTCAAAATTGCTGATGTCAACCAGTCCAAAGCTTGCCCAGAAGAGAGTTTGTGATGATTCGAACAGGCTGTAGATAAAACAGGATATTTTCTACTGGCATATTTTATTTATACTATAATAAATATGTCATTAAACTGAATTACTAAAATGTAAATTACCATAAATAGAGGAGTATAACATTTAACAATAACATTTTATAAATAAGATTTTAAAAATTCATTCTCTTCGAGATCCTTAGCAATTTATTTTTAATTGAATATTTAACATATTGTGACTTTAATTTATAATAAATAGATACATACAGTGTGTGAAAATAGAATTTAACACACTGTTCTTTGTAGAATATCAAGTAAGGCTTTTACAAATAATGCAAATAAAGATTACAAAAATAACAATAATACAAAATAAAATCGTATGGTTTTATTTTACTAAACTACCACATTTTGCCATCATTCAATGCGTTCATATATAATTATTAAAATATCGAGTACGTGTAAATAATTTGTAAATTTCAAACGTATTGTACTGACTTCGAGAATCTTCTCCATGCTAAGCAAGCATCTCTTTGAGTTGTCCAGTTTTCGGTGCCTTCTGGTCCACTGAAGCATTGCTTTTTTTCCATGTCTGCGTAATACCAAAGCAGTTGGTTGAGGCCACAAGCGAAAGCGAATAAAACCAATGCGTAGATGAAAAAGAACTTGATAATGTCGATCACCATTCTTCCTAGGGAAATCTGCAGTGGTCCCAAGTAAGGATTGATTGAAAATATATGGATCAATTTAAGGGCCCTAAAATCAAAAAGTTCAAAAACTTGGTATGGTTTCTAGTGTTTAATATATAGAATAAGGAGTAGAGTATAATTTGAATGTGTTCAGAGTATTTCTAATTCAAATAGGCTTTTTTTTAAATATTGTTTATATAATTTTCGAATAATTTTAATTAAACTGAACGAACTACTTTTTGATGCGTGATTTATCTCAAGTGACCTTGTAAAACTTATGTAGATTTAGTATATTTACGGTAAATTAATTATATATTACTTCAAAATGCGAAACTTTTATGTTCAGTAAGGAAACGACACTTTAACGAAGTAATTATTGAAGAGGAAATTAAATTAGAAATAAGCAAAATTTTATCATTTTTCATTTCTAAAAAAATAAAAATATTCATTTTTGCAGCGCATTTTAAAATGTACTTTTTAGATTGCATTTTTATTTGCTTTATTAAAAATCGATATTAAAAAATCAATTGAATATCCTTCTAGGTTGATATAAGGACAAAACGTTAATAAGAGCGAGTAAATTTAGTACGAATATAATAAATTAAACAGATATGACAATATAAGTATTTTTTTGTGTCAGATATATCGGTCTAACAATATAAACAGGATTTATAAAAAATATAGTTCTTGCTTTAAAATTATTTCCCACTTCTTTTAACAATAAATCATCTACATATTGCCCAACGTTTAAAAAATATTAAACATTTTAATTACATTTATTGAATTGTCGAATTCATTGTTTAGAAAATTAAATTAAGGAAAGCGACGGCCTATTAAAATTAATATAAATCACAAATTTTACAGTTACTGAAATTTAAATGAATCCTAGTTATAAACTGCAGGTATCATTCTGCGGAATCGATTTTATTACGTACGCAAAAACATTCCCGGCAGCAAATAAACCATCGGCTATCAACATAGGATCATATGCATTCCATGCTTCTCTTGGAATGTACACTGCCATTGGATTTGTGGAAATTTCTGCTTGAGCCTACAAAAAAACATTAAAATTAGTTTCATTGGACCAATATAGTAATGCTAGATTATAACCTTAAGGCTCAGGATATATATGATAGTTATTTACTGTCTTGGAACTGAAGTTTTGACTGGTTATTATCCGGAGTAACTTGCCAAATGCTTACACCAGATTCGAGTGTTTCATGAAATGTAAAAACACCATTTCAAAGTCCTAGATATTAGGTATTTTTATATGCTATGCGAAAGTTTATGAATGTCGAATAGTAATACTGCTAATATGAGAAGATTTATTTGGAAATCTCTCATATGTATCCTAGCTTCAAGTTAACAATTTCCTAGAAGGATAATTTGTGGATATTTAAATAACAAGGATAAAAAAAATTAAACAAAATTCCTTTTGTATGTTGTAGATCTAATTCATATAAATTATATATTAAGATCTTTTAATTTTATCGCAAAAAAACTTAATTGAAAAAATATTATACAGAGCATAAATGAACTGATATTTATTATAAAATTTCGTAGAGTTACTTTTGTATATTTTATTTTAAATTGCCTGCCTGAATTGTTCAACATATACTAAACATTCTAAATTTTCTAGAATATTTTCTGAAATATTCAGTTAAATACTTTGAAATGTTTTTATTGATTAAAATTTTTTCAACGACAATTTCACGTTAATATATTTGCGAGTTATTAAATGCAATTTTTAGTTTGATTTGTTTTTATTGTTAAAAATAGAACAATGCACAATTTTTATTTTATAAAAGTTGAAAATATTGTTACCTCACAGTGTCAGTTGTTAGAATGAAACATAAAATAATCCTAACCAACAGTTGTGCATTTGATGATCATATATATTATTTCTGTAGTAAAGATCCCTTTTAGGGCTTTTAGACGTAACAAATCTTAACACATGAGGTGTCAAACGAAAGAGAATTTGATAGATCAGTGACGAATCGTACTGTCATCTTATGAATATCAACGTTTTTTTTTTTTAAATGAATTTAAAATAATTCATTTTAACGTTTATTTTAGTTCATGCGATAATTATCGCTCGAGCAGCTATTCAAGTTAAATGTTTTAATATTTTGAATTCCGAACCTCCTAAAAAGAATAAGATGTTACCTGAAAGTAAGCGAGAACCCGCATTCCTGCTGTGAGAACATAAAGGCTGTTCCTTGTGAAGTCAATTATATTCCACATGTTGTGAAAATAAAGAACCAAACCTTTTTTCCAAAATTCTCTAGTTTCTTGTCCAATATGCGCTAAAAAGATATTATAAACGATTCTTCACAAAAGTATTATATAAATTTGAAATGTATCATACAATCAATACTAATGAATTGAAAATTCGGTTTCATAATGCCATTGAGTGCTCTAAAAAATTTTCTCCTGATAATAATAAATCATTTGCTGAAAAGTATATTTTTATACTTGCAAAATAATAATAAAAAAAATTCTTTTAAGGCAGACCTCTTTATACTTCTTTAAAAAATTCTATATTTCTTTAAGAAGTTTATTTATTTATTATTTTCCATTAATCTCAATTTTACATTACTTTATATTAACCCTTTCTCCCTCCCCATTGTCGCTTCAACCCTTTAGTGCATAGTGTAGCATATATGCTACACAACTTTAAAATGACCGCTAGTTGCATCTACTGAGTGTTATGCTAACTATTATGGTATTGTTGCATAGGTAAGCATGTGCCTATTTCTTATAACTGCCGCTTGGTCCCGTATCTTTCTAAAATGATTGTGATAAAGACAATCAATTGCTTCCAGGTCTGTTCTAAAACTGGCTCGTAAAGATGAAGTTTTCGAAGATTGTTTTATTACTTATATAAGTATAATATGGCTCTACAAAAAATCCTAGCTAATAGCAGAGGAGTGTAGATTGTATTTAACTATATTTTCATACTTTTTGAAAATTATTTTAGTAATTACACATGATTTTGCATATATTTTACATAACGGTTTTAAATTATTATTTAATAAAATAAACACTTTTGATTTTTTTTGTATATTTTTTTAGCGGTCCAGGGGCAAAAAAAAAATTATTTTATTAAAAAATAAAAAGTTATGCACTAGAGGGTTAAAACAACACTGAATTGAAACTAAAGCTATTATATTTTCTTGGATTAATTACTTTGAGGGAATTTTTTTAATTACCAACTCTGACAAAACTATTTCTTCGATATTAAACGCACTTTGAGGCTAGTGCTTCTTATTTTGTAAATAACTTAGAAAAATTCATGAGTCACTCTCACAGAGAATTGTTTAAAGACATCAGTGCGTTTTTGCATTTGTGTTTTTGTTAAAATCTACCATTGTTTGGCTTTTTTGCTAATAATGTGACATCAGTGCGTTTTTGCTTTTGTGTTTTTTGTTAAAATCTGCCATTGTTTTCCTTTTTTGTTAATAATGTGACATCATTGCGTTTTTGCATTTGTGATTTTTGTTAAAATCTGCCAATATTGGGATTTTTTTGCTAATAACGTAAATATTTTTTAGCATGAACTTAATTAATTAAGCCTGATGGTTGAAAATGGACAATGAATGCTTTAAAAAGGTGCCCCATTGATACTTTATGATGTTCCATTGATGCTTTTTATTTTATTTCTAAATGAATAATCCAAAAATTCTATAAAAATTGGTGTCACATTTAGATGCCGAGAAAACATAATTTAAAAGTAAAAAAGTTTTTTACTACGACAAAAAGGTTGGGGCTAAAAGTGTTAACACAGATAAATATGAGAGATTTCATTGTGGGGTATCATTTATAGATTTATGTGAATCAATTTTCTAACTTAAAAAAAACATAAAAATATTCATAAATTAAATTGCATGATCAAAGAACCAATATATATTAAAAAACCATCACGGAAAAATATATTAAACTTTAGAAAAATAAAATAAAGGATAAATAATTTTTATCCCAAAAATATTTTATTCTTATATTTGCACTATTTATATTATAATTTTTTGTTAGTGGAAAATAATTGTTTTATTCTAATAATAAGTCAATAAAAAATTGTTTTATACTAATAATAAGTCAATAAAAAATTGTTTTATACTAAATATAGAAAATCCCCAAAAGTTGAACTAATGCTGTTATATTGCACTTAAATATTTAGTCATGTACCAAACTATATTGAAAGCTTATCTCATTACTACCTAACTAAAAAAAATCAGCATAAAAACTTTATCAATGTTATGAAATGGAAGGCTTTATGTAGGAATTAAAAAAATTTTAAAACCGCGGTTTTTGTTCTAACTTTATTTCTAAAGGCTGCAAAAAAACTTCAATTACACAACTTTTATGAGGGTTTTATGGTAATTTTTTTGGCTGGGTATATTATTATGATTAAATGTATGACTAGACATGACGTTAATTTCTTTACTTACCTATAATATAAATCAGTATCGTTGTTTCGAGGATAGTTGGTGGTTGACCACGTTGTCGCTTCAAAGCTTCTTTGGAATGTTCTTGAGTTTCTTCACTTCCAAACCATTGAGATACCAGGGTTTCTACTCTTTGCGAAGCCAAGATCAAAAGTACTAAGAAAAGAAAATATTTATAATATTTGGAAATACACCTTTAAATCCAGCTAAAACTATATGAGAATTTGTATATAAGAATGTTTTTAAGGAAAATATGATAAGAACTATTTGTCCTAAAAAAACTAAATGAATTAAATTTAATTTTTTTCACATTCTATAGGGTATTCATACTAATTGATACCACTAATTACCAATTGATACTACTAATATCCTTTTTTAATCCAAATTATTATATTTTTAATAAAAATCGCACAAAGTAGTTTTTGATACAAAAATATTTTTTAAGAAGCTTATCTTTAAAACTTCAAAATACACTTATTCATTAGAAAAAAGTGATTTCGTTTCTTTTGTTGAAATTTTCTGTTTATGTTGTATAAATGAGTTTTATTTAGTTTATTGTAAGCCGCTTAAGTATGAAAGCAACTTACTACAGTTAATATTTGAAATAAAGTTTATCAAAATCATTACAATTAAGTCAAAATGCAATATATCGAGAACATAACTGTATATGACTAAATCTTAATAAAAATATTCAGTAGATGAAGGTGTAATGCTGAAATTTTCTAAAAATATATTATTTTATGGGTAAAGATTTAAGGGTTTATTATTCATATGAATTGCAATACATTTATAAATTTTACCAAGATAATTATATCGCAGTAAATCGAAACAAAATTAAGTCAAACTGCAAATGACAAACTCTATATCGCATTTAGTAGGAGCGAAAAAGGAGCTTTGAAAAGGCGAAAGGAAAGCATCGTTAGTATTTTTTTTTTAAAATATTGTTTAGTTTTTAACGAAAGTAGAGACAAATAATGAAAAAATATTAGGCAAAGAGCCGCCAGTTTATTAATACACAGTTATATGATAATCATATACGTGTGTGTCATTTATCCTCTTGAATTAAATTTATATTAAAGTTATAAGTCTAAGGTTCTATGCATTTTAGCCTTACATTTCTTTAAACTTTTTCGCGTTTTACTTTTTTTCAAAAGGTGCAACAAGTCTCGAAAAATTATTTTGTCGCCAATGGTGTGTGCAACGTGTGCCACCGCACAGACCCCGCTTTTTTAGAGAGGCCCGGGCATCTAGTTAAAAAAGCAATAAAAGTATTCTGAAGGAAAATGAATTCCAATTTTTTTAAAACTCCGTTATATATATATATATATATATATATATATATATATATATATATATATATATATATATATATATATATATATATATATATATATATATATATATATATATAAGAAGTTAAGTAGGAAAAAGTTAGATTTAATTTGTGTGTGGGGGAGGGGATTTTTAACACTCCAAACTAAAGGGCCCGTCGTGGTTAGTACAGGACCCCGAAGCAGCTAAGGACGACCATGTTTGTCTCATGGCACCTTTATCTACTTATATCTTCAGTTATGAAAAGATTTTAAAGAAAATTAGTTGTTAGTTATATTTTAAAAGTTATATAGTTTCAATAAAACATTTGTTTTGTACTATTAAAATAAATAAAAAACTTTACATACGGAGGAAAAAAAGATAAGAAAATGAATGAATAATAAATTTGAAGAATGGCTTTCGAACTAATTTCCCACTTGCTGTATTAGGAAACAGCATGTAAAGTATGGAGTAATAAGGGAACAGGACTCCAATCTTTATGATATCCCAAAGTTGATACACAGGATTTTGCTTTCTGAAACCCGGTAATCCATCATACCACAATGTACTCAATAGCTGCTGAACGTTGGGATGAGCTACAAACTGGAAAGAAACAGACATCTTTAAGTTAAATATTATAATAATTTGTTGAATTTTGCTTGGGTTGGGTTGGTAGGTTTGGGTTAAGTTGAGTAGATTGTTTGGATAGGTTGGTTGAGTAGGTTGGTTGATTGGATAGGTAGACTAGTTAGTTTGTTTTGGTAGGTATGTTAATTATGTAGCTATCTTACCTTTTTTTGTTTGTACTTGATGGCCATTTCCACTCTGGCAAGTGGCATGTGCTCTCCATGCTGGTATGGAGGACGAGTGGGATCATAATTGAGAACCATCTCTAATTCTCGAGAGCTTCTGGCATGATCTAACAAGGCTGTGGCAAAATCCTGACATCGTGATCTTAGTTTCTAGAAATAAAATAATATGTTTTCCAAAATTCATCTAGTTTTCAGCAAATAATGAATTTCCTCAACGATTTTTTTATTGAGATTGATTTGAGCTTCCTCTTGAACAAGGCTGCAACGGGACTATTTCCCTTCATTTATTTAAAAATGTGTATGTCTTTTTAAAATTTAAAACATAATTACTTGAAACTATTAGAAACAAAAATATTGTTGGGCCAAAACTTTAAACCTATTGGGTAAGTACGGATGGTATGGATATTCAAACGAATAAATTAGTCAAAATCGATTGACCCTAGTTTTACAATGCATACAAAACAATTTTCCCGAATACTTACTACATATTCTTGTTGAAATTCATTTTCAGCAAAGCTTAGTCTACGCAGTTCCCAAGAAAGCTCAAAAGCTGTAAGTATCGGGTCAATAGAAGACAGGGAAATCAATGACGGCGATGACAGAGCACGGTATGCATTGATTCTTGACCTGGAATGGCGAAGGCAATCATCTTCCATTGCCTGTACGCAATCTTTGCAACGACAGCGAACGTCATGAGGCATGGGCAATGTGGCCCCTCTGTCCAAAAGAATCTTCAAGATCTCATAGTTGTCTTTGTGGGCTGCCAGAAGGAGAGGGGTGATTTCTGAAGTGAAAGTCGAGATGTCACGATCAACTTTTTCCCAACTCTGAAAACAAAATTTATTCATTATTTGGTTACAACAGAAGATGAAATTAGTAATAATTTAATAATTCTATTTTGCTCTTGTCTTTTTCATATATTAATAATTGTTCCTTAGTTCAGCTCTACTCATAACTCTATGAGATCTAAACTGTTCTGATTTAATTAGGCGTGAAATATCTATTTGGAATATATATTATATACAAATCTGTTTTAATAAAACTTAATATGAGGTGTTGAAACTTTATCTTTTAGAAAACTGTCGTATTACTGTTACATTCATTTACTTTATTGGTACAGAAAAACGTCTGTTTGTACAGTTAACTAAAACTGCAAATGCCGTCACTTTATGTTATCAGATGCTTACAATAGCACAAAAACAGATGGGCTGAAAAATATCAAAATCCGTCGATCAAAAATTATTACTATGGACCATTGTTCTTCATAGATAGATAGAGAGAGAGATGACGTAAATAGAGATGACATTTGTAGTAATATATAGAAGTTATAGGTAAGGCAGTAAGATCATGTGTTGTGTATATGATGCAAAGCCAAAAGAAGCTTGGCAAAATTAGACCAAGTAGGCAAAAATATGCGAGAACAGACACAATTTTATGCATTGCAACCTAAATTAAATAAAAAAAATTCGTAATATTATTAGAAGTATAGAAGAAATTGGAAGTTGGGTTAATCTTCTCGAAAAGTCGCTGTTGAAAATCTTCATTCATCTCAAAACTACTGAAGGCACATGAGCATGTATCAAACTAACTTCGAAAATACTTCAATACTGTGACCGAATTAGTAAAATTGAAAATTCAAATGTCATATGACATTTTTACTGACATGTGGATCTCCTTCCTTGTGTACTATTTCCTCATGCTCCAGAAGAAGATCTACAGCTTCCACATATTCAGCATCGATAGCGTGCAGTAGAGCGTCTCGACTCTCAGCTCCTCCTTCCAGTAGTAGTTCCAACATCTCGAGGTTCTCGTTGTCGATGGCCATCAGGGTAGCCGAACGACCCACAGGATCCTTGCAGTTGATGTCCATTTGAAGAGTCGGATTTTTGGTGATCATTTCTAGTAATCTAGGAGAATACATAGAAACGTTAAACATTTCAGTATGACTTTCATAAAAATATGAAGTGTTTGCGTATGTATCACGTTCATTTAAATTAAAGTAGTTAGAGTAGCTGAACGACACACAGGATCTTTGTTGTTGATGTCCAGTTGAAAAGATTGTGTTTCGGTGATCATTTATAGTAATCTAGGAGAATACATAGAAAAGGTAAACGTTTCGGTATGACTTTCATCAAAATGTGAATGAAGTGTTTGATTGTGTTCTATATAATATTACGTTAATTTAAGTTATTGTAGGCGAAATAAGCATGATTTTCAAATAGATATTACTATGTGTAAGGGTGAAGGAAGTGATGATAGGACAAATCATTGCCATAATGCGTACATGTAATTAAGTGTATGTGTGTTTCCTATGTATTCCAATTATTTATTATTATTTTCAATAGACTGGCACATGCTTTTTTGCTGTTGATTAATGAAAGGAGGGGCCCATATATCCGCCGAGTAGAAGGAGAGCACTTAATAGGTCACTTTCGTACCCAACACGAAAAAAATAACATTAGTATCTTAACCGAGTTTCAAACCCAGGCAATTTGTGCTTGGGTAGTAATCTCTATTTACGAGATGATGTGGGTGTCTTTATAAAATTAGTAAATAAGTTTGATCTGTTATACTCAAAAGTTTTATTAGGAATTGTATACCCAAATATGTATATATTTACCTGGTTACTCTAACTACATCCCCTCTCTCGACTGACAGAAGGAACTGTTTCTCCAGAGGCTCCAGCTTTCTCAAAGATGGGTGCTGGCTGTATATGAGGTTGGCGGACCACGCCCTTTCCTCTTTTCCGTTGCTCTTAGCCATGCTTGTTCTACAAGGGTTAAAATACAGGTAGCTGAAATTGAATACAAGTGTTTGAATTGCATTAATACACTGTTAAAAAGGTGGTTGTTGAGGAAACTTTCGTCATTTTTAACCAAACAAACTACGATTAAATATTTCGTCAAATGAGAAAATTCATTTTGCCGTTTTTTCCCACAAAATTTATTTTGTCAAAATGGGGATGATTTCAAATAAAATTCGACGGCTTATCTCGAATCATAGATCTCTTGGACCGAAGACAGTCTATAATCAACCAACCAATCCAACGTCTTAGAGAAAAAGCGCAACCGCCACAGAAAAACACGAGGACATGTTTCATACCTTTAACCGATAGATATTTATGAGATAAAAGTACGATTCGTCAATGGTCCATGGAATTTTCTTTCTTTTGATTCCTCGTGTGGTAAGATTCGTTGCGTCTAAGGGACGTAAAAGAGATATTTACTACAAAAATAATATATATGTGTGACTGCTTTTAGCTGAAAAAAACACTCAGAAATAACACTCTCAGTCTTAAACATCTACCGATGGTCATAGCTGTTTTCGTCAATTTTGACAATCGTTTCGTCATTGAATCACGTGACTGTTGAATGAACCGTCGCCAATAGCCCACTGTGCAGATCTAGTGCGACGTTAATTAACCAACCAATCTTTCTGGTGGTAGGAGCTCATTCGATTCAATTTTTGGTTATTACATGTATATTTCCACAGCAATGAGCTTTTCTGGCTTGATTGGTAGCGTGTGCCACTTCGGGCTAAGATAATCATGGTTTGAGTCATGCCGTCAATTTTATATTTGAAATCGTCCTCATTTTTGACGAAATATTTAGTAGAAGTATTTCGCAGACAGCTGTTTCTTTAAAAAATGAATATCCATTTTTAACAGTGAATTTATTGTGTTTACATATAATACATTACAGTTTACAGATTACATACTCATCACTACTATTTAACTGTGACGAGTTTAATAAATCTTTTGGAGTATATTTTCGAAAGAAAAAAAAATGGTACATAACTCTTGCTTTTTACTCTTAAAATTTCGTGTCCTTTGGTACGGAGGCTGTTATCCCCTGCTGTTTTAAAATACTTTATGCATTGGTGTTCTTAAGTTAAAATAGGTGAAGTTGCCTATAAGTTGCCAAAATTCAAAGATTAGAAAACAACATATTGTTATGTCTACCTCCAACTTCAAATATATATTAAAAGAATCAACTACATTGTAGTAATTACTATATAAAATAAATTTAATTGCCCAGTATGAACCAAATGGATATTTTGAACAAATTAATTAATAATTTAGTTAACATTTTATATAAATGTTTAAAACAAATACCATAAATTAAATAATATAATAATGGGAAAGTGCCACTTGAAAAATAATTCAAATTGCACAACGAAGTTTAACAAATAGTTTAACTGTAGATATAATAGTCGAAAAACAAATGCTACCAAATTTCCATCAGAAGTAAATATATAAAGCAGATAATAGTAAGCAGAGAATTAGCAGAGAACAGTATACTGAATCCAAAACTTTTGTATTATAAATTAGTTATTTCCTTTAAGAATATAATTTTTTTTTAAAGTTTGCTCCTTATTAAATTCTATCAACTTTTATAAATTATTATGTGTTGTTTTAGTTATAAATATTAATTATAAATTATTAAGTGTTGTTATGTGTTACATGGTGTGTTTTTAGGTAATACTATATCAAAAAGATTCGCTGTAGTATAGATAGATAGCTGTTTATACTATTTGAAAATTTAAAAAAAATATTGGCTTTCAAAATAAATGTCGTATATTAAAATATCACTTTTATAATGGTTTTGATTTCTTTTAATACAAACTCAAAGTGTAGTGGCGAAAAAGTCTTGAACAAATCTTACTATTTATTTGAAATACTCTTAAAAATATCACTAATGAGTACATCACTAAATATAAAAACATATCGCTAATGAATGTACTGTAGATATCTCACTATTCAAGTATTAGAGTAAAAATCATTGATATCGTATTGGGATTAAATTTATTAATGAACCCATGTCGTTTTGCTGTACATCAGCTACTAGATTTGATGAAAAATGTCAATTTTTAATACTGTAATTAAATTCTCGTTATCAATTAAAAATTTTGATTTTAATACATTAAATTAATAATATTTTTTTAAATGTAACCAATAACTGAATTTTTATATTTCGTACAAAAACTAGATTTGCATTAGGTTTTAGGTTTGAATATCGGATTAAGCATTTAGTCAGCATACTTGTGATTCACTTAGTAAATTCTTATTCAATCAACATCAAAACATGGAATAACTTTCCTGATTATATAGTAATTCTTCGGGAGTTGGTAGTTTTAAAAAGCAATTGGATTGGCATTTTTGGATCGTTATTTCGACAGGGCTAACTTGACCGGGCCTATAGCCTGTAGTTAGTTGTCAATATTTGTATTAGAGTGTTTCTGTTGGTATTTTTGACGTTATTTGTATATTCAAAGGTCATCTCCAAATACCAAACAGCTTATTATGTTATTAAAGTGAGTAATTATCTTTAAATTGATAAAAGTTTTTTAAATGATATATAATCCATACAAAGTTTATTCAAAAATAAGTATAAGTTAACAAGTTCTGCTATATAAAGATTAAACAAACATTATCGTTATATAGATTAGCAATATATTTGTCCTTAATTAACTTATATAAGTTGGCTATACATATGTAGACACCGCTATATCTACTCAATTTAATTAAGAAAACAGTTTGAATTTTTTATCTAAAACAATAAATATTACTAAGTAACTTCTAATTATTATGAAAAATTGCTTAAAAAACACATTTTAGTATTTTGTATCATCTAATAACTGCATGCTTTTGCATTTGAATAAAAAAATTAATTAAAAATATTTAAAATAAAATCTTGACCTACCTTTGTTTACAGAGATCAAATTTCTGCAAGTAATATTAATTTTGTTACCCTATTACAATAAACATTGTTTGATAAGGGATAGTTGGAATCCCACTGCGAACTTAGAGTGGATGTTAGTTGAATAAGAATTGACTAAGTGAATCACAAGTATGCTGACTAGATGCTTAATCCGATATCCTATGAAAGGCTTCAGCATTTCTCGGGCTTCTCTCTTGCGATTGTCCGAAGTCGCAAAATGTTGATTTAAACACGTGTTTGGTAATAGAGTGACGTCCAATATTGTAAACCACAGACCACAAGGGGTCGTATTTACAGTAAGGGCAGAAGTGTTAGTATAACCAGGGCCTGATTATCGAATAGGCCCGTGAAGCCCAGGCTTACACTTAAAAATTTTTGTAAGGACCCCAAAATCACACAATTTGAACACCCTTAACATAGTTTATTTTTAAATTTACTTTAAAAAAATTGCATCACAATCTTTCGTAAAAAAAAAAGTTGCCGCTTGTTAAATTTGTTCGAATATTGGGGAAAACAAAAGTTATGGCAACTACTTGTACATTTCTAAGTAGATGACATAAAACGAAAAAATATTGTTTATATTAACTTGATTTAACGTATCTAAGAAATTGTTGCTTATATTTGTTATACTATAACCATTTACATCCTATAACCTTTTATTTGTTGTATAATAAATCAAGTAGTGTTAAAAATTGGAACAATGTGACCGGAAGAACTTGTATGTATTAAGTAATCCTTGAAACGGTGTTTCAGAATTAAAAACAAATTGTGGTGTATGTTTGATGTATCATGTGTTTAAGAAAAGAAAATAAAGGCTAAAAAAATTATTAGAGTTCAAATCTTTGTGTATAATTTATAAACTCTTTATGTTTTTTAGTTTTAGCTTGGTGATTGAGGGCAGTAAGCTATTCAGAGCATAAAACCTCCAATCACATAAATCATATCTATTAAACTCTTTTATATGTTGCTGATGTCTAAAAAGGTAGAAATAAATAAATATAGAATTAAGAAATTATATTAAAATATTTTTAGTAAAGTTAAAAGAGATTAGGGGAGGTGGGATATTTTGTTTTATACCAAACATGATTAAGAATAATTTTGAACCAAATATTTACAAGTTATAGTGCATGTAGAATTCTATCAAATATATCTATTTAATTTTTTTCATAATTGCAATTAGTGCAGCAGGTACTAGAAATATTATTAAATTAAATTAATTATTAAAATTAAATTAAATATTAAAATTAAATTAAATATTAAAATTAAGTTAATTATTAAAATTAAATTATTAAAATTAAATTAATTATTAAAATTAATATATTAAAATTAAATTATTAAAAATAAATTAATTATTAAAATTAAATTAATTATTAAAAAAAAATTATTAATCTAAAATGGTTTTTAAGCGTCAAGTTCAAATTATTAAAGTTGTTAGGATTTCCCGTACAATGTATAATTTCCCACTGCTTTGCACGATTTGTGCGAATTACTAATGAATTGTACGTTTTTCATGGGAACTTTCAATGCAAACGAATTTAACAAAATATTTTAATATGATCGATGACAACTGACAATTATATATTTTACTTAAAAATTACTTGTAAATGTTACTATATTTACAAAAATTTCATGAAAGAGAACATGAATTAGAGTAAATATAACCAGCAAATTCATCACATTCTTACTTTATTTTTTATAATTTGCAAACACGAAATAATTTAAATTTAGTATTATGAACTTGTTCTAAAATTCTTAATAATCAGATTATTTTTGACGAAATAATTACATTAAAATTTTCTCACGGTGTATATAACATTGTCTTTAAAACTGAGCTTTGACGCTTATCAACTTTATCCTTGGCTTTGAAAGAATACTTGAATAAGAAGTAGTTATTTTGGTGGCGACATCTAGTGCACTAGTAAAGAACGAAAATAAATCCGAGAAAAATATAGGTGCTTGTCATCCATCACACACACACACACACACACACTCACTAAAGGGTGAATAACAGGCCTTGACATAAAACTCTTGACTTGAAAAAATATACATATAAGTAATGAAAGTTATTGTATTTTATTTGGGTCGTTTAGAAGTAACACAGATAAAAATATCAGCTTAATAAAATTATTATCATGAAAGATATGATTAAAAGTTTAAGAAATTCCATTCCAACATTACGACTTCAAAACTTTCGATATTCATAATTAAACTACTTAACCGAATGACTTGCAAATTGATATTCAACGATAAATTTTGTCGTAGATTCTAAATATTGAATCAAAATGGGGTGTTGCTATTGGAAATTTTAAAGTTGGTGCGGATTTTAATATGAAGATAGTCCCCTATGCAAATTTTTTGTATATGAATGTGTAGTAGACTTTATTCCATACAAAATGGTATATTAAGTTTAGCTCTGCTATAAAAACTTACGAAATAATCATTGGTGGTTCGTTTTTTCCCCCGGCTGTACAAAGTTTACATACATATATGATGAAAGAAAGGGCGTCTAATTTATTTTTAGAATTAAATAAAAATAAAAAGGGCGATACGAGTCTGCGTTTGGGTTGATTCGTACAAAAACTAAGAAAAAAAATCGCTCGCTTGTTTTTCCAGAAATTTAGATAATACTCAAAGAGCAGGTGTTTTCACGGGCTAACAAAAACAATAAATTAAAAACCATTATAGAAAACATGGGAGATGGCTTTGTTTTAGAATAAACTGGCAACTTATAATGAAATATTTTAAGATTAACGAAATTATGTGGTCTTGGCTCGAAGAGCCATACCACAATATGGTTTCCATAGCATGTTTTGGAGCATCTTGTTTTTACGACCCAGTTTGACGATCTTTTCCCTTTGTTATCTTTATTTCAAATTAAACCTAACATGACGTCATCGTGTTTGTCTTTTCTTAACTTTTTTTCTATTTTTATGATTTTTACAGTTATTCGGTTTTTAATTTTTTTTATTTGACTTACAGTGGGAGGGGTTTGAACCTCCCCCCAACCCTACCTACGTGCCTGGATATGGGTATTCCATCTATTGGAAAACCCTTACCCCACAACCCAATGGATTTAAACCCAATAAAATTTAAATGTTGGGGTTTAAATTCAAATATAGATTTACTTAAACTTCCATGAAACGCATCATTATCTAAACGGGCTATATAATCACTTGTCGGGGCATCTCCCTCATGATAATATCTTGCACAACGGACACTTTCCTCTTTAATACACTGTAGACACGGCACTGTACTCTGTTAATGGGATAGTCATATTTGGCTATAGTTGTGTCAAGAGTTTTGGCGTGTTCCAAGATCACTAAGGGGCTTGTTCTTGGTTAAATTAAATACATTTGGGAATTACAAAAATACTATCAAGAATACACACGAGAGCTCAAAACTTCCATTTTATTGTAGAAAAGTTATTAGAAATTAATTGCACAAAACCTTAATGATTTTCAGCTGACACTGAACGAAACGCTTCAACAGCTTTCAATATGTCCTCTTCTGAATGTGATGCAGATATCATGACCCGTATTCTTGCTCGATCTATAAAATTTAGACAATTATTGTTTCCAGATATTTTACATATAGCTGCAAAGTTTTGCATAACATGCAAAGTTTTTAGAATAATTATAAGCTTCATAATATAACACCCGTTCAGTCAGGTACATAACAAAGGATCCGTGGAAGACATCTTAAATTTATTAGATTAAACAGAATGTCACTTACAGGAATAGAACACTTATCGTTTGTATACAAATACAATGTACACTTTTATTCTTATATAAATATATCACAAGGTCACAGCGATTTTGATCAAGTACAACTAGTAAATTTTTGAGAGATGTACTCCACAACCACATTAAAATTTCTTAATCATCCTTATAAACTAACGAAATCCAGCCAATGAAAAACGCCTACAATTAAAGTATTTTATAAATATCTTTTAAATTTTGTTTTAACCCCATCAGCTGGAAATGAATTCGACACATGCGCTACCAAAAAAGACTATTTAATTTCTAAATTTAGAGAAGTGTCAGCTGAATCAAATACATCGAAAATAAATGTTTTAAAGCGAAACAAATAGTCAACTGCCGTTTAATGCTACTCATAAATTATCCGTTTGAACCAGTTTCAAGCAGGATGGCAATGTGGCACTCATAATTCACGGTCAAGAGGTTAAAAGGATTGTTATTGATTTGCATTATATTTTAGCTATTAAATGTATCATAAGAAAATACTGACGACCATATTACTTTATTTGTACAAAACTTTGAAAAGTATAAGTGAGTAAATATTTGATGCCATCAACCAATTAATTGCTCGCTTATCTCCTATAGTGCTATAGTCTTACAAGGTGCGTTCCATAAGTAATGCGACCAAATTCATAAAAAATCATATATTGGACATATTCGTACAATTAGTTAAAAATCTTCAAAATAGCATCCTTCTGCGTTGATACATTTATGGAGGAGGTTTTTCCCGGCCTGGAAGGCATCCTGGAAAGCTTTCTTCGGGAGGTCCTTTAGAGCCGATGTAACATGAGCCTGGATGTTTTCAATTGTGTCCCAATGTTTCCCTTTCAGGGCTCCTTTTAAGCGGGGAAACAAAAACAGTCTGGGGGAGCCAGGTCAGGCTTGTAGGAGGCTGAGGAACCAGTGGGGTATGCATCCTGACCAAGAAATCGTTGACAACGAAGGAGCTGTGGCTTGGCGCGTTATCGTGCTGAAGTTTCCATGCGTCCTTGATGTCACTTCGGCAGCGCGCGACCCTCCTTTCTAGCCAGTACCCATACCCCACTGGTTTCCCAGCGTCCCTACAGTCCTGACCTGGCTCCCCCAGACTTTTTTTTGTTTCCTCGCTTAAAAGGATCCCTGAAAGGGAAACATTGGGACACGATTGAAAACATCCAGGCTCATGTTACATCGGCTCTAAAGGACTTCACGGAGAAGGCCTTCCTGGATACCTTCCAGGCCTGGAAACACCGCCTCCATAAATGTATCGACGCAGGAGGGTGCTATTTTGAGGATTTTTAACTAATAGTACGGATATGTCGAATAAATAATTTTTTATGAATTTAGTCGCATTACTTATGGAACGCACCCTGTATACTTATGGATCTAAATATTAATTTCCCTCGTAATTAACGAATAGTACTTTAATGAAATTGATTGAATAATCTAAAATTACTCGTACTCTTCAATTAAACCTAGTTTTGCTGCTTTACGGAATCTAAAAACTTACTTTTTGGTACAATTGGATAAGAAATGCCTATGACGTAAATACCTCTCTCTGAAAAAGAATAAAAGATGTTAAATTAAAAAGTAACAAAAAATTATGAAAAGTGGCTTTATGACCTCTAAAATTTCTTGTTCAAAATATCGGTTCAGAAACAAACGGTTAGCTTGAATTATTTTAAAGCTGTTATTACAATTTTGATTGCACTAATTGCTGAAATTCTTAAATTCACCTAATTATTAAAAAATCTTTAATATACAACTTTTACATTCGAGAAAGATGCATTCTTAAAGATTACATTGCTGTTTTGCAGCATAGAAATAATATATTTCATGAAGCCTTTTCATCGCACTTATTCAATTTTTTTCTTGACAGACATTTATTAATTCAACAAAAAGTTTAAGTTCAAAAACCCTTATATTCCAATATAAACTGTGACAATGCACAGTTAAACAACTGAAATTTTGTAGAATGAATATCACTTAATAAAAAAATATGTTTCACCTGAAATAGATCTTATATTCCCAAACAAACCCTCGAACGTAATTACAAAATGCTTGTTTTATTGAACATGCCGTAATTCTTACCAAAAATTTTATTAACCAGTGCTGAAACAAGACTTTCTTCGGCAACCATTACTGGGCATATGGCATGGTCATCCCCCTGCAAAATCAAAAAGAAATTAGTTCCTATACTGCTATACTAATAATAATCAAAACCTTAATTATTTTTCATAAAATAAAAGTTGGAAAACGTATCTAATATCCTTTATAAAAAAAAATAAGAAAACTCTCACTTGAACTTTACCTAAATTTTCGAAAGTTGTAAAGCATCAATTACTAGAACTATGCCTGGTATTTAACTTATTCGTGCCGTTAACGCATGACAGCCTCGTCCGGATTAAAGTAAAACTAAAGTTCAACAAAATTTTAAATAATGCCATACTACGATATAATAAATAAAAGTACAAAAGCTATACAACTTCACAACTTTTATTACCCAACATTAAAAATATTTGCTCCAAAAGGATGTTTTTGCAGTTTCATTTATAGAACTATAACTTTTCACTTAAACTGTCTACTACAACCTGTTTTCTACAGGGTGGTTCCACAAAGGACACTGATTTTAAAATTAACTCGGAAAAGGAGATCGACAAACAATTGGTATATTTATTTTGAGAGACGTAAAAATATGCAAAAGTTTCAAAATTAGTTATAAATATTGCCGACAGGAGTTATAAGGATTGCAAAATTAGTTATAAATGTTACCAATATAAATTTTTTTAACTAATAATTATCACACATATATTATAAGGATTCTCAAACTTTAAATTTGTTCTCTAAATTTATTTCAGAATTATGGAGTGATGTACTAATTTATAAATAGTTATTGACAACTGTTAAAAGTAGTTAATGACAATGATAACTGTTGCTCAAGTCACTGAATTAGGGGATTAGTGGGGAAAATGCAAATAACTTTTCATCAACTCATTGACTCTTATAAAGATTTCAATCTTTGAAAATTAATTTCAATGGAACAAAGTGTTTTAGATAACTAAAATAGTTTAGTTCAATAGAAAATTTGGAGGTAAACACCATGTGCTGTTGGCCTAAAAAGGACCCGGTGGACCCGAGAAACAATATCCGGCCGGCAATCAAAGGATTGCGAGTTCGATTAGAAGCGGACTTGACCAATAGTTACATTATCTTTCGATCAGACGGTTGCCAGATTTGCTCCTAAATTACAAAAGCCGCCCAAATATTTCCTCAATTACAACCGGCGTGTATACGAAACTGGTGCACTTTAAATCTGATCGGTGTCTAATATCCTGATGTGTATTGAGGTTGAGTAGATTGCCAGCTCGGGTGGTGTCCTTATCTGAATCTGACCATAGTTCAAAATTACAAGGCAGTATTCCAGTTCTCTCCTTCGAGATAGACTCCGAACAGTCTCCAATAGCCCATTGTTCAGCTCTTGTGCTAAGTTATTTAACCAATCAAATATTAAGGGGATTATAGATTGGTTTGGTTAATTAACGTCGCACTACAGCTGCACAGTGGGCAATTGGCGACGGTTCGGGGTCTATCTCGAAGGAAAGACCCGGGAACACATACACATTCACACACACATTCATACATGCACCTCGTTATTTTAGATTTGGTTTTGGTTAAATAACGCCGCACTACAGCTGCACAGTGGGCTATTGGCGACGGCTCGGGGTCCATCTCGAAGGAAAGACCCAGGAACACATACACATTCATACATGCACCTCGTTATTTTAGAATCATGGTCAGATGACAAGGAAGCACCTGAACTGGCACCCAACGCCTTCAATAGACGTCGGGACTTTAGACCCCGACCAGATTTATCGTGCACCAGTCCCGTATACCCGCCGTTAATTTTTGCGGATGTTCTGGGTGATTATAGGAAAATAATCCCTCTAGTATAATTTTCCTGCATACGCCGATACTACAGACACGCGGTACATTTTTATAATCTACTCTTTTTGAACTCTAAACATGCAGAAAATCGGTCATCGAAATGTTGGCTCAAAACCATATACTTTGTTTCTTTATATTTAACTAGCCGATTGGCACCGCGTTGCGGGGAACCAATTAAAAAATGAGTGTATCCATCGGAATCCAAACCCTCGACCAATATCGGCTAAGTAACAAAAGCACGTTCTGGATAATAGAAAAATTTAATACGTTTCTTTATGCAATATTTTTATAAATGTTAAAATCATTTAGTAAACTAAACGGAATTTTACAAATCAGAGCCTCAGGTGCGCATCTTGAGGATGATAGTACTTGCATATAATTTTTTAGTCTTTTATAAGCAGAGGAAGGTACTTTGCGATCCACAGACAGCTTTATTTTATTATTATAGAGGGTCATATAGCAAAAATAAAAATTCAATTATTCATATTAACTTTCGACTTCAGCAATATGTTCCAAAATCCACTACTACTAACTATAATGTAGACAAAAGTTTATAAGCTTGTATAAATAAAATAATTTAATGTAGTTTTAAATGAAGCTTGTATTTGTCTTGGATAACTTGACATTTTTTGCAAGGAGCCGTCAATACCTGAATCAACGTTTTCACAAATTAAAATTTTAATTGATTATGAAATAAACTTACGATAACGTTCCAATTTGTTTTTTTCATGGAGTTTCTAAACAACCTTGTATTTTCTTGCAATCTATTCACGATGCGAGGATTTTCGGATATAATTTCCAAAGCCTAAAGGAAAGACATTGATTTAGAATGATAAACATGATGTAGTGCGATGTAACAGAATACGTACTACATACAATACTAGACATACATTACAATACTAAATACCATAACCTTAAAAATTTTAAATCAAGCACATACCCTTATTCCGCATGCAACAACAGCAGGTGGTAGTGCATTAGAATATATATATGGGCGAGACTTCTGACGCAACAAGTCTACTAATTCAGCTCTACCAGTCGTGTAACCACCTATAATTAAAAAAATTTACTTCATTTTAAGAAAAATTAATAACCTTATTTGATAATGCAATAGCAGAGGCACTATAACACCTGGTACTAAACATTTTCTAAATCCTTTTATTTTGTTTGCAGACATAAAATTAGCAAAAGACAGACCATCGATAAATATTATCTTATTCAATTATAACTGCTAAAAAGAGAACAATTTCGAAGCACCAAAGGAGCTGATGGCAAGGAAAAACAAGCGAGTTGCCAGTTCTAAAAACCGGAAATTAACTTACCGATTACGCAAGAAATGAGTTTATACAAACTAATTGTACAGCCGGGGGAAAAAAAACGAACCACCAATGATTATTTCGCTAGTTTTTATAGTAGATTTAGTTTAGTTTGGTTAATTAACGTCGCACTAGAGCTGCACAGTGGGCTATTGGCGACGGTTTTTATAGTAGAGCTAAACTTAATATACCATTTTGTATGGAATAAAGTCTACTACACATTTATATACAAAAAAAAATGCATAGGGCAATCTTCATATTAAAATCCGCACCAACTTTAAAATTTCCAATAGCAACACCCAATTTTGATTCAATATTTAGAATTTACGATAAAATTTATCGTTGAATATCAATTTGCAAGTCATTTGGTTAAGTAGTTTTTTAATTATGAATACCGAAAGTTTAGAACTAGTAATGTTAAATGAATTTCTTAAACTTTTAATCATATCTTTCGAAATAACAATTTTATTAAGCTGATATTTTTATCTGTGTTACTTCTAAACGACCCAAATAAAATACACTAACTTTCATTACTAATATGTATATTTTTTAATTTTATTTAAATTAGTATATTAATATTCATAAAATTTATTAATAGCAAACCATGCTATATTTTGATAGTGATGGATTAAGAAAAACGCTTTATATCCATATCTAAAATTTCTTGATTTTCCTCTTTATAGTTTTTTTTGCTATATTAAAATGTGCATCAAATGATCATTTCAGGGGTCATACACAAATTTAAAATCTGCAGAACTTAACAGAAATCTTCACTAATTTTGAGAATTAAAAGCGCTGTGATCGCGTTGGCATAAAATTCTAAATTCTTATATAAAGGCGAGGGGTATACGGGAGTGGAGGAATGAATGACCACTGGAAAAGAAGAACCACGGCTAACGACAAAACATTTTCTACCCGCGTCCATTTCGTATTCCAAATAAAACGTGGAGGTAGCCCCTCAAATAAGTTGGATATATATTGTCTAATATCTCTGCACATAAATGTAGGAAATTAACGAAAATTTATATTTAGATTATTTTGAGGGCGGGGAACATTTCTGCGCTATCAAAAGTAGGTGTTGCTATTGAAAATTTTAAAGTTGTTGCGGATTCGAGTATGAAGATAGTCCTCTATGCAAAATTTTTGTATATCAATGTATAGTAGACTTTATTCCCTACAAAATGGTATATTAAGTTTAGCTCTACTATAAAAACTAACGAAATAATCATTGGTGGTTCGTTTTTTTTTCCCCGGCTGTACATTACAAAGATACATTTATTGTTTTATCACTAACTTAGTTTGTCATTGGAAGGTAATTGGTACACTATGCTATAAATATCAATGATTTCTTTAAGTAGGCATAGATATATTTAGTTATTTTAAATGTTTTTTTTAAAGTATTTTCTACATTTGAAAACAAAATGGAAATATTTTACATTTATGTAATTTTACGAAATTACCTGCAGCTCCACCTAATGCTTTTCCCAAACTAGAATTTATGATATCAATTTTTCCATGCAAGTTAAAATGTTCTTCGGTGCCTCTGAAAATAAAAAGTTAAAATATGTGAAACACATAGCTGAAATAAAACCGATATGCACTACTTTGCTGTTTATAGTACTAAATGTAAACTATTTTGAAAGTTTCGCAGAATCATGATATTGCACTTTAGATACAAAATTAATGAAACTTTTTACCCTTAACGTTGCAGACTTATTATAACGACCAACTGTTAGAGGTTAGAGGGTGTGTGGCTAACTAATTCCGATTTTTATACATAAATAAATAAAAGGGGGGGGGGGGGAACTCACCTGCCGGTTTTTCCTAAGACTCCAGTTGCATGGCAATCATCAACAAATACCAGAGCATTATATTTTTCCGCCAAATTACAAATATCCCTGTAAAAATATATTTAATTGTACACGCTGATTACAAAAAAATATTACAACTTTAAAAGGCTACATCTCCACAATCTAACAACTTAAAGAACAATTCTACCTATTATGAAGAGGGCGCTCTGCAATTTAATTAGGTTGGCCAAAAACGTCTCCATCAGCGTCAAATTCTAATCTTTATTTCAGTAGTAATGATCCCCTTTGCGGGTCTCGCACACAATGGATCTTAACATGCGAGATATGCAAAAAAAATCTCGGAGCAGTGACAAAAAATCTCGGAATAGTATTTGTCTCATAAATAGCGTTTTTTTTTTTAAATGCGGAAAAAAATAATTAGTTTCTAAGCAGTTTTGAAACTAGACCTTTGGTAGTGCTTCCATCTGTAGGTAGAATTCTTTGAACGGAGTATAATCTTAGTTATAACGAATGTGTGTTTGTGTGTGTGGGGGGGGGGGAGTTGTTCATGCGATAATTGAGGGGCTGACACGGGGAAGACAGTAAGTCACAACAGTAAATTTTACAGGGGAAGCAAAAAACGGGCTTTACAAGTATCGTGGACTCCCTCTTCCGTCGCTCGTAGAAACTAAACCATTTTGCCGATTGACTTACTGTTTATTCCATGCCGTTGGCTTGAGCGTTTACTGTTTTTTCCGTGAAAAAAACGAAAATCTCGAAATTTGTGACTTACTGTCTTCCCCATGTCAGCCCCTCAATTATCGCCATGCTAGTCATATTTGTAATAAAGAAAGCGTCTAGAGACATCTCTCGCCAACCAGATGAATTTCAGAATGTCCTTTTCACAATTTGTAGAATGACTAATGTGTTTGGTTGCAGAGATATAGCTTTTCAACTTTTTAAAGCTGTTGTGTTCTTTTATAAACACACTGTGTCCCTGTATATAATCAATCACGTTTAAAAAAAAATAGTTTTTTTTAACGGAGTAAAATCATAACCCAAGAAAGTAATGTTAATTAAGGAGTTATAGAAGCAATTAAATTCAAGGAGTAATTAACCATGACTCACGGAAGCGGTGTGATATTACCGTCCATGCTAAACACTCCATCTGTAGCAATCAACCTCATCCGGGCAGAAGAGCTTTCTTGCAATTTTTTCTCTAAATCTAAAAAAAAATATTGAATAAAGTGAATTCTAAGCAATCGCTCTATGCAACAGCTCACTTTTACCAAAAGGTTGTTTAGTAGAAATACTGAAAATGAAAAATGGAGCAAATTTTTTAATATACAAAACAAGTGAATGATACAAAAATACATTATCTTTACTACCTTCGAAAGAACGAGCGTTATTTGAGTAAATTGAGTAAAAAGTCGAGGCGCCCTTTGAAAAATGCATGACAGGAACACTATACATGCTGCAACCTCGTACTTGGAAAATTGGCAATCAGAGCGCGATTTAGTATAGCTCTAATCTAACGTAACTACCCCTTCCATATCTTTATATTTTATAACCTAGCATAGTAAGTAGACAGACAAATTGACACCAACGATCTTTAAAATTGTGTTAAAATATTAAAATAATTGAGAGGCTGTATCGCGGACGCACCGCAGTGGGGTACGTGAAACGTCTTGTGCGTGCTGCATAGGGTGTATGGACAGTTGGGCACTAGGGTAGAGAAATTACGTAACCAAATACACAACGTGCATTTATTCACGCATTACAGAGCTTACATGCTAACTTGTGTTACAGCTATCGGGGTCTCCCTATGGAGACTAACACGTTCCGTTCTCTTCTCTCAATGTCTGGACCCAACTTGCTGGCGCGACAAACGCCCCACCTGAGCACTTGCAATTACACACTTGCAAACCTTATAATCTCGATGAGCACAGATTTTGAATTTGATGTATTATTCCTACTATAGCAAAGTGAGCCATCAAACGCGATCACTTAAGCTCGGATTGCCAAACGCACTTCGCCTCCGTGAACGCTAAATTTAGCTCCGATCGAGTCATGCGTGCCGCGATAACGTCGCCAACTATGCACGCGACATCGAGTAAGGGCTTCTTTCCTCTACAAAACACCAAATTCAGGTAAAGTGAATATTTGTGTTACATATTTTCGTTACGTGCGGTTTTAGCAAGCGACCCTACTGACCAAAATGAGAGAAGTTTCACGTAAAAAAAAACGAAATCCGCAGTGGCGACTACAGCAAAAGTTTTTGATCGTCACTTTCATAAAGTTAGTCGCCACGTGGCGATTACCGAAAGAATTTGCCTTTATACACGAGTTTCTTTTGATTTTGCTTCTAACACCATTTTTCCACGTCAATTATGTACAGTTTTAATGAAACTTCTAAATACATTCTGGTGTAAAATGGAGTGTTGGATGTTTACTAGAATGGCTGGCAGATTTCCAATAAATTAGAAAATGGTCGTTTGCGTAGAACATAGAACTTTCTTCTAACTATTGATATTCTTGGATAAATTTTAAGATTTTACTGTTTTCTCATCCTAAAAATGTTTAAAATTAGGGTCGCATTTAAGTTTTTAACAAAGTAATTTGAGCCCTTTTTGACCAATACCTTTTATCGTTTTAAATGTTTAATTATACTTTCAGTTCTATTTGCATTAATTGTACAAGATGTCGTTCCTTAAATTTCGTGCACCTAAATTACAAACTAAGTCACTATATCAATTTATTACTTCAATTCAACCAGGTATTTTGTAGAAATTCAATTTTTTCCCATTTTTGTCGCCCTTCAAAGATTTTTATTAATCTTCAGATTTACTTTAAAAGAAAATTATAAACAAACTCGTAACCATTCATATCTCTATGCTTATATTTAAACTTCTGAGCCTTGCACAGCCTTATTCCATCAATTATAGAAGCATGGTTCAATTCATCCGAAAGTACAGCATCTTCCGATGTCAGGAGCACCTCAAAAAGACCGGCATTTGCGTCGAAACAACTGGGGTATAGTATACTAGCTTCACGGCCGTGGAATTGAGCTATTTTCTTTTCCAAGTTTTTGTGCAAATCCTACGAAATAAAAAAGAAATAACCACCATTCAGAACTTTGAGGTAACCAACGTTAAATGCAATAATAAAAAATCGGGTGTGGCCGTCTCTAAACACGGCTAGAAGTGATTTACGTGAATCGTCACATTAGCATTAGCAAATTACAGAAGTGTATAGGAATTGATTACTAACGAAACCACTGAACTAGAATATAATAAGCACTGGAGACAGGACTAAGCGTGGCCGACCACTTTACTTTTTGAGCGATGGTAAAAGAATAGTCCTTTCATATAGGATTGCGTAGATTTAAAAACGCATTTCTGACCTTCAAAAATACCCGAAATATTACACATTTAATGTTTTTCCATGCTTATTTACAAGAAAAAAACACAGTAAACACCAGTTTTAAACATTTGTGACATCACATGAGACGTCATAGCCAAGGACGAATGTATTCTCAACCTTTCTTCCGAATTGTGTGCATCCGCGCAGCACGGTAGAATACATTGTCACTCAATGGGAGTCCTCGCTCCAGTGCTTAGTTATATTGTATTCTAGCTCAGTGAACGAAACCTTTCTAACAAAAGGAAGCTGTTCTGTCTGAAACCGCGGGCCATCCGTGTCCCGTATAGCTTTGCTTAATTACAAGATTCGGCGCCTAGTTTCCTATCGAAAGAGACCAAATTTATAATAACACTGCATTAGTAACATAGTCTGGCCGCCAATGTTATTCCAATGCAAGTATCCGTTATTTTGACGAGTGTTGCTAATGCAGTGTTAATCGTCCTATATGTTATGGAATTAATGCCGAAATGGATTATCCTAAAAGCGTAAGATGTTTTTATTCCGATACCCATAAAGTTGATTTTAAAGACACTTCGCATAAAAAAAATCAGGTCAAAGAGAATTTGAAATTCAAACTTTAAATAGTCGAATACAAACAGTGGCCATGGCTTGTGTCTATTTACAAAGACTTGTAGACATAAAATTGCATGATATTTAAATAATCATATTTAAATAAAAGTTACATACAAGAAAAATAACAATTTTAGTTTTCAAAGTTAACAATTTTATTTTATTTCAAGAACGAGCAAAAATTTGCCACTTTATTGATTTACCTGGTGTTCAGAATAACGGTTACAGACCATTTTTTTTTTACTGTTGTTTCTTTATATTTTTATTTAGAACATTCTACTAGTAAATTTAGAAAAATTAAAACTAAACTACGCTAGTTCTGGGAACAGAAACCCTCGTGAACAAAATTTTAAAAAAAAAAAAAACGTCGATTTTTATGACGTAAAGGAGCATTTCTACCAAATTTGAAGAAAATCGAACAATGCGTTTGGTCGTGACTGCGCAGCAAACAAACGCACATACAAACAGACGAAGTGCCGAGTTAAAATAGGACCTCTAAAACGAGTTAAAATAGGACCAACTAAAATTATATTATGCATACCTGCGTGCCACAAATAAAGCGAGCTGAACTTAAGCCAGCTCCATATTCATCTAAAGCCTTCTTGCCAGCTTGAATTATGCTAGGTTCACTCTAAAATGCATACAATAATCAATATTTAAAACAAATTAAACATAAATCCTTAACTAATTTTGAATAAATATAGGAATTAAAGAAACTGCGAAAAGTAATCGTTTTGGCAAATTTAAAATGGACATATGGGGCTGTCCGTAAATGATGTCACGCTTGGACATGCATTCGTGAAGCTGTGACACTTTGTGACAAAGGGGGGGGGGGGGGGGTACAAGAAGCGTGACATCACACACATCGCCTAAAAAACATTGCAAATCAACAGAAACCCAAAACAAACAAAAATCTGCAGAAAATTTTACCGATTAGCTTTCGGTTTGAATCGATTATGAAGTGATATTGTGAACAAATGTTAGTTAAAAAATAAAGTTGTAAAATAAAATTTGTTTATGAACTGGCAGTATATATAATTTATTACGTGCTTGATTGATATTGTTGGTAGGAGGAACGTGACAGGTGAGAAGGATTGGGGGGGGGGGGGGGATGGTGTAGCGTGACAGCTTGTGACGTAATGAAGCGGGGGTCAAAATTATGGAGAAAGGTGCGACATCATTTATGGACAGCTCCTATTTAGTAAAATGCAGCTATATAATAAATTCTTTTCTAAAATACGAAAGTTCTTCAGAGTTTAAATATTTCTTCAGAAAATAAAAGTGCAACAATGGTTAGTATAACATCTATAGCAATACGGTAAGGTGTGGATTAAAATAGTCATGGATTAGTCTTGCAAAGGTCGGTCTGCTTAATACCAGGTGGATTGAATTGGAATGACGTCTCCTACTATTACGTCGCCAATAGCCCACTGTGCAGCTCTAGTGCGACGTTAATTAACAAAAAACAAAAAAAACAAAACAAACCTACTATTAGGGACAGTCGCTTATTACGCCCGAGAGGCTCGCAAGAACCGACAAATGATCGATTCGACCAGACGATTCCGCTCATCGGGAGAAAAGGGCGACTAGATGTTAGAGCTGCTGTTTATTTTCTTTAATGTTGTTGTGCCGCTTGGTAAAGTAAAGCCTATTCTACACGGACGTGATAAACGAGTGTCGCATTTTGAAGAAGCCTCTGGTTAGTACATACAAACCACGTGGTTTGAATGCGTCAATCACAGAGGGTTCTGCAAAATGGGACGCGCGTTTATTACGTCCATGTAGAATCAGCGTCCATTGTATAGAAAGCCGTATGGCACATGTGTTTTACGTCACAAAGTGAATTCTCGAGGTGACGAAAAAAACGAAATCTTAACTCTTGGTCATGATACTCAAATTGAAATCGACCTTTAGTTGTTGACGTAAAAAGCCCATGCCATACGGCTTTCTATACAGTGGGCGCTAGTAGAATGGGCCTAAGGGGGATTTTTTTTTACCTCGATTGAAAATATTTATGAAAATTAGACAATAGCTTTCTGCTGTGCAATATGTAATCATATGTTAAGTTGATCGTTTCTTGTTATATTCTAGTCGCATGACTGAAATAACATGTTAAATTTTGTAAATTAATGATTCGATTACTTTAAAATCCCACTTCCACACTCTGCTGCCAATGGGATAATTATACCAACCAACAGGCTCGTTAAAATAGATTAATTTATAGAATCAACTCTTATGCACGGTTCCTAGGCCAACTGTATTAATGTATGCGGTGTTATAGAGTGGGGGTAAGGTATAAAAAAAAATCAACAGTAGGGTAAAAATTACAGAATGTTTACAAACACCGAAAGTTACGGGCATTGAGCCCGAGTGCGGCTCTTTGCTTTTTTTGTGTGATTAATTAACGTCGCACTTGAGCTGCACAGTGGGCAATTGGCGACGGTTCGGGGCCTATCTCATAGGAAAGACCCGAGAACGATGCCTCGTATTTTTGAATCATGGTCAGATGAAGAGAACAACACCTGAGCTGGCACCCGGCGTAAACTCAATAGGTGTCAGGACATTGATCCCCGATCAGATTTATCGTGCACCAGTCCCATATATACGCCAGTATAATTTGTTGGATGTTCTGGACGACTTTCTAGTATTTTTATAGGGAAGTTGGCAACCTTCCGATCGCAAGATCACTACTTTTTTTACTTTTCTTTGTCAAGTCCATCGCACGGATTCGAACCAGCAATCCTCCAATTACTAGCTGAACGTCTTTATCCACCGGGCCGCTGGAGGCCCTGCGGCGCTTGGCAGTGTTGAATGAAAAAAAAAAGCTGGTCAAACCGTGATGCGTGAAGTGATAGCCACTAACAAGCATACGCGAGCCTAGCCTTGTCTTTGAAATTTCGTCCTACTTCTAATTCGATTCGCCGTGGATTCTGCCTCTCGGGCACAGCCAGACTCATGCAGGGTTAATAATTGCGAAGCAAAAACTCAAATATACTACGCTTTATATTAAATATAAACAATTACATTGCCAAAAGTCATATAGATAAGAAAGCTTAAATAAAATAGTACTTACAGAGAGTCCTAAATAATTATTAGCCGAAAAGTTGATTATAGATTCAGATTCCCCTTGGACTTTGATATGAGCAGCCTGCTTTGTAACTATTATCCTTTCGTTTTTGTAGGTATCGGCTTGTTTTATTTCATCTAGCTGAGCATCTATTATTACTTTTGCAGCTGCCCAAGCCATGGTCTCCTAGACTGGACAAAGCTAAACTTTTGATCTCCGCGCGCTTGGACTGGAGATTTTACTTTTTAGCTGCAACCGATTTATCGGCCAATCAGAAGTATGCAGAAAGAGATCGGAGGGTTGCCAGCTTCGTTCTTCGTTGTCAAGGTTTGGTTTGGTTAAATAACCTAGAGCTGCACAGTGGGCTACTGGCGACGGTTCGTGGCCTATCTCGAAGGAAAGACCCGGGAACGATGCCTCGTATTTTTTAACCATGGTCAGATGACGAGGACAACACCTGAGCTGGCACTCAACGCCTTCCATAGACGTCGGGACTTTGGATCCCGATCAGATTTATCGTGCACCAGTCCCGTATACACGCCGATAATTTTTGTGGATGTTCTGGACGACATTCCTAGTATTTTGTAGCGAAGCTGGAAACCCTCCGATCACAAGATCACTACTTTTCTTAGTCAAGTCCGTCGCACAGGATCGAACCGGAAACCCTTTGATTCCCAGCTGACGCCTTTATCCACTGGGCTGTCCGGCCCCGGCGTCAGCTGGAAATCAAAGGATTCCTGGTTCGATCCTGTACGACGGACTTGACAAGGAAAAGTAAAAAAGTAGTGATCCTTGTAATCGGAGGGTTGCCAGCCTCGCTACAAAATACTAGAAAAGTCGACCAGAACATCCACACAAATTATTGGCGTAAAAATTATACTTGACTGGTGCACAATAAATCTGATCGAGGTCCGACGTCTATTGAAGGCGTGGCCATGGTTCAAAAATATGATGCATGGATCCCGGGTCTTTCCTACTAGATAGGCCCCGAACCGTCGCCAATAGCCCACTGTGCAGCTTTAGTGCGACGTTAATTAATCAAACCACTAAATCCGTCATAAAACCTATTTTGGGACACAAAAAAATAACTAAAAAAAAAGGGAATTTCAGTCAGTAGATTTCTGAAATATAACGAGAAATACGAGTAGTGACGAAATTATCTGTCTTTGGCCCATTCTACACGAACGAGTAAGACGCGCGTGAGCTTCTCGGTGATTCGACATTTCATACAACATAATTTTTCTCCCCACTTCTTCAAACAATAAATAACTATTGCTATATATTAATGACGAATATCAATAAATCATTGTGTTCATTTTTTTGTATTGCTTTTTCCTTTGATATTTTTTGTAAATGGAATCCGTTGTTCACTGTTGAAATGGTTTCGTTAAATATGCTCCGATTAAATTTTTCGTCAAATACGACAAAATATTTTGTTAGTTTTTACCAAACGACGAAATGTTTTGTTTGTTATATTTGACGAACATACTTTTCATTTTTGACGAAATGTTTCATCGGAGCATTTAGCAAGCGTCTGTTTCGTCAAAATGACGAGTTCCTTCACAAATGAGAATTCATTTTTAATAAAGTTCAGATTGTTTAAATTATAATTTTTAACTGAACTCTCTTGCGAAATTTGTGTTTAATAATGGAAGACGCGAGGGCAAGATTTAGGCAGCTGTACTTTTGTATTTTCAGCTTTGTTCTTGCAACCACGGCTTGGCTTCAATCGAAATAAAAGACGCGCAAATGACAAGATGCAACCGGTCAGAAGCGGTTCTCCATCCTCAAGAACGAGATGAACACAGGCACAAGAAAGAGATGAACCAATCAAGCCGTTTTTGGAGAATATTATGTGAAAAGTGAAATGTCGATCACGGATTTTTGACCAATGGGAGTGTTTCTTGTATCTGTGACGTTTTGTAAAGGGGTGCGGCTTGATCATTAGTGACTCTGAATTCAACGAGGTAACAAGCATTTATCTTCTGAATCGCTGATGTCTCAAAGCGTACAGTTTTCGATGGCCTGCGGCTTCTGCGCTCGGTTGGAAGAACACAAAAGAAAGGAGGCTTTGAAAAGTAAGTTTCGTATTTTAGTTTATTTGCAGTCTATTGATTTCGTAAATATTTTTATTTAATGTTGTAATTGATTTATATAAAAAATATGTAATTTAGAATAATTGATTCTATTTTGACTAAAGCAGCCGCATATTGACTATTAATTTTAAACCATGTAAGAAATGCTTTTGTAGCCCTCGAACGGTACGAGGGATGTCGGATCACAGATTTTATTTTTTTGGCAAAATTACAATTTGTTGGTTATTTTTGCTATAAAAATGATTTTTTTGGCTCAGCTTAGCCATATTTGGCCCTTGTGCTATTAAACCCTATACAACCAACCAACCATAAAAATATTTTTTTTTCATGCAAGATATTACCAATAAATATTATTATACTATAAAAATGCTTATAGCGCACTTATTTCTACCAAAAGCCTCGTCAAAAAGAGATCGGATCGGGTCAGATGCAATCCGACTGTACCATCTATTTAGTCTCAAACCAATATACCGTTATAGGGTTAAATATATACATTTGCTTCTCCCGTGTTATTTTGGGTACAATGCATAGCTTTTAAAGAATTTAAATATGTCTTGTGAAGTACTTATTTCATAGGATCTTATTTCCAGTACATTTCTTGTGGCTAAGTTGTAATTTCCTGTTCGATCATGCGAAAGGAATATAGTTTGAATCCTCAAATAGCTTGATTGTTCATTGTGCTTCATAATTCCCATCGAGCCCCAGTTGCTCAGTTGGTAAGGCGTTCAGCTACTAATCTGAGGATTGGTGGTTCGAATCCGTTAAAATGACTTGACATAAAAAAGTAGTGATCTTGCGATCGGAGGGTTGCCAGCTTCGCTACAAAAATACTAGAAAGTCGTCCAGAATATCCAACAAATTATACTGGCGTGTATACGGGACTGGTGCACGATCAATCTGATCGGGGTCCAAAGTCCCGACGTCTATTGAAGGCGTTGGGTGCCAGTTCAGGTGTTTCCTCGTCATCTAACCATGGTTCTAAAATAACGAGGTGCATGTATGAATGTGTAAATGTTCCCTGGTCTTTCCTTCTAGATTGACCCCGAACCGTCGCCAATAGCCCACTGTGCAGCTCTGGTGCGACGTTAATTAACAAAGCCAAACCAAACAATTATTCCCATCAGGCTATAGGTTACAATCTGTTAAATCGCAATTGTGCACAAGGTCATCGAATGCATAAAAAACCGATTTATGCTTTCCACTTATAAATCCTATGTGTATTCCATAATAAAAATCTTAAATTATTATTATCCATCCATTAGGCGAATATTTCGCACCCCGGCTAGAAAAGTGGCACAATTTAAAAAATATTTTGTGGCTATGTCATTGAAAAATATGTATGAGGTGTATATGTATTACTATTCTATAAAATATAATAGAATTTACCGCCATAATTACTTTCCTGAAATGTAAAAGAAAGCTTGTACTATTGCCAATATAAGTGTTATAGTATTTTTTAAGTTGATTTTTTTCAAATGCTGCATTTTTCAATTATGTCACTTTTCTGGCCGGGGTGATTTGTATGTGGAATCTCAATAGCAAAAAGTTACCAATTTTGTATGATTCCAATTATAAGATTTTTATTGTTTACAGCGCGTTATTAATGATGAATAAATAATGAGTAGATTATATGTGTTGATGATCAATCGTGATTAATTTAGATAAATAATATTTAATTAGGATGTTACAAATGTAATTAACTGGTGCGATCGCTTGTGAACGGTTGTTGATAACGCCAGCCAGTAGTTTGTGCTTTCCGGGCAATGAATATTTGTACACGACACGCCGCTAATTAATTGTTGATAACAGATTGCCGCGTGTAATGGGAAGAGTAAGTGCAACAGATTCCCGTTTGTGGATTCTTTCAATTTCGATCTTATCTAGTGTTAGTTTTTTTTTTTTTGTCGAATTCTAAAAATTAAAAATATGCAATTTATTTTGATCATTGCAAGCGCATTTCTTTTTGTGTAGATTGTATCACCTCAAAAAATGCGGGCAGATGTAATATATATATATATATATATATATATATAAAAAATATTTATAAAAACTAAAATATGCAGGCCTCGCAACGGGTCGCTTTTTTCCCTAAAAGTCATTTTTGTTACTTGAAGTACTTAAGTCCTTTTTTTTTTCAGAATATGGTCCCTTTTTCCCTTATTTTAGCAAACATATTTTTTTCTCCTTTATGGTTATGATAACACATTTCTGGCCCTTTTCTCTTCCCTATTTAATCAGATTACATTTTTTTCGTTTCGTAATGGCCAGTACAAAAATAACCATTTATGTTCGTATATATGTTGAGTCTACTAATTGAGTCTACTAATAAACTAAAAGCAGGCTTGCTGTTTTTGTCTTTACAAATTGTAATCACATTGGTGTAGAATGTAGTCCTATGTGTAGACAATTTCTGTCCTTCCAGGATCACGGGATCTCGTTTATGCATTGCATCAAAATGAAAATGAAGACCATGTTCAGGGGAAGAATGATAAATAGCAGATGCAAGTGTAAATTGTAATTATATTTCCCAGTGTCTCGTATTGTAATTAGAAAAATACTGTTCGATTTACATTTCATTTGTAAAATAGACATCTTCTGCAGTATGTAGCATCGAAATTCGGCCAAAATTTAAAAGTTACAAATTATTTGAGATCATTACGATATTAAATTTTAAAAAACGTTTTCGCAATAATTTACTAACTTTTTTTATTAACGATCCGATTTTCTTCAAATTTGATTGGAATAATGCTTGAAATAGTAGAATGCTATGTAGTTTAAAAAAAAAACTCAAATTATTTTTTCCAAATTTTTACTAGGGGAAAAAGAGTGAAAGAGAAGTCAAAACGATTCAGAGTATCTTTAAACATAGTTTTGTTGCTGCAACAAAACAGCAAAACGCGTGCATTCATTCACTGATTTCTGTTATACTAAGCTGTTACCTGCGGTTTCGCACACGTTAAAAGAAATGGCCCCTCATTGGTCCCCCCCTCCCCCTTGGTTGTATTCCTTCTATATTTTTCCTTCAAAAGGAAAAAAAAGAGAAATGAGTTAACAATCGCCCTGGTCGATAAAGGTGAAAATTCAGTCGCCATTCGCCACGTGGCGACTAACTTTTTAAAAGTGGCGATCGAAATTTTTTTATCTAATCGAAATCCACGGTGGCGACTTCTTTTTAATCAGAAATTTAACTATTTTGGAAATCAATGGCATGAATTTAGCTCTTTATGCCACCTTACTATTCTAGACTATAAAATTGTCTAAAATATAAAGAGACTATAAAATTGTCTAAAGTATAAAGGTAGGGTAGGGTAGTGTAGGTCGGATTCGAGCAACTAAATCGCGCCGATCGCCGACGTTTCGAATCCGAAGTCGCCGCAAAGCTTGCTACGCATCGCGTAGCAACGCAACCAAAATTGACGTTATTTCCCAAACATATATAAATAACTAAACAAAATTTAGGTTTTTTAATAAATAATTAATTGGTTTATAGAATCTATGAAGATAGTACACATAACTTAAAAAAAAATTTGCATGAAAGAAATGAAATTTTTAATAAACATAGTGAACGCCACAGCATTTTGAAGTCCAAATTTTTTCTAACTTATTTGAAATAAACAATCATATTTTCACCCGCTGCAATGAAGTCTTTATTCGGTGATAATGATATGTAAAGATATTAATGCTAGCCTTAGAATTTTGGATGCAACTAATTTGATCAATGAAATCGGAACATCTCTACTCCGCGATTTCAAGTCTTGTTTTAAAATTCTTAATACTAATTCCTAAGTTGAACTAAACATTTAAAAATAAAATGCCTTCATTCAAAATATTTTAAATAAAAGGTTACTGCATTTTTCAAGTCTAGTGGCCACCATCAAATTTTGTTAATTTTCACCTTTACTGGTCGACACGTTTCCCCTTCCTCTGCACGACGGTATGCAGAAGAAATTTAGCAATGACGGTATGGATCCCTGCTAAATTTCAATTCGGACCATAAATTAAAAAGTTACAAAAACAAATTAGATTATTACAAAAATATTAAAGTATTTTTGCACAATTTTACTAACTTTTTTACTTTTTATTAATGCTCCGATTTCCTTCGAAAATTTGGTTGTAATAATGCTGGAAATAGTAGAATGCTATAGTTTAAAAGAAATCTGAAATTTTTTTTTCTTCAAATTTTTACTAGGATACTGGAAAAACGAGTGAAAGGAGTCGAAACGATTCAATGTGTGTTCTTAAAATTAGTTTTACTGCTGAAATAAAACGCATGTGCCTCCCGTTATATGTTCATTCACTAATTTATATGATATATGTCTATTTTGGGCAAAAGTAACAGACAGCTTATAATACATTCGATCATGGAAAAAAATATGTACGCATTTATTTAAAACGACTTGTGAAGTGTCATACTCAATGCAAAACCATCTTAATATACGAAGCCATCGAAGAATTTCGAATGGAATTGATGTTATAAAACTGGAGATGATTGTTCATTTTTGCAGTCAGCTTGTGCTTATGTTACTATGATTTAGGAATAGGGATGTTTAATGCATAACCTGTACACTATTTAACCAATAGTTATTAAACTCTTTAATTTGGTAAGAGAAAAGTCACGGACTTGTGACTGATGTAATCAAATCTCTGATTATAAATTATTTGCTTGGCACAATCAATATTTACACTGCAACTTTTCATCAACTGAGTGACTAAAAAACCACTCAGAAACTGTCCGGTGATTATTTTAATTGCAATCAACTCAGTGCTGCCACGTTTCAGATTTCGAAATCCCCCAAGTAAAGATGAAAAATCTCCTAAACTCGGTATTTTCACAATCCGTACAAAATCGCCAAATTGTCGATTATTTGACAAAGTTGTTAGCGCGGTATAGAGCGAAAGGATATTTTATCCAATAGTTATACTTATACATGTCCGATAATTGCTAAATGAGCAGCTACAATTTGAATTTTTCAATTATATGCAACTAATTGATGTCCGATAGTTGTCACTGCGCGGCTAGCCTGTATTGTTACATAAAAAACTTTTTCACTAACTTTTTTTAACCGACTGAATAGCGCGCCAACCAAAACTTCAAAATGAAACTGCCAGAAATTTTAAATTAAAACCTCCAAATCGCGCGCCAAGTCGAGAGGTTATAGATTCGACTGATATGTATTTTTTTATGTATGTTCGCGCAGGATTTCGCTTCTAATTCAGATATTTGCACAATTTTTTTTGTTGGATAGGGGATGTTTCACTTGGGAGCAATTTGAAAAAAATATCCGGTTATCCGGCATTTAACTATCCGGAGTTATCAATTAACCGGACCGTTTGAAAAAATATTGTTCGATTTCGAAAATTCTTTTTTTGTTGGATAGAGAAAAATCTACTTAGGCAAAATCTGCAAAAAAATAATCGGTTATCCGACTGTTATATATCCAGAAATGTTGATTAACCGGAGTTTTTTAAACAATTTATCTGAATTAAAATATGTTTTCATTGTTTAACAGAAGTTGTACAACAATGACATTTCGTTTAACCAGCATTTATTAGCATTGATAGGGATTGTTTTACAATATACATTGTTGAACACAAGTTGTTACTTTAATTTCTTGATGAATAATAATAGGGGGCGAAGCCCCCTGCTAAATTAAAAACTAAAATGGGAAAAATAAAATAATCTTTCTAAAAAAAAAAAAAAAAAACGACTTTAAGAAAAATGCGCAAAAAAGTAAAAAATTATTTTTTAATGACATATTTATACTTATAACTTTTTGAAGTTGGTGCCAATTTACAAAAATCATACCTAAATTTTGGCGCCGATTTCAAAAAGTTGTAATAAGTATAAAATTGTCATTAAATAATTCAATTTTTTCAATGCGTTCGTAAAATGAAAATTTTTTTTTTACTTTTTAGCGCATATTTCTTGAAAGTCTGTTTTCCTTTTTTTAGAAAGATTATTTTATTTTTTATTTAAAACTTTTTGCTCTATTGTGTTTTTCTTATAATTTTGCCTCTCACATTGATGACTTAACATTTATTGAGGATTTAAATTTTGTAGGTCCCTTTTTGTCCCTTTTTTTAAGATGTTTGGTCCCTTTTACCCTAGGGACATATGTAAAAAGTGTTGCGAGCCCTGAATATGTAAAAACTCACATTTAGCATTCACATATAGATTATTTCAAATGACAAGTTTTTTTTCCAAACCGACCGGTGTTTTATAGTGTTATTTAAGATAAAAATTCATCTTATAGAACATTGCTTTAAAATATTAAAATACAACGTTAAAATCCGCAATAAAAATCCATGAAGTCTGGACAAGTTTCGGGAGATACATCTCCCTTCATCAGCAGAAATGAGAAGTCTGTACAATAAAATGTATCATGTACACAAAAAAAAAAAATTAAACTTATTTTTTTATTTTACCAACGATATATGTGTGATTACTTACAATAAATATAAAATTCCACAACTTTCAAATCATTGATTAAATTAGAATACATGCAGTTTTTGTTATTGCGCAATACTCGAATATTTCTCTGCTGATTTTTCTATTAAAAATTAAGTTAGTTAAAATTTTTGGTTCATTGTTATTTTAAATATAGATAATTGCATTTTAAACTTTAATGTTGTTGCATTTAATTTTTGATTCTATATATGCATGTTCGAAGCATAAGTGAATAAGTAATTTTATAGTTATTTTACCATTTATTAAAAACAATAATCAAAGTTAAATGTTTTAAAGCAAAAAAAGTAATTAAAACACTAACGTGTAAAATTCGCGTCATAATGAAATTAACTCTAAGTTATATTGAGCAGTATGCAAATAATTGTATGCCTCAGCTTTTTCAAATGATTTAATAAGACTTTAGAATTTGGAAATATATCATTCAGGCAATTTTAAAGAAAATATTTTAAACGACTTAAAAATAGAAAAAATATATGTCTGCGAAAGATAAGAGTAAGGCGAGCAGTCTTCTAGACGCCGCAAACCATCGTCTATTTTTTCGTAAGTGCAGGATTTTATACACATCTACGTCTAATTTCCTATCCAATTAGACCATATTTATAGCAATCGTGCTGTTTGTTACGGAGTAATAGTATCAGAATGGATCGCTCTAAAACCGTGTGTTTCAATCCTGATAGCCTAATTCAAACACTGAGTTAAAGAGTGTTGTGTGTCATTTGAGTTTAGACTTAGTACCTTGTAGGTTTAACGTAGCTCACAAGACATTCTCTTATTTACTAAAAAAGTTTTCAATTTATTGCAGGGGTCGAACGACAGAATGCCCATTGTGCTTCTCTATTTGGACGTGAATTCAACCAACCAGAGAGCTGTGCTTCCACGTCTTGGGTTCATAAGCCAAGTGAGTTACTTGGCCCAAAGGTAATGTTTTTGTTTTATTTTGTTTTACATACGGGGCGTAAATAATGTGGCCTGTGGTGGCCGACTGGTGAAAGTGTCGGACCGATGCTATTGTCGCAGAATATCCGAAGGGTGCGGGATCGATACCCAGCATGTGCGTAGCGATCTGGTAATCGGAGGGTTGTCAGAATCGTTCCTTTCGCGCTCCGAAGAATCAACCCTGTCTACACTGCTAAAAATAGGTACTTAAAAATAAGTAAAATTTACTAATTTTTGATTACATTCGATGATTATCGTAGCTTCGAATACATGTTTCATTTTTGAAAAAGACATGTACTCAAATATGAGTAAAATGAATAAAAAGAGAAGTTGCTTTCCTACATAGGCTGCCTTCATAAATCATTTTCAATAAATTTCAACTATTACAACCAGGAATTACCGGGAATCGAACCCAATTCCTGATGTCGTCCGCAACGAAGTTCATGGCCTTATCCGTTGTACTACCAGAGCGACTTGACATAAATATAAACAAGCAATGTAAAAAACGTGGCAAAAGAATGAGAAGTAAGATAATTGAAGTCGTAATAACTCTATTACCATTTAAGAAATCGACATTAAATAATGTGGAAAACCATTTTTGTGCCAGGTCGCTTTTTTAAGATGACTTGAACAGAAGCTGATATTAACAATATTAAACTATTCTGCTCATTTTTACGAAAGTACGATTACTTAAATATGAGTACGTCATCGCTCATTTACGATCAATTGTGCTCAAAGAAAATGAGTACGTCCATGTACTCATATTTAAGCACATTTTTTTTTTCAGTGTAGGTGACCGATGTACCTTGAATCCTCCGTTTCCTAATTTTCACGTCGTGTTTAATAGTCATAAAAGAGAACAATCCTATAGAAATAATGGTTTGGAAATTAATTATTTGTGGTATAACATGATGCTGTCCGGTTTTCACTGTTATTACATATTTTGAAGGACTTGGAGTAGAACTTTGAGTTAGGCTATAAAAACATGTGTGTGAAGATAAACTCTGAAGAATGAATAATATTTAGAGTAAAATATTTACGGTTATCAAATTGTGTGAAACTTTCGATTGTTCAGGTGACGTGACTGCAATGATGACGCCGAAATCAAACAATCTAAAACAGGTGGAAAGCTGTTGATGTATACAACTTTTTTTTTAACTTTTTTATTTTGGTATTTCCCATATTGCACCAAAACCATTTTAAGAATTGTTTAAAATTAGTAAGCTACAAAAAGGGTGTCTCATTTTTATAAACCTTTGTTTATAAATTCGTCCATAGTTGAAATGGAATGTTGTAGATATAGAATTGAATCGATTGCAATGGATATTAGAGAGTAGAAAGTTAAAGAATTTAAAAAACGCCTCTTTTTTATAAATATTCATAAATAAAAAATCTAATAGAAAAATTTAAATATTTCAAAAAATATAAAACTGTTGATGCTGTACTTTTTGTTTATTGTTCCTTTTCCTTCCGTCTCGTTGAGCGCAATTGACAACTAGATCGGGGCGGAGTTTAGCCTTGTTTGTGGGATTTCGAACACGTGCAAGTTGCCGATTATTGGTAAACAAACAATAATTTGGCTTCTTTAAGTTTAAATTTTGCATTAATTGAGTTTAACTTGTGTTTTAACACCATATTCTAAAAAATGTCATCGAGCTTTTCAATATTTTAGTCGTTTTAAGGATAATTCTAACGCTATCCCACAAACAAACCGGCTCTGACGTCACTGTAGGCGTGGTCATTCTAGTCGTCCAGTAATTCCAATTAGTTTGACTAGTTTCATGTCAAATGCGTGTTTTTTTTTTACAGAAACTTTTGTATTCTTTTTTTACATCACTAGTAATGATGTTCATCACTTTGTTGTTGAGTAATTAGATGTTTATAATGTTTTTTAAATACGTGTCGTATCAAGCTCATTGCGCCCAAACTCAGCGGTCAACATACATATTGCGCGAAATGGCAAGTTAAACTTGTGATCACGATCAGGCAGATGTCCATTTTGCTTAGAATATGGCAAGATGAGTGTTCATTTCTATGGATGCCCCGTAGGAACTACAATAAAATGACAATAAATGCTCTTCTCAATGAAATGTTTGATGCACTTTGAAACATGTTCTTTAAATTCGTTAAAATGTCTTTAAATTTAATACAAGAATATCAAAATTTCTGAAAACGAACAGATAGCAAAGTGAAATAAAGACAGACTAGCGTGCTCATGCGAAAATTCTCGCAAATACAATTCCACATTCGACGGAACATCATTCAGATTTAAAGTGGTCATGTTCAAATTGTGATATGTGAAATGGATAGATTTAAAATTGTATCGCGTTATATTTCAAATTACACGGAAGTAATAGCCATGATTGAGGTAGGAAAAATATAAATTTCAACTGATTTAATTATTTACACTAGAGTTTTACCAATAAATTTAATTAAATGTTGTTTTTTATGCAACTTCCTGGAATTGTAGTTGTAAGAAGCGGAAAAGAGATCTATATTACAGAAATAATGATTAAAATAATATAATGCTGATTGAAATTGTATATATATATATTTTTATGAAAACGGAATAAAAAAACATTAAAGTATTTATCAGTTAAGACCAGGCCAAAATGTATATAGTTAATAGAATTATGCATATTTTTAAAATATATGCACTACCTTTTATCCATATTAACGGTTCATCGAATTTCACAAACGTCTTTTAAATGTTAACAAATTTATTATATTTTTATAATTACTTCTATTCACTAATACTAACCTGAGACTCATTTTTCAAATGTTTTCCTAAATCTAACAAGATCAAAATTTCAAGAATTTTCTCCAGAAAATTTTTAACAGAAAAAGATATGAATAGTTTTTATATATTTCGTAAAAGGAGCATCATAACAAACGTTTCATTTGAAATATAAGGTTTTGTGCCAGTAAAGTGCTGCGAGTATATATTGATCGAGGGTTTATATGTGCAAAGTTTCAGCTCTTCATAAAAACGAGAAAGACACAATTACATACAAAAACAAATGACACTTAGGATTTAAAATACTTTTATTGCCTTTGATTTTATTAAAAATCAATATAAATTTAATAACTTACCAATAAGTTTTGTAAACATTTTATTAATTTTAGACTGAAATAAATTTAAACGTTCTTTAAAGTAAATCTTTTCCAAACCTTTTAAATCTTTGATAAACCTGTTTTGTAAACTCTTGTTACAGGGAGGGAAAAAAAAAGAACTCCGTAACAAGAATTTCAATTAATTTAAAAAATATATATTTTGCATATATTTGTTTAGATGATAAAGTGGAAACCATCTGAATTTATTTATTTAATTCGTTGTTAATTTATGTGCTATTTGTTGTTGGTCATAAGGTATCCAAATAGTTTTATATATATATGTAGTAACCAAAAAATCTTTCTGATTTTTTTAAATTGTGTATTTGTTGCTGTTGGGAACTTAAAAAATTCCTATGTTGATATGGAAATAAACTTATCACCAACAACGTTTAGTAATAACTTTTTCAAATTTAAATGATATTGATTTCATTATGAGGAAACATATGTTCTGTGATTCCGCATGTCCTACTCCTATGGGTAGTTGAGTAACCCTCGAAAGAGATTCCGACTGCGTTCGGTTTGGGCGTCCTGGGTCAACTACCGGAGTTAAACAAGCCACGTGTAATATCATACACCTAATGGCATACTTATGTGAAAAGGAATATGTACTAATTGAATTGTAAATATTCATTATACCATTGTAGAATAGCCACGCATAAAAATGGAGGATGACGAGAACCCCTCTCATTTTGTAAATATGAACTTATAAATTTAAATATATATATATTTTTAAACATTATGTAAATTTTATGACTATCCTTTAATAAGTATAGATTATTGTGATTCTTAAATATTTTTTATTTATATCATTGTGAAATTTATGTGTAAACTAAAACCACAAGTTTAACTAGCAAATCCTATTTGGTGTATTTAAAAATTTTCAGATTTTATTTTTAAACTTGAGCATTTTTTTTTTAAAACTTGAGGATTTTTTTTTAATTTTGAGATATATGGAATTTTGTATAAAATCCGGGATGCATTAAATTGTATTGGAGGTAATAAGTATTTTTTAAAAGGGGGTTTTGTAGGCAGATTAACTATTGCACGTTAATTCTTAAATGTCAGAAGGGAGCTGAGCCGGTGAGAAGAGGAGAAGGAACGATGGCCTCCTGCTTCCATCACTTGCCGGACATCAGACGGGGGCAGTCCCCACTCTTATTCCACGGACCTAGGTGTTGGTAAAAACTAGCCTCTGGATTCGGCACCGGTTCGTGGAAACCTGCCCCCCTCTAGCTTCGAATGGCGACCCGATTTGGCGGGGGGTTATCCGGTTCCAGAGCTGGATTCCCCTCGGGTCGCCCCCCCCCCCCCCACCTAACGAATGTCCGGACTGCTTCGACATCAGGGCGGTGGGGTTGAGGACCCGCCAGTCACCTGCCCCCACCCCCGCCTCACCTGTGCTCAGAAGGGGTCCTCGGCGGGGCCCGCTTCGTGTCTCCCTTGGGATGGAATTTTTTTTTATTATTATAGCTAATGGTCTAGTATATTGGAAATAGTTTAAAAACATTTGACTTTATGATTGATTTGTTTTGGCTTGTGGTTTCAGTTTGAACATGTGTATCTCGGAGCTAAGGATGCACACATAGAAAACAGAACATATTTGAAGCAAGAGCACCATTAAAATGATTTAAAGTGTGCTGTAATAGCAATCTAAAATAATATTATATAACTTGTCGGCTCTTTAACACATGCTTCTTTAACAAGATATGTGAAATGCTTAATTCCGCTGTCTTTGAACTTCAAAGCCTATCATTTTGCATGCATTGTGGATGCGTTTGTGTATTAATAACCATAAATAATAAAATCAAAATTTTCAATAATTTCGTATACTAAAGCACGCATTTGCTAAAAAATAGAAAGCACTAACGCTTCCACAATCGCTGCCATTGTCTACAACAAGATTTGTTTTTATATCTATTCGTACCAGGAGTTGCGAAAGGTTTGTTGTGTATTATAAACACAAACTCAATTGTGAAAGAGTATTGGAAGTTGGAGAGAAATATATGGTATTCTCCCCGGCTTCCAAACAAGCTTCACAATGAAAAAAAATACCAATCATACTTTTAACTTTTTTTTTAAAATTTACGACTCCTACGGAGTTACTTTTAACACATGGCAGGGAGAAAGGGTTGTGGGGAGAGGAATTCCTCCCCATCACCAAACGAGCTTCAAAATTTAATTTTTGACAAATCACACGATTTGCAACCGTGAATTTATAACTCCTGTGGAGCTTACCCACATTTTCTCACAACTCCTGGTAGGAATATTAGAATCAGGGAGAGGACTTCTCTCTGCTTCTAAATTACATTTTCATGTTCCTTTCACAATGAATCAAGTCTTGTTTAAAATTGAGATAAAATTGTGCTATTTCCCACTGAGAAATATGTGAAGGGAGCTAAATAGCTCCTTTTGCTGCTCTCAACTTTTTATTGAATGGAAGGGAGTATTCGGTGTCGGGAAATAAAATTTTTCTCTCCTAATCTCAAAAGATTTTCCAAATTTAAATGAATTATTTTCAAATAGCACATTTTGTATGTCTTGGTTATAATTGTTAACTGTACCTCAGAGCAAAATGAGCCTAAGTCACATTTGAACGACTATATAGGAGAGGGAAAAATCTGAATTCTACTTAAACTAAAGCGTTGGACTTGGGCTTTTATAACTCGTTAAATGCTTAAAAAAATTGTTTTTAGTGAATTTCGTTATGTTTTGATAGCCAAATATGGTCTTATGCTTGTTTGGCTCTGAGGTAATTTTGTACTAAAAAGGAAAATCTTATAATTTTATAAGGATATATAAAATATAAATACACAAAACACTAAAATTACTTATATTTATTATCAATTGATAAAATTTTCAAGTAGAAAATAGCAATGTTTACTTTAAAAAGTGCTAAATTTATTCCATTAAACTTTTTTACAAATTATTGCTTATAACTATTGAAAACTAAAACTAATTAAAAAGCTTAAATATGCTTGTTCACATGGAGTTTGTTTCTCGCTATTTACGAAAAGCTGAAAATTTGCACAATTTCGAAAAAATTATCAGATAAGTTCAGTTTGATATGATTTTATTGCATTTTTACAAATTTTGGTCTTGTCTAGATTTTTAAGTCCCCGATTTCTTTTTAATAAACTTGGGTGATTGGTAAATGTTAACAAAATAGCTGAAGAATATTGGTGTTATAAATTACAAGAAAAGAGAATCGGCGATTTCGAAGAAAGTAATTTATCTTGCATATTTATAATACTTTATTATTGCTAAGCTTAAATGTAGCTAATTATGGATTTCAATTTAGAATAATTAAAAAAAAAATCTTAAATTTCCCAATTTTGGAATTTTAGCGTTAATTTTTTTTGTCTGCACTGTTTTACATTGATATCTGTTCCGTTTTATTCTTTTAAACATGTTGCACTTTAAGAATAAGCTACTGTACTCATGGAGTTTATGATCAACAGCACTAGATCACGAACGGATAAAATGATAATTTTCGATTAAATTTACTTGGTCCTCGTTATCCTATACAGGAAAGACTGCAATCCAAAGAATAAGACCTTTCTTTTAAGCCTAAATATGTAAAGGTCTTGAGGATTATATTTACGTAAATATTCGCGCGGGACAAGGATTTTGAAAAATGCTTCTTTGAATTATAAATATAAATAATACTCGGGGCCTTATAAATAAAAATGTGGGGTAACTGGTGGACGAGCTACCTTCGAAACACTTTCAACTCGATTAATTTATTTTCAAATAAAAATTAGATAATTGATATTCGTTTGAAAAATTTTCAATAAAGTAGATTTTCTTTAAGTAGGCTTTGAGTTATTAAATAAAAAATCGTAATACGAAAATTTGAAGTGCAGCATCATACCATCGAACCTATTGAAATCCGCGTGTCTTTTATCTGTTGATTTAGCTTACAGAGCCACAACCTTTCGCTTTTGCAGTTTGCAACGTTTAGTATTTTTTACATGCTAGTTGACGTTGTATGAATGTGTAAAATTTGTTGCGTATTTGAAAGTATAAAAGAAATATTTCTTTTTAACTTTTGTGTACCTATATCAATGTTTACACAACTTTTACTATTTTTTTAATTATAAGACCACCAAAGAAAAATAACAACATGCCATAGAAATTCTTGGTGACATTTTGATATTATTTTAGGTCTTCTTTGGCGTATGGCCTTTTTGAGCACAGTTAGTGAAATTGTTTGTTTAATAGAGCAAACATTTTATCTGTTTACATTCTAGCGTGATAATTAAAGTAATTTGTAAATATTATATAAAAAATTAATTTTAGAAATCTTTGCTTATTTATTGTGGTTGGGGATTACAAATCAAGCCAATTTCGAGTTACTGAAAAACGATTTGAATGTTTGATTTTGGCGTCACCTTTGCAGTTACGTCCTATGAATACTGAGGTCGAAATGTGTCGGTATCTTTTCTTGAAAGACTGACTGTGACAGGCCTGTTTTCATCAGTGTGTGTCAGTTGAATTACTTCATTGTCTACAAAGTAGATACGATTTGCATTAAAAGTGTTCAAATAAATTTGAATGTTTTTTTTAAACGCGCCTGGGTTGTGTACCTGAAATATCCTAATATATCCGATTTGAAATATCCTTGATTCGACGAACGGATTTTAAGAAGTTAGATATGCATTGGGGGATAGTTAAGAGGTACTAGATGGACCAACCTTGTTGGGCCTTGAGCCTGTTGTTGGTCGTCAATATTTGTATTTGTATAAGACTAAATAAAATCATACCCACTTTCATATATTTTTGAGGATTTGTCAATTTCTGTGTTGGAATATTCACTATCTCTTCCCAATGTGGACAACTAGTAACTTGTATATACCAAATTATGTTAGCAATGCATGATTCGTTTTTCACATATTCACGGGAGGTGTTTTTGAAGATCACTTTTGTTATGCCGAGGGCATATCTAATCGTGTGTAATAACCTGACAACAATTTGATTCCAAACCAATACATTTATTATTTGGCCCTGCGTTTCTGGTAACCCGTTAAAACGTATACATTATTTAAACACTAAAGTGGCCCTCTTCAGGACTCAGTTATGTTAATGCCATACCCCGCATCAGACAAGAAGGCTGCAAAGGGCCTTATATTTGAATTTTCCTTCAGGATTTCGTATTGTATTGTCTTTAATTTCTGAGTTATTATTGTTTGCTAATTCGTAGATTGATGAATTTGTGGAGGACGTTAATTTTAAGATCTTTATGAATAAGAGTGCTTTGGAGATATTGGGCTGCCTGCCATCTCTCTGAGTATAAGGTTTTTGGATGATTGTAATTTGACTATCTCAGATTTAATGAAGGTTGTTAATGCTTGGGCAGCGTAAGTTAGAATTGGCCTGATTGTGGCGACATAAAACAGCCTCTTCTTGTCTAATGGTAGTTTGGACTTCCTTCGCATAATGGGTTGGAGTATGGCCAATTTAACTTTTTGTCCTGTTTGTGGCATGCTTGATGTGATCGCCCCATCTGAGTGTTGTTCATGGTTAGACCAGGTAATTTGCTTTGTTAACTCGTGGAATGAGTTCTCCAAACATGTATGCATTAGCAGTTATTTTTTCGAGTGTTCTGTGTTTCTTGACCAACAGGATTTTGGATTTGGTTGCATTAATAGCAACTTTCCACTTCTCGCCCCATGTTTCAATCCCCTCTACTTTTTCTTGTATCTTACCAATATCAAGGTCTAGCTGCATGGACTTGCTGACCACAGCCGGTCGTCAACATAAAAAGCTGTAAGACAATTGTGGTCCTGTCGGAAAGTTGGTAACTCGTATGTGTAAAAGGAATCTTGAGATACTCGGCAGCAATAACTCTGCTTGTTGAAACCTCCTTATCCACTGAGATCCTCCCTATTTCTGAGATAAAAACTGCTAGGCGAGTTGCCATCAAATCGGCCATTGATAATCGCAGTTTAAGATAGAAATATTTGTCAGCACCAAACTATACCAGAAATTGATTTTTTTTTTCTGGATTGAAGTTTATTTAAAAGGAAAACGCTCGCAAAAAAAGTACCGGGACGCCGTACTGACCCCACTACATCCCTGCTTAAGATATATCTTAAAAAAAAAAAAACGAGAAATTTTTATTCACGCCACAGGTCTTAGAGGTACGGAAGGAACTTACTTAATGACTCCGTGAACTTACAAAAGGAATTTGAAATAGCCGGAAAGTTCAATGGGTCCTTGAATCCTTTTGTTCAATCAACATGACCATTTTAATTACTTTGGCTTTGAACACCTTTCTTTAGAAAGTTTTATTTTAAATAAAACATTTAAATAAACATACAAATGTTTCAGCTGTATTCCTATTATTACAAAACAAATTTAAATAAGAAATGCAATGTTTCTTATCCATAAAAGAAGCTCACTTTTATGCTCCCCGTATCAATACATTTCTTCTTTGATTATTACTGCAATTAGGAAAACATGTCGTACTTTTTCATTCAGCATTCTTCTTTATAATAGCATCATTTTCAGCCTGCTTCATTCTCAGCTTTGAAATTGCGTCACATTTATTGATATGCGTGCGTGAATCTATATTAAGATTGCATAGTATAATTAAGTGTATACAATTTACAGAACGAGTACCATAGTCTGAGATACGAGTTCTATTTAACTCGCGGAACCTCTTGGCCAAACAAGGCGTGATCTAAACGGCAGCTAATGTGTTAAGACCCATTTTCGACCAGTGCCAAACATAAAAATTATTGTCACTGCTAAACTCGCATATTAGACTGTACAATGAAATGTACCTAAATTTCAAGAGCCATTGCTACATTGATTGAAGGGAATTTTAATAGCATATGCTCTTAGTTTTACATATGTTTTCCAAGTGTTCGGTAGCTGGTACATTCATCCAACTTACTGATTTGTTCCTAATTTGCCCATCTTCCGAGTCTTTGCAGCCAGACTTCTGCATGCCAGATAACGCTGAGCTTTTGCTATGGCCATCTCTCTCTACTTCTCATTGGAGACCCAACACGGACGACGTCATCTCGAAGTGAGTATGCGTTTGTAGTTTTCTTACTTTTAGAAATTGTATATGGGCGATTCTACAAATACGGGAAAATGTGTGTTCCGTACTGATATATTTTTTTTGTTTTGGAAATTAAAAAAAAACTTTTTAATGTATATATTTACACTCCCTTAACACTATTATTCTGACTTTCATCTATGAAAAAACTTGATTTTTTATTCCATTAAAAAACTTATTTTAATTAAATGTCATCCACATGCCCTGTCCCGTACCTATAATTTGTGTTTTCCAGGTAATTTATTTAAAAAACCAAAAGTGATTTCCTCTTCATTTTTCTTTTTCTTAATGAATATATATGTATGAATAATATTAAGCTAAAAATAGTCAAAATAAATAAAATTATTACATAAAAAAATTAATTAAAAGTTTGTCCTAAGGAATATCAGTCATCCACATGGCTGAAACAAATGGAATTTTTTTTCTCAAGGAAATTGAAACTTTTAAAGTGGCAAAAGTGCCTGAAAATAAACATGGCAGTTTGTGGCTTATGACTAAAAGTTGCATTTTGCTGTTCTTCAAAAATTTTTGTGATTTGCTCTAAGTCGTATTTCATTTTCAGGTAAGGGTTTTTAATCCTTGTCATTAACATGACTTGTAATAAGCAGGTAAAATGTAAATATAAATAAATTCTGGTTATGTATGGTGATAAACCTTGCAGTTGTAAGTACTTAACAGAAGTTAAGCCTACAAAGCTTCATATATGGCTTACTGAGAACATGCAAATTCTGGTTTTGTCATCCACATGCCCATTTTCTTAGTCATCCACATGTCCATTTCCTTATACCTAATAAGTGGCAAAAAAAAATATAACAATTAAGCTCTGCTGATGTTTTATTCTAATTATGTACCCATTGAACTACTTTAGTAATTTTTTTCCGATTTTTAAAATTAATTTAATTTTTGGAAATTTATGTACTGTAAATATTCCCGTATTTGTAGAATCGCCCATATATCAGTGTGCCTTGCGTAGAATATGTTTGGATATTTTTTTAGTACGCACCTGTAAATTCAAAACACGCTACAGTCCTGCTTAGTGATAGACATTTTACAAGTTAATTTTTCTATTGGTCCATCCATCCAAAAATGTTTCCAATTCAAGCGAGAAAAAAATTGGTAAATTACCAGACTCTTCAGTAAAGTTATTAAAATAGTTGGTAATTTGATTCTAAAAAAAGTTTTAACCTCTAAAGTTTAAGCTAACGGATCAATTTGGAAAAAAAAATCTAGGAAAGCTATAAACAGTTTCAATCTCTTCAAAAAAGTCCTGCACGATATATTAATTTTGCACTATCTCAGCGTAGGCCGCCATCTTGGAAAAATAGCATCCTAAATCAGTATTTTGCAATTATCTCTATGTATGAATTATAGAGAAAAAGTTCAACTACAAAATTGTTTTTTGAGTATTTCCAACAAAAATGTAACTTATACTTTATTTTTGTGACCCACTCGTTTAGACACTAGAAGAAAATTAAGTTGGTATTAAAGCACTAATTAACGTGAGATTTCAAAAAAACATTACGATACAAGTTTTTTCGCCCTTAATTTTGTGAAAACAGAAGTCAGAAAAATAGAACTAGTATATATAAGCAAAATATATTAATTTGTAATAAATTTTTGTGGAATATATTAGAATTTTGATTATATGTTAATTTGTATTTTTTTTAACAATCCCGCTCGCCTTTTCGGAATCACGCATTTAATGTTAACTTAATCTACTTTCTCAGTAAATATGACATTGCCTAAAATATATTTTCAAAAGGTTATGATTTCTGAATTGGTAGTATTGACACATAATCGATTTTATTCATAATCGTACATTTTCTAATTTTTTTTTTTTTTTTGTCAACCGAATAAATATTCAGAATTATAAATAAGTGTAGTTTCTAGTTAAATCTTTCTTTTCTCTTACTAGTCGGTCGAAAAATTACAAATATGAACTATTTCTGAATCTAAGATCAAAATTGAATTCACAAGAGGTCGATTTAATTAGATTTAATCGCAAGAATACTCTGATATACAAAGCAATAACAATTTTTTTAACCGACCGAAAAGCGTGCCAAATAAAACTACCAAAACACACCAAAAGATGATAAGGTTATCGCAATTCGACTGTCATGTTCTTTTTTTTATGTATGTTTGCGTAAGATTTCTGTTCTAATTCAGATATTTTGATTGTTTTTTTTTGTTGGATGGTGACTTGAGCAGTGCCCAATGGGCATCTTTTTAAAAAAAAATACCCGGCATTATCCGGAATTCTCAATTAACCGTACTGTAAAATATTGTTCTATTTCAAAAATTCTTTTTTCCGTTAAATGTAGAAAAATCCACTTTCGCAATTTTTTTTAATCGGTTATTCGGCTGTTATATATCTGGAAATATCGATTAACCGGACTTTTTTTTTTAAACAATTTCTTTTTCGAAATATTTTCTTTGCTGAATAAAAATTGTACAACAATGACATTTCGTTCACCCCGCATTTATTAGAATGGATAGGGATTTTTTTACATTATATATTATTGAGTCAAAATAGTTTCGTTTACCCGGCATTTATTCAACCGTATCCGAGATCTGGAAAAAATGGAGCAACAACTTGAATATCTTGGGGGAATAATAGCAGGGGGGGGGGGGGGGAATACCGTCGCTAAATTAAAAACTGAAATGGGTAAAATAATATGATTGAATATTTTTTTTAAAAAAGAAAACCGACCGAAAAAGAAAATTATTTTTAATTTTACAAACAAGTTGAAAAAATTGAATTATTTAATATCAATTTTATACTTATAACAACTTTTTGAAGTTGATGCCATTTTACAAAAAAACATACCTAAATTTTGGCGCCGATTTAAAAAAAGTTGTAATAAGTATGAAATTGTAATTAAATCAATTTTTTTTAACTCTTTTTGTAATTTTTTTTTTTAAGCTTTTTAGCGCATTTTCCTTTCAGCCCGTTTTCTTTTTTTTTAAAGAGATCATTTTATTACTTTAATAAATTTGAAGAAAAATCCTATTTTTATGAGCGCATCCTCTCCAAGTTAAAAATATCGATTAAAAACTTTTACCACTTCACTCACAATAATACGATTGTGAATGCGTTACAAAAACAAAATTGTTATTTGTAAACTATTATAATCGAATAAATAGTACATAAATAAAAGTATTAAATTCTCGCATCCCTAACACATATTGCCAATTTATTGTAATGTCGTTTCTTGTCTTTTATACATGTCAGTAGAAAATTAAATAAAATAAACTTTTCATTTTAATGACAATAACGAATAGGGATTTTAGTGCATGTCGTTCGATATTCATGTTCCAGAATCTATTTCAATGGGTATCTCGTTTGATGGCTAGCTTGTTTTCTTCGAGGTCTCAATTATCTACAAAGATCGAGAGGAAGTCAAAAAATTACTTTCAATAAATTATACCCCTAAATTGGCAGAGAGAGATAAGAGGCAGTGATAAGAGTTAGCAATCGGGTGTCTTTCGAAAAGGAAATGCAGCTGTGTTTGTTTGGAATTTTACTCTGACACTCATCTCAAATTACCAATCGTTATATCCTATTTGAGGAAGTATCCATACTATCCTGCTGGGTGATGAAGTGACGCTTTTTTACGACCTGCCTCCGAAACAGCCTGGCTGGAGTGTCGTATTTCGGATTCTAAACCCCTCACTGCGCCCTTTTTCGGGGACCAGTGTCAAAGGTCAATGTGGGGCGTAGCATTCTTCCTCCCACAGTGCGAAGAACATCACTTTACCTCGTCGTTTGGTCTGAGATAAACTCATTTCTTTAACCGAACAACGTAGACAAGCTAAATTGAAGAATTGCTTTAAAAATGTCATGAAATAAGAACAATTAAGAAACCTCGATTGTACAATATTTTAATCACAGAAATTTTCTTAAATGTGTAAAAATAAATAATGGGGTATAATTTTTTTTGTAATCGTGAATGAATAACAGTTTTTGTACCGGAGAAGAATACAAGCTAACCAAGTACTGCACAATATAGTATTTTTTTTTTTTATTTTTCCTTTATTTTTCCTTAACTTGTTGGATGAGTAGAGATACAAAATGCAGAAGTTTTCGAGTGTAACTAACTTATATAGATAGTTTTTTTTTAAAGAAAAAAGTTTTATAAATGAAAAACTTTTTCGTTGTATAAAAAGATATTACGTTTCTATAAAAATATAATTTAATTAAAAGATTTATTTTTAATACAGAAAGTGTGTGGCTCACGTTATTTGGCCGCTAAACCAGTTCTGGACTGTGCTATGCCCCCCCACATAGTTGTATTACGTATATGAATATTAACGATATACGTATTAACGTTACGCTTACGAGTTCAACTTTTGTGTAAAAAATTAACTTTCATCCTTTTAGCGCTCTTGTCTAAAATCATGGTTTAGTGAATCATCCGATTTCTTAAACAAATACTTTATAGTTTAGACTTTTATTACTTGTTAGGGTAACCTTTAATGTATTTTTAATTATATTTTTTTATTTGATACCAATTGTGGAAGCACGAAATAAATAGAAAGTGCAACTTCATATTGTTGCAATGGATAAATCTGAGGCAACTGCTTCATATTGCGCAATGCTAAAATATTAAATGGAAATATTGAAGTATTGTGGGTTGATTAAGACTTATTTTCAGTGTGATTTATAATAACTAAACATTTCTATATGAAAAAGTAGCCAATAACCCACTGAACAACTCTAGTGAGAAGTTAATTAACCAAACATCTACATGAAAAAAAGTTTTATACGATACGATCAGAAAAATTCTCGAAGGATATGGGGAAAAAAAGTTTTATTAATTTAGAAGCGATATGCAGATAAGCAAACTGTAATTGTTTGTCGGTAGGGGGTAAGAAAAAAAAGTTTTCTTGAGCCGCCCCTGCCTATTTTCTTATAACCTGCTGAATAAACGATTTTACTTCGGTGAAAACTTCAGCCAAAACAACCCGACACCATTTACTTAGTTAGAGGTTTGCTGATGCCAGCAACCATACCAAAGTGTTGAAACTGAATCAGCATAATCGGTCCGGTAGAGATATATCGCTTGCATAAAATAATATTTGTCTCATTTGCGGCGAGTTTACGCAATTAGCAGATGAGCTCCTGCCGCGTCACCTGCCATTCGAAAGAAAAATAATATTTCCATAGACATTTGGAGTTGGAGATTACATTATTCGCCATCCAATAATCACAACAAGAGACAGCTGGCTTTTGACGCTGTTGATAGACAGGCACGTGAAATAACACGCAAGTAGCAACAGTTGTCTTGCATCCTTTTATACACGGGAAGTGAACATCTTAAAAATGACAGGCTAAACTTTGGTCAACAAATCGCTCAAATGATACAAGCAAAAATTGTTTAAAAAGTGGTTACGATGCGTGTTACTTCCGAGTAAAATTCTGATGTCTTCGAGGAATACAGCGATTCCATTAATTGTTTTTCGACAAGAGCATTACTGATAAAGCAAAGCATGTTCGGGACGTGAATGGACCTTCGCGAAATTTGACAGAACAGTTTGCTTACTTCCTTCTCTTGAGGCGATCACTACCTCTTTATAATCTGCTTAAATGACTTCACGTAAAACACTTCTGGCTATGCTCCGACGAAGCTATAATTTTTTCTATAGAAGAAGATAAGACCGGGTTTTTTTTTTACTACTTGAAACGTGTTAAAATCAGCTACATGGGGTACTGTACTTGATAATCAGGGACCTTATTAGGGGCGTGCGACGCGTGCCACCGCACAGGGCATTATAGAATTATTAGATATAGATAATTGATAAACATCTCCAAAGCCAGCTCCGTAAAGTATCAGGATATGAACACCGTGTTATACTTTTAGGGAGATCCATTCCAACACTATAACTCCTTGGAAAAACAGCACGGTCGACATAAATTTGTCTCGTTCGGTAGGAAATTAGGCTTTATAACTAAAAATAACAATAAGACTTTTTATGCAACAAAGTTCTCTAATATACATTATATAGCTGGGTCATTCCACGTCAATTCAACGGGACCATGGCACCCACCACTTCCGATTTTTTTTTAATTTGGTGTAAACGCTTTCCTTGTGGGTCAAAGTAAATGTCCAAATTTTTATGCTGTATCTCAAATAGTTTTTATTTTACAGCCATTCAAAATTTTAGCTCATCATACGTTTGAAATTTTCAAAATGAGTCGCATATATCTAGAGATAAAATTCTTTCTCCAGAACTATTCATTGGATCTTTATGAAATTCTTTTGGCAAATCAATAAAAGCATACTGATATTATAAAAAAATATTTAATTCCCCAAAATCAATAAAAATATTCTGGAAAAAATATGAAAGAGGCAAGGATTTGATATTTTTTGTAGAAAAACTTACTTCATTAAATCTAAATTATCAAAAAAAGGGTCCTCCACAATTTAAATTTTTTATACATGAAAATAATTGTAAGAATATGTTTTATCATAAAAAAAAGCAAACACATTTTTATTTAGCAATATAATTATAATACTGAAATTTTTATATTATCATTTGCTATTCTAATAACATTAATAAAATATTTTAATTAAATAATTTTTAAATACCAATTTTAAAGTCCCTTTAATTAAAACTTAATTTCAAGAAATTTGTGTTCGAACCTATTCGCCAGTTCAACGAGACCATTGTACTTACCACTTCCGATTTTTTAAAAACTTAGTGTATACTCTTTGTAGATAAAACTATATATCCAAAATTATTTTGCTGTATCTCAAATAGTTTTCGTATTACAGCGATTCAAAATCTCAGTTCATCTTACACGTTTACGATTTTCAAAATGAGGCGCATATATCTAGATATAAAATTTTTTCTCCAGAACTATTCATTGTATCCCCATGAATTTTTTTTGAAAATTAATAAAAGCATATTGATGTTATACAAAAATATTTCATTCCCAAAAATTAATATAAAATTTCAGGAAAAAATTTGAAAGGGCAAGAATTTGATTTTTTTTTTGTAGAAAAATTTATTTCATTAAATTTAAATTATCAAAAACATTGTCCTTCAAAATTTAATTTTTTATACATAACTCATTGTAAGAGCATGCTTTTTTATAATAAAGAATAAAATAGATGGCTTTTTTACTCTTTATAGTAAAAATTTGCACTTTTGTTGGCCATCTAAAAAATCGCACTTGTTGAAATTTAAAAAGAAATTAAAATTTTTATTTATCAATTAAATTATAATGCTAAACCTTTTACATAAATATTTGTTATTTTGATACCATTTACTTATTTAAAATATCTAGATAGATTAAATATTAAAAAAAAAAAAACTGTCTTTTTCACTCAAACTATCAATTTCTTTAATTCCTTTATTGTCACTAAAAGTTAACTTATGGCATTCACTTGATGTTATCTTTCCCACACTACATTTTGAAGGTTCTATTTTTCAGTTTTAAACTTAACTACAATTTCAAAACATTTAACTAACCAAAATTAAAATTATCCTTCTGAGATATTCTTTATAAAAGTGTGACCAATAAGTTCATTCCCAACTTCTTTTCTGTCCATGTCTTTTAACCATCTCCATGTGAACATTCCATAGCTCCAGTAGCTTCAATTTTTTACAACACATAGCCCTTATAGGGAGGCACACACATTTATGAGAATTTTCCTTTTTTTGCCTGTGATCACGACAAAGAAGAAAGTTGCAAAATTGAGTATGGCTATAGACTAGAAAACAAATTTCTTGTAATTAAGTTTTGATTAAATTAACTTCAAAATAACAAATAATTATATAAAAGTTTCAGAATGACAAAAGTGCAAATTTTTACTATAAAGAGTAATATAGCCATCAATTTTATTCTTTATTATGATCAACCATGTTCTTACAATTATTTTCATGTATAAAAAATTTAAATTGTGGAGGACCCTCTTTTTGATAATTTAAATTTAATAAAGTAAGTTTTTCTACAAAAAAATTCTTGCCTCTTTCAAATTTTTTCCTGAAATTTTTTATTGATTTTAGGGAATGAAATATTTTTTTATAACATCAATATGATTTGCCAAAAACATTCCAATGAATAGTTCTAGGGAAAGATTTTTATATCTAGATATAAGCACCTCATTTTGAAAATCTTAAACATGCAAGATGAGCTGAGATTTTGAATGGCTGTAATACGAAAACTATTTGAGATGCAGCAAAATAATTTTGGATATATAGTTTTATGTACAAAGAAAGAGTTTACACTAAGTTTTAAAAAAATCGGAGGTGGTGGGTGCCAAAATTCTTTTTTCCCGTTGATTTGATATGGAATGACCCTTCTAAATGAAATATAACCACATCAAACAAAAGTCGAACGAACTTGTTCATAATTTACTTAATTCATATGTTTCATTCAAACTTATTCGTAAGTTTGTGTGTAGGAAAATAGGAGCCCCCCCACCCCCTCCCAATAATCTGGAAGTCTGAAAAGTTTCAAGTTTTAAAAATCCCCGAGTTGGGAATATTTATGTCTGAAGAAAATTAATATTTTTAGCAAATGAAGGGGAGGTAAGATTAGAAATTGCCCAACAAGATTAAACTTAAATTAGACCTTGGAACGGACACTGCATTGGAACATGCGTGCAACAAATCAATACTTTTGAGAGAACTGTTTAATATTACCTAATCCATATAAATAAACAAAAGTTGAAAATTGTCGATAAGTTGAAACTGGAAATTTTTAACAATGTTGAATTCGGAATATCGAATTTTTAAGTTTGGCTTGATTAAATAACGTCGTTTCTAAATGCTGCTTTACCATAAAATGTAAGTTACTTACCGCATGGATTTAAAAGTATAGTGAAGAGATGTTTGGAGTGAAGTTTATGGATTATATATATATACAAATTAGGTATTTTATAAATTGTGCAGCAGTTATTGAAATCCAAGACAAATAATGCCGTGTTAAAGTTAATTTTTTTTAATTATTAAGTATGGAATGGTAATTGATTTTTAACCGTATATTTTATTCTACATTCGACGGTGTATATTTATCTATTTTTAAAAACTTACGTCTGAAACACCAGCGTAAAGAGCTTTCATTTATTAAAGCATCTTTAATTCTTCTACACACCCTTCTCCCATATCATAACACTGTCACATTAGCCTTCCTTCTCCATGTCATGTTACGATAAATTTGTGCAATTTAAAAAAAAGTCATTAACAGTTCCATTCTGCGTATTTTATTAAACAACTAATTAGATAATTTCTTTAAAGTTACTTATATCGAAAATTGTGAAATAATTTTTTTCTACTAAGTTTTGCTGCGTCACGCAACGACTGAGATCCACTCCCATATGTCACGTATGATAAGACCCCTCTTTCCCGCAAAGGGTGCGTGATGTAATAATTTAATGGTCCTTACTCTACATCTTCACAATCGCAATGTGCTGAAATACGTTTCCGAGAAGTTGACATTGTCACTTAAGATGTTATATATACGAGTTAACGAAAATGTAAATAATTTATTTGCAATTATTGAATTTTGTTTAATAAATGCCTTTTAACTTTGATTTGAGCTCATTTTTTTATGGTCCAACTATTACTGATCTCTGAAAGTCAAGTACATTACTTATACAAGCTCAATTCAACTTAAAAACCTTAGCTTAATTAAAATTTTTAAAAATTCGAAATGTATCGCATACAGAATCAAAATTGTTTACGTTATTTTGGCTGTATTATTCCCTAGCACAAACAATGTGTCTCGAGACGAGTTACAATTGACCAGATCCACAATTTTAATAGTGTTGATTTAAAGGGTAAAGCAGGATTTTCTGAAGAAAGGTGTAAAAAAAATCATTTATGAATCTATATCAGGGTGACAACAAAATTCTGGAATAAAAAGTTCCCTGATAGTGTCACAAAAATTTCCCTGATTTTACAATTACATTAAGAAATGTCGCAATACATGTTTTGTATAGAAACAAAGTATCCGCGCTACGATAATACTATAAATATGTTGCATTATAAATAAAAAAATATTAGCAATACTTATTGTCAGTTAAAATAATTTATGGAACAACCCACATTATATAATTTGCGACAGGCATAATAGTAATTAAAAGTGTCCTCTGGAAGCAGATAATGCCAAGAAAACAAGTTTTTCCAATTATTTCGTTTGGAGATATTTTAAATGTTTTATATGCTTCATATTTCCTATTCCAATCTTCAATAAATGGCATATTCATTAGCCCATCCCATGTTGCTGACAATATAAATTTCAACACACTTTGCTTTTGTTTCTAAAACACCGGGAGTTGTTCACATTTTTACAAAAATAAAACAAACTATAAAAATGAAAATGCGCATAACCATGCTTTTTTAAAAAAGTATTTTTCAGAACTAAAAGGAAATTCTGATAACTAAACTACCCAAAATAAAAGGCATTAGATTATAATTGCCGTTTTAATGAACTAAATTTGAAAATTTCCCTGATTTTTTTTGTGAAATATTCTATTTTATTTTATAAATTCCCTGACATTTACATTTAAAAATTCTATGACATTTCCAGAATAAAAAATTCCATGATAATTCCCCGATTATGTTGCCACCCTGTATATAGTTGAACATTAATTTTAATATATTCGGTATGCGATGTTACAGTGTATGCAGTGTTGTATTCACGGTTGTCAATATATCGAAATGTCAAATTACTCACTGGGTACTACTGCATTAATAACTAAATACATTAATAACTAAATATAGCGATTCCTTATTGAGAGATCGTTGTGCGTCTTAGTTGTCAAACTTAGAAAATATTAAAATCCTAGGAATATTTGAAAGTAGGCGCCAGTTTTCCAAATTGCCTACAACAACTTCCATGAGCATATATGAAAAATAAATCCAAGGTCCTATTTTTGTTTTAGTTACGAGTCCGCGGTTTAATGTTAATTGGAAACCGCTGACGTAGAGAACGTGGATTGTTTTGACTTGAAAAGAAAGGACTCCAGCTGCATCAGCAAAAATTATGCGAAAGAATTGCCTTCTGGAATGCAATCATGAATTCGAAAGTGCGCATCTGAAAAGAAAGCAGATGGCCTGGGAAAAAGAGTTTTAAGGATTGGGGTTTTATACAAATTAAAGGAAGTTATTTAAAAGGAGGCGCTAAGTTAAAAGGGGGTTCGAAATTCTTTTTCATATGTGCGTGTCTGTGCAGTGCATTAAAAGACGAAAAAAAAACATTAAATAGCGGAAAACCTTCCTTTTCAGGTAGTGTACGTCTGAAAGGAGGGGGGCAATTGTGCCAAGTGCCCCATAGCTAGATCCGCCCCTGGTCGTGGATGGGGGCACGCGATGAAATTAAATTGCTTATTATATATCTTCCTTCTGTTGGCGACCAATCCCTATTACTATATAATCTGCTGAAATGACACTAAACTTAAATCCTTTCTGGCCTTGCTCCGACCGTCCCCTCCCTTCTCGATATTATATATAATCCATAAACTTCACTCCAAACATCTCTTCACTATACTTTTAAATCCATGCGGTAAGTAACTTACATTTTATGGTAAATCAGCATTTAGAAACATCAATAAAAATAGCTCTAAACCTCCAACATTAAAAGCGTGCAAAGCCTACAAACTTTTTAAGACGCAACATTTTTAATATTTTTTTACCACTGATATAACTATTGCAGGAATGAGAGATTATTCCCTTTGTCTCTTTACTGCCTCGTGCATTTGAGGGCCAACGACTTGCCATCCAATTAAATCAAAATACCCCCACCCCCTCTAGATCCCCGATAGTCCCAATATAACAATGTCAGGCGGGTGTTTTATTTCAGCGTCCTTTTCAACTGGAATGAATGGGCATACTATTAGTCCCTGGTTGATAAACAGGGGGAAAAGAAAAATGAAGGGGGTTGGTCATAAATTTTGGTTAAAACGGGACATGACTATCCTTAAAATCTCCCCTGCTGTTTTTTTCTTCGGGTTCATCTTGTTTGTCGTCAGGGGTGGAAGCAGGAAATTTGAAACTTGATATCGGGAGGAGGTGCTTGACCGTCAGCCTGCATGCAAACGATAAATTTCGGAGCCATAAAGAAGTCATCTGGACAAGAGAAGAACTTGTGGATGTTACGGAGTAACCTTTTATAGAAAGACTCGGACACTTTTAAAGGTCAATTTACTTCCGCGGAAAGGTTAAAATAGCACACGTGTGTGATCGGCGCTAAGGCAGGCCCGTAGCCAGACAATATATCCAGGGGGAGCAGACACTACTCCAGGTAGGGCAAGGGGAAAAGAGGGGGGGGGGGGCAAAATATTTTCATCTTGTATTATACACATATATATACCAACTTTTACGGTAAGGGATTTATAAAATTGTTAGGTTATAAGAGAGAGTTGAATGTGTATGAAAAGTTTTATTATAAAATCAAATTTTAATGAAATATTTGTTTATAACAAAATCTGCAGATTGATGCAATGCAAGAGCGGATCCAAAAAATGTTTAGAGGGGGAAGAGGCGTATATACATTGAAACCCAGTTTTTACATCTTAAATTTATTGAAATATTTCGTTCAGTCTCGCATTGTAGGTTTTAGTTTTGACAAAAAAAGGAAGGGGGGTGCAACAAGCGATGCGGGTGGAAGAAGTTTTTTACAAGCAAAAATAATCAATAAATAATATTCCAACATCTTGAATAATTGACCAACTAAATTCGATCTTCGCTGCTGAGCATAAATTTCTGAAAGCAATTTTAAATTGTAGCAAAATTAAAAACGAATCGTACGTTTATTTCACAAACATCGACGGTTTGTTTAAAAATGCGTTTCAAAACAAAATTTGCATAAAGAAACGTCTTTAAAAATATTTCTAATATCAAGCAAGACTATGCTTTTGTAGCTTTGTAATTAGCGTGCTTGACTTCGGAACAATAGGTCGCGGGTTCGATTATCAACGGGGACTACTCAACTATGGTTTCCTCGCTGGTTCGTGGGACCAAACAGCTCTTTTTTATTTATTACATTAGATTTTTTTGCATGTACCAAAAAAATCATAATACGAGTCATAAAAAAAAAACTATCTTGTGACACGTTTTAATATTAATTATAATAGCTACAGGAAATATATATTGAATTTTATAATAAAGATTTCCTGTATTAGGTTGATTATTGCTGTCCACAATCAGATGTCCCCTGTTGAAAAATTAAGCTTCTAAAATTCAACTACAACAAGAATATATATACGTATGTGGTTTAGAACTCGAAGGACCTATGTCCTAAGTTAAGTCAGTGAAACATTGCTCTTTCTTGTTCCAAGACACATACATATTATACATGTTCTATATCTCATAATTCTTTACAGGATAATATATTGAAGTGAATGCAAAAGTGGAAAATTTAATTCAATTAAAATTATTTTCTAATTGTCACCATAACATATATTTAATATGAGAATAGAAAGAAACAATTATTTATATAATCTGTTCGACGTAAAATAATTTATACCTGTTTTCTGTTCTAATACATATACAATAGATATATAATAGTACCCAATAAACCTTCAATTTAGAAACTGACTAGTCCGTTTTCAGATGTCTTCCCTTTAACAAGCTTTCCCAAACTATGCAAACGAAGATGGTCGTACACTAGTACACAATGAGAAGCAGAAGGGCCGATATTTGTTTGTACTCGGACATGTGACCTTGCGATGCTTAATTGACAGCTTCCTGTTTCAATGCTAGCAGCTTGAAAAGAGGTTTTTTCTGGAGGGGTTGGACTTGGACTTCTTCCCCCTTGACTCAGGACCCTTGACCTCAGGACCATAGAATAGATACAAGGGCTGGTTCACCCCCTTTGATCTATCGCAAAGCCGACGGCACCGAACGAGAGGGGGAAAAACCGGCTTGTGACGTACTTGCCCACACTCGGCGAATGCGCTGTATCCCAGAAATGAACGAGAAGTATTTGATTTATAAGCTCAAAACTCTATGCGTTAAACAATTAAATACATAATTTAATTACCAGGGCCAATTATTATTGGTTTATAAAGATTGATAATTTAAAATGCTTTTAATTTTGATATACAATGGTTTTTATATGCAATGGTTTGGTGACTGCAAGGTTTATCTGGCCTTTCATCTGTGAAAAATTAAATATGCCGATATATGCAATTTTATCCGCATTTTATATATTTTCAATCATTTATACTGCAGCCTAGAATCAGCACACAAAATAAGGTGTTGGATGTTTTACATTGCATGAACATTACACTGTTTTACATGACATTCATAGGACAAATGCAACAAATTAAATTTTTGATAGCTGTATTTAAAAAATATATATAACCAGGTTGCATTATATGCAGGAACTAAGAACGCAATCATTAAGTGAAGGTAGAATATATATATTTTTTAATTTCGAAATTAAATTTAATTCTCAAACCATTAAAAAAATCAGTTTATTTGTATAGATCAATTGCAAAAAAATTTTCCCCTGAAATTCCATAAGGATGGAAAAAATCGTTTTACAAGTTTGGAAACTAAAGCTTTAATAAAATAGATTTCAACATTAATTATAAAAAATATGTTATATTTGCATTAAGTAACCCTGAATTTTCATGAAAAAACACTTGTGTTTTATGGCTAATATTTTGTTGTATAGTACTTCAAAAGCATAAATACCAAGCAGTTTCGCATGTATATGCTGAAATTATCGCAAAACAAAAAAAAAATTTCGTTCGTGTCAATGGGTATTTTTTAATAACTTCATGTTTGACGTAACTTAGTCATGTTATTCGTACGGATACATTTCTGAAGATAATTGCTACAGCTGTTTTCGTTTCATTTCGACTTTGACATGAACAATGCTGGCACATCCCATTTACAAGGTATACCCTTCTTGTATACCTTGTAGACATGTTTAATGCTCTTGAGATATTTTGTCCAAATGTAAACACTCTGACTAATTTTAAAACCATTATCTTTTGTTGTGCTGCTTTCATTCGACTAAGTTAATTTACTTAAAAATATATTTTCGGCTTTAAACTTGGATTTTTTTAGTGTAAAGAAACAGTTGTTTTATTTACAACTATTTTAAATCTAATTTTTACTGATATTAGTGGTTCCCACGGAGCACCGAGTCGAAAGTAACACAAAACGCGGACCACCACCTTCTAAATAAAGTATTTTGTAAATAAAGTTATTAAAATGTTTTACTGTTTTTAAACTAAATTATTTAAATTAATATAAATCGATTGGATAACAGCTGACATCTCGAAGACAGCTGACATCCGTAATATAGAACTCGCGACACGAGCTGTGTCCGACTAAGTAATAAAACCGGGGCTCATGCTTTGATAGCGAATCGAGTCTGTGTGCTGTGTTTTGAACTTTTGAAATTGTCGGAACAACTAAAGAAGTTTGTGTTTGGTACGTTGTGATATGAAATCCTAGTTGTCTACTTACTGTATTTATATGGTTGTGTTTTGTCGGATCGCCTTCAAATAAAAACCCACTCGATTTATTTTTAATCATGCTATTACATCCCAGCAGTATTTAAAATAAGTTAATGTGTGTATCAATCTACTTTTAAATAAAACAGTTGATATGAGATTGCACGTTGCACTACCATCTTAAATATTTTTACAAACAAATTATACTTTCTTCAATAAAATATAGAAAATTCCTTTCTGTCTCATAGCAATAAATAATAAAGCAAGCTTGTAAAAAGTACAATTTTTTTTTTAAATAGCAGAAAAGTTTGTTTCTTTATAGCTCATAAATGTTGATTCCTTATTTTTTCTAGAGAAAGAATATATCTAAAAAACCTGTTTTTAAAATAATTTTTTTTAAAAAAATCATGTTGTCGTTTAGCTAATTACTCCATTGACCATTTGACCCGATTTTGGACCACCAATGGTCCGCGGACCAAGGGTAGGAAACCACTGATTTATATAGACGAAAAGTAGAGTCTCGACACCTGATATAAGCCTTCCAGATACCAGGAAAATTATTTCAATAAGTATTTAAAAATGTCGCTAGTCCACGCTAGTTTCACCCCCTGTGGGTGGTCAGTTGTCTGTTGTGAGCACTCCGGGTATAGTGGCCCCGGGGGAAAGACGGAGGAGAGAAATCTTGACGGTGAAGTTGAAACGATGGGACGCGACGAAACGCCTCCAAGCATGGTTTCCTGGAAGTGCTTGGTTCTTGATGCTGGGAGTAGAATGAGGGAAGGAAAGGGGAGGGGGGGGGGGGGGGGAAGGAAAAGTGTCTCCATTTGTCCCCTTACGAAGGAGTGTAAAAAATGATTAGTTACGATTTTCCGTGTGAATTTCTATAAATTTGAATTCTTCAATTGTTCTAGAGGGGGCAAACAAAGTTGTAGGCCGGGCAACGCCCCCCCCTGGCCCCTACCTGGCTACAGGCCTGCGCTAAGGATATTTTACCTCTGGGTTGCCATCGCCCATATTGGGCTTGTCGATCAGTGAGTCGCATACAACTCACCCAGTTAAAGTTAAAAAAATTTTCTTCAAAATTTCTATGTATGTTTATAAATTTGAATAATTTTATAAGCAAATGAAGAGTAAAATTGTTTTGTGTTTTTTCTATTGCGACAGCTAATGTGTTTAAGTTCCAATCGATTGGTAGTTTCACTGATCTCTAACTGTAACTTCTGGATTGGACAAGGCATTTTGTTGACCTGAAGCCAATTGTAGGTTTAAAAAATGTACCTTATTTCTACCTCTATATTTCGTACATTGTTCATGCTGAAATATGCCGAATTTTACTGCTTTTGGCTATTTTTTATTTTCCATTAAAACCCAATTTGTGAATGCCTATTCTTTCAAATCCATTTTAACCAATAATAAGTGGATAAGCAGCAATAAAAAAAACTATATTTTTGGGAATATACAAATTGATTTATATGTATAAAATAAAATATCTAAACATATTTAACATTTCTTTAACAGTTTGAGAAGGAAAAAACCCACAAAATCACTTTTAAAAATTAGTTGGGGTAGAGTATGGTTGCTTACAGTATCGCTTCAACTGCGTCCATAGAAGGAACTGGTTATGAGCGTTCCAGAAGTTTCAGTTAGAGTTCAGTGTGCCAAACATAGTTCCTGATCGCGAGAAAAATATTAATACTGTGAACTTAAATTTTGTTGAATGAAGTATAGTTTTAACCGCTGTGCTTTAAATGTTAATGAAGAAATGGGGTTAGGGGACGTTGACAAGAAATTGTTTTTATACAATTGTAAAAAGCAAATATTTCAAATTATGTAAAAGTTCCGACATCTATTGAAGATGTTGGGTGCCAGTTCAGGTGTTTCCTCGTCATCTGACCATGGTTCAAAAATACGAAGCATCATTCACGGGTCTTTTCTTGGAGATAGGCCCCAAACCTTCACCAATAGCCCACTATACAGCTCTAGTGCGACGTTAATTAACAAAACCAAACCAAATCATGTATATTTATCATTTATTTTCCAAAGATTACGATTACGAAAATTCATTTGTATGTGAATTAATTCACCAATAAAACTATTTAAAAGAAACTAAATTTATTTATTAAAATTATGAAAGCAATTACTTTACTAGAATAAAATAAAAGTTATAGAAATCATTGTTCTAAAGATCTTGAAACAGTGTTTCTGTTACTGCTCGACCTATTTCAGTATAAAATGTCGATAATTAGTTTTGAGGAAGTTCTACATTTTGATGTTCTCTGCAGAACCTATTTAATTTTAATATAAATGTCATTTTATGAAAAATTACAAATGAGTTACCAAGTCAATAAATATTTTTCTGATGATTGTGAATTTTTCTGAGTATAAACACTGTCGTTTACTTCAACCTATTAAACAAGAGAGTACTTTATTGCCAGATTTCTTTAAAAAAAAAAAGTTTAACTGTTATCATGGACGGGTGTATTAAAAGGAAGGGTAAATTTTTCCTTAATTGATAAAGTTGTAATTATAGATTAGGCTTGGATTGCCAGTTATAATCCATTCAATTGCCTTTTTCATTTAAAATTGCTCATTCAAGTAAAATTTTAACTAATCATGTTAAGTTTTCTGGGTGATCAATTCCTACACTGTAACTATGACAAATAGAACGATTAACATAAATTTGGTTTCGTTCGATAGAAAATGAAGCGGCGATGCGCGTAAAATTTTGAAATAAAACAAAGCACTTTGGATGAAGCCCGTAGTGCAATACGAAATCAATTAATTACTTCTATCCCGTGTCCCGACATAGTAAAACCCGATTTTCTTAAAAATTTTATTTAAGTTTTTCCGAGATACCGCACGCGCATCTGTACCCTTTCTTTTTATCTTTTCTAAGTTTTTTGGAAGTGCTCAAGGTTCTAACTTTTAATAAAAGGCATAAAAATTAGGAAAGTTGAGCCAGTTTTTTTTTATAAAATATTGGGGGCTCGGGCCCATGGTCCCAGTACAAGTTTATGCCTATGCTAACATTCAAAGTCAATGTTTCATAATTTATAGAAATATAGTGACGATTCCCCTGGAAATACATGGAAATAAATTATTCTTCATGGAGATGTATCTACATTCATAAAACCTTAAATAGTTGTAAATATAAAAGAAATCTGGTGTGGCTGTGTCGGAGGCAAATCTAGAAGGGTTTTGCAGCAAGCGTCATTCCAGTGGATTATACAAAAGGAATTACTTTTCAACTAACCCCGATAACTGAAAAGAGATACACAAGCTGTTATGTCTGACACCGCCCATCCACGCGTCGAACATGCATTGTTTTATTTCAATATTTTATACTAATATGTGCCTTATTTCCTATCAAATAAGGCCAAATTTATGTCGATCGGGCTCTTTGTTACGGAGTTGCAGTGTCAAAAAAGATCACCCTAAAAGCAAAATAGTTTTTCTATCTGTCTGTTGACTGGGAAAAAATCAGACACATGTAATGTGTCCCAAAAGCGGCGGCACTCTTTCAGTTCCTCTTTCAGAAGGGGAATCCCATTTGTAGACAGATCCATCATCAGATAAGAGAATCCCCCCATCATAAAGAAGTGTTCCAAGTACGCCACTGACACCTTTGAGTTGAGGGGAGTTCGCATCAATGAAGTTTATGACCAGAGGGTTAAAAGTTCTGACGAGGAATGTGCTTTGCTTTGGGTGGCAGCGGTTTCGGCATGTCTATGGGTTCCAGACCACTTCCCATTTCTCCCTTTCCATAGATTTATAGCCCTAAACAGCTGCAAAAAGTCGGAGTGCTAGACACAGATGAGGGGGCATCTCCAAACACCGATTCCTCAGGGAAATACTCTTTAGAGTTTTAAAAACTTAGTATTTCTCACCATTGAGATTGAAAGTTATAATTAAAGAAGTTGTTTCCTTGCACACAATGCTTAAAAATAACTAAATATTATTTGTATATTGTATTAAAACTACTTTTTATTTTCTAAGCAAGTTGTATTGATATTTATGGATTAAAAATATATGGAATATACATATGAATTTAAAAAAACATTTCCATACTCAAATATACTTGTATGATGCTATTTGCAGTTTAAATTTGAAATTCTGCATAGAATTTTAAATTAAAATTTGCTCATTGATTCCACATTTTTAAATACAGAAAAATTAAATGGTAACAAAACAATTTTTCATTATTTTGTGTTTAAAGACTAATAAACTATATGGGTATTAGAAATCAAAATAATGAAGTTGATTATAAAAATAATATCAGATAATTTCAACTCAAAAATAAAATATTAAAATTACTAGAAACGTGAAAATATACACATTAACCAACAATAGAAAAATTAAAATTGTTACTAAAAAAAATCCCAATGAAAGAATAAATATATCTATATTAGCAGAACATTTTTTATTTACTTTGAACAGATTATATTAATGTACCACTTCAAATGTCTAGTAAACAAGAGGATGGATATTTAAATTTTTCAATACGAAAAGTTAAATGATAAATACAGTATACAATACATTTTAGCTAGTTATTTTTTTACTATTTTGTTTAAGACTTTTATAACAGAAAACTACAAATACAGTATCTTTTCTATTCAATTTGTATCTAACGTAATTGTTTTATCTCTTTAATTTATTTATTTAAAGTTTTTAAGTCTTGAGTTGAGTCATTTCGAATTTTGGGGTAAATTAAGTAAATGTGCTCGTTTGCTTGAACCATATTTCTATGGATTTTCTGGTGTGAGGTGATGTTATTCTCTATTGTCAAATTGCCAAATGCATTGATTTCGGCAGTTTTAAACGTTTTTTTACAAAGTCGGAAACAGCATATTGCTAATGGTTAACCGTTCACCTTGCTTGGGTCATGAAAGTAATACAAGCATGTCATGTATCGAACACAAGACATATAATGTATTCAAACATGTAATATGATGTCTTGTGACAAAACTAAATAATATGACTAAAAAATTTATTGTATCGTAGTGGTTCCTCATTTTTCTTTAATCATGTTCTATAATGCGTTTTAAAATGTTACAAAAATCATTTAATAAACAATACGTGCGTATGTATGGAATAGTTATCGAAAGGTGATTAAACAATTGTAAATTTTGTTTCTTACGCCAAAACACTGAAATTTAATGTAGATATGTTATTTGTGTGACTATAAATTTGATATATTTCCACTGGAAAACAAAACATGCACAAACAAAACCTGTTGCTTTGCTCAGATCTAGCAACTTTGAGGTAGTTACTACTCAGTTTTATAGCACGTTCTGCGGAATCATAGATAACAATCAGATCAACTGTCTTTGCCTTTGATGCAATGAATGAGGGCTCAACTAGCCAAATGTCAACATGTATGTGGAGAAATTCTGGGGGTTCATTTCCAAAAGTCGGAAAATGAACCAAGAGTCAACAATGGTCAGATCGCCAAGCCTAGTAGTACTTGCGATGGTAGAAAATTTGGGTTTTCCAAATCATGTGCCAAAACAATTACCAGGAATTGTCACTGCATCTGCTGGCTTTGTTATGAGAAGTCTCTGCTAAATATTGAAGTTCTAACTTTAGAACTATGTCACTAAATATATGAAAAGTTATTTGCTGTTCCCCAAGAACTACCTTAAATAAAGGTGAAAATTAACAAAATTTGATGGTGACCAGTGGCCACTAGACTTGAAAGATGCAGTGGCCACTTTACGTTATGTAGCGACATTACCAAGTTCATGCAGTACTAAAAAAAAATTAACGTTAAAATGTATTAATTCACATTATGTTAAGAAGCTGATGATTGTGTCAGCTGATGATTGTCCTATTGACCTTCAATCGGGCCTTTTAAGTCCCCAATATTATCCTACAATAACATTTTATATTTCAATTATAATTATAAACCATAAAGTTCAATTTATTTTCCCTAATATAATTTAATAAAAAGATTTAGGGATATAACCAAAAGTCATTTGTAATGTATTCCTGCGAAACTTAATTGCCGCCGATGACAATTTTGAAAATAAATAAAAGTAACCTTTTATTTAAAATATTTTGAATGAAGGCATTTTATTTTTAAATGTTTAGTTCAATTTAGAAATTAGTATTAAGAATTTTAAAACAATACTTGAAATCGCGGATTAGCGATGTTCCGATTTTATTGATCAAATTAGTTGCATCCAAAATTCTAAGGCTAGCATTAATATCTTTTCATATCATTATCACCGAATAAAGACTTCATTGCAGCGGGTGAAAATATGATTGTTTATTTCAAATAAGTTAGAAAAAATTTGAACTTCAAAATGCTGTGGCGTTCACTATGTTTATTAAAAATTTCATTTCTTTCATGCACATTTTTTTTTAAGTAATGTGTACTATCTTCGTAGATTCTATAAACCAATTAATTATTTATTAAAAAACTTAAATTTTGTTTAGTTATTTATATATGTTTGGGAAATAACGTCAATTTTGGTTGCGTTGCTACGCGATGCGTAGCAAGCTTCGGATTCGAAACGTCGGCGATCGGCGCGATTTAGTTGCTCGAATCCGACCTACACTTCCCTACCTTTTATATTTTAGTCAATTTTATAGTCTCTTTATATTTTAGACAATTTTATAGTCTAGAATAGTAAGGTGGCATAAAGAGCTAAATTCATGCCATCGATTTCCGAAATAGTTAAATTTCTGATTAAAAAGAAGTCGAAATCCACAGTGGCGACTAGATAAAAAAATTTCGATCGCCACTTTTAAAAAGTTAGTCGCCACGTGGCGAATGGCGACTCTGAATTTTAACCTTAAACCACAGTCACTACACACGTTTCGAATTATAAAGCTACAAACGCCTGGTGATTGCAGGCTTCAGTATACCTAGAAAAAAAAATAACGTAAAAAACAAAACATCCGACTTCTAAAACTTCGTCCAGGCAAAAACTAAATTTTACAAAGTATCGTCAAAATCGGTTCATTAGTTTCCGAGATATGAGCGAACAAACAAAAGATCCACTCCCGCATATCCTTTCTATAACTTTGTTAGTATAGTTAACTAAATATACTTCCAAAAAATGGTTTAAAAAACCCTTTCCTCTCTTTATTGCAGCTTGCCAAGGCTTTTGCAACGAGAATTATTGCCCGTGTTTCATCTCCAATGCGAGACTGTGACGGGGATCCAATTAGAACTTTTCCGGTAAGTGTTGTTTTAAATTTATATATTTTCAATGAATCTTCTCCTAAAAAAAATTCTAAAAATTTAAACTAACAAAAAAATTAAAAATTTGGCTTGGCTGTATCTGAGCACGAGAGATTTATATTAAACGTCATTTCAGTAGACTGTAGGGGAATAGGGATTGGCCGCAAACATAACCCCAGCTAAGAGAAGTAATATAAACAAGTTATTTCGACTAGTGTCCATTTAACACGGACGTGGTAAATGCGCGCTACCTTTTGCGATTGGAGCATACAAAACCACGTGGTTTTGTACCCAAACGCAGAGCCATCTGCATAACCTCGCGGGCGTTTATCTCGTCTGTGTAGAATGGGCCTAACCCCTCTGTCCCTGATTCGCGTCCCTTACTTTCTTCGATTTATTCAAAGAGTTTGCACGCATTGGGTCCCTAATGTTTCATCAAACCAGACCATTTATGTCAATCGTGCTATTTGTCAGGCGGCATTTATAGTATCGGAATGGATGCTCCTAAATGCGTAATATAGTGTTTTTGTCCTGATGAACTGATTTTTAAGGCGTTTCACGAGAAAACGGTCTTTGGAAAATAGTCTATATTTGTTTGCACTCATGAAGTGTCTGTCATTTCAAACAAAACAGCTCATTTTCATTATTCCTCGATTTAATGTAAAATAGACTAATCTTTTTTCACAATGACTCCGTCACTTAAAGTCCCTTTCGTTTGTCCCTTTTAAGGTACCCAAACATCCCTATATATTCAATAGGCGATGCTCTTTTTTTGTCACAGTCACTCCTCTTAAACTATATAAACAATTTTTATGATCAAGGTGTCATTTGAAAGGGATTGATGAACTGTAGATGTGCCAAAACTATAAAATACTAAGTAATTAATTACTTTATTAGGCTAAAAATTAGAAAACTGATAAGTTAACATCGTGGCGCCATCTACAATGAAGATTTGAACAACAGTTAAATTACTTTGTCAAACGGGATAAATTCGACTAAAACGCAGGAAAGGCATGGAATTAATGTGAACAAAGCGAGAATTTGTATGCGAAGCAAACCAACAAGAATTACGTAGCAATCCTCCGAGGGTTGACGACCGTTATCGAGTATGGGGCCGAGCCCCCTCATAACGCGAAATTAACGCAAGACCTCTAGACGTAGACATTACCGAAGTTTTCCGAAAATCCGATAAAAATTTACAATTTATTAGATCTTGGGTCTTGTAAAAAAGAATCAAGTTAAGTCCAAGTGACCACACCTCTCTTTCGATAGCTACCATTTATACTCGTGTATAAATCGAGAAATTTTAGCCAAAATTTTCTTCAAAAAATACGTGGAGCAGTCAAAATTCTAATACAATTTGCCTAAAATGGGAGGAGATGAGGAGGTTGTATCATAGCTAGATTCGAGCATCCGCGCCGATCACATTTTTTAAATCTGTACAAAACGGTGTTAAGGATTAAAAATTTTACATTTTGGTTTATTAGTATTTGATTTATAAGATTTTATTAATATAAAAAGGAAGATTTAATATAACATTTTCCCTGCCATACGGGTTATTCCCAATCGGGTGTAGTGCGAGTTGAATCCGAGCGAGTGTTGCATATACTGTTAGGCATGAGGAATCAGCAAGAACTTTGTGGAAAGCCGTTTCTGCTACCACGTTTTTAAAATTTGTGGTTTATCGGCTTAAGTATTTATTTTAAGAATTAAAATGCCATTTTTTTTTCTCTCGATTAGTCTATTTGAATCGGAATATTCCATGTACGAAAATATGACTGCATTATATATAAATGTGTATATATAAGTGTCCCCCCCCCAACTTTCACTACATAATGATGAGAAATATTGAACATACATACTCTCTATGCTATTTGAAGTATACCAACTTAAAATACACAGTAACAGTAAAAGATATTTAACGAAATAATTTTTTAAATATGTAAGTTTACAATAAAGCTTATTTGAGAAAAATTATCTTTCTTTTGAAGCTAAAAAAAATACAGTAGCTTCCTTTCGAAAAATTCTTTAACACAATTATCGAGATTTAATTTTACTCTTTTTCTATTGCTAGAAGGGTTAAATATAGTAACCATTCTTGTCTTAGTGAGTTTTTAAAATAGTTTTTTACTCTTCTGAAAACACTAAAAGATCTTCCTGCTAAAGCAATTAGTAAGTGATACTTGAATTGGAAAATTATACTGTAATGTGTGTTTTATGGAGTTGGACAATGTGTTCTGGTGTCTTTTATAAAAAATACAGCGTTGTAAATTTTGCTATTCATTTTTTTTACTGATGAAAGAATTCGAATTTTGCATAAAATAATAATAGGTTAGATCAATGAAAGTTTTCAGAAAAAAAAATTCACACAATTATGTTTTTATTGTTATTGACATTTGTATTGAGGCGTCAGAAGAGAAAGGTGCTAAATTTTAGTGGAAAAAAAAAGGAAAATATAAATTATTTTAGTCGAAAATTTGTTGTCATCATCGGATATTTTTCTTGCTTTATATTTTTAATTAAATTATGCATTATTATTAAAATTAAAATTACTTTGAGTACACTTATTAAACACATCGCATGTAAAAAATAATCCGCTGTGCAGAGGAAGAATCCGTTGTGGTCCAAACATTCAGGTTGTGTGGGGTACAAGCTTAGGTAAAGTCTTCCGTCAAAAAACCATGGTTCAAAATTACGAGGTAGTGTTCCCGGGTATTTTTTGATGGGATAGATCCAGAACCGATGCCAAAGGCCCACTGCGCAGCTCTTCTGCGATGTTAATTTCTTAACCAAACAAAAAAAGTTATGATTTATTGGTTAATTGACATCGTGCTAGCACGATTAAAAAAAATACCAGTCTTTCCTTCGAGATAGACCTCGAACCGTCGTCAGTTGTTCACTATGCAGCTCCAGTGCGACGTTTTCTCAACCAACGTATACATCGATGATGGTTTCTTTTTTAATCGACAGACAGAAACGACATTTTTCCGATCACGATCTTGCTGCATTGTCAAATCCTATATACAAACTTGGCTCAATGTGCAGATCTAGTGCGAAGTTATTTAACCTAATCAAACCAAACCTGATCATGGTTCAAAAATAAGGGAGCAGTGTTCCCGGGCTTACCCTTCGAGACAGACCCCGAACAGAAGCCTTTGCCCAATAGCCCTCTGTGCTAAAATAATGCAACTTTAACAACTAACCAAGAACGAAAAAAACTCAAAACCAAAAAATGTGCTGTTAGTGACATCTATTCAGTAGTTGATGAAATGGTCGCACTAAAGGTTGGTGCAACGGTGTGGCAGAGTATTCGACTCGTGATCGGTGGTTCGAATATAAAATTTGACAGTGCAGGTACTGTCGTCGGCTAGCAACCAGAGGGTAGCGAGTTTGACCTGCGTTTCGTTGGCCCCGCCCAGATACGCACTATTTTTCTTACTAGTACCAAATTTTAGTGCAAAAAAGGTGCGTCCAGAATCCGCAATCCAAAAAAAGAGTGCGTCGATATTTTAGACTGTATTCACATTCCTTTCTGGGCGGGGCCAACGAAACGCTGGCCCCGCCCAGACGCGCACTATTTTTTTTTATTTGTATCAAATTTTAGTGCAAAAAAGGTGCGTTCAGAATCCGCAATCCAGAAAAATAGTGCGTCAATATTTTGGCCGGTATTCACAGTTTGGCCGATATTCACAGTTTATTAAAGTGCGGGGCAAGCGTTTCGTTGGCCCCGCCCAGACGCGCACTATTTTGGTTATTGGTATCAAATTTTAGTGCAAAAAAGGTGCTTTCAGATTCCGCAATCCAGAAAAATAGTGCGCCATTATTTTGGTTTGTATTCACAGTCCTTCCTGAGAAAAGCCGAGGCAACGCTGGCCCACACAGACGCGCACTATTTTTGTTATTGGTATGAAATTTTAGTGCAAAAAAAGGTGCTTTCAGATTCTATAATTAAAAAAAAATAGTGCGTTAATATTTTGGTCTGTATTCACAGTCTTTCCTGGGAAAAGCCGAGGCAACGCTGGCCCACACAGACGTGCACTATTTTTGTTATTGGTATCAAATTTTAGTGCAAAAAAGGTGCTTTCAGATTCCGCAATCCAGAAAAATAGTGCGTCTTTATTTTGGTTTGTATTCAGTCCTTCCTGGGAAAAGCCGAGGCAACGCTTGCCCACACAGACGTGCACTATTTTTGTTATTGGTATCAAATTTTAGTGCAAAAAAGGTGCTTTCAGATTCCGCAATCCAGAAAAATAGTGCGTCAATATTTTGGCCTGTATTCACATTTGTTCCTGGAGAACTCCGAGACAACGCTGGCCCACACAGACGCTCACTATTTTTGTTATTGGTATGAAATTTTAGTGCAAAAAAGGTGCTTTTAGAATCCACAATTAAAAAAAATAGTGCGTTAATATTTTGATCTGTATTCACAGTTAAGCCTGGTTTCTTATATTTTACTCACGAAAAATTTCTATCTTACAAACGGTTTGAGATAAAAAAAAATACAAAACAAATACTGGCAGAATCAGTTCATTTCAAGGTATAAAATTATTTTTATTTATGTGACGTTTATGGAAGTTTGACGTACGTGGTTGCACTTGCCCCGTGTTTTCGGGGCTATTGCAACCAACGGACATTATTAAAAAAGAAAATGAATTTTAGAATATCACTAGTTTGTCATTTGGATGATCTAAATAAACTAATTGTAATTTTTTATAGATATTCTTCAAATAGCGCGTTCTGAGTTTTGTTTCTATATTTTTTATACTTATCCAACAGTAACACATTTTGAAAATAAAAAAACTCGGTTGCACTAACCCCACTCCATCCTATTAATTGAAAATCAACATTTATGTATCTACGAAAATAAGTATTTTAATAAAAATATGACGTTGTTTTATTATATACTTACGTCCAAAAATAAATAAAAACCAAGTAATTAAAAGAAATAAGTTTTTCGAATATCTCAAAAACAAATTCATAACTGTGTTAATTATTTTTAAAAAAAATTGCGATAGGTTTTTTAATTACGCCAGGAAAATAATTCTGAGAAATGTTTGTACTTTCATTTTTATCAAAGTTAAATTTTTATGCTACTGGGCATATTGTTGAAATAAATTTGATTGTGCATAAAAGTGCTAATCATTGAATCAGTGTCAATAATAAACTGTTATTTCTAGTTATGTCCTTATTTCAAAAACTATATACGATAGTGGATCATATAATGCACAGAATATAAAGTAATTGAATTTATTATTATTTGCATGGTCACACAAAATCTTTCCCATAGTTTTCCAAAACGATTTAGCAGAAGTTTATGTAGCCCCAACCTAAGCATAGATACTTGATATTGAAAGACAGTAGATATTTAAAACAAGTGACATATAGGTAAATAAATATATACATTTATTTTCTTCATGCTCCCCTTCCTTCTCTATCAAAGTCGAATATGGGTGGTATGAGGTGGGGGTGGTGCTGATTACCACCCACCCACACGGGGACGTAAGGCATCACTCTTCACTTCGAATTCGGGAAGGGGAGAGGAGGAAGGGGGAATCGGTATTTCCATGAAACCGTTTCACGCCTCCAGGTCGGAAAATAAACAAATGGTTGGGGGTGGGTACTAAGGCATTCGGAAGTTCTTATCCATTCACACTTCAAAACAACCGAAAATCATTTCTTTTAAACAAGTAATTTCCTGTTGCCAATAAATGTTTCAAGCACACGGTGGTTTTTTTTTGGTACTAATGATAAACCAAAAAATCAAAGACCACCGCATAGCAGGGTACACTTATATATAAAGCTCGAAAACTGTTTTTGTGTCAGATTACAAGCAATCCGGAGATTGAGTTCATGCATTTTCCTTAGGCAGTAAACATGTAGCTGGAGTTAGCGTTCAAAACATATGCGAATAATTTGTTTGTGATATGCATATTCATTTGTATATTTAATGCAAGAAACATCTATTTAAATTTTTGTGAATATATATGTTTTTGATAATATAAATGTTGTACTTACATTTCTTGTAGAAATAGTTAACACATTTATCAATTTGTTTTTGAGATATTCGAATAGCTTTTTTCTTTTAATTACTTCGTTTTTATTTATTTTGGGACGTAAGTAAATAATAAAACAACGTCATATCAAGAGACCCGGTCGGGTTCGCAACGCTAATCCAAAAAAAGAAGAAATAACACCAGCTCGCCAAAGCAGCCAACAAGAAACGAACGCCTGACCGGTAGAGCTTATATATACTCTGCACGACTCCTAATGTTAAGCCGCGTCCGTAAAATATATTCCAGAACCCAAACTACATTTCGTAAAAAAATAATACCAGTATTGGGGGAACCGTATCAGTGCAACTTTTAATTTAATACAAGAATATTTTTTTTTAATTAAAAATCCACGGAGATGCGGAGTTTTTTAATTTGCGTAAAGTTAGTCAATTTGTCTGTTTTTCAAATTATGAAGCCCAAATTTGTTAAAAAAAACTAGACACTACATTATTCAACCGATTCTTCTGATTAATAGCTTATATGATAGCTGTATGGCATCACTAAGATCATATGTTAGTTTTAGTTTAATATAATTTAGTTATATATGGTTAATTAGATAAAACAGTAATTGGATTATTAGATAGAAAATCTCGCCAAGCGAAAGATCAATGCCAAAAAAAGATTTCCCACTGTCACCAGTCGCCATGTAGAAAAACACTACAACATGACAACTTTTCCAAACAAAAATGTTCAAGCAATTCAGGGCAAGTAATTTTTTTTACTATTGTCTTTTCAAGTAATTCAGTGCGAGTTATTTTTTTTTATTATCTTTCATATTATTGATTTATGTATTTTTCGAAGATGGTATGGTATGGTAATTATATTTGCCTGCCCGAGTAATAGACAACGTTTTGATGTGTTGGGATTTGAAATTTCGACAGTTCTCCTGATAATATACAAGGCCTCCGTAGCCGAGCGGTTAAAGGCGTCAGCTGGGAATCCGAAGATTCCTGGTTCGATCCTAGGATGAACTTGACAAAGAAAAGTAAAAAAAAAGCAGTGATCTTGTAATCGAAGGGTTGCCATCTTCGCTGCAAAATACTAGAAAAGTCGTCCAGGACATCCGCAAAAATTAACGGCGTGTATACGGAACTGGCGCACGATAAATCTGATCGGGGTCCAATGTCCTGACGCCTATTGCGGTTGCGTCGGGTGCCAGCTGAGGTGTTGTCCTCGTCATCTGACCATGGTTCAAAAATACGGGACATCGTTCCCGGGTCTTTCCTTCGAGATAGGCCCGAACCGTCGCCAATAGCCCACTGTGCAGCTCTAGTTCGACGTTAACTAAACTAAACAAACCAAACCAAACCTAGTATTTTGTCGCGAAGTTGACAACTCTCCGATCTCAAGATCACTACTTTTACTTTTTTTGTCAAGTTCATCGCATGGATTCGAACTAGCAATCCTCTGATTACTAGCTGAACGCCTCTATTCACTGTAGGCCCAGTTAAAAAAAAGGAGATCATAATTTCTAACTTCTTAATTAATTCAAATTTTGGTGAGCGGAGTGCAGCCTAGGAGTTGTCCTGGCCATAATGCCGATAAGTTATGTAGATATAATGCGATTTTTTATAATTAACTATCCAAATATGACGTTCTTCCACTGTCCGGTCGCCAAAGTATATTATGTTTTGGAACGGCTTAATAAAAGTAAAAATTATCGGTAAATAATACGATATACAAAATAAAAAATATACCTTCTGAAAGATAAAAAATCCCTTTATTCGATGCAAAAAAAAAATCATATCACTTGGACAAATTAATGATGATAGAAGTATTTCAAATAATTAACATTATTGAATATTTTCCCCGTTCTTTCTTCGCTTCCCAGGAGAAAGAACACCATTAAATACATGACAACCATTACTTGCTTAGTAAAAGTGAGTGACGTCACAAAATCTGCACGGTGAAAGACGGGAGAGGATTGCCTTCAGCTTTCTTTCTTAGAGCATTTATACCTACTCTAAGCTCGCATTATATTATCACACTTTGAGCGCTAATATAGGAATCTCGTAACTGGCAAAGAACGTGTTAATTTAATCCTAATTTTTAATACAGCTCGTGTGGTTAATTATTCCTTGAACTATCATCTATAGGATTAAATTATAATATGACATAGAAAATCAGTAGTAATTATTAAAAAGTTTAAATAGTTATTGTTCTGACATTCTACAAAAGGTGGTTTTTAAAAAAGACTGATATCCCCACCAAAACAATTTTGGAAAAGTAAAAAAAGCTAAGCTCCAACAACCTTTAAAAAAAAATTTCGAAACTGTGGCTAAAGAAGTTGTGATATAAAAAACAACCAAGCCAATAGCACTAGGTGATCAACCCCCTAGCTAGCCTTCTCCCGGAAAAAAAGCTGCGCTATCTTTTCTTAGCACGATTAAAAATATTAATCGGGCCACAGTTTCAAATATTTTTTTAGGGGGGGGGGGGAGGGAAACACCTTTTTTGTACTAAAATTTGATACCAATAACAAAAATAGTGCGCGTCTGGGCGGGCCAGCGTTGCCTCGGTTTTTCCCAGGCATACCTGTGAATACAGACCAAAGTATTGACGCACTGTTTTTCTGGATTGCGGATTCTGAACGCACCTTTTTTGCACTAAAATTTCATAATAACAAAAATAGTGCGCATCTGTGTGGGCCAGCGTTGCCTCGGCTTTTCCCAGGAAGGACTGTGAATACAGGCCAAAATATTAACGCACTATTTTTTTTTAATTGCGGAATCTGAGAGCACCTTTTTTTGCACTAAAATTTGATACCAATAACCAAATTAGTGCGCATCTGGGCGGGGCCAACGAAACGCTAGCCCCGCACCTTAATAAACTGTGAATATCGGGCAAACTGTGAATACCGGCCAAAATAATGACGCACTATTTTTCTGGATTGCGGATTCTGAACGCACTTTTTTTGCACTAAAATTTGATACCAATAAAAAAAATAGTGCGCGTCTGTGTGGGCCAGCGTTGCCCCGGCTTTTCCCAGGAAGGACTGTGAATACAAACCAAAATAATGACGCACTGTTTTTCTGGATTGCGGATTCTGAACGCACCTTTTGTGCACTAAAATTTCATACCAATAACAAAAATAGTGCACGTCTGTATGGGCCAGCGTTGCCTCGGCTTTTCCCAGGAAAGACTGTGAATACAGACCAAAATATTAACGCACTATTTTTTTTAATTATAGAATCTGAAAGCACCTTTTTTGCACTAAAATTTCATACCAATAACAAAAATAGTGCGCGTCTGTGTGGGCCAGCGTTGTCTCGGCTTTTCCCAGGAAAGACTGTGAATACAGACCAAAATATTAACGCACTATTTTTTTTAATTATGGATTCTGAAAGCACCTTTTTTGCACTAAAATTTCATACCAATAACAAAAATAGTGCGCGTCTGTGTGGGCCAGCGTTGCCTCGGCTTTTCTCAGGAAGGACTGTGAATACAAACCAAAATAATGGCGCACTATTTTTCTGGATTGCGGAATCTGAAAGCACCTTTTTTGCACTAAAATTTGATACCAATAACCAAAATAGTGCGCGTCTGGGCGGGGCCAGCGTTTCGTTGGCCCCGCCCAGAAAGGAATGTGAATACAGTCTAAAATATCGACGCACTATTTTTTTGGATTGCGGATTCTGGACGCACCTTTCTTGCACTAAAATTTGGTACTAGTAAGAAAAATAGTGAGTATCTGGGCGGGGCCAACGAAACGCAGGTGCGAGTTTGAATAAGGCTGAAACCAGAGACTTGACAAAAATGTTAAAAAATAGTGATCTTGCCATCGGAGGGTTGCCAGCTGCGCTACAAAAACACTAGAAAGTCGACCAGAACATTCAAAAAATTATACAGGCGTGTATACGGGACTGGTGCATAATAAATCTGATCGGGGTTCAAAGTCCCGACGTCTATTGAAGGCGTTGGGTGCCAGTTCAGGTGTTTCCTCGTCATCTGACCAGGGTTAAAAAATATGAGGGATTGTTCCCGGGTCTTTCCTTCCTTCGAGATAGGCCCCGAACCGTCGCCAATAGCCCAATGCCCAGCTCTAGTGCGGTGTTAATTAACCAAACAAGACTATCCAGTAGTTGATGAAATGGTCGCACTAGAGGATAGTCCAACGGCGTGATAGTGTATTCGGCTCATGATCGGTAATTTGTGGGTTCGAATATAGAATTTGGCAATGCAGCAAGCTTGTGATCGGAAAGTTGTTTCTTTCTATGCCGACCTAAAAAAAAAATTCGTTGGTGTATAGGTTGGTTTAAAAAACGTGTGCTAAGGATCGTTATGTTGACAAGAATCAAAATTAATTCTAATACACATGTTTTTAACTTATAAATTAAAATAGTGTGTTAAAATGTTTAAATAAACATACTGATCCATTATGCGTTTTTTTCTGCTTCCTTGCATTTTCATTTTTATAAAAAGTAAATAATTCAATATTTAAAAAATATATATTAGGTTTTATTCAGAATTACATAGAGTTTATGTGAAATAATATTGGACTTTATATTGGAATTCAATTTCGGACTACACCCTTTTTTACTAAAATTTTTTTTTAAGTGTACGACACTTATGGGAGCCACTGTATATAGATAGGCAAGCGTCGAGTCGGTCTCGCTGGCAATCCATGTATTTCGTAGCGGCAGTCAAAGCGTTAAAAAGTTATTTTTGTTGGAAATAAATTCGATTTTTATTTGGAGACATTTTAAGTCGGAAAGTTCCAATTGCGGCTAATGGCAACCTTTTTCCTGAGCGATAAAAAAACACACCTGTTTTTCACGTTGTGATTAGTACAATGAATTTCAGTTTTCCGACGACTTTGCGCCACCGGAAAACATTAAAATATTTATAATGTAAGTTATATATAAATTTATTTAACTTTATTAAATCATAAAAAAGCCTAACAAAACTATACTCGATCGTAAAATTTCAATTAAATAAAATAATAATTTCAATGTTGTTAATTTCTATGATCGATGCCACGACCTGAAGATTTCAACAGATTTTTAATTGTTTACATCGTTTTACTGGCAACTTTTCGGCACTATGGCGGTTCTAAAAAATATTCTTTTTTTTTTTTTCGACCCACGTAGTCGTAAAAATCCTGATGTCGCATTTAATGGCGATTTGATCTCCAGTCACTGAATCAGAAAGTATAAACAATTTCGTAGTCGATACAAAAAGAAAGAAGGGATGGGGTTATGAATCACGCACATCTGGAATGAACACTTTCAGCAGATTCACTTCGGATGTTGATGGAATGCAGTTCTTGAACGAACGAAGGAGGGCAATTGAGCCACGTGTGCATTCGAAAGGGCCTTGAGAACAGCAGATGGACTATGGTTGCTATATTAATTAGGATAACCTCATGAAAATGTGTTTTGTTGAGTGTTATAGTTTTACTTTTCATAAAAAATACTCCCAAGTTAGAAATAATAAAATTTTCATACATTTAGTGTAATTTTTTTCGAAGAAAATTAAACGTTCCGATGATGTGAAGTCAAATACTTTTTAAAACGAAAAGTCCGGTTACCAATATGTTACTTGTCATCGAGTGGGTCCTACGTGGCCTGGTCGTAAGAGTATGGAGCTCAGTATCGGAGGGTTGTGGGCAATGGCATCGCAATGGGGGATGTGGACTTGGTTTCCACCCCCAATAATTTTCCCAGGTCATCATCATTTTACATTTGATTTCAAGAGAAATTCGCAATTTTTAGATGCTATGGCAATTTTGTATAAAATCTAAAGATTTTTTTTAATCATTCGGTAATTATGATTTTTAGGTAAATTTCGATATTGAAAAGCAATTGAAATGGAAAGTTGTGGCTCGAAAATCGAAGACTAGTTCGATTAGTGAATGAACTTCAACTTGCGAAATAATACGGTAAATGTCTGCTTTTGAAAATTACTGAATTTTTAGAACGTCACCCGAATTTTTTCGCCAAATTGTTGTCACCCCCCAATCATATTTCTCTAGTAACGGTTCTGGTTGTGGGTTTTAAGATATTTTTTTTGTGTGAATGCAGAGTGCCTTTGTAATCGGAAGGTAGCATGATTTGTTCCCCGTTGTCGGCCAAAACACTCGCCTTGTAGTAGAGGAGACTAGTGGTTGTAAATATGTCCTCATGTCAATAAGACATGTGTTTGTGGTGCTGACTCGGGTGTTTAATTCGTCGTATTTTCAAAATGGCATGGCAGTGAGTGCACTCGGATTTTACTTTGGAAGAGATCCTGAATCGTCCCCCAGTCGGAAACTTCCAGTTGCGGCTATTGGCAACCTTTTTTCTGAGCGATAAAAAACACCTGTTTTTCCTTCCCCCTCGTATTGAAAATAATTTATTTTGGAAGGAAAATTTTTGCACTGTCGAAATGCGGCCATTTTTGGATACACTAAATTTATCTTTTAAATGTATTTCCTTTTACGAGGGAATATGTAACAAAGTTGTAAATGCGTTTTTCGGGAGGTTTTATTGAATTTGTACATGTTTTTTTTTTCTATATTATTTGCAGAATTTAATTTGGATTTAATTTAGGTGTAATTTCAGTGAAAAAAAAATAATCTTGTAGAAGACTCTCAAAACGACTATCCGAAATGGGGTTATTAAGAGGCAAAATTGACTCTCGGACAGTGGTGGCGCCAGAAATTCCCCGGTGGGCAAGGAGGCTGACTTTCGCCGACGGGGGTGCTAGTATCCTCGACAGAAATTGTAGATATAAAACTATTTCATCCTAAAAAATTACGATGTAGCTTTGTTGAAGCACTTTCAGAAGGATTATACGTTAAACGTAATTTTAGCAAATATCATCAAAAATAGGAAAGAGTCGCCAACCAAAACATATCCAATAAATGAAGATAAACAAACTGTCCACGCCCATCCACGTTCCGTACACGCTTTGCATTTTACACGCATTGGCGGCTAATTTCCTTTTGAACAAAAACAAATTTATGTAAATATATAGTTATATTTTTCAGGGAATAAAAGCGTTGGAATGGATAATCCTAAAAGAGTAATATATGGTGTTCAATCTGATGCTCCAAGTATTAGGTGATTTTAAAGGGGTTTCACGTCAAAAAATTAATTATTAATCCAAATTGTAAATTATTTAATGCCGTTTGAGAATAAATATCTATAATATTTTATGTTATTTATATGCATTGCGTGATGAATAGTAGTACTTTGTATAGGAATTATACACATAGTTAGTATTTCAGGATTAAATTTTTTAAATTAGTCTTGTTCAAAATCAATAAGTATGATTTTTATGTTTTGATATTTTAGTACTATCCCAACTACTTACTGCATAAACCTAAAGCATAGTCCAATTAATTATCCACAAAATATTTTTGTGGATATTTTTGTTATATTTTACTCTTATATAATAAATAACCAATAAAGTGCTTAAAAGTTTTTAAGGTAAATTTTGTCACTTAAAGTCAGATTAATTTTTTATACTTCTGAGAACATAGTATAAATCTTAAAGATCTATGTCAGACAAACGTTTTATTTTGTCTTCAATTTTCATAAATGCAATTCAATTTCAAATGCAATTCTCTTGGGAAAAGTTATTTATTTATTTTACTATTTGATATGCATGAAATTTTCAAAGATTGCGTAAACTCATTTGTGTTACAAATGAAGGTTAACTCATTGTGTCCAAAGATGGCTGTCTTTCGACCTTGCGTACACTTTCTTTTCAATATCGTATGAGGGGGAAGGAAAAATAGCATTGTTTTTCTTTTTTCAAAAAATATGGTAACCCGGCTCCCTTCGGCCGCAACTGGGTCATTCCCTCTCCAGTAGACCATTGTGGAACTCTATTGCGATGTTCTCTTTTTCAACCAACGAGATAAGCATTTTAATTGTGAAACTGCCTTGGCTTGATCAATGTAGGGTAACTTATAGGACGTGGAACCACACCACATGGCCAAATGATGGATCTAGCTACATAGTTACAGAAAATGGTGCTAGTTCACTTTTGGATTTTTGTTACTTATACCACTTGGCGACCAAGCCACACATATATAATTAAATACGTATTTAAAAGAAATACTTTTTACATAATTTGTTTTGTGTGTGGATTTATATAAGCATAAATAGTAATTAAATGTGTACATGTAGATTTCAGATTTAAAATGTTTTTTTTACTGTTTTCCTAAATTTCTAAATCTTGTTTAAAAAAAACCCCTCAATAATTAGGCATGTAGCGCTTTCTTATTTAAACTGTTTAAAAACGTTTAATTGTCGCTGTGGTTAAAAATCTCAGGATTTTTCAAGACAGGAGTACAGTTCCTCATTGATGCCAATCCAATGTCGGTGTCCTTAAAAACAACATATGCTCCAGGGCATTTTTTTTAAAGTTTAACTCACTGAGCTATAATAATCACTGGAGGGAAATCTGAGCGTGGCATCCACTTTACACTTTTTTTTACACCTTTTTTTCAAATTGGAAAATATAGTCTTTTCGCATGGGTGTTTGTCATAGAATGAAGTGCACGCATCATAGTTTTAATATCACATTTTAATGTTTTGCCATACTTACTTTCTTAATTACAAGAAAAAGAAGAAACAAATATTAATTAATCAAATGCACAATACCGACTCAACATGACTAACGGTGTAGAAGCCAAGGTAGAATGTCTTCTCAACCTTCTCTTCCGAATAGTATTAATCCTCGCTGCACGGTAAAGTACATTTTTCTCCCAATGGGAGTCATCATTCCAATGTTTTAACTCAGTGGTTTAGCTTGATATATTTTTTACAGTTTAGTCCAAAAATACCCCCTAAACGAGTGGAAATGGATCTGCTTTTGTTTACGGCCCGAATTTGTCATGGCATTTTTTATTACTTATTTCGGAATGTGTGAAGTCTGCTTAAATGTTAGTTGTTACGGAATCCCAAACTTAGGAAAAGTCTAAACTACCTTTTTGAAATTGATTAAGAATTCGTAAACTATTCTACATGTCATTAAAAACACTACAAAACAGATTCTTATTCAAATCGATGCAGTATATAGTTTTAAAAATAAGGTCTCGGCTTACCATTTTTGTATTTTGTTTTCCCACTGAGGCAGAACCAATACTGAATTTGCGAGGATGCTCAAGAAAATGTAATGTTTTAATTCAAGATAATTCAAGCCCTATATAAGTAGATAGGGGGTCAGGGGGTTCACATTCCTCCCATTGAAAGTCAAGTAAAAAAAATTAAAAACCGAATTACTGTAAGAATCATAAAAATGCCTAACATAACATCGTAGTAGTGTTTCATTTCCCTGCATTTTGCGACAAAGGGGAAAGATCGCCAAATAGGGCCGTATAAACAAAATGCTATGGAAACCATATAATTATGATTTTCAAAATTTAAATTTCTTCTCTCTAAATTTATTTTATAATAAGGGAGTGATTTACTTATTTTAAAAATAGTTATTGACAACTGATAAATATAGTTAATGACAATAACTGTTCCTGTTTTGATATTTATCTGTCAACATATTCCTGTGTACTTGAATGAAAATTAATAAATTTTTTTGAAAAAAAAAATTGGTGGAGGGGGTGGGGGTGAAATGTTGGTGGTGGAGACACTTGATGCGTGGCAAAGTTCATTACACAAAATACGATACTGTATATCGGATTACTTATAATTGTATTTTTTGTGTATATTTCAGCCGAAGAATACCAGCTTCCTCCCTCTTGAGTGACGTGGACGTCCATCTTTGTTATATTTGTTTTTCTGACGAAGATGAAGTCCATTGCCCTGAATGAAGACTGCAAACAGGAAGAAAAGTGTTCCGAAAAGCTTCGTGTGAACACTAACCAACTTTTGACTTATGTTTGACTGTTTTCGATATGTTTTTACTCTTTTCACAGAAGAAGAATCTGAAGCAAAATATTGAGCTCTTAACGTAGTTTTATTATTTCCAGTTCTTCCCGAGGCTGCCATGAAGCACTTGTGTCGATATAATAAGTATATACTCACATACCTCTCTGGGTTCTAGACTCTAAATCTATGCACTCGAGGAACATGTTTGATATTTACATCCCGTTCCTGTTCTTTTAAAAAAGGTATTCTTTAGCGTGGTGCTCTAATATGTGGCCGATTCTTTAGTCGTAATATGGGAAAACGATCTGTTTTATCTTGGGCCACTTGCAAAGGTTTCAAAAATGACCCAAAAAATCTAATATAGTTAATAATACCGAAATTAAAATTTTCATAGGGCAATCTGAACCTTTGCAATATGCCTTGAACTGGTACCACGTTCAGAAATTTCAATCCACAAATTTTAACGCCCCACAGTTCTTTAAAAGCCACTTGTTTGACCACTTGTTTCTTTTCACAGGAGAATCTGAAGCAAAAGTAATATTTATTTTTATATTTCTTGTAAATCCTTATGTTTTTCAATGTCGTTTAATATGAGTAGCCCAATGCAAAAGCAGTTAAATACAAGTTATATTATTCGAAATATGAAAATTTTGGTATCAATATGTACTTAATAACTTTGCCTTCAATTATATTAATGTATGTTTTTTTGGGGGAGGGGGGGGGGGATTTTTATTTAGAAAAATATTAGATTGTTTCTTTTATAGGTACACTGAGCAGAGTTCACTCTAGGTGTTTTTTGAAGGGCGACCTGCCCTTTCTTCATACCTATAGCGCCACAATGCCCTTTATTAAAACAAATTAGAAGGGGTTAATACATTTGTATCATTTTCAAAGACAGTTGTTAGCAGGCGTGAATTTAGCAATGTCTCAATTTGGCATAATAGGTTCCAAAGATCACTAAAGTTTCACCTAATACCCTTTATAGGTAAAACTGTGGACTTAACCCCCTGATTCCCATATCTCAGCGTCGTGGGGGAAACAGGAGGAATGAAATGCCAATGAGGAATGAAATAGATTGTTTGATAAAATATCAATAAATATTCTCATTTGGCACTTGCAGTGAAAACAATTCGATTGCATTTAGGTATCGTTTTGTACTCAAAAAGTTGTTTGCGTTGTCGGATGTCGGTCCACATATTTTAGGAACGACTTTCCTTGCAGAGAATCTCTGGAGAACAACGATAAATAAGTCATTTCCGCGATCACTTATCGTTTGCAAGTGCAACGCTTTAGTTGCCAGGCAGATTAAAAGACAGATATAACTGTTTATGCGTTTTGCATCTCTTCCTTTATTCACCTTGATGTACACAGGACCAGTTAAGTCAATATCTGAGTTCAGAAGAGCCCTTTAAAACTGCACTCTGGGCTTGGGGAGGCTACCCATAAGTTTAGATAAATTATGTTTAAAACGAATGCATTTTAGGCAATTATAAACTTGCTGCCTCATAAGTTTTTTAAGCTTAATTGCCTAATAGGTTTGCTTTGTTATATTGGGCAGTAAGGTAAGACCTGCATGTTAGTTTGCTATATGGGATTCTCTGATAATCAGCTTAGCAATTATGTGCTTACTGGAGTATAGTGGGATGTTGGCATTGTATGCTAGATTAGATTTTTTCAATCCTACCTCCCACCCGTAACATGTCTTTACCATCTAAAAAAGGATTGTTTTTGTTGGACTATTTTTACGTAGAGGTTTAGCTTTTTTAAACAAGGTTTGCTTTGGTTAATTAACGTCGCACTAGAGCTGCACAGTGGGCTATTGGCGACGGTTCGGGGCCTATCTCGAAGAAAAGACCCGGGAACGATGCCTCGTATTTTTGAACCATGGTCAGAACCGATCAGATTTATCGTGCACTAGTCCCGTATACACGCCGATAATTTTTGTGGATGTCCTGGACGACATTCCTAGTATTTTGTACTGAAGCTGGCAGCCCTCCGATCACAAGATCACTTCTTTTTTACTTTTGTTAGTAGAGTCCGTCGCACAGGATTGAACCGGGAACCCTTCGATTCCCAGCTGACGCCTTTATCCACTGGGTTATCCGCCCCCCCCCCCTTTCGCGTTTTAAACAAGAAATTTCTTGAAGGAAATAAAGGTTTTGAATCCAAATTATGATAAAGTTTAATGTGTTCCGGTATTCAGAAACTGAAATGTTGTTTGATTTTTCGGTTTGGCTTTTAGAAAGGAACCTTTTGCAGTAAGCTACAATGCGTACAATTTTGAAGAGAGACGAATGCTTTTCAAAAAGAAATTCCACCCAGTGGCGTAGCCAGCATTGGGTTACCTTGGGTTAGAACCCCCCTCCCCCCCCCCATAGCCAGTTTAAAATTAAAATTATTTTTTTGAACTCTTGGTCGTTATTGAGTTCTGAAGATATTGTTAAAGTTGCACGACCTTTAGTGGTACCAGCTTTAAGAGATCCAATGCCGTTAACTTTGTAATGTGCGTTTACTCTTTTTAATCCCGATTTGACAATGCAAAACTATGATAGGAACGTGCAATGACTCCCACTGTCGAGTAAGGCTACATAATCGATTTTGTGACCTTCAGCATTTACAACTGAAATAATTACGGTTGGCAATAAACCTATTTGTGGTATATGTGGACAAAGAAATCTTAGAACTCAAAGAGTTTTCATTTTTATCAGGAGGAGGTTCTTTTGCTAGATTAGTTATAAAAGAACTTTGAGTACCCTCGTGTAACGTAGAATGGTGCTTCTTTCTGCACGCGTTACACGTATACCTAAAAAAACATTCTTTTACATGGTGAGAACGTAGACAATTTATAAACAAAGGGTACTTATTTACGCGTTTTTTACGTGCTGAAATACCCATTTCAATATATCTAAAAGATTTTGATAAAAAATGCGATCCATGGGACATTTAGGTAATGTAAAATTTTTGCTTGAAGCATTTCTTACGCGCAAGTTGTATTCGTGCTTGATAGCGGGTTTAGTAACTTCTAAATAAGAACAATGCTTGTTTAAGAAGTAGATGAATGAATGCACTGAAGGGAAAACTTCAGTCGCACTTCCTTTGGCTCAAAGTTGTTGGGTTTCTGCGTCCGATTTTTCTAAAAGTATGTGTATTAACCATGTCTTTTGATTAACCCGTCTTTTGATTAGGCATATTGTCTAATGACTTTAATGTGCTCAAAACTTCATCAGAAACGTCTTCTAGTTTTCGTAAGTTGCGACACTCGGGTTGCGAGGTGTTGGGTTGCTATAGAACCCTTGTGATTAAGCCCGAAGTTATGTTGTTTGTTGTCGAATCGTTTTCCAAGCTTTGGATACAGAAATGTTACGAATGATGTCAGCTGGAATTCCTGATAGCAAACCTTTTAGGTAATGAAACTGCGGATTTTTATACATGGATTGATTCGAGTGGACAGTTGTGACGTAGAAGTCTTTAAATGATGGCCACTCTGTAAACGATCCACTGAAGGTGGCGTTTTTATTTTGGGGGAGTTTGATAACACTTCTAAACAAGCACCGATAGACTTTAAGTTGTTAACTCGTTGAGTTAGATTTTGAAAGCTCTTTGAAATGTTCGAGATGTTCTGCTGTGCATGTGACAATGAACACTCGTTTATCTTCTTTATTAGAAAGACTGTTCATCCAGAAATGTAGTACCGTGGGTTTCCTTAAGACGTTCGAGTCTAATTAGAAGCTCATCTTTATCTTACGTTTCGAATTTTTCTAAGAATGTTTTTAGCTTGGTGATTATGCTCTTACGCGCAGAATGGCGCAGGTGCTTCCAGAATGTTTTTGTTGAATCTGCTGGTTGGAATGAAAATTGATAAAAGCGTATGAACGATAACAAAATGATTTATTCACTCGTCGGGAACTAGCCGGCTGGTCTAGGCAGCAGGGGTTTAAATATATTACACGGCGGTCGCAGCGCTGGCTGGATACTACGTCAACTTCCGAGTATCTCATTCTTTTGATCTTGGGTCAAACTTCGATTTTTGACGCTTGTGCAAGACAAATGCTTTTTGTCCAAAAAGTCCATTTTGCAACTAGACACTGGTACGGATTGCTTCTGCCCAGAAAGTATGAAAATTTGCTTGGATTAGTGAATTGCACCATTTCGACCATCGTTCTGTTTGTGCGTTCTGGAACCCCATTTTGTACTTGTGAGAAAAAGGCCGATTTCTCTCGACATATTCTTGTAAGAATTTTTCGAGAGCTTTTCTTTTTAAGATGCATTAAGCTTTTAATTGTTCTCCGGGGTTTTATTATAAAGGTACATTGAGCTTTTCTTTATAGGGCCCAGGGCTTTTTCTTTTAGGGGTATACTGGGATTTTTCTTTTGGGGACACATTTTTACCTACCTATAAGAGTACGCTTTGATTTTTTTTTAAAACTATTTTGGGTTTTCTTTTAGAGATTGGAGTTTTTCTTTGTATGGAAATGTTTGAGTATTATTTTGGGGGTAAATTGGATTTTTTTTTAGGAGTACATTTGTTTAAAGAAGTACACTTTTACTTTTTGAAGTACAATGGGTATTTGTTGAAAATAATTCACATACATTTGCTTAAAGAGCAAATGCGACAAAATGCATGAAATCGGGCAACACCCCTTGTTAAATTTTCGAATGTTTTCGCGATTCACTCAAAAACACTTTTAGTGTATAATAGCTGCTTTTGCATTTAGAGTACTCATATATTAAGTTATTTAAAATAATAATAATTATTATTATTATTAGTTTTTATTGTTAATTAGTTTTTAATGTAGACTCGTTAGAATTTCTACAATGGACGTCTACCACATTTTAATATTTCTGTGCATCTTGTGTGATTTGTGATTAAATAGGTGTGTACGTTGTGGCATTGTGACAGAACATAACATTTAAAACAAAATCAATTCTTTATCTTGCCTTTAGCTTAAGTAATTATGGTCTTAAATTTTTTTTTTTATTACGACTGTACTTCACATATTCATGCCTTATTCAAGGAAGGTTGGGGAGAAAATCCTCCTCTTAATAAAAAAGCGCCGTTGTTGTCAGTGTCTTCATTTAACCGCACTCAGTTAAAGGGGGCGAATGTCATGGTTTTGAGTAATAAAGTTTTTGTATTTTATGGAAAGGGTCTTTTATCCCACAAGGATAAAAGCCATGAGTGAACCACTGATACGAACGTACTTTAGCGTGCCGCGCGGATGATGAGTAGGTTGAGAAAACGTGTTGACATTTAATGTAAAAACGGATGACTGATCTGAAGTTATTTTTCTACCTTGGCTCAAAAGGTTGTAAAACGTGTACGCTTAGTCCCTTCCAGTGATTATTTGAACTCGGTAGTATGACCATATTTGTTAAAATTAATAATGGCAGAGTTAAATTTCTAAGTTATGTATATAGGATTTCGAATTGAACATGGGCCATAATGGGCCACGCTTCCCTTATGCTTTTTCTCCCTTAAGTTTTTAAATAAGTTAGTTTACGTCGCACTACAGCTGTCTGTACATTGGCTATTGGCGGTCTGTCTTGAAGGAAAAACCCTTGAACAATGGCCTCGTAATTTTAAATTATGGTCAGATGATGAGGACAACACCAGAGCCGTAGAAATTGGAGGTAAGTTCGGACGAAGTATTGTTATTTCGCAGCAAATTAGACAACCCTCCAATTATAAATGCACTGCCTTTTAACATTTTTGTTTCATGTATTCGAACTTAAGAGGTTACGGCTCTTTCGCTCTTTAAGTTATTCAATTGATTCGTATTTTCTTTAAATTAAACTCGTTATTTAATGCTTACGTTTATTTATCATTTTGATAAATAATAAATTAGTGTTTTGCAAAGCTGATACAGGACAAGTTCGCATTAATGTATAACTTGTAATTACAACAACAGATGGCAGCACGATACTGTAATAGTTAATTTAATAGGGACGGTTTTAAGAATAAGTTATCGGATTAAAGTTTTGTACTTTTATATTTATTGCGAATATTCTACTCTGAAAATACACTTTTCACTCGTAACGCGTTTTTAAAACCCTTCGAATAGTTTAAAAATATGTTGTTTAAATTATATAGAATTTTCATCCTCTAGAGATGCCTATTTGCATTACGCATTTATGATTACCAAAATGTACATGAACGTTTTATTTTGTGTTTCCGATATTTCTTTATCGAAATTTGGTAAAAGATTATTTTATTTAAAGATTAAATTTTGTGCGCGAAATTTTGTGTTGAAAAGTAATGTAATGGACGGTTTTTATTGCCTGGAAACGCTTCTTGAATTTAGTGTGCAAGAGCTAATTCGTCAAAGCATGGTTTCAAAAAAAAAAATTCGTTTAAGTTCTATAGTGAATTCGATAGGTATATTTTGTATGCTTAAATGGTCAAAACTTGTCAGAAAAACCTTGTATATGTGTATTAACTCTTTGGGGCTAGGTGGGTTAAAAACTGTCCCACCATTTGATTAGAGTTTTTTTATGCATGGTGCATACAACGGTTAATGCATAAATAAGTGATTCATAAATAAGAGTAATGATTTAACTTAAATAATCGAAATGACTGTGCAACTAGGGTATTTTTTTTTTTTTTTTTAAATCGTGTGCCTCAAAAAGTTTAAAGCCGAAAAGTGAAATATATATACAAGATTTTCTGCGATTTCGCATTGATTTTTAAATTAAAAAGTTTGTTTTTGTGTAATATCAGTGTTTTTGTAATTCTCAAAATGTGCATATCATTACTGCTGCACTAGTGGGCTAATTAATGGATAATTGAAAAAATCTTGAAAAGATGGCAGCACGATACACTGCAATAATTAATTTTATAAGGACTGATCGAAGACTATCGCTCTCTAAATTATCATTCAATTAAGAGATGCTTAAAATATTAAACTCTTTATTTAATATTAAATTGAAATATTTTTATGTAGATATATATGATGGATATAGTTTGTTAATAAAGCTGATACATGATAAGTTCGCATTAATGTTCCGCAAAGATATAACTCGCTAATTCCATAATAGATGGCAGCACGATACTTTGCAATAATTCATTTTATAGGTATTCTATCCAAAATGCGGTATCGCTCTCAAAATTATCATTCAATTAAGAGATGTTAAAAATAAACTCTTAAATACGTAATATCACGTTTTATATATCGCGCGTTATTTAACAATATAAGTGTTGTAAAGCTGAGATAGGATAATAAAAAAATTCTCATTAATGTACCTCAAAACATATAACTCACAAATATGATAACAGATGGCAGCACGATATATTCCAATAGTGAATCCTTTGGGATTCGGGGTTTTGAGGAAAAGATATCGGATTCAAGTTTAATTCTACTCTGAAAATGCAAGTTCCACTCGTAGTATGTTTTTAAATCTATTTGAGAATTTTACTTGTAATAGTTTACAGAGTATGTTTAAATTATATGGAATTATCATCCGTTAAGGAACCAGAAATTTTTATCGCCTATCTTGTAGTTTATTAGGGTAAATTAATATCCTAAATCTATATATAAAAACGCAAATGTCCATTTCATTACATTTAAAAATTAGTGGACTAATATAAATAAAAGCAAAGTTATTATATTCAAGCTGTTTTTCAAGTTGACAGGCGATTCGATTGCCATAATTATAATTTTGTAGGGAATGTTTCACGATGGACGTTCTGTTGTCGCCGAGATGTGTGTGTTGGGCCTTTTTTTAATGAAATCATTAAGAGGCTAGTGTGCTTTATTAAGGTTTGGATAGTATAATTAGTGTGTTATAAAAACAACAAACATTTATATGTTTGAAGCATTTATATATATACACATTAGTTTTGCCAGATTCATTCGATTTGTTTGGTTTGGTTTATTTGTGTCGTACTACAGCTGCACAGTGGGCTATTTCTTTCAATTTGTTCAAATATTCAAACAAAATAAACGATTCGAACGAATATAACAAATAAAAGTATAGTTGGTTTGTTTAAATACTGTCTCACTACAGCTGCACAGGTTGCTATTGGCGATTCTTCGGGGCCTATCTCAAAGAAAAGACCAGGTATGTCTTGCATATCGTAAGAAAGGCCATGAAAAATGGGCACCTCAGACACTTCTCTAGGATAATTAAGAGGTCTGTTATGGCAAATTAAGCATTCGCTCTTGCGATTTTTGGTTTTTTTTTTTTTTAATTTTGCATAGCCTTATTTTCCAAACTGGTTGATATATTTGAATATTTTTTTAGTTTACATCTAGGCTTACCTCTGTGCCAAATTTGATCAAAATCTGATGTGATGAGGTCAAACGAGTGAGTTTATTGACAAGGAATGACTCTATATCCCTGTACGCAAAACGGGTACTTTAGTTAGAAGTTTGCGAGTAGCTTAATTTTCATATTTAAGGATAAAGTACAACCCAAGCAAATGTTAACTTTCTAAGCAATAAGAAAGTAGGAGAATTAGTGATGAGGATGAATGAGTGGCGAAGGCTTTTGCATTTATATAAAGATGAACTTTTTAATGAAAAAGCAATAGATTTAGATGGGTCTGCTATTGTTACTTCACATGGATTTAATTTAGTTGATTTTATCGATGAGCTATTGGCAATTATTGTGAGCGAGTCTGTCTTACATCATAAGTAATAAAAAATTGTCATGCCAATTATTTTATACCTTATCAAATACACGTTTTGTCAAATAATCAAAATTTCTTTTTACCTTAAGTTTCAAATTTGTAACTGACTATATATTTATTTTAACCTTTAAATAAAACATTTCACATTTTAGAAAATAACTCTTATAAAATTAAACAGTTATTTTTTTTTACATATATTATTCCCGGTTTCTACTCGGACAGCTTAAAATTCCGCCTATATCGGTGATTTTCAGAACTAAATTTTTTTTTATCTTCTCCCTATGCCTTCAATATTCTTAATATGAAACTTGGTGTGATCCGTTTATTATTTTTAGCTACAGTTATCTCTAAACATGAAAACTTATGAAATGGACAAATTGGCAATAAAATAACACGCATCTCATCTCATTAATATATCTTTTTTGTAAAAAAGAACAACTGAAAACATCTTTGTGAAGGAACAATAGCTCCGCGGACCAAGAGTGATTCGTAACAGGATCCAAAGTGGGCTGTGGTTGAAAAAATAACATTTCTTGAAAAACTTAAATTCATTACTAATTCACATTTGTGTTTTTCCGTGCAAACATTTCTTAAGTATTTAGCATCACTGAGGTACAAGGAATATTGGCTTCATTTTAAGCATTTAAAAAAAATTTCGAATAGTGACAGCTTCCAAAAAGAGGCGTGGTCACTTTTGTTGACACTTTTTGCTAAGTGCCAAATGATTGGCAAATGGTATCGATAGGCTATAAGCTGAAAATCCAATTTTTGAAACTTTCTAACTTTAGCTTTCATAATCTTATTTTCGATTCTTCTGGAATTAACAACTTCCTTTCTGATTTGACACCTTTACAATATATTAGGAACATAAAATTTTGTGTATCGGTTTCTGATGAAGTATTTAAAAAAAGCGAAGGTTCGACTGATCAAGCTTTAAAGTTCGAAATATAAAGATTGGAAACGAACTGAAATTCCAATCTTATTATAATTTTCTAATAGATATTGTAACCTTAAATTTACATTATTTATTTGCTTAGCTGCATTTGTAAAATTTATTCGAACTGGTACCGAAAAAATCTGTAATTTACAAACTCAAATGTTGTAAAATATTCCTTTAGTTACACTTAAGAATGTTGTCAATTTTTCAAAATTCGATATATCAAGATGGAAGAAAGCTGGAATGTTTTGAAATTTGATTTTAATGGTTCTTAGTCTTCTCCAAAAGAAAAATAACTGAATTTTAGGAGAATTGTTTTTTTTAAGATGTATTCTAATTTTAATTTATAAAAGTAGTCTTATTTTTGTTTCAGTGTTGAAAAATGACTGAAATAGCGAGAATTATTCTACAAGTTTTATATATAAAAAAATACTGGTTTATCAGGATTCCAGTAATTTATTATTCAATTTTTCGGAATACATTTGTCGTATTGTTTCTTTGAATTAAAAAGAAGTTTTTATCTAGTCTAAAATAACGTTGCAATAGTTTCCTACGCTTTGTTCTGTCCCCAAAAACTTAAAGCAATAAATATATATTTTTAAAAACCTGAAGTTTGGCAGGTTAGTAGCCCTTACACTCAATAGTATAATATAAGGCATTTTTTTTTTAATTCAGAAATTTATGTAGAAAACCTAAATGCGATATTTGTAAAACGGGCTAAATGGGATTATACTAATTAATAGTATAAATGCATTAATAAGAGAAGTGTGAGTGGCCATTAAATTCTATTAATTAGTATATTCTATTATGAAGTCATAATATAAGTTAATTTACCACCCAGTTATACATAATTGTTTTATAAGTGTAATATGGTATCACACATGCATCATTACATTTTTAGTTACCATCGCTCCTTAGAGTTGGAATTTAGTTTGTGATTTAAAATTTGATAAGTGTTGAAGAAAGGACTATGGCTATTAAATTAGTATAGAATAAAAAAAAACACTATAACAAGAAACGGTTTTTTTTGGTGCTACTTCCGATTTTCTTCAATAATTCGGTTTGGATTGATTTCAAAATGTCATAATGATTCAGAATCTGTCTTGAAAAAAGACTCAAAATAACATCTCGAAAGAAAAACCATGAAAATCCCTTTGCATAGAAATATCTGTGGTACACCTGTTTTCTATAAATTTTCCCTCTATGAACAATGGGCGACATTTTGGCCACGACAGGTTAAAAAGTGCATCAATCTTTCTTACACGCCAGATTTTCGGTTAGCATAATATGGATAGAATTGGCAAACTTGCCATCACGAATGTTAACCATTCTATATAATACCACTATATGTCCATTTCAGAAATTATAGATAACTGTTTCCATTAGTAAAATTAATTTTTATTGTATAATGTCAGAGCCATTCCATGGTATTTGTCCTCTCCGCAACTTTTTGTTATTATTTTATAATATGTTAATATTAATCTATGGGTAATTCCACGTAAAAGTGTCCTATAAGTGAATTTTAAAATATTTTTTTACAAAGTTGAAATTTTTATATATTATAGTAAAATAATTGAATTTATTATATTTTTCGTTAATATAAATTTTGCGCATATTTTGTGACAATGGTGCAAATTCAAAATGGTTGCTATGCAATGAAACTAAACTTGCTTACATTTGCATTATTTCTACTCCTTGATTCCTAATATAAGTTACATTTTCTGAATATTTTGAGTATGGGTTTTTAGAAATACAGTTAATGTACAATCAAATTCCTTACTTTATAAAAATTTATCTTGATTTAATTATTGATTTAGAACCAAATGAAATATGTATTTTTCAAATGTAGTGTAAGTCACAAAGAAAGAACAAAAGTTCTTCTATTTTTTTTAAATTGAGCCACAATTAAAAAAAAAATCAGTGATTTCCTCCTCTATACTAATCTCTATCAGACTGCAGTTTTGAGTTTTAAAAGAAGGAAATTTTTTAGTGAATATTAAATAAATTAAAATTGTAGTGTTAAGTCACAGCGTAGAGTAAGTCACAACTATATGCTGTGTTTGTAGAACAACAACGATTACAAAATGCACAGTAACAATTTTTAAAAATAATATAATAAGTGATCTTATTTTTAAATATTGTTATTTATTATACTTTTCTTATTTAAACTGTAAATGGGGAAAAAGTAGCAAAATGAAAGATATAGATTAGAGAAAGAAAAAAACAAATGGAATATTTCAAGCAGTTAAAGATAATTAATCTAGATAGCAAGAGGAAAGGTGTAAGAACGTGGAAATTACAATGAAAGTTGATCAAAGTGATTTTTAAAGCAAAGAGGGAATAGATAAAAAAATACAGGTAAAAAAGAATTTCCGCAACCGCTTAAAATGAACCAAACCCTTCTAATCCAAATTCAGTAGATTTTCCTAAGAAGGCCTATCAAAATTGTAGCTCATTTTTTAAAGATATTGCAAGAGTCAATAAAAGTCCACCTTAAAGCCCAAATAAATGTCAGGCAATTGCAAAGAAACTAGCACATCAGTTTACACCGGAGATAGGTCAACCTGCCTGCTCAACGTTCAAGAATTACTGCACTAAGGAATGAAATAAAATCTTTGATAAAGACTTTTATGAAGAGGCATATAATATTCCAGTAATCAAGGATTTTGTACTGAACAAAAAAAACGAGAAGACCTAAAAAAAGATAACAATCGAGATGAACTTAAAAGAGGCAATAGGGTATAGGCTTCATCAGTGCCGTTACACAAACAATATTTTGGGGGGTTGAAACAAGAGATTTCCCAACTTAGCGATTCGAAATTCTCAACCCTACTATTCGAAATTCCCAACAATGCTGAAAATTCCCAATTCCAACTTATCGACCTTTTTCATGATTTTTTATATATTTTTCAGGTAATATTAAACAGTTCTCTCACAAGCATTGATTTGTTGCACCAATATTTCAATGCAGTGTCCGTTCTGAGGTTTTATTTAAATATAATCTTACAAGTTGGGCAACAATTTGTTAATAATATTAATTTTCTTCCGGTATAAATTTTCCCAACTCGGGGTTTTTGGAAGTTGAAATTCCCAACTTTCAGGGTTTCCGGACTCACCCCACCCCCCGGTGCGACGGGCCTGGGTTTCATTTGTAGGAAGAAGAAAAGTGAAATATTTTGCTGGATTTCATTTCTAAAGAAGGCTTTACAATAAAAGTGGATTTTTGCAATGCACAAGGAATATTTTTCATTGGCCAGAAAAAGCAGGTGCCGCAAATGTTGTAATTGTTGAAAAAATAAAAAAATATTGCCTGACTGAAACTTTGATTGTAAATTTTATTATAGTTTTTCACATTATAATTTTTCAAGCTATGTAAAGTTATATTTTAATTTTATTTATATCATTTTACCAGTGCTTATTTTGAGGTGTAGTGTAAGTCACGTTTCAGTTGTAGTGTAAGTCACACAGATTAATTTAAATTAAAATAATTTGAAAACACATCTAGAAATATAATTTTTACCTGATTAAACTTCAAACTCTATACAACGAAACTGGCATAACAATTTTTTTATATCAAAGCATGAGGAAGAAAACGTAAATTGAAATGATATCCAAAAAACCGTGTCCTTTTTTGTGGTGTAAGTCACACTGTGACATTTTTATTTTTAAAAATTAAAGTTAAATAAAATTAAAAAAGTTTACATTGTCAAAAAATAGAACATATGTATGGTATGTCTTTTGACATAAAAAGTTTTTTTAAATCACAAATTGCTTTTTTTAATTAAGCTTACAATGTGGTATAAATTGTCAAATGTAGTGTAAGTCACGCGTGGAATTACCCCTATATATATAAATGCGAAAACTTCACTCATCACTAATTTTCCAACTTCCCGTATACCTATGAAGAAGAAATTTAGCAAATTTGTTACTTATACCTTAAATAGGAAAAGTTAGCTATTTTTGTTCCGATCGAACGTATTTAAGGGGGTGTAAAACCCCTTTTTCGATGTTAGTAGTGTGGAGTTTACTTCATATACCCGATACTCCCGCTTAGGCTGGTGTGATCACTTTAGCCTGACTAGCAGAGTATCGACGTAGCAAGCAGAAGTTCCTTGGTTCGATACCGAGTTTAGCCAAATAGTTTATACTGCTACGGTGTCAACGTTAGTTTGGGAATCTATTAAAATATGGATGTTAATCAACGGGAGTATCGTATGTATATCCACATTATCGTACAGCCAACTTCTCCATATTATCAATCTTGCGGGACTTTGCTAATAAAATTTCGTTACAAATGTAACTTTTAATACTGTGGTTCCCTCTGATGGGTGACAAATTAAGAATATTATTTATTTCGTTTATAAATATTGTATTTGTATCTATTTTGTAACTTATTTCCTTCCCGTGCGTAGAACGGGTATTTCAGCTAGTATATAATAAAATAAAGTTTCGGAGGGAACAAATGCCGTGGAATGACCCCTAAAGTAAGTGATAGTAACCTTAAAGTGTTTAAGAGTGTGATAAAATTGAAGCATGTGAGTACAATATGGTTAAGATACATTTATAAAGATGAAATAAATCGATCCGTGTTCTCTATTTACATAGCTTTATTGGTTTACATTACAGCTCGTATTTTCAAATCAATATCAAACGGTATTGTTTATTTGAAAATTTAAAAAAAGTTATACAATGAATTGCTCTTAATATAATTGTTTCTTAAGGAATTGGCCAATGTTGAACACAAATACCTCAACTTATTATACAATATAATAAAAATTCACTTTTGGAATCTGTTGATATTTATTACAACGACCTTACAAAAGAAACGAATTCCCTATGAGGAATTGTTGCTGATATATTTACAAAACACAACGTTATTTGTATCTATTGTAAATTGAATGACAATACACATCCCAAAATCAAGAGATAACATCGGCCTTCGTCTTAGTAGGAGTTCATCTATTCAAAAAGAAGATTACACAAATATATTACATTACCTAAGACTGGAAATGTTCGTGAATTCTGGATTTCTCCTATATTTGCTTCACTGCTGAGTGGGAAGGTCAGCACACTACTTTAGTTAATCTATGCGGATTCCTTAAACTCTATAAAAACTACTGATCGAAAGCCACAAAATTCAATATTTTATCCAGGTCTTAAATATCTACGAGTATATCGGATTTATTGGATAAACTCTATTGACCAATGACCAGTAATCAGAACATCCACTGGGTACAGATAACTAATTCCCAGTATTATTGGGAGTAAACTTTTCTTAAGTATTCTTGCCATTGTTATATCCTGTTTATTATCCATGGGGCGCTTCTTTTTCATATGCGGACTTCCACATATCTGCCAGGCAAACAGAAGAATGAAATCGGTAGAACAGCATTAAGGGCAAAGTAGTATGTCCAATGAACATCCAGACCAAGTCTCCGAAATACTCTTCTTGCCCATGGAAATGCTCCACGCTCTTCAGCTCGAAAGTATTGACAATCCACAATGTTAGATTCAAGATGATGAGAAAGGTAATGACTTCTCTTCCAGGCTTTTTATAGCGGAGACTATGAGTATTACTGCATCTTCTCAAGCCGTCGATGATGAATGGGGTCTGCACAATCACCTGCAAAGTGACCAAGATGTGAAGAGCAAGCCTGCTGTAATTTTTCATTGAGAACTCAGCCATAATGGACATAATCCCATGGATAAAGTAGAAAGGCAGTGGTATGAAAAGGAGAACATCATCCAGAAATGTAATAGGATTTGTACTCACATCAAGCTTCCGTATCTGATAAAAGGAAAAGCAGACTGCCAATAGACATATCAGTGTCAGAATCCCTTCCTGAGCTGTGTGAATGGCCACTGCTTTTGCTTCATAGCCCTTTGTTGACATGGAAACGAAGAAAACAATGACAGTTACGACAGTGGTGAGTAAAAGGAATAGACCGGTGAATAGACCTTTGTTGGCAGAATGGCAGTCTGCGTTGATGACGAGATTACTTTGGTAAGCAATCTGGTCGCTGCCGACAGCGTCTTGGGAAATGGTGTGTCGCAGATGGTGCGGGTTGGAGTTGGTATGCTCTTTGGCGATGTTTTGCCAGACAACGAACCAGACGGCGGCAAGGAGCAGGTTGTACTCGATGGCAAACGGGTACAGGTAAGGAATTGCACTTAAGGATCTGGTGGACAAGACGGATTTGACGCTACAATGGAATGGATCATCCCAGGTACCTATCCTCTCAACTGTAATATGAAAGCTAGCAATATCTGAAAAAGTTAATACAATTATTGACTTATCTGAAGTAAGATAACAAAATGATAATTATATGCTTTTTATTAATTCTAACCATTAATAGATTCTATTATATTATTACACCATCTTGAAATTAGGATTTTGAATGACATGGCGTTGCTTTTTAAATAATCTAATATGTATGAATTAATATAGCATTGTGTTTATGCTAAAATTAATTTAGTATGCAAAAAGAAATTCTTAAAAACATTTCTTTATGCATAAAGACTTTAAAAAGAATTAAAGAGAATTTAAGTAAAACCACACACAAATTAAATGTCTTGAATTTTTTTCAACTTAGGAAATATGTTTCTATTGTTGTGATTGTATCAATTGATTGAATTAAATGAAGAGTTTACGTCTTTTATGTTGTTTAAAACACTTAAACTAAAAGTAAAATTGACCAATTTACCAAATGTTGATATAGAAGTAGTGTCATTGTTTGTGTTGTTACCAGTCCTATGATAGTAGTCTTCTCCAGCCTCTTCTACAATTGTGCTGAACCAGTTGCACAAACACGTTGCAATCAAGTGCATCAAACCAAATCTTGCCAATACAATATTTCTATTTATTACTATCTATAAAAAAAGAAAAGATAGTGTAAGGTTGAAATCTAATTATAAATAGCTTATTATTATGTGGACGTGGTTTTCTAATCAATGTCTCAAAATGAGCTAAAACAGATATACACTTTTTTAGTAAAGTACTGTAATACAGGGTGGTCATAAATTATTGTCAGGGTTTCCTTACGTCATAGCTTTTCCTTAAAGATAATGGCGAAACAAAATTATTACATATTCGTAAAATACAAATCAGAAAGTTTAAAAATATTTTTTTAAATAAAAAAAATTAAATAATTATTAATAAAAGTTTTTTTTTATAACACAACAAAAAAAGTTATGTAGTCACTGGCACCCTTTCGTGGCACGTACCACATCGAGTCGGAACTCAATTGCTTGTCAAGTGTTCTCCAGCATTTGCAATGTAACATTTTGGATTGCTGCATCAATTCTGCCCTTTCATTTCATGTAGTTCTGCCCTTTCATTTAATGTAATTCTGCCATTTCATTTCATGTAGTTCTGCCCTTTCATTTAATGTAGTTCTGCCCTTTCATTTCATGCACAAGGGTTTTGTAGGTAACGTCCTTACATACCCCACAAGAAAAATCAAGCTGTGTGATATCCGGTGATCTCGAAGCCGATGGTACATTTCGTGCACACCATCTCTGGGAAAAATTCCGTCTTGATGTTTTACATGCCACTAAAGATTGTCATGTGTAAATTACTTAACTATATTTGTATTATTTAAAAAAAAATTTAGTTGTACTTAACGAATATGTAGGGATTTTTTTTCGTCACGCTCTTTAATCAAAAGTTATGAGGTAAAGAAACCCCGAAAATAATTTATGACTATACCCTGTATATTTAAGAGCTCTTATAAATATAGGTACTTACATTAGAGTATTTAAAAGTTATAAATAACTGGTAGAAGGCGTATATCGGTGACAGGACATGCAAAACCACTGAAGAAGTTTTCGAGCAATTCACTGAAATTTCGTCATCAGAAATAAAATGCAGAATGTATTGTCCTAATTGGAGGCCTTGATAAATCAGGTATCCAAAGCAGAATCCTACGATAGACATAAGTAAAAATAATTTAATAAAATTTGATTGAGTCACCAGATAAAATGATTGTGGATATCCAGCTTCAAGGACGTCTGCTTGAAACGGGGGAAAAAATTATTAATTTATATTATCTGTCATCTACCTTGTCTAGAGCCTGCCCCTCTCACGCCAGGAGCATTGGTTCTAATCCAGAATAAGACATATGCTTAGTTTGTGTTGGCTTCCAGATGCGGTGGCTCAAAAAATTTTTGTGTTAGAACATAGTCTAACGGGCAGTCGTGACTAATTTGTAGAATAAAAATAGGCAGTCTTAAATATGAAATGGTCAGTCGCTAAAACATTAGCATTAACTTGTTAAGTAATTCAACTTGTAAAATTTAAGTAGTTTGTAAACGAATTTGATCGAGTGTGAGAAATTTAAGAATTTAAAATATGTATATTAAAAAAGTTAAAAATTCTTTAAAAAAATAACTTATTTAAAAAAAATTATGTGGCGCTTTCATATTCTTTTGCTGACTTTTAAATTTGCAATCTGAAGTAGGCAGTCATAAATTTTATTCATAAATTACAGTTATAAATTTTGTTTGGCTCTGATTTCTGGAAAATTAAGTTGGCTGAATTAATGTCGTGCCATTAGAGTTACGCAGTGTGGCACAACACGTCGCCGATAGCTCAATCGCGAGGGTTCGGAATCTATAAAAAAAAATCTATCAAGAATAAGAAAACCGGAGAACGTTGTTTCGTAATTTCTTTTTTAAGAGATATAGTGAAAGTAGCAGTCAATAAATGAAGATCACAAATGAAAAACGATATAAGTACCAAAAATCATAAACTTGGTTTAGATCAAAAAAGTATTTTTAGTTTTATGCCAAGTTGCCTGAAAAAAGCAGAAAGCGCTTGTGCAATTGCAAATAGTTTAAAACTACACCAAAAGATGCGCTTTATCATTATCCTTAATACGTCGCTTGCGTTTTTATCGTTTAATTTAACACTGCATTATTTACAGCCTTAAAAATTATGGGTGTTTGCATTTGAATGATATTGGCGACGGGAAGATGCTAAGTGAAAGTAACACCTTCCCATATGAAAGTAAGTAAATGCAGTGCTAAAATTACCCCTGTTGCACTTATAGCGTTTTTCATTTCTGGTCTTCTAATAACCTACCTGCCGATCCAATTTTCAGGTAGAAGCTCCCACTATGTCTTCCCATCAGAAACCGGAACGGCGGTGGTTTACTTTCATCGTCTTCGCTCCTGTTTTGCACAGCTGAAAAGCTGAATCCAGAATTGATTATGAACTCTGTGGCGCAGCTGATTTTATCGGTGGCATCTTGCATCTCATCCTCTGCCTGTTTCAGCTCCTTTAATACTTGTTTCTTATACTTCCACAAACTTACGTGAAATAGAAGGAGCCATAAGACTCCTACAAAAATGATAGTACTGCTAAATATCTGCAATAGAAAATAAGTTAGAGTATTGAGTTATAGATTGATGATATTACTCTTCCAAAGGCATATTTTGTTAACATAAATTGCCAAAATATAATTTCTAGTCAAGACATTAATAAACAGAACTGTTAACAGATATCTCAATAACCATTTCATTATTAAAATCTGTCAATAAACCATAAATCAGTTTAGTAAATCATATATTCATCCCTATGTACTTACAATTATGTTATGATTTTATGTTTTATTACTTTATGAACACAAATATTTTCTAGGATATTTTTAATTCAATAGTATAGTTTTTGTATATTTGCAGTAATTTGGCAAAATGCTAGTAAGATTCACACATCAAATTATGATTGAAACTAACGACATCGCAGATTTATGCGAACATAAATTGTCAAAATATAATTTGTGATAGTAATAAAAACATTAATATGTAGAACTATTAGCAGATATCTATTACCCATTTGGCAAATCTGTTTCAAATGTTGACATAACGAGTAGATTTTTCAATAAAGGTTTTGAGCTTTGATTTTAACCTGAATCTAATTTATGCAACATTTAGAAAACAGTCTTTGGTTATTTAAAAAAAAAATTAAATCTGACGTGGATATGCTTTTTATGGGACGTGGATTTCCTTTCATATTTAAAGCTAAGTCAAATTCAAAACAGATACTTTTACAATTATAACAGTAAAAATTGGAGGGGTATGTAAGTAGGTACTCAATTTTTATTTGCACATAAACTCTCAAAATTGAGATTTAGGCATCACTGTATTCTAAATTTATTTCTGCACTCAAACATATTGTTTTTTGTAAAAAAAACTAATTAAAATTATTAAAAGTGTAGTTTAGGTATTTATTTTAAGGTATACTATAGGAGAATTTCACCTGCAGCGCATAGATTCATCCACAAATCACACCATACAAGTTAACGGAAACCTTTTAAGCATACTCAAATCAGACTAAAAATATACCATTTAAAATATTACTCCCCTTAAATGACATAAAAACAAGCTGTGTTTATAACACAAAAATTGTAATTTTTGGGAACTGATGACATTGTTTGAAGAGTTTTAATGATTGTACGACTCACCTCTGAATATAATCTGTGTTCTTTGTGTTGATCGCTAATGTAAATAATTACTCCAAGCATAAGTAGAAATAGTGCATAGATGCCACTCATAAGAATTGATAAAGATCTCCTAAAAACAACAGAAAGACAGGTCTAAATTTATGTGGATACGTCTATGTATATAAAAGAGGTCTAAGGCCTATACTACACGTACGTTACTAACGCGCGTTGCGTTTAGCAGATTCCCCTGTGATTGGTCAATGCAAATCACAAGCTTTGTATTCACCGATAATAGAGACATTCTGCTAAAAACAACGCGCGTTAATAACGTTCTGTGTAGTATGGGCCGATATAGAGGGTGGGTCAGACAAGCTAAATAGTCCATGCTTATAGTTTTTGCAGAAGCGTGATCATTTGTGAACTGAAATTTTGGATTGAATTTTCTGGAATGAATTAGAATAATTCTGGATTGAATACCTTTTATCGAAGACATAACACCCTTAATTGGTCCTTTAACTTTCAATTTATTTTTACCCCATTTCAGTCCTTTGCAACAAAAATAGAATAGCCGGTTAGAAAACCTGAAGTTATGTGTGTTTTGGCCCTAAATACAGTTTTTTAAATATTGATATTAAAAAATATATAAATTAAATTCGAAAAAAGTTTACTTTTTCTTTTAAAAATTCATTTTCAGAATGAGAGTATTTTTTTTATTTGTTTTAAATAAATTTGATTACTATAACAAGAATAATACTAAATAAAGAAGAAGATTTTATTTTTCTCATAAAACAACGGTTTATTTCCAATAAAAATTTTAATCGTATTAAGTTATTCAAAATTATGTTTCAGAAATGTGCATGGAGGTCAGAAACACGATGACAATCAAGAATCATCATATAGGAACCTGGGGTGGCATGCGCAATCCAGACGCGCTATACTCCCACAAAGACAGAGAGAGGAACACGCAATATTGCAATACCTCAATAAAATCAATTGACTTAAATGTAATATACAATTAAATATAAATTTTAATTAAAGGTCTAATAAGGAATTAATTTTCAAAAGGAAACATTTCTTCAAAATGTTCTAATTGGAAATATTCCCTTTTGAAAATAAGCTTCTCAAATGTAGACTGCACTTTTCCAACAAAAATCTTAAAATTTTTCCCTTTTTCTTAGAAATTGTGTGCCCTTCTTAGTCTAGCGCCTCAAGCGGCCGCTTCTGTCGCTTGGGCCTTATACCACCTCTTATATTGGCTTCACAGGGATATCTTCGACAAATTGTCATTTTTCACTCCAAACAAATGGTTTAAATTGTTAACTAGTCAAATTCAATTGAACGAACTCTTCAATTTAAGCAAGCACTCGCCGTGACCCGTTAATTACAATTGAAGTTACAGTGGCCAGCGTATGCCAGAAACGTGACTCGTTTTCCCCTACCATGTAATACTAAAGTCAGAGGAGAAGTGGATTTGGGTCCAACATAGTTGACACGGCCTACCTTTCGCTACTCATTTCTCCCCAAAAGCTTATTCATCCCGGAGTTATGGGGTTTTGAGATATCAACAAATTTCATCACGAGCAAGTTTCTGCCGCTTTTCTGCCCCAGGCCTATTTTAAAGATGTATTAAAGTTAAATCAATTTGAGAACTGTTCATTCTCCGTGGGTAAGGAAGTACACAAACAAAAAATCTTGAATATCTTAGGAATAACACAACTAATTTTGATTGTTTTTTGATTGTGCAATGACATTTAAATTTTTAAAAATACAAGTTCTTACACTGTTGGTAGGCCATTTATGGCGTCAGTATGTTGTTCCATGTTCACATTGATGGCTGAAATGCTGTCCAGTCCTTTGTGAACATAAGAAGGTATTTGTAGTCTTCGTCCGAGCCTCGGGCTGGCTGAACCTGAGTTCAGATCTGTTCCTCTCGCGGATTGAGTGCGACGAAGAAGTCTGGGACTCGAACTCACGAAAGTTCCTGAAGACGGAATCTGTAATTTATTAATACCGCTGGGAAGGAACTTATGGGAACCTGTAAGATAAATAAACACACCCGAATAGATAACATATAAAATACAGCTCCATTTTACGCCATATGACTCCTACCACGCCGCCTACCAGTGAAAACAAAATCAAATTAATGCATCATTGGATGATGTACATTATACACTGAATGGATAAAATATTATGAATATTCTCGTATCCCATTACGCTGCCATATCCTATAGATCCGCTAAAGATTATTGTTTGTGCTCGGAGCCACGAGGTGGTATATTTTATGTTTACATTTAAATTTTCTATCCTCATTCAATTTGATAACCTAACTTGTTCTTATTTTAAAGAAGTTGGGTATTCACTCTTAGAAATAACACTCTCATTTTTAAGCAGTCTGCGATCGTCAAGGCTAATTTCGTCAATCTCCACAATCGTTTCGTCATTAAATCTCTTGACGTTTGACGAAACGAGGATCCTCAGTTTTTTTTTAACTAAAGTAATTTACGCCGATTCCTTTTCGGTGATATCTGATCATTTGATTAAAATTTCAGCTCTTAAATGTATGTTGCCACGGGTTTGAGTCTTTGTCTGAAGTCATCTTCAATTATGACGAAATAAATTATTGAAAAAAAACACGACGAAATAGATTTATTTAGTTTGACGAAATATTTAATCGGAGCATTTCGCAGATAACTGTTTCGCAAATAATGACGAATTTTCTTGAGAAATGAGCATTTATTTTTAACAGTGTTCTTTGTCGAATACTGACCTCTTCCTCCAGGCGAAGGTGGAGCGGAATTGATCTCATCTGGAATATGCTTTTTCGTATTGATATATTGCAGACTTATAGTAGGCACCGAAGTGCTTTTCAGATCATTGTTCAGCCTGTCTGGAACGTCTCCTGATACATTCTTCATGCAGTCAATGCCACTGTCATTGTGCGAGTGATTTTTCAAGTCCCCGTTCAAAGGTGGCATGGCGAGGTCGAGGCTAATAGGATCGCTATCCGATCGACGACTCTGGAATGAATGGTATAATTAAATGAAAATATTAAATGATTCTAGACGCGCACAGTTAACTATATAGTATATGTAACTAAACAACTAACTATAGGATATGCCACTAAACAATTAACTATAAGATATGCAACTAAACAACTAACTACAGGCTATGCAATTAAACGACTAACTATAGGATTTGCAACTAAACAACTAACTATAGGATATACAACTAAACAACTAACTATAGGATATGCAACTAAACAACAAACTATCGGAAAGGCAACTAAACAACTAACTATAGGATATGCAACTAAACAATTTAGCTGCACACAATTAAAAAACTCAAATTGTATCCGTGCACTTGAAACTATCAGACATTCAACTAAACTGTTCAGTTGCACCAATGAGAAACTGCAAATTGTATCCGTTAACTGAGCAACTTTATAATTGCACAAAATACCCCTCCGCTCGTTACCATGCTAACAGCTTCCGAAAATAATCGACCAATTTGGCAATTTTTTATGGCTATGGGAATATAAGTTTGACAATTTTTCACTTTCACTTTGGCGATTGCGAAATCTGAGACATGGCAGTCCTGAGTTGGATACAATTAAATAATCGCTCACAGTTGGTGTGTAATGGTTTAGTTGCTCGGTTGATTAAAAGGTGAAGTGCAATTGTTGTGCGCGGCTAGCCTTAATCAGCGGAGCAACTAAAAAATCACATGCCACTGCTTTTGATTATTTAGCTGCATTCAACTCAAAGCTGGCAGATCTCAGATTTCGCAATCTTCAAATTGAAGGTAAAAAATCAACAAATTCGTATTTGTCGATTATTTGTCAAAGCTGTTAGCGCGGTAGTGAGCGAAAGAATATTTTGTCCAACTAAAAGTTGCTAAGAGAGGTTGAAATTTGTGTTTTCCAATTGTAGGTAAATCCTAAATAGTATCGACTTTTAGTTTTTATTTTATCAAATATTTGCTAATTCTTAATAATGATGACTAATTTATTAATAAGTTTTTTAAAAAATTTATTCAAGTTTCGAAGTGAACTTCAATATCGACAGCTTCTTTTAAAATTGATTTTCAGTTTTAACTGATTTCTAGAGCTGATTTGGCGATAAGGAGGACTTAATTGATCTGTGTGCATTTTATATGCAAGTCCTAGCAAAAACAATTATACATTTAATTTTAAATAATTATCCTTATATATTAACCCTATTATTGATAACCAGATAAAAATGATTATCTCTTTATATATTATAAAATTTTGAAAATGTTGCAAAATCAGAGTGCAATAGTATGACTACTTTACAACGCTGTTACAACATTTATACTTGAGACAATTTCTACATTGTATCTGATATCTAAACAAATATAGACAAAAGAAAGAATGTAAATATTAATTAACCAATTAAGAATACTTTTTCTCATCAACACCTTCAATAGAAACACTTTTTTATATAGTAATATATTAAGTATTTGTTTTACCCTGGTAATAGCTAAATGTTATAGACAATAGCTAAAATTTACGAGCACGGGAAAGAATTGTCATAAAATGTGCATATGCTGTGCCATGAAAAGTATATTGGGATTGGTTTTCTGTGGACAAGCCATTTGTCTTTCTTCCTGTGGAGTGCCTACAGCTGTATTGTCATTTTTTCTATTTAGTGACAGCTGATGTATCAAGTAGTATTTCAGTTTTGTCTTCTTGTGGTTTGTAATAACTCATTATGGCTTTCGAATCAGGACGAAGAAAGTTTTACTGCCCAAAGTTAGATATAATTTTCAGTTATCTATTCAAGAATTTTTCTAGATATCGTTCACTGTTAAAAAAAATTCTCAGTGGTCACTGTTAAAAACAGAAATTATTTATGAGAACAAAAACACTAGGACATCTTTTAATGTTTCTAGGAATTTATTTTTTATAGTGTTTGTTTAAGAAAGTTTCATTTTAGCTCATATGTCATTAGTTTTATAATAATAATATCATTAAAAAAAATATTTATGAGAACAAAAACACTAGGACATCTTTTAATGTTTCTAGGAATTTATTTTTTATAGTGTTTGTTTAAGAAAGTTTCATTTTAGCTCATATGTCATTAGTTTTATAATAATAATATCATTAAAAAAAAACATAAATTATTTATGAGAACAAAAACACTAGGACATCTCTTAATGTTTCTAGGAATTTATTTTTTTATAGTTTTTGTTTAAGAAAGTTTCATTTTAGCTCATATGTCATTAGTTTTATAATAATAATATCATTAAAAAAATTGTCCAAACATGACACAAACACATGATATATGTGTTTGAAAACTGTCTTTTTTTTTCTTTCTAAAGATTTTTTTCGAATAAATGAAAACATTAATTATATGTTCAGAACACATTGTCGATAACAAGACGTAGGGTCGTATCTCACTTTTCTTTACTTTTCAGCTTAGGCAATTCTAAACCTCTAGGTTGAAATAGGAGGGTGTTATACTTAAATCAAAATTAATATCTCAATAATATTTATATCTAATATCGACATATATATACGACCTTCAAGAAAACTTTAAAAATAAACTATTTTTTCTCTGCAAATTTTTGCTCTTGTTTTTGCCCGTTTAAAGCAAAAATGTCTGATTTTGATTTAGCGTTTAGAAAAATTAGTCGGATTTAATGTGCTTGTTTTCAAGTTTTTATTATTAATAAAGGTGTTTTTCCACTTGAAAAAATATTATATAGTTATTAAAATGATATTAATAATTAAAATATATTTTAAACCCTTAGGACATTTTTAAAAACCATCTTTTCTATATACAAGTTTAAAAAATGAAATTATATTTACCTACCTTGCTACTTAATAAAGTATATAAAGTTCTTATTGAATACTGTTATAATTTAAATGAAATAATTAAACAAAATTTTAAATATTAATATCACTTGAAGCAGCTTCAAAATTCTTTAAACTTCAACTCGCCATAATTTTATAACTAATTCAAAATTAGCAAACATATTTATTTCAAACATCCATTTCAAATGCTTTCAAAACAATTTTGTTGCAGACCAATAACAAAAAAAAATAATGAAATATTAGAAGACAAAAGATAATCAGATAATTTTTGAAACATTATTTAATTTAACGGAAAAAAATATTTACACTGAAATAAAAAAAAGTAATAAAATAAAAAACATTTACTATTGGTTTGTTTAATTATTAGCACAGTTATGTAAAAATAGCATCTTTGTAAGAAATAAGATGTCAACTATCTTTTATCACATTAAACACCGTTTTCTTTAGAATTTTTATTTTATACAATAAAATAAAAGTTATTTTAAATATTATACAGTTTTTAAGCTGTTTTTTTATTTTTAAGTTCTTACCAGCATATGTTGGTTTCAATATATTATTTTTAAAGCCAAATAAAACTCTTTAAAAGTAGTTTTATCCTCGTACAATTAAAAAAATTATAGATATAAGTTTTAAAGTATAATATAAATGTTTTCTTAAAAATACATAAGAAAACGTTTAACAGTTATGAGATTTTTATGAGACGAAATTCTTACTTTCCAATAGAAGGAAAAATTGATATACTCTCCTATGTCTTGGTCAAATTTTGAAAAATGTGAGATATGCCACTGACATGAAATGCAATATCTCAAAAATGGTTAGAGGTATAGATATCAAATTTCGTCACAATATACTGTTCACAAAGACAGTACTATTCTGCAGATGACTCAAAATAGACTATTTTGAGATACGCCACCGTCTTGTTACGATTTGAAAATTTTTAGATATGAAATGACGTGAAATGCAATTTCTCCAAAATGGTTAGAGGTATAGACATGCTTGTAACGGAATGCTTGTTTTGAATCGTTTGTTTAATTATTGTTTCTCGAAAGTAATCAGTTCTTTAGTCCAAATAAAACGTTTTAGAATATTATTTGGCTTGTTGGAGACATAATTAAAATATTATTTTCTTCGAGAAATATAAGAAAGTATAAATATAAGAAATAAAAGGGGGGAATACATTGTTTAAGAGAAAACAAAAGGGGGTCAAATGTGAGAAAAATAAATAATGTTGAACCATTTGCTTTCGAACAGAGAATACAGAATTCTAAGTAATTCTTAGAATACAAAAAAGTGGAATTTATTGCTTTTGTCACATAAATCATAAAGGAAAAAAAGAAAAGGAAACACAGTGTTCTGAATTTTGTTGTTAAATCTAAGTATTATATAAAAAAAATAATTTAATTTTTGCGAATTTGCTAGATAAATTACAAATGATTCATGTTAAAATGTTTTTATTCAGTTATATTTTAAGATATTATAAAAGAAAATAGATCTACAGTGGATAGTGTTTTAAGCATAATAAAATAAATTCATATAATTTTGGATATTCCCTTTATATAAATTTGTATACTTTATGTTTTTTTAAACCTTAATTACTTTAGAATTTTTACAAGTAGTCCTTTTATTTTATCGCAAATGCCTTATACATTAAAAATTGCTTATATTACGAAAATAAAACAAAGTTTTTAAACAATAATAATTGTACATAGTTTAAGTACACATCGCCTTGAAGTGTATGTTCAAACTTTCAGTCTTTTTAGTCAAAAATTGTGAATTTATATAGAGATTAAATTCGTAAAAATAATACCTTTTTATTATAGATGGATTATCTGCATATATTAAAAATTTATTATTTTTTTTAAGTTGAAGCGTAAGCAATTAGAGCTATTATAAGAAGAAGTCCAAATTTTAACAATAATCTTACGTTTAAGTAGCTATTATTATAGTGCTATAATTCAAATTTTTTTTTTTTAAATTAAACATATATTATAACATACATTACATACATTACAAACATACATTACATACATTACAAACATACATTACATACATTACAAACATACATTACAAACATACATTACAAACATACATTGCAAACATACATTATTACATACATTACAAACATACATTATGTATATAAAATATTTATTAAATTGTATATCAATGATTAAAATGTGCCTAGGCTATATCCTGAACGGTTTCTCTGTCTACGAAAAAGAAAATTATCTAAAAAAAATCAAACAAACTCACGACGCATAATATCTACTAAAGTATTTTTATAGAGAATGTTTGCGGTATAATACCGCAAACCACTACCATCTTGAAGGATATCTGTCATAACATTTCAATCTGTGAATGTAAAAAAAACCACAGAAATAAAAAAAAATGCCAACATGTAAAGCTTTTCAATTGATTGGTCCTTTCGTGTAATACTTTATAGCATAAAATTTCAAGTATTGTGTAAGATAAACATTTTTATTACTTTGTACTGTGAAAAATAATTGCAATGAGTTCAAACACGAAAAACCTCAAAGAGAAAGGCGAAATCATCATAACAAGATTCGAACATGATGGCACCACGTTAAGCTTAGCTTTAGCGACAGAATGATTTAAGAAAGGAATATGAATTCGAAATATTTTCTGTTGCAAAATTTCACATCACACTACGTTTAATAAAATTTTTAAAATTGATTAAAGTATGGATTATGGAAATATATAGCTTAATTTGATTAAGTCGAACTAGAATGACACAAAAGGGTTGCAACAGTTTGCAATATAGAACGTCAATTTCCACCCACAGTTTTAAGCGTAAGTTTTTTATTTCATTTAAAACATTCTGTTTAACATCTAATAAAACAACCAAATGGCGTTCATATTTTTTTTCGTAGTATGTTCTTTCGTTGACAGTTTATCGGAAAAACCCCAGTTCATTATATAATTTTATTATATTAATATATAAACATTATTGAATATATTGCAGTTAACTCTTGTCATTTATAAATGTCGAAATTAATATTCTTGTAGATTTACCGAAGATCGTTAGATTTTTACGAATTTCCTATTCTTTAGCATTAGTAATTCAAAAAAGCATTGTAATTTGCAAAACATTAAGAGAAAAAAGCTAAATATATTTGATTTTTTAAAAAAAAATTCATTAGGATGAATGTATAACAGGTTTTTTTAATACAAAACTCAGTAATATAGGAAAATAATTAAATTTTTATAGTTTTTATATAGAAGTTTTCATGCAACAATCTATCACAAGTTTTTTTTGGTATACTCAAACAAATCGACTGTTGGACTTTAAATAAATCACCTAGAAATGATAATTTTTTGCTAATATGTGCTCTATTAGACTAAGTAAATAAAAAAAGAACGAAATCAACAGATTAGTTTAACATTGTGTAATTTAATATTTAATTTGAAAAACAACAACTATTTTACCCCATGACCCATTTTCCCCGACCTTACCCTACTCTTCAAAGGAATATACTTATTTGCATCCCTGAGACATTATTCCTAGAAGCTTACTTCACAAAAAGACGTTAAATTAAATACAATATTTTATTTAAAGAAAAAATATAATATAGCTATTAAAATGATATTAATAATTAAAATATATTTTGAAACCCTTAAGACATTTCTAAAAACCATCTTTTCTATATACAAGTTTAAAAAATGAAATTCAAAACTTTAGTTTTGGGCCGAGGAATAGGTTAAATTGGTATCGAAAAAAAAACTTTAGCAGAAAAAGAAAAAGAAAGAAGAAACAAAAAGTAAAGGAAACGAAATTTTCTCTGGTGAAAATAAATAGGTACAACGTAGCATGTTTTGTAGATTTTAATGAAATAAAGCGAAATTACTAATAAGACAATAAAAATTACTAATGAAAGGGTATATCTGTGGCTTGGAACAAAAAAGACCAATGTGGCATTGATTTAACATTCTACATTATTGATTTAACATTCTACATTGTTGATTTAACATTCTACAGTGTTGATTTAACATTCTACATTGTTGATTTAACATTCTACATTGTTGATTTAACATTCTACATTGTTGATTTAACATTCTACATTGTTGATTTAACATTCTACATTGTTGATTTAACATTCTACATTGTTGATTTAACATTATACAGTGGTCCTTCTTGCTCCAAGCCACATATTTTAAGAAGCTATGAAATTAGAGTTAACGAAATGTATATATAAAGAAGAATTAATCAGGGACCCGATTGATCAATAAAGTGGTGGATGTGCAAAGTTTGAAGGAAAAGTATCGCAAACTGTAACACATAAAGAAGCTATGGATCATGTCATTTTATGCGAGTGTAGGCTTTTTTCTATGTTACAAACTGATACTTTGTCGTAATGCCAAACTTGCGATAAAACTCTTGTGTTTTTTCTACTTATGTTATTTGGTTGCACGTTACCAGTCCGGATTCATTAAATATAAAAACACAAACTGAATAAACTTCAATTAGGTAAATTATAATTTATTTAAGATGATGACTATTTATAAAACGACTAAATAGTTTTCATACCAGGGTTCCTAAACTTGGCCCAAAACGAGTTAGAATTCTTATAAGGTATAGTTATTCATATCCTTGGATATCCATTACCTCACAGTTTTTTTTAATTATTTTTTTAACTAGTGAAAATATCTATATTATTCAATTAAGAATACTTCAATTTAGAGTAATAAATTCAATGAACAAATCGGGATGTTTTATATGAATCACACAACGTCGATGTAACATTATATGCAATATCGCTGTGATTGACTATAGTGCTTAGCTCTGTCTGACCATCATAGTCTTTCAGGCGTTAGTGCCTTACCTAGAAACTATGCGATTTTTGCAATGTCATTGTACTACTTATTTTTTACTAGGATGACTTGGAAGGTGACTATGAGATTTTTTAATTATTTTATTATATAGTTACATTGTCACTTTTTTTAGATTTATGTGATTGTATGAGGATGGATTAGCGGGATTTTAATTAAGACAAATATATATAACATAAAAGAAGCTTTCTCATTGTAGTTAAGAAGTAGGGGCCTAGTGACAAAGAACAAGTTTTAGAAGCTTCTTTTTTATACAGGTACACACAGAAATATGTATTGAATGGTATAGTTGATATTCTAATTGAGATAACAGATTGTAGTAATTGAATGTTTATTGCAGAGATATATAATTAATTAAACATGGCCAGAAGAGAGTATATAAAAATTTAAAAGGATTGTTTATTATTAGATAATGGATTTTTTTTACAAAAGCATTGGTGATGTTTTAAAAATCAAGGTAAGTCCCATTGTACTTTATGTGATCTAAGGCTAGACGCGCACTACCAATAATTGTTAATTTTTAATCAACCGAGTAGTAACTTTTAAAAAATCCCACGCATACTACGGGAAATTATTTAATTGCATTCAGCTCAGGGCTGCCAAGTCTCAGATTTCTCAATCGTCAAATTGAAAGTGAAAAATCGCCAAACTCGGAATACCATAACTCGTACAGAATCGCCAAAATTGTTGATTATTTGACAAAACTGTTAGCGTGGTAGCGAGCGAAAATATATTTTGTTCAATTAAAAAGTTGCTCAGTAAACGATACAATTTGAATTTTCCAATTGCGTGCAACTAAACAGTTTGATTGCATGTCAGATAGTTTCCAATGCACGGCTAGCTTTTAAAATGAAAAAAAAAATTATGTCACAAGGAGTTCCATTAACAATATAATACAAAGTCACTACAACTTCATATTACAATGTATATGCTATGTTACATTGAAGCTACTGGAAAGTTTTTTGCAATCTTTAATATTTTCACAAACAAGTCAGTGCGATTGGACATTTTCACAAACAAGTCAGTGCGATTCATTAGACATTTTCACAAACAAGTCAGTGCGATTGGACATTTTAAACAATATATTACTTTGCAACAATGTAACTGAAACTATAAGTGTTAGGGATATTGCAAATGAGTCGCTCAATTTCAAAACGTCTCTTATCCACTTTAGAGAACAAGCCCATCACATTTTTTTTTTCGCATTACATTTTATTTCTACACCTGAAATTAAGCAAAGTAAGTTATTTTACACATTAAACAAAATACTTAATTCAACGTGTAGAAGGTATTACTTAATTCAAGGTGTAGAAATAAAATTTAATACGAAAAATATATGATTTAAAAGTGTGATGGGCTTTTTCTTTAAAGTGGACAAGAGACGTTTTGAAACTGAGCGACTCAGATGCAATAACAAGAAGCAAAATTGCTCATTTATATAAAATAAAATCTTACTTGGAATAACAGTGTCCTCAAGCTTTTTTTCCTATTGAGATTTTCACCAATTGATAACATATTTCGTTGGTACTTTAGTTTTAATTAATAAAAAATAGTCTATCAATTAAAAAAATTATAAATAATAGTTAAAATATTTCTCCATGGCAGATGGTACACCATGCGAATTATGAGTGAAAATTATTCTATTATCACACACTTTCATCGCAATACAATCTGTAGTTCCTCTAAAAAACATGATAAAGAACGTGTTGCTATTGTTTTCCTTGGAATAAATTCGTAATCTAAAAGGACTGAAAAATATCTAAACAAATTTACACCCTTATCTGCGACCTTCAATCTGATATCGGAACTAATATTTTTCACGTATCAATTTAATATATTGTTTCAGAAAAAGTTCAATTTTGCACGTATACAAAATGTGAATATACCGGTATCTCCACACTAGCATGTAATCTAAGCTACAACGTAAACGTGCTTTTCCAGAATACAACTTAAAAAAGAAAATATTGTAATTGTCGGAGAAGGGGCATCTATTACTGAAATTTTGATATTATAGTAAAAAAATTGTAATGCATGTCTAAAATATAATTGTTCTTTAAAATCAATTGTGTTAAAAAGATTTTAAACTTACACTGTTAAAAATAGGAACTCACAATAAATAAAATGAACTCTTTTTTGAGCACATTCGACGCTTATCATTGCTCCGAAGACATAAGTTTCATTTTTGAAAAAGACATGTACTCAAAAATGAGTAAAAATGAATAAAAAAGGGCAGTATCTTGCCTACATTGGCTGTCTTCACTAGCAATAAATACAAACAATTAAAACCAAGACTTACCGGGAATCGAACCCAGATCCTGCGGCACTGCAGTCCAGCACCTTATCCGTTTCCAGGGCGACAGGAAGAAGTTATAAACAGAATTGTTTTTAAAAAGGTGTGCCAAAAGAATGGGAAGTAAAATAATTGAGTTGTGATAACTCAGTTTCCATTTAAGCAATCGACATCAAATAATGTGGAAAACCATCTTCTGTACAACTATTTTAAGTTTGTCAGGTCGCTTTATTAAAACGGCTTAAACTGAAGCTGATATTAGCAATATTCAATCACACTGGTCATTTTTGAGAAAGTACGATTATTGATATTCGAGTAAGTCATCACTCATTTGCGATGCAATTGTACTCAAAGAAATGCGAGTGTTTTCATATACTCATTTTTAAGTATCTTTTTTTTCACGGTGTAGATTTTACCGTCCAAATGTGCCTCATACAGACATTCCTGAAATACACGAAACACTTTTAAATGAAGGGTAAAAAATAAGTTATTACAGATTTATTACTTCAAATTTAACAAATGCTATTAGTAGAATGTTTAGCTCAAATATTTAACAATTATCAACCCAGTTCCATACAAATCAGTGCTTTAGTCTACATATGTATAGAACTTCATTCTGTTGCCATGTTTTTGTGAAATAAAGTAACTTAAGGGATTATTTGAATTCCAAACTTTCTATGTATAACAGTTGAAATAAAAAGTTATGGTAATTGAGTCAAACTTCCGGGAAGCGTTTCCAAAAGCATAGATTGTAGTAGATAGTAATATATATTTTAGAAATAAAGCTAATAGAGATAAAAGTCAACATTTAAATGTTAGCTACTTACAAAATTATATCATTATTTATATAGTCTCTTAATACTAATGATATGTATACATCTTTAAAATTATAACATTAGACCTTTAAATAATATTCCCGAAAATATATCATGTTTTAAATTCAAAACAAAAAAAGATACCTGTTTCGAATTTGTACAAAAGTATTGCTTGAAACGTCTAATTCTAAAACGTTTCTTGTCCACTTTATAGAACAAGTCCATCAAATTTTTTTCGTATGAAATTTTATTTTTATATTTGGAACTTAGCAAAGCATGTTGTTTAATGCGTAAAATAACATAATTTGCTTTATCCCAGGTGTAAACAAATGTTTGGGGAATGTGATGGGCATGTTCTCTAAAGTGGACAAGAAAAGTTTTAGAATTGGACGACTCAATTGTCTTATTTCAAAACAAAAAAAGCTCATTCAAAATTTTACATTTTGGTAAAATAGTTTGCAAATCGGAGTCGCAAATTTGGATCGCAATTAGGGGTTAAATATTGGGATCGTAAATTAGGGTCACAAATTGATGCAGCAAAAAAGGTCGCAAATTGGGATGATTAATAGGGGTCAGAAACCTATTAATATTTCTTCTAATGTGTGCGGAGCTCTAAAAATATGGAATACGCTTCCTTACCGATGGGCGTGCAAAGGTCGGTTCCCCATTGTCTCCAAAACTCATCATCTCATTCACCCCGTCTACGGTGGTGAAGAGGAATCGCGGTAACTCCATCTCGTCCCCATCAAAAGACAGCATACTGCTGGTGATGGAATCCGTATCGGTCCATTTTCTTGCACAAGACTCCATCGCAAGAAGGGACGTTCGGCCGATGCAGCGAGCGAACCCAGTGCTGTTGACTCAGCCGACCTCGTCTTGCCGAGTAGCGAAACACGACTTTCTGCAGAAAGCGAATGTTGACACTGCTTACTTTTGGGCTGGATGCGTGCCCGAGTGACTTCGACTAATGGAATATCGAATTCGATCCGTTTATTTGCGCTGATTGTGAGTCAGTGGTGTGCGGTGGAATTGTATAATTGCATATATCTTTTTGCTTGAATGTAAATTCGAGAATTTGCGGTTAAAATGAGTCAATTTGTTTAAGTTAAACTAATAGAAACATCCTTTCTCGTAGATGACTTAATCTTAAATGTAACTCTCTCAGTTTCAGACCGTTACTATAGAAGAGACCGTTATTATAGACTAAGACCGTTATTATAGACTCAGACCGTTATTATAGACTCATATCGTTATTATAGACTCAGACCGTTATTATAGACTCAGACCATTATTATAAACTCAGACCGTTATTATAGACTCAGACCATTATTATAAACTCAGACCGTTAGTATGAACTTTTAAAAATTATTAAGAAATTAGCAGTTAAGCATTATTGACTTTGATTCGGAATCTGTAATAGATTTTATAAAAGTTTACTAAACTTCCTAATCGTTTCAATGAAAACTCGCCATACTTTCCTAACATTTTAACCCAAAGAAGTGTTACCCTTTTATAATGGCTTAGGGAATAGTATATCTTTATGTTAAGAGCATATAAATTTATTTTATTTAAATAAACTTAGCCTTTTACTGAATTAACTAAGAATAGATAGATAATTTTATCGCTTAAACTTCTTATAATTTATAGCCTTCTTTTGTTATTATTTTATTTTTTGCGATATTTTATTTTTTATTTTATTTTAATATGTAACTTAAAATTTTCTCAAATTTATTAAATTACCTCAGTACTAAAATTAGTAAATTAATAAGCTACATTGAATATTTTAATTATTATTTTCACCGAAAATAATCGGAGAGATAATTCGAATGGACGAACATGTTCCTTTAACAGAGTATCTGTTGCTGGTATTTTGTGGCTTCTTTTTAAGACCTTCTCTGATGCTATCTTATGATCGATTTAAAAGTGAGAGCTTAATCTAAAAGGAATGAGAACTACAGTCTACTCAGGTTCAGGGATCATTTGTACAGAATTGAAGATACTGTACAGCTGTAAAGTATTCGACAATTATATTTTCAATAGTTTGTAAACATTTTCCATTCAAAATTTACAAAAAAAAGAAGAATATTTGTTTGTATTTGAGATGAAAATTTTTTTTGTTGCTTTTTAAAGAAATGTAATTTCTATCTTATTAAAAATTTGCATGAAAAATCTATAGAATAGGACCACCTTATTATAGCCCTCTATTATTAAAAAAATACATCAAAATAGGTACGCACATTATAGGTAAAATAGGTAAGAACATATTAAAAAAATAATGTCGGGAGAAACACACTAAAAGTTGTGCCAAAGTACTTATAAAAAGTAAGTTGTATTAACACTGTTAAAAATAGTGTGTACTCATTTTTGAATACATTCGATGCTTATCATGGCTCCGAACACATAAGTTTCAATTGTCAAAAAGGCGTGTGCTTAAAAATGAGTACAATGGATAAAAATGAAAGAAAAGAGCAGATGCTAGCCTACATAGGCTACCTTCATAAATCACTTTAATAAAAATACCGGCAATTATAACCAAGACTTACCGGGAATCGAACCCAGCACTTCTTGCACCACTGTCCAGAGTCTTATCCGTTAAGCTACCAGGGCGACGTGAAGAAGTTATAAACATAAGTAATGTTAAAAAGGTGTGAAAAAAGAATGGGAAGTAAGGTAATTGAATTTCAATAACTCAGATTCCGTTTAAGCAATCGACATCAAATAATGTAGAAAACCATCTTCTAAACAAATATTTTAAGATTGTCAGATCGTTTTGTTAAGATGGCAGGGACAGAAGCTGAGATTTGCAATATTAAATCACACTGCTCATTTTTTGCCAAAGTACGATTACTTAAATTTGAGTACGTCATCGATCATTTTCTATGCAATTGTACTCAAAGAAAAACGAGTACTTTCGCGTACTCATTTTTAATCACCTTTTTTTTACAGTGAACTTTTCCCCCTTTTTAATATAATAGCAACAAATAATTTTTCTTTCTTCTAAAATTCTTCTGCACTACTATTTTAATCATTCACTGCATAGTGGTCTAAAAAGACTCAAACTAGAAAATGCTATCTGTATATAAAGAGGATTAAAACAAAACCATCCTTAACTGGACTACATTTCATATGATTCCCAAACTTCTGTCTACCTTTAGGAGATTTTCAGCCAGCAAATCCCAGCACAAGTTAAAATAGACAGCATTTGGTTTGGGAACTGACATTTTAACAAGTTTATGGCACCTACATCACTTTCATTTCTTGTCAAAATAAAATCATTGCAGCAAAGTCCTTTTTAAAAAAATGTTTAGTCTATGCAATAGTACATTCATAAGGTTTTAAAAAATATTCAAATGTGTTATTTCATTTGGTACGTATTTTTACTACGCCCCTTCAGACCTAAAACTTTTGGAGTCAAATGGGTCAATTTGGTTGTCAAATATATTTTTTTATATTTTCAGGTTTCCGGAAGGTATTTTGACTGCATACTATTCTTTTTAGTAAAGAAAAAATGGCGCAGTAAAGGGCTTGTCAAGTAAATTTAAGATTCGTACAACAGATTCAGAGAATTGCACGGGCACAATTTGACTTTTGAGACAATTTTAAAAATGCATAGAGTAAATATTATTTTAGTTAAAACCCATCTTTTATTTAAGATATAGTAGATAAGATATTAAGAAAGTAGACGTTAAAACCTTATTATTGAAAATCATGATACATATTACCAAATATCATAAAAGAAACATGATTACTTGGTTTTGGAGTTAGCACGGATTAACACAAACCATCCTCTAATTTTATTAGATGTGTAAAATAATCTAAAATGTTTGTAAAATGTAATAAAACCAAGACAAATAATAGCAGCATAAAATTATTCACGTTCATTCAAAATAATTAAGCGATGCTTAAATGAACTTCCGCATATATTTTGTAGTATTACACAATAAAGGATGCGTTTGAAATTCGTGAGTGAAACAGTGATAATATCTTTTTGGGAAAAATTGTTAAATGTAAATTTGCTTATGTCACATTACGTTGCAATTCTACTAAGATTCTGAGTAAGATTACGAAGGCATTTTAAAATATGTTTTCGGGGAAATTTTTAATAGACTCGAAATGAAATATTCAAACTTGTACGATTTGAATATTTCTATTCAAGTTTATGATTTCATTTCCAAATGAAATGTGTTTAGTTCGAAGCTATTCTATTGATTGACTGAATAGCAATAATAAAATATGAACTACATATTTTACAGAACAAAATAACTATTAGTAAATAAATGTCGATATTTTTTTTTAAACAAAAAGAAATTATGTCAAATGATTATATTTATAAAAAAAAGGTAAAGTTTATTAGTTGGCGATCCATTTCACTTGTAACTGAAAATAAACACATTTTACTTGAAATTGGATCGCCGATTGATATATTTAGTAATAGATAAATAAAAAGTAAACAAAAAAGTTACATTTCATACCCCAGCTAAAACCTTTTAAATAAAAATGCCGTTTTTCTAACAGTTTTCTTCATTTCTAAACTTTTCAGCATTGTACCTTATAAAAACTGCTGATTTTCTGCAGGAAATCCGAACTTTTCAATTTGACTGCATGAAACCTTTGGTGTACTTAAAAAATGTGCATTATCTCTTATTTTGTAAAGATTTTTTTTTTGCTGATTATTTTTTTAGCTAGGAATGGCAATAAAATTTGAAAATAGAAATAAAAGTACAATATATCAAGTAAAAAATACTCACCATGCCAAAGTATGTATCCTATTTAGACATTCAAGTACAGGAATGCGCTTTATATATGATTGCACAGCAACCCCCTGTTTCATCAATTGATATTTCCCTGTTTGTTTGACATTCACTATGCCAAATTTTTAATGAATCAATTGTGAAAGTGCGCGCTTTTCAATAATTAAGGGTTACTTGAATGGAAAATTCCTTTCTGTAATACTTAGTTATGTGTAGTACATCACAATACTAATCCATATTCATTAAAAAATTCGGAGTAAAGAATTGAGTAAAATTTCTAGTAATAGACACAAAGAGACGGGGCAATTAGAAATTAATGGAACGCGAGATTGCTTTCGATTCACATTAGTCACCTGAAATTTTTGTATTAAAGAAGAAAATGGTTGAAAACAAGGAATTTGCGATATTTTTTTTAGTGATTGTTGATGAAGCATATTGCATTTTTCAATTTTTTATTAAGAGCTTGTGTGGCTCCAAGTTGTTAATGACCTTTTATAGTACAGGGTGGTCACAAATTGTTGGCTCATGGCCATTGTTTGGAACTATTCATAATAAACCATTATTTTTACTATACTTTAACTAGGGTGAAATGATGTAAGTGCAGCCACGAGGTCAGAATGCCCACGGTTGATTATTTTTTTTTAAACTTTGATATTTCTGTAAAAAAAACACGATTTTTTTTTTAAATTATTAAAAAAATAATATGATTTATTAAGATTTATTTAAAACAAACGCATCGAAATTGGACAAAAATCAAACACACAGCGGTGAAAAAAGCTTTTGTATACTTTGGGTTTCCGTTTTGATTTACTCGTTAAAGCAGCAGAAATTAAAGCAAAAACATATACATTAGAGGCCCGACAAGCTAACAAACTGAGAAAAAGGGCTGCTGATGGGAAGTTTTAGGAAGTAGAAGGTGTATTTTATGAGTCAGGAGCCAATTAGTTACTTTTGTAATGAAATTTAGTTATGTGTACACAATTATATCTTTAAACCTCTTTTTGTTAGTTTCTTAAAAAAGTATTATTTCAATTCACTTGAAATTTATTATACATGTTTAACTATCATAAATGCATGCATTAAACCTGAAAAAAGATGTTTCATCAGACAAATTTTTTTATAAAAAGATATTTTAATATCATGAAATTTTTTTTCTTCCATAATTTATAATTTAGATTTTTTAAAAAATCTTTTCATTAAATATGTATATTTTTTTGGTTTGGAGTATGGAAGCATTATCACGTTTTTGAAATAAATTTGTTTCTAGTGGGTTTAGTTAAGAAGTAAACTTGCAAACGGTGAACTCTATCATGTATTTTTTTGGCAATGAAATGTATATAAAAATATATATTTTTAATTTTAAAGCAATGGATTTAATTTATAATAATATTTTAATAAAGCCAGCATTCAATAGGTTAGGTTTCAAAAATTTAATTTATAAATATGCAAAACCTATTTTTTTATTCAAGTTTGAAATAATTGTAAAATATCTGCCAATTTCACCTTCGAAAACTACTATCTCCCCTCAACTTTCTATACCATATAATTTTTTTTTAATTTTGTAAAAATTGGTAAATGAATTTAATTGTCATTTAAGAATGAATATCTAGCATGATTTTAAGTGTTTTACAAGAAATTTTCTATCTCCAAAATGTATAAAACAAAAATTAAATAAAGAGTATAATATAATAAAATAATAATATTATTTTTTTTAAACATCGTGTATGTCTATATAATTTTGAAACAGTTATCAATATCATACGAAACAGAAAAAAATCTTAAATTTTTTGACAAGTGAATTTACTCCTGAACTTTGAAGGAATTTGGAAGTATAGATGATTCACAGATGTTTTTCTTTGTTTTATTTAGTAAATTTGTTTCGATATGATCAATAAGGTTTTTTTTCTTACTTATTGCAAAATTTAACAAAGTCTGTGCTTCTTAACCACTTAGAAGAATTTCCGACTACTTTGTCACGATTTAAGTTCCTAGCCCAACACAAAAAAAGGACATATTGCAAAAGTAAGAAAAAATGCAATTTATATTTTCCACAACTGTACCAGCCAATAAGGCAAATATATAGTGTTTGGCCTACATGTCAATTTTTCTACATTTAAGCATGTGCATTTCTTTATCCTCGCGTATGGCCTAAACTTTTTAATGAATCCCGTTAAGACAAGTAACTAATGAATCGCAATAACTGAGCCTGTGTTATGGTCTATATATTAAAACTTAAAATTTAACCGTATATAAAAAAACGCTAGTTTGTTTATCTTGAAAAAATAAATATTCCTGAAACATATGATTGACTTAAAGAAAAAATCGTTTATTAGTTGACGATCCATTTCACTTATAACTGAAAATAAACAAATTTTACTTGAAATTATTTAGTAATAGATAAAAAGAATAATGCAAATACACAAACGTAAAATATTTTTTTTTATTTGTTTTTTAGTTTTAGTCATACTGGCATTTTGAATATTGACTAAAAATAATTAATGATTTAACTATTTCAATCATTTAAAATTGGGTTTGAAATAGTGTATGGCTAGTCAAACCTTACTATGCGAATCTTACTATCTTATTATTTTGTGATAAACATTTACATTGATGAACATGGAGATAGATTTTCCATGGTCTAGCTTCGTAGATCCATGCTAAAGTTTGAGAACTACTATACCTAGCAAAGGGTCCAAATAGTCACTTTAAAGTGTATTTTTTTTCGATAGATTTCTTTAACTGAGAGGTCTGAAGTCCTCTCAAAAAGGATTAAGATCGACCCCATGAAGTCAAACGACAGCCGGCAGTCTGTAGAGAGCTGAAGTAACTGATAGGGCAAATTGCCAATTGCACCTGAAAGGTTTCTTGGCCAGTTGGGGCATCAAAAGTTAACTCCCGATTTTGTAGTAAAGTGCGTTGATGACAAAAACATCAAAATGCTGTTGAATAGAAAAGGTTCTTCCAAGTCTTACCACCTTAAAAACAATGTTGGTATGTAAATAAAACTGTATAATATTTGTTGTAATATTTAGGCAAGTATTTAATTTATGAATTTAATTATGAAAACATTGATACTGAAGGCACATTGCTTTATTATCATGGGTAATTTTTTTTAAACTAAGATTTTTTTTATGTCTTATGTATTGGAATATATTATTGTAAAAATGGGGAAATAATTATAGTAAAATTTGAGTTCAAATATTAATAATGGTTAAATACAGAAAATTAGGAACATTCTTTAAAGTCAAATAATAATAATTTCCAAAATTAATTTTTATATATTATGTGTAGTTTTTTAAGCAAAAAAAGTGCAAACAAACACATGTATTTGAGATGTTCTCTTTATTAAACAGTATTTTTTTCAAAGAAATTCTCTGTCTTTCAATTTAAATGTTAAATGAAAAGCATTTTTGAGTATTAATATTTTTCACAAAGAGTTAAAAGAGCGAATCCTTTTAAAATAAAAATATGGTTAAGGAATGGCGATTCTTTTGGATTGAAAATAAAATTAAAGCACCCATTCGAAAAAACAAACCAATTCCTTGTTCTTGCATGCTGAATTAACGGATTCTACCATTTTTGTTTAGAAGTGGTTTTTCTGTATATTAATATGGATACAAATGTTAAAATTTAAAAAAAGTTAAAATATATAAAAATTTTAATTTACAAAAAGTTAAAATATATAAAAAGTTAATAAATATAAAAAACAGTTTTTAAATACTTGTCTTTTGTTGTACGAAAAAGTAAAAAACAAACTTTTCGCGTTTTGTAACGTAATATCGGATAGTAACGTAACGTAATAGCGGATACGTTTCGTAACACAATATCGATACAAAAAACGAGTATTGTACGCTATTCACAGCATTCAGTTGCATTAGGTATCTTTTCGTTCTAAACTAATGCTACCCTACAACTTTGTAATTGACTATTTTGATGTATGTCGAATAATTTTAAAGATAGATACACTAACTGCATTTATTGCCTCTGGGGCACTGTAAACAGTCTCTTTATACATCTCATATTCACTTTACTGTACCATGTGTAGTTTGGAGAGAGACACCACTTTTAGGACTCTCAGCCGGCGTTCCAAAGTTAAGGGGGTGAGAAAGGACATAGACCTAAATTTAAATTCCTTTCTTTCATTTACCTTTATTAATAGTTTTCATATTCATTAAAGGATAATAGAGCTCAGCTATAACAATTCAATTGGGCAACGTAAGTTAATATAGGGTCTTAACTAAAGTATTTGTTATCCATAGTATTCCTTATTCTTCCATTCTTTTATGTTTAGGAGATAAAATAAGGTATAACTAATATAATTAAATGTCTATATTATTTGTTTAACATATTTTTATTACAATAATAATTATCATTATCGTTGTTATTACTATTATTATTTTTGTTGTTGTAACTGTTTTAATCGCTGTTGTTGTTATTGATGTTAATTGATATTGCTATTGTTATTATTATTGTTGTTAATAACTATTATTGTTGTTATTGTCAATTACTAGTGTTGTTATTGTTGTTTATTAGTGTAGATTTTGTCATTGTTTTTAATTATTGTTGTTTTGTTATTATTGTTAATTACTATTGTTATTATTTTTTAATTACTATTGTTATTATTTTTAATTACTATTGTTATTATTGTTAATTACTATTGTTATAGTTGCTAATTACTATTGTTATTATTTTTAATTACTATTGTTATTATTGTTAATTACTATTGTTATAGTTGCTAATTACTATTGTTATTATTTTTAATTACTATTGTTATTATTGTTAATTACTATTGTTATAGTTGCTAATTACTATTGTTATTATTTTTAATTACTATTGTTATTATTGTTAATTACTATTGTTATAGTTGCTAATTACTATTGTTGTTGTTATAAAGCGTATTAATATAAGTATTAATTATTAAAATAATCTTTTGTATTTTCTCAGATGGAGGGATCGACCATAGTAAGAGTGAAGGGAATTCCAAAAACTTTTTGGGTCCTAATCAGCATTACCGAGAGGAGTTGGCTGCAATGGAAAGTGAACAGCGGGAATGTCAACTCTCGGTATTCGAAAAGAAATATTTGCTATGCTCCGAACGTGGCGATGTACCCGCAGTGCGAACGTAAGTGATAATCTCCTAATTTTTTTTACATTAAAAAACGCATTACTTGGAAAAATGGATAAAAATAAACGTTGTTGAGTAATCTTAGCACAAAATAGCAATCGATCTTAGAGGAAAAACAAAGAAAAATATACACCACAGGAATATTGAGCAAGAAACTTTAAAAAAAGACACTCTAGGGAAAAGTTGGAATATAAATTTCGTTTTAAAAATATTTTTTCACAAATAGTGAAATACTTATATAGAGCAAATACCCTCGTTACAGACATAATACTCTAAATAAATGCCAGGTTCTATCTCTTAATGTTTTGATCATGAACCCGTTACCTCACTAACAAGAACTATTCCAGTTCTTTAAATAGTAATGCTGGTTACGTTATTCTGTTTTGGAAAATAATATGCAGCAGCAACTTTCAATACTGAAAATGGTAATTGTTCATTCTTTTACAGATACCAGATACGTGATAACCTGAAGTTATTTTTTTTCAATTAATCAATAAAGCAAAATAATTAAGCAATATTACTCATTCTAAAAAAAGTATTTTTTTACTTATTATTATAAGACAGAATATAACATTCGTTTTTATAGTTTTTAGTTAAGGTATTATAACTATTTCATACATACAGAAATAACATTGCAACAATTAGTACAACATTTATTATTATAACTAAACTTTTATTTTTCATGTGTTTTATACTTGAGTCGCCCAATTCCAAAACGTCTTTTGGAGATCAAACCCATCACATTTTTAAATAAAAAAAAATTCGTGTTAAATTATATTTCTACACCCGGAATGAGTTCTACACCCACAAATTATGTTATTTTACACATTAAACAACATACTTTGCTTAATTCCAAGTGTAAAAATGAAATCTAATACGAAAAAAATTTGATTGAAAAATTTGATGGACTTGTTTTTCAAAGTGTACAAGAGACGTTTGAAATTGGGCGATTCATTTGTGCTCACCAACGTTAAGAAGAAGGTCGACTTTTTCTTAAGCCCCTTAACCTATAAACCTATAACAACCTTTAACCTATTCAATGCTGCAATTATCAAGCGTAGTTAAATTTGTTATAAGGATTGAAATAGCAAGATATATTGTCTTAGCATAGTCTAAAACTAACACGTGATGCTTATTGCACACTCATTTCTATATAGGAATGATAGGGATGCCTTTAGGGTCGATCAATGGGTCTCTCACCTTCTACTGTCCGAACTAACTTTTCTGGTTACTACTACAAAATTTAAACTATTCACTTAAAAAAAATTCCTTCTTGGCATGTTTGTAAATTATTTAACCAACCAATCAATTGTCTCGTTAGGTAGACTCACGCAGTTTTGAATATAAAGTTGGTGCTTTCCGAAAAAAAATTATTGAAGATAAGTAAGTCTTAGAGTGTGAAGATAAGTAAGCCTTAGAGTGTTTGTGTTGTCTATCGAAACCGGGTTAATTATTCTATTTTTTAAAATGGAGTTTTTATAATAAGAAAACCATAAGACAGGGAGAAATGCCCACAACTATATTTGGATGTCAGATTATTCAAATGGTATACAGTTGTCAATCAAGAAACGAGTAATTGTCTTTCTACTGGAAAACTATAAAAATATGGAAATGAAGATACTGCCTTGTTCAAAATGCATTTCTGGTAAAACACTTTACACAACTCCTTTTACGTTCTAATAAAGTTTCTTTGCAGTTTGTTGGGCAAGCACAAAAATAATGCTCGATTTAGTATCAACTGCCGAGATGCCATTGGCCGGACAGCACTGGTTGTGGCCATTGAGAACGAAAACATGGAGCTAATTGAGCTCCTGCTCAACAACGAAATCGAAGCTGGAGACGCCTTGCTGCATGCTATAAGCGAAGAGTACGTTGAAGCTGTAGAAGTACTTTTACAACACGAAGAAAAGATTTACGTCCCTGGAAAACCATACGTAAGATAAGTTTATTAAGTACTAAAACTTTCATTTGACGCTATGTTATACGTATATGATACATCTGGCTATAATCATATAATTTTTCAAAATTGAGATATCGATTAAAAAAATTTTACTGGATTGTAAACAATATTTTTTTTTTTTTGAAAAATAAAATTTTCCCCTAATATTTTATTAACTTAATATTTTCAGAGTTATCGTACACGAAAAAACATGAGGGTGGTAGATGGGGCAAATGGGAACATTGCTTATTTCATCAAGATAACCTTAATTAAAAATAATTCAAAAATACCAATCTTTATATATAATTCTCTTACGCGGTGATTGAAAAACGCTGTTTTTCTCTACGCGGAATGGCAACAGTTAGTTTGTTTACTAAATTCTGTTGCGCCCGCATTTTTATTTTGCCATTATGTAAGCTATTTTGACGATTATCCCCTTCAACTTATTGGTAAATAATTATTTTGATGATGTCAGCTTAAATGGGCAGGGAGCGGAGCCTCCTAGTAAATGGTAAAACTAGCGCCATATCTTGGTCAAACTTACAAAGCAATCACAAATTTGTACTGCAGACATTCAAACTGTCTTAAGTTTTTAAACATGAGCTTGTAGCAAGGTTTCCAAATTTTTTAAGTAAAAATAAGATAATAAAATATTTTTTCTAGTAGAATATCACTGTTACGAAATATAGTGGCATTAACTATTTCTGGGTCTGTAGTCAAATTCATCCAAGTGCATTGTTTTTGACCGACAAAAGGGATATAGTGCCGTAATATCCCTTTCATTATCGTCGCGTCGCCAAAAACAACTTTTAACATACTTTTCATCATCGTCGCGTCCAGGAACAACTTCAAGAACATAACCTGGAATTGTACCTCCTACCTAACGTTTCTAGCCTTAACCGAAAAAGTAAGGTAAAAGGACAAAATGAAGTAAAGCACACATTTAGAATGCTAGAGAAAAACTAAAAGTCTCTATTCCAAGTGGAAAATTGTATATTTACGAGGTTTCAGTAACCTTTATTTGTATGCTATAAAATTATTTTCCTTCTATAGAGTTGGGAAGCAGTCGACAACGAGATGGCAACCTTCACCAAAGACATCACCCCTCTAATCCTAGCAGCTCACCGTGACAATTACGAGATCATCAAGCTCCTTCTGGACCGAGGTGCGTCTCTGCCGATGCCGCACGACGTCCGGTGCGGCTGCGACGAGTGCGTCGTGGCGACCAAAGACGACTGTCTGCGACACTCACGCTCGCGCATCAACGCTTACCGCGCGCTCACCTCGCCCTCTCTCATTTGCCTGTCTTCCACAGACCCCATACAGACGGCCTTCAATCTCAGTTCCGAATTGGCGAGGTTGGCTAAAGCTGAGAATGAGTTCAAGACTGATTATACGGTGGGTTTGGACCTAACTTGCAAGGGGGAGACTTGTTTGCAAATGCATATTTAATTGTTATTTTTTTCATCTAAATTTTTTTTAGTGAATAAGATGTGTGTCCGCTGAGTAAGTAGCTCAAAGTAGTTTAATTGATAAAAAAAAACACTACTTTGAATTGTTCTTTCAAAAACTTTTATCGGTTCCTACGAGGCTTGATTTGACACATTTTAAAATTTAATATAAAATAAAACAATTGGAGTGGACAGTGCGGTTTAAAGTAAAATCCTTTTCACGAATATAATTTTTTTTTCGGAAAATAAAAGTTTTAGTTCTAAACTTCACCCATAGTCGGCGCTGTACCTTAAAACCATAAGGATTGTTTTTAATGGTTTTAAAGTACGGCGCCATCTATGGGAACATTTGGATTTTTTTTATTTGCTTAAACAAAACTTTTCATTGTGATACGCATTTTAATCCAAAGCACTCTCCATTATACAATTTCTTTATTTAATTTTAAATGCGTCACGGACATTTGGTCCATCCTGTATAATTACAAAGAATGTTAGTGTAACTTTTTTTTTAAATGCAGGAATTACGTCTGAAATGTGAAGAGTACGCAACAGCTCTTTTGGACCACACACGCACCTCCTACGAATTGGAAGTGATGTTGAATTATGACCCAAAAGGACCGGCGTACGAAAAGGGTGAACGGATGAAACTGGAGAGATTGAAATTAGGAATTCTTTGTAAACAGAAAACGGTAAGGTTTCTTCATTTGTTCTGACAAGATCTTGGTTGAAGTACATCCCAAACCGATTTGTTTGATTTGAAAGCATCATAGTTTAAAAGTTGTTAAATGCGAACACTTATGTTATCTACAATTGTGAGAATCCAAGAATAACATAAACATATTTTTACTATTTCATTATAAAAGGGAATTCAGTAAAATAATGTTTTTTCAATGACAGATTGTATTTTATTAAGAGTTGAATTGAAATAATATTGGGCGTTCTAAATTTTGTCTTATCAAAATGCATCGTTTATTTGAAAACTGCTGTTTTCCTTTGGTATATTGTACTATTATTAATACTTGTATAATGTAGTATATCAGCGATTCTCAACCTTTCAGTATTCGCGGCCCAGTTTTCAATCATAATTTTCATCCCCCCCCCCCCCCCCCCGCTTACAATAAAATGTTTACAACAATAATGTATATTGAGTATTCTTGATACTGTTTTCAAATTATTTTTAACTAACTGCCCAAACAAGAGTAAAAGTAAGCCAACGTTGGCGAGAAACCACATCTGACATTTTGCCAAGCGGGCGGTGAACAGATGAAGCGAATGAAAGCGGGAAAAATTTAAATATTATATTTGAAATGAAAGCCAGACAGGGAGATAACGTTAAAAGAATATGACAGTAGAAAAATTCGTTAATGAAAGTTAACCTAGACGGGGTGAGATAAATTTAGGAACTGGGAATACATTTTTTCGAATAATAAAAGAAAGAAAACAGAAACATGACTAAACAAAAGAAAAAAATAAGTAATGTTTGTGGAAGGGAATCCACACGACCGATATCATCTCGAGCCAGTGGCGTACACAGAAAATTTATAAGGGGGGGGGGGGTTGATCGTCAGATTACTTTACACGTGTATATATATATATATATATATATATATATATATATATATATATATATATATATATATATATATATATATATGAAAGAATATTTCTGTAACCACCCCTCTTTTAAATCCCGAATTCCTTTGTCAAACCCCTCTTAATATTCCGTAACATCTATCCCTTAAAATACTTAAGTGTAATTTGCGCATTTTCCCTCTTGGTCATAAAACTCTCCTTTGCCTATAACAAATCACTCCGTTCTCATGATTTATGCTTGCTGACTCTTCAAGGAGTTTCTACCCACGCACATATTTTCTAATTCCCCATCACTTAGGGATTTCTAAGTTCAATTGCACCCGTTTCCCCTAAATGAATAGCCTTACCCGAATAACGACTGTGGTCCGAGACGATGATAATTCCCTTTTTCCCTCTTCATGTCATGTAATCATCCCTATGTGAGAACACTTCGATTCTGTTTTTCGTTCTGTGAAGACGTGTCCTGAGCTCTGTGTAAATAAACTGTTCTTTGTTCTACTCGGCCCTACAATGACTTAATTTACGACTGCAAACCAACATAATGGGATGACCACCCAATGGGTCATTTCATATATATATATATATATATATATATATATATATATATATATATATATATATATATATATATATATATATATATATATATATATATATATATATATATATATATATATATATATATATATATATATATATATATATATACGCAGGGTGCGGCAAGTTAACTTCCTTTTTTGAAGTGAGTGCTCTGAAGCTTACAGCAGCCCCAGGCAGGTAGGCGTGGTCCCGAATAGATTTAAAAGTTGTATGTCCTTGTGGTTCAGACGCCATCATACGTTGGAGTAACGAATAGCGTGCATTTGCCGTAGAGGCCTATTTTTCCAACGGAAGTTCGGTGGTTTCAACCCAGCGCGCTTTCCGAAATCGCTTCAATATTGAGCCTTTGGGACATATCCCGGACCGGAAATCTATTTTTTGGTGGGTGACAACGTTCAGGGAAACTGGTTGTGTGCAGAAAAAAAGAAGTGGAGACGCACGTCCCATCAGATCACCCATGGTTTTTCGAGGAAAATGAACAGACTACCACAGTCTCTTCAGACCATTATGTAAACATGCTCGAAGAGGTTTATTTTGCTGATTGATTTAAAAATATATATGTACTTTAAGAAATAAAATACTACCGAGTACAAAAATTTTAATTTAGGGACTAGTGGAAAAAAAATAATCATTTAGAATTAATCTTGTACTTTTTACCACTCTTTAAAAAATTTGTGCCAATTCACAAAAACACCACAACTAAATTTTAGAGCCAATTTCAAAAAGTGATAATGACCAAAAAATTAATACTTAAATATTTAAAAAAAAATCCACTTTTGTTCCTTAAATTAATAATTATTTTAAAAAAAACGTTTTAGAGCTTTTTTTAATGCCGGTTTTTATTTTGAAAAAAAGATTATTTTATACTATATTTTATTCACATTAACTATTGATTATTATGCTTGAGTTTACTTGTCATTCGGGCCCAATTAATTTTCATACTTACGAATCTGCCATTGTTTTTCACATACATTAAAAAAATTGCATATGTTTGCATAAAATATAAGTCATTTGTATTTTAGCAATTGAATTTTAAAGTAAAAGCAGTACAAATGTTATAATTCTTCTAAATTAGTATGCAGGGGAACTGACAATAGGAATGAAGTCTTTTAAAAACACATATGGAATAATCTCACTTTTCCTGATTAATCGTTGGGTTGTCTTTTCCTTCGCTTTTTTTTAAAACAAAAAAAGCAACTAAACTGGATTGTTATTGCCTTAGCTTTCTTCTAGAAAATAATTTAACACAATCATCTGATACATGTTTCATTTTGGCTTTAAAAGACAAAACAAAGCACCATAACTTTCAGAAATACTAAACAAATAAAAGGCCTCACAAACTAAAGTCCAATTTTCAGGAGTACAAAAAGTAGAAACTGTTCAAAACATCTTTTCATTTGACCTTTATTTTTGACCTGACTATTTTAGTCATCCTTTACTTCTACACTACAAGACTTACAAGATATATTCTAAATGACCGGCGACAAAAATTTTGAAACAAAATATTCTAAACCAAAAAAAAATGCGATATTTTATTTACCATTTTAAAAAAAAATATTTCGTATTGACTTATTAAATTTCAAACGTAGATATATATCGGCGCCAAAATTGCTCCCGCCCTCTAAAATCGAAACAGATTGCTTTTTGTTTATTTTACATTTTCTTTTTATTTCCTGTCAAACGATGAATATTTTGTAATGACGGAAATGGGAAGGAGGAGATGATACGATGGGAAAAGATGATACGAGACCCCCCCCCCCCACACACACTTTTAAATAAAAAAAAACGTTTGTATTTTTTCTAAACTTTTTGTTTTGTTTTGGAAATGTTCATTAATTGGGGAAAAAAGCATTATTTTTGTATTGTATTAATTTTTTTTAAACTTCATACCGATGGGGGGGGGGGGAGGCTGCGTACACCACTGTCTCGAGCATGCGCAGCAGTCAGTTAATCAATTTTTTTTAATAATATTTTCTCTTGGATATTCTCGCGCCCCCCTTCTAGTGTGCTCGCGCCCCCCTAGGGGGGCGCGCCCCACAGGTTGAGAATCGCTGTAGTATATAATCATTATAAAGGAATACTGTTGTTTTCAAACTCATATCTGATAATTTTTGGGGCAACTAAAACGTATCGTGCCTTAAATAATGATTTACCTATTGGTTACTAGAAAGTAATTGACATGGAAAAAACAAGTAACAAGTTATGGAACTGTACTACTCAAATAGGGACTCTTTACTTGTATTTAGTAATTGAATATTGAGCAACATCAAAGCATTTACAATATTGATAATTTTATGTATATTTCACAATTGAATCGCTAATTTCAGAAACCACATAAATGTACTGTGAACTAAATGGGGCTTATGAAATAAACGATTCAATTCCAGTCAGCTTCAGTTGCGTATGTAGTTTTTAATATTTCTTAGTTCGTGGCCCACCCCAATGTGCAGCAACTCTTGGCTGCAGTGTGGTATGCCGGCAGTCCTGGTTTCCGTCGAAAACCAATGGTCGGTCAACTGGTCGAGATCGGCAAAATGGCCACCATGTTCCCTGTGTATTCCATCGCTTACATGTTAGCTCCAGAAAGTTATCTAGGAATGCAGATGAAAAAACCATTTACAAAATTCATCGCTCACTCTGCTGCTTATTGTTTTTTTCTACGTGAGTATGCTGTAGTGTCTAACTCTTTTTTGTGCAAACTTAAGTAGTTATTTACTATGGCGTAAAATAGATAACTGTTGAAAATACATTTTAAAAGTTGCGTGTTTAAAGTTATTGGAAACATTTCAAATTAGGGTCATTAAAAGTTGCATGTGGCAATTGAAAATACATTTTCGATTCAACCTTTTTGAATTATAAATTTAATTATTGGGCTCTGCTTTCTTGTTTCCATGTAAACTACTGAGAGTCAACTCTTGAAGAAGTTCTTATTATTGCAATTCCATTTATTGTCAAAACTTTAATTAAATTACATCAAAACTAAGGCTCATTGACATTACAGGATGCTTTATAAATATTTATTAAGCAATTTTTGCTACTCATTAAACCATTCAAGTTGTTAGGCTTATAATAAAAAGGCAAAAACTTCATCCTGTTTCATCTTTCCATAGCCAATGAGAACTAAGAACTTAACTCCTTGCCCTACGATTTAAGTTCCGATGAAGCTGGTCAATTCACAATTTGGCTGTATTTTCAAAGTGCGCTCTATCCCAAACTTCCTCTCTCCTATGCAATACAACCACCGCTCGCCGAAACACGTAGGGTATCGATTTGTCCAGTCAATTTACTGAGCACGGATGCGTGGTTGGCAACTTAATTGATTTCTGCGTTTAAAATATTATGAGCGCTCTACGGCTTTATATGGTATTTAGACAATTACGACAACAGTACATTCAGCATGTACATATTTGAAAATAGTTAAATAGAAATATATTTATTTTTACATAATGCATTTAATAAATTAGTGGCTTTCTGATAGTTATTTTAATCTAATGTTTGTATGTTACTATAGTGTTACTAATTATGGCGTCTCAAAGAGTGGAACACATGGTTTTGGAATGGCTTGGCTCGAACTACATATTTTTTAGTTCCTTTAGGATGGATCAGCATTATGAACGAGGAAAGCTACCTGGAATAGTAGAAAGTACAATTATGTTATTTGTGTTAGGTAATATTCTTGTATGCTTCAATGTTTATAACATCAAGAAAATGCAGTTTTTTTATCTATTTGAAACTTCTTTTATTGTAATTTATAATAATAAGTAGTTGCGTAGTGAGAGAGAGGTTGTGTAAAAGGCCATAAGAAAAAAATTAGTTTGAAAAATAGAGTTTTTAGAAGTTTTAAAATATTATAGTGTGTTACCCACCTGCCAACTTTTTAACAACTACAAAACAAGTTATTTTCTATATTTAGTGATTTTTAAAAATACGAGTTGATATATAATGTAATAAAAGTCTATTAAAAAATCCTTTATTTTGGATATTTCAGCTGGAGTTACTATGACTCGTTTTGAACACAAAGGCCTTATATATATTCTGAAACAGTTTAGTTCTGTCCATTTTAATTATTGTAAGCTAATAATTTATCAGGTTGCCTTTATCCTTATCTTCTTGAAATAATTTGGAAAATCTCTTTTTTCTCACTACTAAAAGAAAAAATTTCATTTTGTTTTAATAACATTAGTTATTGAACATATACATAACATAACATACATGTCTATAATTTTATGAATGTTTCCGAATATTCTCTATCTAAATATGTTTGTTCTTATACACACATTTCAAGCTAAACATTAAAGCTCCGAGAGGCCAGTAAAATAACGAAATTATGTAATTTTGTAGGTTTTGTATGGGCTGAAATTAAACAATTGTGGGATGCTGGCCTGGACAATTATTTATACGACATGTGGAATGTTGTTGACTTCTTCACAAATATGCTGTATCTAGCGTGTATAGGCTTACGTGTTTCTGCCTGGATTATAGTAAGGACATTTTTACTATTTTATCTTAATATATTTAAATACAGATTGTGCCAAAAAGAAAGTTACATTTTTTTATTAAATTATTTCATATTATTTTTCAAGATTTTTTTACATAAATATATGAAAACTACAGTAAGTGATTCATGAGTATATATGGTTCAGCTGAAATATTTTAATAAAAATCAATTTTTTGTTTTGGGAAGTTAATTGAGCTGACGTACGATTCACGATTTCCCAGTTTTTTTTTTGTGTGTGGTCCATTTTATATAAATTTATAGTTTTTCTTTAATAGTAAATCTTAAATAATGATACGAGTATTTACTTTAGTAAACTGACAAAAATATGAACCATTTGGTTATTGGCAACCCCGTTAATGGACTTATAAGGTTATTGGAATTTTAAGTATTTAAATTATCAGACAATATTGAAATAAGATGATTAGGTTAGTGAGCAAATGTAAATAAAATTTAAGCTTTCGATTTTTTCCCCTTATGTTGGCATTAGAGAATCCAACAAAAATCGACATGTCTAACATTGCTTTATACCAGGATTTTTAATTTTTTATAATGAATATTCAAGGGATTATGATAATCTAAAAATTGTTTTAAATGTGTGCACAATTTAGGTAGTAATTGTGGCTATATGGTTAGTGAACATCTGAATAAAACGGCATCCTTTTCCATAGTACCATATTTATTTTGATAGTAATCACTACGGATGAACCACCACTGTTATTTCCCTGGACCCTTCATATGTAATCTTTCAAATATTAAGTATTTTGATATTCTAAAGGAATTCCTTTCCATATTGATATTCAATTTTAAAACTTTTAGTACTCAATTTGTCTTCCATTACTAGGGCACACAAGTTAACGACAATGTTTATTATTGCAGAAAGAAATTAAAATGGTCAAAAAGAAAATGTGTCTGATAGTATACCATTACCGTAATTTTATATAGCCGTCAGACATAAGTAGTGTAAAAACACCGATACCAGGCCGCGGAGTACGGCGGAGTAATGAGGAATACGAGGTGCTGTGTGGATTTTGGTGGTGCTGTGAGGAGTAAATAAGGATTTTTGGCGGTGCTCTGTCGATTTTGGCGGTGCTGTGAGGAGTTATGAGGATTTTGGTGGTGCTGTGAGGAGTAAATGAGGATTTTTGGCGGTGCTGTGTGGATTTTGGTGGATTTTGGCGGTGCTCTGTGGATTTTTGGCGGTGCTCTGTGGATTTTGGCGGTGCTCTGTGGAGTTTGGTGGTGCTGTGAGAATCAGGGCGGATCTCGTCTGTCAAGCCGAGGGGGCGTGGCCTAATGGAGATGACCTCAACCAATCAGGTGTCAGTAAGTGACGTCACATGCAGGGGACATGGGAACAGGTGTCGATGACTCATCGCAGCGCTGCCGATGGGCATGTCCCACCGTGTCTCAACGTGTATGTACGGGAACGGACCAATCAGGTTCTTGTGTGAGGATGACCTCATGAACAACCAATCAGGTGTCAGTAAGTGACGTCACACGCAGGTGGGGGAAGGTTTTACTAGTTCTGCTTGTAACCGCAAGACAACGCTGCATGTAGGGGAACGGACCAATCATATGCTTGTTTAAGAATGACATCATGAAGAACCAATCAGGTGTCAGTAAGTGATGTCTATGGAGTGTCATGTGACATGAAAGTTGCTTTTTTGTTATTTTGCGTTTTTATTTGGGTATTGGTGGAAATTTGCGACGCACAGCATCTACACATTTTTAATTATAAGCTGTGGGTTGTGACATCATAGGTATAATGTTAGGAATGGTTGGTTGTTGAAAAAACTGTGAGCTATGAAAGTAATGTGAAAAAACTGTGAAAGTAAATAAAATATGATAGAATTAAACTAATATTCTTATTTTAATATTTATTATATTTTAATATTTATTTATATTTTGATATTTATTTGTATTTTATTATTTATATTTTTACATTTATTTTTAATATTTAATTATGTTTTAACTTCTATATTTTATTATTCATTTATATTTTAACTTCTATATTTTATTATTCATTTATATTTTATATATATTTTAATATTTATATATATTTTATTATTCATATATTTCATACATATTTTAATATTTATTTATATTTTATTACTCATTTATATTTTACATATATTTTATTTACGTATACATCTGTGCCAAAAAAATTAACTCAGTGAGAGCAATTACGTCCCACTAGAGCTGCACAATGAACTTATGTTAAAGGGAATGACAGTAGTGTATATATTTTAACTATGGTTAGTACAAAAGAAAAGAATTTTGCAAGAATGGTTTTAGAAAAATATATTTTATGTGACCAACTCCAGCATATAATTTCGCAATATAACTCTATGAGGAATCATCCTATGGGGGTAAATAACATACCATCGTGTACAGGAAGGTAGACCAGATTAATAAGTAAAGCTTTTTTTACCTTTTGACATGTGTACTAAGGGTATAAAAAATGACAGTCTGGGGTTCTATGAAAATAATGTTTATAACAATATACGTTTAAATTACAATTTATATAACGGAAATCAGTCTCAGTGGATGAAAAAAAAGTAATTAATATGAAAGCTGATACTTTGAAAAAGAACCTTGGGAACCAAAACCTTGTATTACGGTTAATTAAACTTTTTATAAAAGTAATGTGTTCTTTAAATGTTTTTCACATCATACGTAAAATTATTATTTTAAGAGGGAAAATATCATATCGTTATGACTAGAAGGAGGGATCTCACCTTGATCACAATTGGATGCATTAGAATTGCTTACTGTTTAGGAATATGATGTAAAAGTTACTCTATCGCACTGTTTGTTGTGCTGGGCTTGATAAGAGCAGATTTGGGGTTGGTATGTAAGATAATGGATCTATTACTTGTTCTAATACGTGTTGAATAAGGGAATTTGTCTTAGATGTTGCTGTTTTAGGGGTGTTTTATAATTGGTTGTTTGATTGAACGATACAGTGCAGCTATACAAAGGGGTTTATTTATACGCTTGGTACAAGTACACATTTTTTCTTATGTCATAAAATTACACTATAACAAAACGCATAGGTGGATGGTAGAAATGAAGTAGCACCATACAAGGGGAATTATTATGGCTGGCTGATTAAATTTTCAAAGACTAAGAGGCAACAAGTTCCCATATGAGTACAATTGAGGGTGAATGTGTAGAATTTGGCGACATCAAGTATCCACAAGGGGACAATTTGAGAGGTGTATTCGTAAAATTGGCGACATAAAGTACTCATAGGGAGACGTTTGTAGGCGTATACATAAAATTGGGGAGAAAGCGGGGTTTGTAGTTGTACATTAGACAAGAATAAATGAAAAAGTTTAAGTTTGAAATAAATTATAAAAAGAATAAATGTTAAAAAAAAAAGTTAAAATACAATTTAAAAAGCAAAATGTAAAAAAAAAAAAAAGTTTAAAAAGAAAAATGTAAAAATAAAAAAAAGTTTAAGTGTGAATTAAAAACTAAAAGGTTAAGTAAGAAAAAAAAAAATAACTAAAAGTGAAAAAAAAATTTTAAAAGTGAAAAAAAAAATATATATATTTATATAAAAAATATTTGAAAAAAGTTTAAGTGTGAAATAAATTATAAAACTAATAAATGTAAAAAAAAAAGTTTACGTGTGAAATAGATTATAAAAAGTATAAATGTAAAAAAATAAATAAAAAGTTTAAGTGAAAAATATAATGTAAAGATAAAAAAGTTAAAAAACAGTAACTGTAAAATAAAAAAAAAGTTTGTATAAAATGAACTTGAAAGAAAAATGAAAAAAAAAAGTAAAAACAATATATATAAAAAAAGTTTTAAGTGTAAAAATAAAATTTAAAAAAAAAAAAAAAAAAAATTAAAAAAAAAAAAAAAAAAAAAAGACAAATGTAAAAAAGAAAAACGTAAAAAAAAATTTAAAATTTAAAAAAAAAAATTTACAAACGAAAAATATGAAAAAAAAAAGAAACGTTAAAAGAAAATTGCTAAATGTAAAAAAGAAATGTGTTAAATGTAAAAGATTAACCATCATAAGTTTTTTACCCGAATCGACCCAAAGCCATATGGTGTTACGGAACGTACTAGCCCCATATAGGCACAGATGCCCGTGGTGAGTTCTGTGAATGGTCTACCCACTAATCAAACGACAAGTACCACAATTACATTAAATAATTAGCAACAAAAAAAGCAGGAAATACTACTATAGATATAAAAAATATTAACAAAGTATCGAAAATAAAACCAAAGGTAACTAATAAATCTGTATAGAATGAGTGTCTATAAATGTATAAGAGAAACCAATGTATATATTTCTACTAAAATGTTGACACATATACTAAATTTTTAACAAATTAAGTCAAATATTTGCGAAATAGAGAAAATAATACATACTTTTTAAAATTGTATCAAATAGTCTATGAATGGATAAAAAAAAAATATCATGACATGTATTAAAAAAAAAATTAAAATAATGGACTTACGTGTAACACATTAAGTTAAGAAATTTATACTTATCAAAGAAAGTAACGTAAGTCATATAAAAAAAAAACCTGTAGTTAAGTACAATTGTTAATTGAATATGCTACAAAATATTGTCAAATTACACCATTTTTAGTGATAGGACAAGCAAACTTGTTAAAATGTCATATAATTATCAAAAATATTATACAAAGTACGAATTTAAAAAAAAAAAAGTAAATGCAAAAAGAAAAAAAAGTTTAAGTGTAAAATAAAATGTAAAAAAAATAAATGTAAAAAATAAAAAAAAGTTTAATAAAAAAAAAGTTAAAAAATAATAAAAAAAAAATTTAAGTGTAAAATACAATTAAAAAAAAAAATGTAAAAAGAAAAAAGTTTAATAAAAATTACATGTAAAAAGAAAAAAGTAAAAAAAAAAAATAAAAGAAAAAAAGTTAAAAAAGAAAAAAAAAAGTTAAAAAAGAAATAAAAAGTTAAAAAAGACTCTTTTGTAATATTGTTTTAAGATATAAAGAAGTGTGCTTTGTCAGACACTTTTTCAATATTTACATTCCATATTTAAATTGTGTACTCTTTAGCCAGTAATGTAAATAAAAGTTAAAAAATAATAAAAAAAAAATTTAAGTGTAAAATACAATTTAAAAAAAAAAATGTAAAAAGAAAAAAGTTTAATAAAAATTACATGTAAAAAGAAAAAAGTAAAAAAAGAAAAAAAAAAAGAAAAAAAGTTAAAAAAGAAAAAAAAAAGTTAAAAAAGAAATAAAAAGTTAAAAAAGAAAAAAAGTTAAAAAAGAAAAAAAAAAGTTTAAAAAGAAAAAAAAAAGTTTAAAAAGAAAAAAAAAGTTTAAAAAGAAAAAAAAAATTAAAAAAGAAAAAAAAATTAAAAAAGAAAAAAAAATTTAAAAAGAAAAAAAAATTAAAAAAAAAGAAAAAAAATTTAAAAAAAAAAAAGTTAAAAAAGAAAAAAAAAGAAAAAAAAAGTTTAAAAAAAATAGTTAAAGTGTAAAATACAATTTAAAAAAAAAAATGAAAACATAAAAAATTAAAAAAAAAAAATGTAAGTGTAAAATTACATTTTAAAAGAAAATGTGAAAATAGAAAAAAAAGTAAAAAGAAAATTGCTAAAAGTAAAAAAAAATAAAGGTGTAAAATGTTAAATAAAAAGACCTTAAATGTAAAAAATAGAAGAAAAAAGTTTAAGTGTAAAATATTACTCATCATAAGCTTTTTACTCGTATCCACCCAAAGTTATATGGCGTTACGGAGCGTACTAGCCCCATATAGGCGCAGATTCCTTGGTGAGTTCTGTGAATGGTCTACCCACTAATCAAACGATAAGTACAATAATTATATTAAAATATTAGCAAAAAAAAAAAAGCAGAAAATACTAATATAGATATAAAAAATATTATCAAAGTATAGAAAATAGAACCAAGAATAACTAATAAATCTGTATACAATGGGTGTCTATAAATGTATAAGAGAAACCAATGTTTATATCTCTACTAAAATGTTGACACATATACTAAATGTTTAATAAATTAACTCATATATTTGCGAAATAGAAAAAATGGTACATACTTTTTAAAATTGTATCAAATAGTCTATGAATGGATAAAAAAAAAAATTGTATATATAATTTTTAATTGTATCTATAAATGGATAAAAAAAATCATGACATGTATTAAAATAATGGACTTACGCGTGACAGTTTAAGTTAAAAAATTTATATTTACCAAAGAAATTAACATAAGTTATTATAAAAAAAAAAACTGTAATTAAGTATAATTGTTAATTGAATATGCTACAAAATATTGCCAAGTTATTCCATGGTAGTGATTTAACAACCAAACACTTTGTCTTTAAAGATTACGATAACGCAGTTTTAGAAACTAACATAGGGGCAAATGTGTATAATTATCATAAAATACTTCACATTACTGTTAAAATGTCATATAATTATCAAATATATTATACAAAGTAAGAAAAATATTACTTAATATGTTAAAATATTACCAATAGTACATGCCCAACAGATCAAAATGACCTTCAGCACCCTACGACACATGAAAACTTACGGAGATTAACAGCAATCTTGCCTCAAAAAATAAAACCAATAGTGTGCTGCTAAGGATAAAATGTCAAGTACACACCCAGTGTAGGAGATGTATACAAATAATATTGTTGAATTATTAACAAAGTGATTTCATTAATACTAAAATAAGGTCTTTGTTACAATAATATATATATATATATGGAAATTAAGTTCTTATTAGTGAAATTTATGTAATATTTTTAGACTGCTTTGTTCAATTTATAATATGTAGGTAGAATTTTTACATAAAAAACCCCTTTGTGTTTATCAAAAATATTTCACAAATTAAGAAGAAGAATACCTAAGGAAGGTCTTTGCACATGATTATAGTACAAAACCATGTGGATTTACATCAATTTTACCAGGAACAAGGGGGTCAGTATACGGCTATGAGTCAAATAGTCAATTTTAAAACCACATTCAGGCATTTGTGTTATTAATGCCTGAATGTGGTTTTAAAATTGACTATTTGACTCATAGCCGTATACTGACCCCCTTGTTCCTGGTAAAATTGATGTAAATCCACATGGTTTTGTACTATAATCATGTGCAAAGACCTTCCTTAGGTATTCTTCTTCTTAATTTGTGAAATATTTTTGATAAACACAAAGGGGTTTTTTATGTAAAAATTCTACCTACATATTATAAATTGAACAAAGCAGTCTAAAAATATTACATAAATTTCACTAATAAGAACTTAATTTCCATATATATATATATATTATTGTAACAAAGACCTTATTTTAGTATTAATGAAATCACTTTGTTAATAATTCAACAATATTATTTGTATACATCTCCTACACTGGGTGTGTACTTGACATTTTATCCTTAGCAGCACACTATTGGTTTTATTTTTTGAGGCAAGATTGCTGTTAATCTCCGTAAGTTTTCATGTGTCGTAGGGTGCTGAAGGTCATTTTGATCTGTTGGGCATGTACTATTGGTAATATTTTAACATATTAAGTAATATTTTTCTTACTTTGTATAATATATTTGATAATTATATGACATTTTAACAGTAATGTGAAGTATTTTATGATAATTATACACATTTGCCCCTATGTTAGTTTCTAAAACTGCGTTATCGTAATCTTTAAAGACAAAGTGTTTGGTTGTTAAATCACTACCATGGAATAACTTGGCAATATTTTGTAGCATATTCAATTAACAATTATACTTAATTACAGTTTTTTTTTTATAATAACTTATGTTAATTTCTTTGGTAAATATAAATTTTTTAACTTAAACTGTCACGCGTAAGTCCATTATTTTAATACATGTCATGATTTTTTTTATCCATTTATAGATACAATTAAAAATTATATATACAATTTTTTTTTTTATCCATTCATAGACTATTTGATACAATTTTAAAAAGTATGTACCATTTTTTCTATTTCGCAAATATATGAGTTAATTTATTAAACATTTAGTATATGTGTCAACATTTTAGTAGAGATATAAACATTGGTTTCTCTTATACATTTATAGACACCCATTGTATACAGATTTATTAGTTATTCTTGGTTCTATTTTCTATACTTTGATAATATTTTTTATATCTATATTAGTATTTTCTGCTTTTTTTTTTTTGCTAATATTTTAATATAATTATTGTACTTATCGTTTGATTAGTGGGTAGACCATTCACAGAACTCACCAAGGAATCTGCGCCTATATGGGGCTAGTACGCTCCGTAACGCCATATAACTTTGGGTGGATACGAGTAAAAAGCTTATGATGAGTAATATTTTACACTTAAACTTTTTTCTTCTATTTTTTACACTTAAGGTCTTTTTATTTAACATTTTACACCTTTATTTTTTTTTACTTTTAGCAATTTTCTTTTTACTTTTTTTTCTATTTTCACATTTTCTTTTAAAATGTAATTTTACACTTACATTTTTTTTTTTAATTTTTTATGTTTTCATTTTTTTTTTTAAATTGTATTTTACACTTTAACTATTTTTTTTAAACTTTTTTTTTCTTTTTTTTTCTTTTTTAACTTTTTTTTTTTAAATTTTTTTTCTTTTTTTTTAATTTTTTTTTCTTTTTAAATTTTTTTTTCTTTTTTAATTTTTTTTTCTTTTTTAATTTTTTTTTCTTTTTAAACTTTTTTTTTCTTTTTAAACTTTTTTTTTTCTTTTTAAACTTTTTTTTTTCTTTTTTAACTTTTTTTCTTTTTTAACTTTTTATTTCTTTTTTAACTTTTTTTTTTCTTTTTTAACTTTTTTTCTTTTTTTTTTTCTTTTTTTACTTTTTTCTTTTTACATGTAATTTTTATTAAACTTTTTTCTTTTTACATTTTTTTTTTTAAATTGTATTTTACACTTAAATTTTTTTTTTATTATTTTTTAACTTTTATTTACATTACTGGCTAAAGAGTACACAATTTAAATATGGAATGTAAATATTGAAAAAGTGTCTGACAAAGCACACTTCTTTATATCTTAAAACAATATTACAAAAGAGTCTTTTTTAACTTTTTATTTCTTTTTTAACTTTTTTTTTTCTTTTTTAACTTTTTTTCTTTTATTTTTTTTTTTTACTTTTTTCTTTTTACATGTAATTTTTATTAAACTTTTTTCTTTTTACATTTTTTTTTTAATTGTATTTTACACTTAAATTTTTTTTTTATTATTTTTTAACTTTTTTTTTTATTAAACTTTTTTTTATTTTTTACATTTATTTTTTTTACATTTTATTTTACACTTAAACTTTTTTTTCTTTTTGCATTTACTTTTTTTTTTTTAAATTCGTACTTTGTATAATATTTTTGATAATTATATGACATTTTAACAAGTTTGCTTGTCCTATCACTAAAAATGGTGTAATTTGACAATATTTTGTAGCATATTCAATTAACAATTGTACTTAACTACAGGTTTTTTTTTTATATGACTTACGTTACTTTCTTTGATAAGTATAAATTTCTTAACTTAATGTGTTACACGTAAGTCCATTATTTTAATTTTTTTTTTAATACATGTCATGATATTTTTTTTTTATCCATTCATAGACTATTTGATACAATTTTAAAAAGTATGTATTATTTTCTCTATTTCGCAAATATTTGACTTAATTTGTTAAAAATTTAGTATATGTGTCAACATTTTAGTAGAAATATATACATTGGTTTCTCTTATACATTTATAGACACTCATTCTATACAGATTTATTAGTTACCTTTGGTTTTATTTTCGATACTTTGTTAATATTTTTTATATCTATAGTAGTATTTCCTGCTTTTTTTTGTTGCTAATTATTTAATGTAATTGTGGTACTTGTCGTTTGATTAGTGGGTAGACCATTCACAGAACTCACCACGGGCATCTGTGCCTATATGGGGCTAGTACGTTCCGTAACACCATATGGCTTTGGGTCGATTCGGGTAAAAAACTTATGATGGTTAATCTTTTACATTTAACACATTTCTTTTTTACATTTAGCAATTTTCTTTTAACGTTTCTTTTTTTTTTCATATTTTTCGTTTGTAAATTTTTTTTTTTTAAATTTTAAATTTTTTTTTACGTTTTTCTTTTTTACATTTGTCTTTTTTTTTTTTTTTTTTTTTTAATTTTTTTTTTTTTTTTTTTAAATTTTATTTTTACACTTAAAACTTTTTTTTATATATATTGTTTTTACTTTTTTTTTTCATTTTTCTTTCAAGTTCATTTTATACAAACTTTTTTTTTATTTTACAGTTACTGTTTTTTAACTTTTTTATCTTTACATTATATTTTTCACTTAAACTTTTTATTTATTTTTTTACATTTATACTTTTTATAATCTATTTCACACGTAAACTTTTTTTTTTACATTTATTAGTTTTATAATTTATTTCACACTTAAACTTTTTTCAAATATTTTTTATATAAATATATATATTTTTTTTTTCACTTTTAAAATTTTTTTTTCACTTTTAGTTATTTTTTTTTTTCTTACTTAACCTTTTAGTTTTTAATTCACACTTAAACTTTTTTTTATTTTTACATTTTTCTTTTTAAACTTTTTTTTTTTTTTACATTTTGCTTTTTAAATTGTATTTTAACTTTTTTTTTTAACATTTATTCTTTTTATAATTTATTTCAAACTTAAACTTTTTCATTTATTCTTGTCTAATGTACAACTACAAACCCCGCTTTCTCCCCAATTTTATGTATACGCCTACAAACGTCTCCCTATGAGTACTTTATGTCGCCAATTTTACGAATACACCTCTCAAATTGTCCCCTTGTGGATACTTGATGTCGCCAAATTCTACACATTCACCCTCAATTGTACTCATATGGGAACTTGTTGCCTCTTAGTCTTTGAAAATTTAATCAGCCAGCCATAATAATTCCCCTTGTATGGTGCTACTTCATTTCTACCATCCACCTATGCGTTTTGTTATAGTGTAATTTTATGACATAAGAAAAAATGTGTACTTGTACCAAGCGTATAAATAAACCCCTTTGTATAGCTGCACTGTATCGTTCAATCAAACAACCAATTATAAAACACCCCTAAAACAGCAACATCTAAGACAAATTCCCTTATTCAACACGTATTAGAACAAGTAATAGATCCATTATCTTACATACCAACCCCAAATCTGCTCTTATCAAGCCCAGCACAACAAACAGTGCGATAGAGTAACTTTTACATCATATTCCTAAACAGTAAGCAATTCTAATGCATCCAATTGTGATCAAGGTGAGATCCCTCCTTCTAGTCATAACGATATGATATTTTCCCTCTTAAAATAATAATTTTACGTATGATGTGAAAAACATTTAAAGAACACATTACTTTTATAAAAAGTTTAATTAACCGTAATACAAGGTTTTGGTTCCCAAGGTTCTTTTTCAAAGTATCAGCTTTCATATTAATTACTTTTTTTTCATCCACTGAGACTGATTTCCGTTATATAAATTGTAATTTAAACGTATATTGTTATAAACATTATTTTCATAGAACCCCAGACTGTCATTTTTTATACCCTTAGTACACATGTCAAAAGGTAAAAAAAGCTTTACTTATTAATCTGGTCTACCTTCCTGTACACGATGGTATGTTATTTACCCCCATAGGATGATTCCTCATAGAGTTATATTGCGAAATTATATGCTGGAGTTGGTCACATAAAATATATTTTTCTAAAACCATTCTTGCAAAATTCTTTTCTTTTGTACTAACCATAGTTAAAATATATACACTACTGTCATTCCCTTTAACATAAGTTCATTGTGCAGCTCTAGTGGGACGTAATTGCTCTCACTGAGTTAATTTTTTTGGCACAGATGTATACGTAAATAAAATATATGTAAAATATAAATGAGTAATAAAATATAAATAAATATTAAAATATGTATGAAATATATGAATAATAAAATATATATAAATATTAAAATATATATAAAATATAAATGAATAATAAAATATAGAAGTTAAAATATAAATGAATAATAAAATATAGAAGTTAAAACATAATTAAATATTAAAAATAAATGTAAAAATATAAATAATAAAATACAAATAAATATCAAAATATAAATAAATATTAAAATATAATAAATATTAAAATAAGAATATTAGTTTAATTCTATCATATTTTATTTACTTTCACAGTTTTTTCACATTACTTTCATAGCTCACAGTTTTTTCAACAACCAACCATTCCTAACATTATACCTATGATGTCACAACCCACAGCTTATAATTAAAAATGTGTAGATGCTGTGCGTCGCAAATTTCCACCAATACCCAAATAAAAACGCAAAATAACAAAAAAGCAACTTTCATGTCACATGACACTCCATAGACATCACTTACTGACACCTGATTGGTTCTTCATGATGTCATTCTTAAACAAGCATATGATTGGTCCGTTCCCCTACATGCAGCGTTGTCTTGCGGTTACAAGCAGAACTAGTAAAACCTTCCCCCACCTGCGTGTGACGTCACTTACTGACACCTGATTGGTTGTTCATGAGGTCATCCTCACACAAGAACCTGATTGGTCCGTTCCCGTACATACACGTTGAGACACGGTGGGACATGCCCATCGGCAGCGCTGCGATGAGTCATCGACACCTGTTCCCATGTCCCCTGCATGTGACGTCACTTACTGACACCTGATTGGTTGAGGTCATCTCCATTAGGCCACGCCCCCTCGGCTTGACAGACGAGATCCGCCCTGATTCTCACAGCACCACCAAACTCCACAGAGCACCGCCAAAATCCACAGAGCACCGCCAAAAATCCACAGAGCACCGCCAAAATCCACCAAAATCCACACAGCACCGCCAAAAATCCTCATTTACTCCTCACAGCACCACCAAAATCCTCATAACTCCTCACAGCACCGCCAAAATAGACAGAGCACCGCCAAAAATCCTTATTTACTCCTCACAGCACCACCAAAATCCACACAGCACCTCGTATTCCTCATTACTCCGCCGTACTCCGCGGCCTGGTATCGGTGTTTTTACACTACTGACATAACTATATTCCAAATATTATAATTAGTGCTTAAAAGACCTATATTTACAATATTAGTTACATAACTACTAAAGTAAAGTGCATAAATTTAATAATTTTTGTTCTAGTAAGAGCCTCGGAAGGTTTATAAATACTTGTCAAACTCTTATTATTATTTTATCTTACTTTCTATGATACAAGTTTTCTTATATAAACAAGCTATTTTGGCGTAAATCTTTCAAGCAGTCCTCAATATAAAAAAAATTTAAGTTTTTTTCCCTTTAAAGTAATTTAAAATTGTTTTGTATGTAGTTCATGAATTTATATTTTTAAAAAGCATTCTTTATTTTAATAGAGATGGCTTTTAACACGTTTAGTGCGGTACGGGGTCGATTAACACCGTATCGCACTTGCGAATGGTAACTGTACGGGGTTAAATTGACCCCGTGTCACACTTATGGATAAATACGGATTTGACCGTCCGCGATGAACTCGTTAAGTGCCGAATCGACAGATCTATTGAGTCCGCACTGAACGTGTTAAATTTTACTTCAATAAAATATCTTTAAAAAAATTTACATTGAATATTTTTATGAAATGAAAATTATGTGTATTGCTGAATAAACTGGTGATAACGCCTCAGAAATGTAAGGTATTTTAGTATTTTCAAACATCTAAAAATTATTTTACTGTGTATTATATTGAGTGTAAGCAAACTTGCTATCCAGGTTTATGAAAAAGAAATATTGTGGGAAAAAATTATTTTGTTGAATCACGGACGACACACATGTGTATTGCAATTAGTTTTGCAATAAATTTAAAATAACGAAAGATGAACCTATTTACAAAAGGGAAAATATATCTGTCTGAAACTTAAATAGCGTATTCATGGGAAGCCTTAGTAATGATTGAGTAAGTATGGGAGACAAATCTGAAAGGGAGACAATTTGTATGGCTTTACAAGGTTGCATTAGACATCAATACACTATTTACGTTACTACTGAATACATTGTATAGTATTTTATATATATAGGTTAGGTGATTGAGTTATCCAACAAAAAAATTGATAAATAAACGTTACACGTGAACATCATTTTTGATTACTTTTACTTTTTAATTCCAATAAAAGCATATTAAATGAAAAACTTATTTTTAAATATAGTTAATTTGATTATATCAATTTAATGTTTCGATTAAAAAAATAGTGTATGATTTTTGTAGAGGTATGATCTAACACCTTTATTAAATATTAATAATTAATGCTCGTTTCTAGCACTGGATCTGAACAGCTGCACTTAAATAAAAGATGATATTAAAGAAAGTTTACAAATGAATATAGTAATATATTTTTTGCATTGACTTTTCATCTGATGTGCATTTTATTTTGATGTCCATTTACTTGTCCGGGTCATCATTATGTGATAGTTTGAAAAATATCAAAATGCATTATAAAAAATATATTGATTTACAAAAAAGCTCTGCTACGTGCAACGTTAGCGTATCGACGGCAAGTGAGGTTATGTCGTTCTGATTATAAATTGTGCACAGTATGGTAATAAAATGCAACCAAACCGCAAGATTTTAAACCATTATGCAATAGCCGGAATGGTTGAGTAATACGAAAATGTATTTCGTTATAAAAAGGATTCATTATAAAAAGGATGAAAAAGGAACAAGCCAAGTTAATGAATTTACCAAGGAAAAAATATATTTTTCGAGAAAATTAATGAGAAACATGCTTTGTGTAATTTTATGTTAATTTTTTTTATCATCTTTACTTAGGTAAGAAGAGAGTTATCTCAAGGTTTGAATGCTTACCTTCCTCGTGAAGATTGGGATCCCTACGATCCAATGTTAATTTCTGAGGGAATTTTTGGAGCTGCCAATATATTTAGGTAAATGTTAGGGGTTTTCATAGTTACCATAAGGGTACCTTTTCCCCATTTCTCAAAAGCCATTTAAGACTTGGCCTTTTCACTAACAAATGCACCAAAACTGTCTATTATAATTTCTTTTTTAAGTTTGACGTTTTGGATGTTTAAAATTCAAGACGTGGGTGGAAGAAATAGATAGCTCCACTTTTTTCTTATTTATACTTTTTTCACTTATTCCTATAAAGAAAAAAAATCCTCTATTGATTGGTGCATTAACAGACAGCTGTGAGAAATGGCTATAAAGATAAAGGATATCTACTGTGTTGTCTCATACGGTGCAAGAAACGCACATCTCCAGGAGCTGTCTTGTTTGTGCATTCAATTAGTTCAACGTTTGGTCGTTAGGTTGAATCGCTTTCCTTGTTGCATCAGCCACTCGTTTGTTGAAATCGTGTTGTTTGTTGAACTAGCTAAAAGGTGTGTTGAACATTCGAAATTCCCTTAAAGGGGTCTAATTCAGAGCTACACTATATTTATATGTAGTTTATTATGCAATCCTTAAACGAAACGAATATTTTTTGCTACTTGAAGTTCACAATCGCATTGAAGATTTCCGAGAAGTATCTGCAAGGATTTAATTGGTAAGCCTGGCCACAGAATTATAGTGGCAGGTGTAAAAACTCGGACAGCTCCATTATTTTTTTCTATAAAAAAAACACAGGCAAAGGGTTGAAAAAGTAAAAACTATCTGTGATAGAGGAATGTATTTATATTTTACCCGAATTTAATAAGTTTTAAAAAACGTTAAGTATTTTTATATTGCTTTTCGGCCTTCTTGAACAATTTTGAATACCGGATCTGTCTGGTTCTTTTACCCAAGTCTTTAATTGTTTTTTTAATCGTGACATAATTTTTTTATATAAGTTCACGTCTACCATATGGTTTTTTAGTACGATTATATTATCCAATATTAATAATGGATTACGTTATTCTAAATAAGCCATTATCTAATACCTAGTTAATATCTCAGATCATTTTATTCAGAATATATTATTAACAAAAATTTACAAACTTTTAAAATTATTTCTCTGAATATTTATTGAACTCTATAATTTTAAATTATAAATATTGTACTGGGATTATATTTACAATATTACTATGTCATGGTTGATTTCTTTACAAACGAGTATATTTCTTGTTTTAATATGTCCTTGAAGGTACTTTGAGGAAAATGCCATACTATTTAGTGCAAGGCATAAAAATCAAGCAAGTGACTTTAAAAATCAATAATAAAGATGTGTTAAATCATTTGATTAGCAATGCTTTCATTTTTACAAAATAAAATCCTAAAGTTATTCCCAAATAGCTGACTATTAATTTTTAAATACAATAGTATTAATAACCTCCATCTCTCTATTTTCAATTTTTTATTAATTTCTATATTTTATTTAAAATATATCCTTACGCTATATTAAAACAAGTATTATTTTGCCATTTCAGCTTCCTAAAAATGGTCCACATATTCTCCGTCAATCCTCACTTAGGGCCCCTACAAATCTCCCTGGGACGCATGGTGTTTGACATTATCAAGTTCTTCTTCATCTACTCCCTCGTGTTATTCGCATTCGGCTGTGGAATGAACCAACTTCTGTGGTACTACGCAGATGCCGACAAAGAGCTTTGTTATAGTGGCCCGAATGGGGCGCAAAATCCGAACTATGATCAATCCTGTCTCATTTGGAGAAGATTTGCTAAGTAAGCGCATTTATACTCATGCATGCTTATTTTGTACAGCCTATTTAACCAGGGACCGACTTACAAGCTTAGGGGCCCAGGGCAAAAGAACATTAGGGGGCCCCTCGACGTAATTCAAAATAAAACTGCTAAATTTATGCACAAGCACACAATATAAAATGACGTATTCAGTCAGCTTTAATGCAAATATATATATATATATATTTAAACTACTAATTTTCATCTTTTGAGAATTTGAATTAACGTTAATGATCAATACTGCAACAGAGTTTTTTTATACGTTTCTAGTTCTGTTCTTTCTTTCTTTTTAGCTTTTTTTTAGTTGAGCCAGATTTGTATGTTCTACCTATTTTATAGCTAGCAAATCCCTAATGATTACAATATTAGGAAATTTGGTATAGGAAAAAAGTATCCGTAAACGATAAATCTACCTGCGATTAGTAAACACAGCTTGTTTATGGTCTTGGACCTTGGTCATTAATTTTATTTTACTAGTGATCCAAGGCGCATATCTTTGAAAAACGCGATGCAAAAGGAGACACACATCATGAACGTGCTGAAAAGTGAAATTGATTTAATTGGGTAAAATAATATAAGTTTTGCAAAACAATTAACGATTGATTTTTAAAAAAAAAAATTTAAATTTGATGAAAATGAATTGAATTTATTTTTAAAAAATTTGTTAGTAAATTTATTTTTAACTTTTTCACATATATTTAGCATTAAATCATTTTTGGGGGCCCCTTTAAAATGGGGGCCCTGGGCAAGTGCCCCGAATGCCCTCCCATAAATCAGTCTCTGTATTTAACCCCACTAAACAGTTAAGTGTACTCAATATTATTTCATACTAGTTAAAATTTCTATGACATTTGAAAATGATATTTAAGCTTTTATCAGATAAATTAGCTTAATTAGATAAATTAGCTTATACTATCCTTCTGAGGTATCTGTTATTTTGTATTGCTAGATTTCACAATATTTTTTTTTTCTTTCATTTTAGGATTATTTACCTTATTTAGAGAACTCTTGCCATTTTCATTATTTACTTATTATAGCTTATCTATTATGTTATAACATACATATTATTATTATAACCAACTTGTTACCCTAATGCATAACCAATTTTGGAGACGTTACAGTTCTATGTATATGTCATAGACAATCACTTTTGTTGGACACTTCATATATTACCTGGACGTTATATGAAATAATCAAAGAAAATTTTTTAAAAAATTCAGAAAATGTAAATTTTAGATGTATGCATTAATGAGACATTTCATAAAGTGGCTAGTCATTGCATGAAATATCTATCATTCGTGTCTGGCACTACATGAAGTGTCTATTTTGTCCATTGGGCATTTCATGAAATGACGAATCACGACCTGTTTCACGACAATAATTCACCCTTTTTGCAGCCTTTTTGAAACTTCCCAAAGTTTATTTTGGGCAAGCTTTGGATTAGTCGAGCTGGAAAACTTCGAACTCACCGGGATCAAAAGTTACACTCGGTTCTGGAGTCTGCTGATGTTCGGATCTTATTCAGTGATAAACGTTGTGGTCCTTCTCAATCTACTCATTGCCATGATGAGCAACTCTTATCAGATTATATCGGTGAGTATTAGAAGCATACTTTGGAATTATCTTTAGTACAATATAGTAAAACCATATGACATCCATGCTTACTGTGATATAATGCGATTCTTCTGGGCAAATCAGTAATTCAAATTTATCAAACTAGGAAGTATTGAGGGCTTTAAATTTAATACCGGTGGTAGTAATTGATGTTCAATTGTAAAAATTATTTGGAAAGTAAAAAAGTACTATTTTATATTAGGGTATTCAAACCAATTGGTGAAATATTGTTATAAAATGTAATAAAATAAGTAATTAAAGGAAATATAAGATTCTTGTTATATATAATACAGATTTTAAAGGGGGTAGCGTAAAACAGAAAGACTCGTGACATAACTTCTGTGCGATACTCAACACCTCTCAAATTAATATGAAAATATAAGTTTTTCTCATCTAAATTTATTTGAATTCACTTCTTCACTTTTAAAATAATGTTTATTAAATTAAGGTAATTATCTAGCGATTAACAGCTGTTTAAAATTTAAAATGATCACACTGTTAAATTATTTATAATCTTATTTCATAATTAACCGAGAATTAGCGAGGTTCCTGTTTTAACTCAACTTTTCGGCATATCGTCTATAAAATTGTTTGTTACTCAGTCACAACCAAACGTGTTGTTTGATTGTATTCAAATTTGGCATGAATGTTCCTTGAAGTCATTAAAATCAACGTATATGTTTTTTAAAGAATTTTTTTTCTCTCGCGAGATCTACTGTTACCAGAACTACTAGAATTACTTTTAAATAAGGCAATGAACTGTTTTAACATGCAATTGGTTGTATAATGATTTCTTTTAAATGCTGAAAACTATTTTCCTTTGAAGAAACACTTGCTAGGTTACCCTCTGAAACCGAATTTTGGCCACGTCACTAACCTTAATCTTAATGAATATCGAACCTTTATTTGGTTTTTAAGTATTTGCATTCAAAAGCTTGATAAAACTTACCTGGTTTTTATGCCCATAGGAACGTTCAGACATTGAGTGGAAATTTGCAAGGAGCAAATTGTGGATGAGTTACTTTGAAGATGGATCAACAGTCCCTCCTCCCTTTAATGTATTCCCTACACCAAAGATTTTCAAAAAGACAGTTGTCTGTGTCAAAAAACCGCCTTCCTTATCGCTCAAGGTAAGCGTTAGTTATTATCATGAAATAAGTGTCAGATTAAGTTTAAATACAGAAATATTCTGATTGGTTATTTGAATACATAAATAGCCAATCAGAAGGAAGTAATTTAGAAAGTCAACTCATTAAAAACTTCGATTCGAAAGTTAAATAACTATAATCTATTGTACAACTATTTTTTTTTTAAATATTACATGCCTCATTCCTGAAATACTATTGATAAACCGCATACCTAAAGAATTTTGAGAATAATTAGAACGCTAATATATATTTGAACCGTTGAAACGATATAAACAATCGTTTGGGATTACAATGGAATTATTAATTTTAATGATTTCCGAGAAAAATTTAGGAGAATTTTTGCTGACTTAAAAATAATAATAATTATTATAATGATTCAATCTTTGTAATCATTCTTAAAGCATTATTAAGTTTTAATTCTCCATTAACCATTTGCTGCCATCTGTCGAGGCAGACCCGAAATGAAATTTTTATGTTCCGGTCATCTGCCGCAAGAGGTCGCTTTTTTCAATCTTCGTCTATTTTCAGTTGACAGGTGAAACAAGTGATTCGTGCAATGTTTTAGTTGTTTACATTTAATCACTTTTGCTCTAATCCTTTGCTGTCATATTTTATTTATGCTACTTTCCCTGCAAATCATATTTTATTTCCGTAACAAAAATTTGAATCAAATTAAATATATAAATTGATTTAAGTATATATGTTGAAATAATTATATAAAAACTTGAAATAAATATAAATTAAGTAAATTTTAATTAAATTAAATTTTAAATTGAATCTCTCTGTAATTTTTAGAATTTGAAAAGTTTTTTTTTTTACTTTGAAGCTATTGGTATTAATTTATAAAGAACGTTGATAGTAGTAATTGGCAAAGTTTCTGCTTGAAGATACTTTACTTCTAAATTAAAAAAATCGTCATTAAATGGTAGACATATAAAAGTTCCATTATTCCATTATTTCTCTGATGTGACCGCTATAAGTCGAATTAGCTCTTATGTAAATCCGCCTTTGGGGAATGCTGTTATATTAGATGTGCTTGTTGCACACCGGTGTCTGCGTAAATCCATGCTTATGAGGCATAATTTAAAAAAATAATCTCTAAACTAAACAGAGTTCATCCCTTTGCTTTTAGTTTATAGATTATTTTTTTTAATTATGCCTCCTAAACATATACCTAGGCAAATACACTGGTTGATCAGCAAGCACATCTAATGTAACAGCAATCCACAAGGACGGACGGATTTACATAGAGGCTAACAACAACCTCTACCGGTCATGTCAGAGAAATAATGGAATAATGACACGCGTCTATGTCTACCCTACAAGGACGATTTGGTTAGGTTTAGAGGTAAAGTATTTTCGAGCAGACACTTCGCCAATTACTACTATTCGATGTTCATTCTATATTAATACGAGCGGCCCCAAAGTAAAAAAAAACTTTACCTCCAATTCGTGAAATCAAGTCTTATTTGTCTTTTTAGGTAAAGGAAGAGCTAGAAAGGGATATTAAGTATAGGGTAAAGTATGCCTTTTGTGACATTTTATTGAAATATAATTATGTATAAAACAGAACGCTAACATATATTTGCATAAACAAAGAATATATATAGGGGGTACCTTTTCAATACCCTAAATATTTTCTTGAAAATCAACATAGAAAATTTCTGTTATTAAAGGCAGCTGTGTAACTCAAGATTTGCTAGTTTTTATGGACACAATTGTCGGAGCATTTTTTTCGTATTACATTTTGTTTCTACATATGGAATTATACAAAGTTTCTTATGCGTTCTCTTTCACTTATATTAAATTATGGTCTATTTCTATGTCTTTTTATGTTAAATTATATGTTAAAAGTAAGGTAAATATAAGAAAATTTTTAAGAAATGTAGCACAAGAAAAGGGATTCTTTTATATATGATTGATTTAAATCATTTTAATACGGAGTTTTTATTATTCATTTGTTTAGAGACTTAGGTTGAAATAGTATGCTACACAACCGGTAGATGGAGACACTAAACCCTATTGAGAATTACATCCATTATCGGCTGTGTAATTTAATCCATTATCGGCTGTGATTGCATGTAGTGGGGGAGCAAGGGCCGAAAATAAGCAAATGGCCAAATATAAAAGTTTTCTCTCCCTTTTGTCATTAAAAGTCATATTATTACAGTGATTTTGATCACAACAGTGGACGTTTACAATGAGCCGCCATCCCTCTGATATTTAGATTATTATTCTTTTTTATTTAAAAACAAATCAGTTCAATTTCTGCTTTCATGATCACGAAGAAGGAATGTTTTGAGACTAAATCTATTAATTGAAGACTATTACAACAGATGATTCTATTCAGTTTTTCAATTAATAAGAATTGAAGTGATAAATAACAAATAGTAGTATAAATGTTTGCATCGCACATTTTTTCTTCTAAAGTTTAATGGTCGAACGAAAATGTTTTCCATACCAATACAAATCATTTGTTTTGAATGACAAGTTGACAAGTTCAATGCATAAAAATATGAACTGATACATAATTTTTTTTAATACTCTAAAATTTGCTAAGCACACTAAGGAATATATAAGGAGTTTGCATTCATTGTGGACCATATCAGTCAAATATGAAAATGAAAAATTCGGTGGCTTTAGATAAGGGGGGTATTACATAACTTCTAACTGCATATAATTAAAACTTATACATTTATCATTATTTACAATGATTTAAACCTTAAAATTGCAATATGAAGCACCGAAAACGAATATACATTAACACGAGTGAGCTACACTAACATTACTGAATCTGATCCAAATTAAACTCAGATGACTCATATACGATCTGCTTTATTATAAAAACAGCCATTTTCGATAATTTTCTCCTTGTCATTATTATGTGGTGTCGTTTAACAGTCCGTCATGAAATGCTTGATTCGCCGATATGTGACCACACAACAAAGAAAAGCGGAAGAAACTGGAGTCACAGAGGACGATGTCAACGAAGTAAAACAAGCAGTAACAAGTTTCAGGAGTGAATTGTTCGACATCTTAAGAACAAATGGCATGAAAGGCGTTGTCAGTGCCTCCGAAGTTTGTAAGTTACAAGTATCTCATATTCATTTGTTAAATTAGTATCCTTTTTGGGTTTAGTTACACAAGAAGCAGAAAAAATAATAATGCAAATGTTCAAACCGATTCTAATAAACCTATTTTAGTTTGGAAATGAAACAACTAAACATGCAGAGATATTTTCCTTTTTTTTAAATAGAATTTATTTTTTCAAATTTTAGTAAGTACTGATGCGTTATATTTTTTTATTCTATAGTTAGTTGGAGAAACATATAACTATTAATGGCTCTTATATTTGTACCTTTACGATGCGCAAAAAGAACCATTTTTCGATTCCAACACTTTCTGTTGGAATCATCTCCCTTGGAAGTGATGTTCTACGACGAAATCTCAAGAAAAATATCACGTGACCTCTCATTCCCGACGGAATGAATCTTGCCGAGACTAAGCTAGCATCCTTGCTTCCAAAAATATGTGTAAATCTTCTGTAAAGTGTTCTAATAAGTGTAGCATTTATCTAAAATGTTTCTATATTACAAAAATGATATTGGACATTTTTTTTTTAAAAATCCCATACATCCCTGAGCACCAATCAGTAATTTGTTTTATTTAATGTTCATCTAAGTTAGTTCGTTTACAAAACTGTTCTACGAAAACTTCATGTTTTACTATCATTTGCGCACTACACGTCATCTTAATAACCTTTCTGTGTGATTTAATTAAACCAAAACGTACTCAAATTAACCATGAATATATCTTCTCCGCTTTCTTATCCTTTCAGTAAGCCGTAAAGAGCGCCTCAGGGAAAGAAGACTTCTGAAGGATTTCAACATCGATTTAGTAGAGACTGTTATGGAAGCGTTCATGAAGGATGTAGACCGCAAGAACAAATTCAGTCTAATTCGCCGCCTCACAACTGGCAAACGCGAAAATGCAAAGAAGAACTGGAACGCCATCGTGGGTGCAGCAAGGGCCAAGCAGAATCCCATAGGCAAGACAGCCATGCACAGTGGCAGCATTAAAGATCTCAGAGAGAAAGTATTGCAAGAACAGGAGCTACCACCGATGAGGGGAGCTAGAAGGTTTGCCCAAGCAGCCAGAAGGGTCGCACGTGAACAAGTCGCCAGAGACAAGTACGACGACGCCAGTTGTATAGCAGATATTGAGGAAGAAATCCCTGGCACATTCTCTTCTAATGTCACTCCTCGAAATTCAACAGCTCAGGAAACTGGGGAAACCAACCAGCTTCAAACACAGAGAAGACCATCGCAAGAATGTGCCATCATCAATGTGGAGTCTGTAGACAGTGTTCCAACTACGCCGAAACAATCTCGTAGCTCCAAAGTCCAAGGTTTGATTGCTAGTTTTGATGCAACCGAATCTCCACGCAGACATTCGGCCCCAGCTGGGGCGGATCCTTCATACCTTTCTAAAAGAAGAAATGCAAAACCTTTTGCTGAAGAGGATGACACAGTCGGATGGATCTAAATATAACTTAACTACTTAATTCCTTTCATGTAAGACTTTGTTAAAATTGAAGACTAGGTTTATTGTTTTGTATTTGGGGAATCATTTAAGCAAAAATATTTTCAATTTGAAAATTGGATTTGTAGAGAATTTTCATTTTTAAAAACGGTCTGATTAATGTCGTTATGAATTTGAAGCTGTGGATGGTTCGGTATCATCAATTTGAAGATTCAGTTAATTGAACATTTTCAATTTTGGGGAAATGTTGCTGAATACTTTCAGTCACAGATAAATGAGTTTAAAGAATCAGATGAAGATGTTCGAATTGAGTAATCTAAAAAAGAATATAAAACGAATATAAAAGTACATGTATACTAATTTTCTGACCGTTAAATTGAAATCCATTTTTTGTATGCTTCTTGGGGTTGTTTCTTGTGTGTTGGCCACATTTTTTATCTATAATAGTTTAAACTAATTTTATAGAGTCGGAAATTTTGCACTTTAGAATCTTATTCACCAAAGCCTTACAGCCCTAAAATTTTGTATTTAATTTTATGAGTATAGTATAAGTTATAATATAATATATATTGAACTTATTTAATTATATTTTTAAGTTTAATTATTCTGTTCAATTGCAGCAAAGAATGTTCTTGATAAAAACTATTAATTGCAATGCATCATTCATTGCATTTGTGTAAATGACCTTATGGAGATGTACATGATTACAAGATATGAAATGTAATTTTTATGCAAACTTATTATGGTCTGAAAAATCAGGATTCTTTAAGAAAATAATAATAAATTTAAGTGCATTTCTTAAAAATAATATTGATTTAGAATATTTCTTTTAATAATGATGAACATTTGCAAATCATTTCATAATTTGTTTTTCTTTAACATTGACTAAATAAAATCCTATTAAACAAAACTTTTCTTGTACCTTACTGAACTAAAGAAATTCTTCTAATGCTTTTCTACACCAGATAACACATAAATTATATTCAGAAATAAGCGCACAATTTTAATTAAACATAATTTTAATTAAAACACAGCTGTAACCTTATATAAAGTGCTTTAAATAAACACATTTTCTTTAAAAATAAAGCTGTAAAATGGAAGAAATTATCTTGCAATATGAAAATAAATGTTACGCATTTGATTTGTCTGTTAGATTCATGAATATTTCGAATTTGTCTATCCAGAAACGCATTTTTCTATTAAATCCTAATTCCACTTATTCCAATTCATCTTTTTTTTCAGACATTGAAATTCAAATATCAGTTGGGGGGGGAGGTTAGGTGGTGTTTTGTATTCCATTGGGATGTCGAAAGTTAATCCTTTAATACTTGCATTCGGGGTCGAGGATTTCCGCGCATTTAGGGGTCGCGTGGTGTGATTTTCATTAAAACGAGTTGGACCACAACCAGTCAGGATACGTCACCGCTTTGTCACATGCATTCGTCACTGGCAAAGATGGATGGAGATTGAATGGGAGAGTGACAGATATGGGACTGGTTATATCAGAGTAATGTGCAAAATAGCTAGTGAACTTGCAATTGCAATAATGAATTTGCTTATATTCGAAAACTTCCTAATAAATAATTCATGTGAATTTATTTATTATCCTTATTTAATTATTGCTTATTGTTTGCAAAAAGGATTGTGACAAATGAAACTTGGCAAATGTCGAAGTATATGAAAATATACTTTCGGACTTATGAATGTCCGAAGTATGTGTCTACTATAGACTTATACTTAGGAATACATATATAATTTATGCGCTGAGTGATCAAAATATTGTGACCACTGAGTCGTTTTAATTAAATAAGCTAACACGTTTAATTTTAACACGTTTTTTAATTAAATAAGCTATAACTTCACACTGTTTCCGCCAGAAGGAGAGAGGGGTTTATGTTTTTAAAAAAGGAAAGGTGCTGGCTTGCAACGTTAATAGAAGCGTTTTATTTGAACTGGTATGAGTAAAAAACGAGATTTGACGGACTTTGAGCATGGGATGGTTGCAGATGCTTACAGTCAGGAGTGGGCATCCGCAAACCTGGTGTATTCGTGAAATGTTCAAGCGCTGCTATAGTGAACGTGTTTGAAGCCTCGTCTGTTAACCAAAAACAATGGGACCAAACGTCCTCACTGTAGTCGTTATCGGCTACTGAATGCTCGAGCGGAAAGAAGATAGTCCAGATGTGTAAGGAACAACCAAAGAGCAGCATTGCGATAAATCAGCAGGTTTTAATCAAGCATCCTCTCAAAGGAGCTCTGAACGCATTACTGTCAGTGGCGGCTCGTGCACTACAGCAAGTACAGCTGAGCTGCACCTAATTTTATTAGTGTATTTTAAAACTAAAATTATATATTTTATTGATTTTCTTAAATGAAGATTATAATTGGAAATGAAGATGAAATTTCAACTCTAAGTAAAAAAAATCTCCGATAAATAACAAACCTGTTTCTGTAATGCACAAATTCAGGAGAGGAAAAAACTCCATTCAATCAAAACTGCAGCCAAAAATCGGAAGTTCGAAATCGGCTGCATCGTTTCCATGGCAACCTTACGTAGTATGACTTCTCCAACACGCTAAAATGGGAGGAAAACTAGTATGTCGAAGAATCTCTCCAAACGGAAAATAGTTTTCGATAAGTTTACACGTGTGTCTTGACTACTGTGTAGTTCAGCGTACGGTACATGGAATCGTATGGGATATGGGTATGGTTATATTATTTTGGTCACTCCGTGTAGCACACACAATGCTGTTTCAGTAAAATTAGCTTAACAATTATGATAATTGGTTTAATTTATATCGTATATGAAGCCGTCTAGTTTCAAAAGCAGATATATCCATTATGATAAATTTTACATGAGTCATTAAAAACGGTTGACAGCCACGTACTTTTGCATCTAAACGCATGACTTTGAATGTATTTTTAGACTGGATTCAGACAGTTTTGGTCAATACTGTTTTGCAATGTGGTGTAGTGCATTGAGAATTTGTGAAAAATATAAATTTAAAAAAAATTATTTTGCAAAACATGTGTGGATAAATCTGGTTTTGAATCTCATATGTGGACTAAATTTTATAACTTCTCATGTCCACTTTCCTAAATTTACGAAAAATAACTTTGATTCGTTCAATCTAAGGAAGTATTACTTCATAATTATTTGCCATAATTACATGGGTTATTGGCAAAGAACCGATTCCCTTTGCCGAGTTTTGTTATAGTTTTTAAAATTGCTTTAAAATCGGAAACTGCAAATGGATTATAGACAAGTATTAAAATTTTTGCTGCAATTATGCAAATCTTACGGAATTTCAAATTTATTAGATAAACTGGAATTATAGTTATTGATTAAATTTAGTTGGGCACAAAATTAACATATGGCTAAGATAAAGACTAAATTTTACCAAATAATAATCACACAATACTAATATGTCATCGCACAAAAAAATACACCTATTTGTTGTTTCAAATACTAAGCTAATAGAACTTTAACAAAAAACTCGAATAAATAAACATTGATTCGAAGTGCATTACAACCTTACAACTAGCCGAAAGTGTAGAATATAATCAGAACTAACAAACTTGTTGATTTGAGCAAACAATTTCGATCTTCAACTCGGAACTTTATGACAAAACCAATCACTGTTCAGTGCTCAAATCGCAGTCCAAAGCGTAATAAGTGACAGCTCCAGGACTGCATTGACGTCAGCATTCCTCATCCAACTCTAGCCGCTTTAGGTTTAACCACCCTGTATAATTTATGTTAGTCCAAAATTAATTTTTGTCCTTCCTCAGATCCTTGCCCTCCAATACATAGAAAAAGTTTCCAACAAAATAATGCTTCCATTGATAATGATATCCTCCCTCAATAGAAACGAGAGAGAGAAAAAATCCCATTGATGTATGCACTCTTAAACTGTATTTACACCTCCTGAAAAACTCGAAGAGTCACATAAAAGCCTTTAGGAGGACAAATGCCCATTCTCATGCAAATCATACTCACCCTGTCGCGAGCGCAGGGGCAAACACCAAGTATTTATACAATAATAATGCAAAGGGGGGTGCGTGTGACTTCATATTTCCATCACATATATCCCAAAAGTAAAAAATAAAAACCTAAACTTCTCATTTGAGTAATCGAAATTTTTACACGTAGCGAGATAGATTACTCCCTTTTTTTTTTAAATAAAGGAGGGGGGTTATAGCCAGCTACCAGAGGGGGGCCGGTGTTATTAAAATCTCAGTCTGGGTGACCTGTATTGTCTGCAGCATAAGGTCTGCGGGGAGGGGGACAACCCAGAAGCGGGTGGGACACGTGCAAAATCGTGCGGAGGGACTGATTTGAGTTTGGAAGGGATTTAGCAGGCATAACAAATGAGTTTGCGTGTAATCTCTGGTATTAGATGAAGTCGGTGACACGGTGGTCTTTCAGAGACTGAATTTATTTATTTACATTTTTTTGCGATGGAAAAAATGGTGACGCTTTTATTTTTAATGAATTCTCCACCTGCGTTATAAATCTATTAAAAGTTTGTTTGAAACTTGAGACAGTACACGGGGATTTTTGAGTGCCCCTGCTATAATAGAGTAATAATCGGGAGTGAGGGTGATTGACAGCTTTTCAGCGTTTTGGGGGTAGAGTTTTATAAAATGTTTAAGTTGTATTGAAAGAGGCAACAATGCCCTGTATTTGATATATGTATTGACATTTATCTGCTCTTTGGTGTAAGTATAGTCGAGGGATTTGCAAAGAGAAATGTTTTTTAAATAGTTTTTCAGGTGCTATGTGCTTACCGTCGCTGAGTAAATTTATCAAATGGAGCAGCAGCGGATATCAATCTAACTATATATTAGAAGTGCTCGCATACATTTTTCTAACTTTTATATTTAATTTTTCTTTTTAAATACAAATTTTTAACATATGATAATACTTAAACGATAAAATATTTTCAATTCAAAAGTTTAACACTCTGAAAAAAAGCTGAGCGACTTAAGTCGCTTAGGGATTTCAAGTTTTCCCGCATTACACATAAAATTTAAATTCATTAAACAAATAGAAATGTTTTTCAAATCTGAAACGTTGGGGTATTTCTTGGAAGCTATATCTATTAAAATATTAAAAATTAAAAAAATGTATGTACCATACATGCATTGGACATATAAAGTAAACTATATTGCAGAGAAAACAAGTTTAAAATTTTGCCCTTTTCTAACCGCTCAGAGGGTTTCAACTACATGTATTTTTGACATCACGCACATAATTCCCTACCCTTGCCTTTATACCAAGGGCAACCAACTTCCTTCATTCCACATAGGAAGAAACTCAAAAAACGACAACTTTTAACTTATTATTTTAATGTATTTAGATTACTTTAAAAAATTAAAGAAAACACCTTTAAGTGTTATTTATAGGAATGCTAAACATGCGAAAAGACTTTAAAAGCAAAAATTTCTATGTTCCGTCACTGTAAATCAGTAAGAAAACAAGTTATATGTAAGTAGAACCTTGATAGAGTTATGGGGGTCATTTTTTAAATACATTTTGCGATTCCTTTCAAACTAACTTGAGCCAGTCTCATTTACATAAATATTACGTCTGAGACTGCAAATGATGGTCATGGTCATGAGAGGTCACCATTTGTACAAAAGCGTGAGATACGAATAATTAGGAAATAGTGGATATTTATACTCTTCCTACATTGAGTTAGCAAAGTAGGTCTGAAAGGAAGTTATTAGCAACACACATCTCGTAAAGAAATTTAGGTGTTACCATGATGTAGATAATTTAGTTTTTTAATTATAATTACACAGTGACATTTTAAAGTCGCATAACACAACAAATTTGTTTTGTACGCTTTAATAAATTCGACCAAGTAAAATCAGGTAGGCACAGTTCCCACAGTTGGCACAGTTTATTGTTCGCTTTTGAATACTTTGTACAAATGCCTTCTCGGTCTGCTCCTTCTTGAGTCTTTTGTATGCTCTAGACCTCTCCGCAGTTATCATAGGTATAAACTTGTTATCATTTTGATCGTCTTGAACTGCTCTTTTAACATGTTTGAGTTTCCTATGCCGCAATTGAACTGTAGTGGGGAATTCGACAAATCGTCCCTTTGCATTCCATACAGTTTTCACTCAAATAGTAATTCTGAACTAGTCTAATGAAATTGTATATCTAGTTCTCTTCAATTTAAGCACGCTATGGTTTTGACCCGTCGATTAGAACTGAAGTTACAGCGGTTAAACCGGCCAGTATGCGCCTGAAATGTGACGCATTTCCTTCCTTCCACGCGATAAAAAAAGTCAGAGGAAGGAGTGGCTTAGAAGTTGATCGGGTTGACGCGTCCTTTTTCCATCTATACGATGGTAGGTCATTTATTGCCATAGGACCTCGAACTGACATTAAAGATTTATTCACGTTAAAAAGTTTGAATTTATGAAAAACATAGATTTAGAAATACCATTTCTATACTTTAAACTTTTATCTTTTTAGACAGCATATCTGCTTTAACGTTACAGTAAATTACGTAAGAACCTGTTAAATGTAAATATAACTAAGGAAAATCCGAATTATAAAACTTCTAAAATCTAGTTAACAAACACTTACACAAATATAACTTCCAATGAAATCTTTCTTTTTATTTCTAATTTCCATTTTTTCCAACAAAAAAAAGTCAGCATAAAAACTTCATCAAAGTTGTGATATTGAATGTTTTATGCAGGAAAACAACATTTTTTTTAAAGTTCTATTAAAGCTTAAAAAAATACTGCAGTTAATAAAGGTTCCTGTTACAAAGTCCTTTATAAAAAAAAATTGCAAAAAAAACTTCAATTTTCAAACATTGATATTATTGAGGTCCCCTAGTTTTAAACCCAGATAGATCCACATTTTTCTCAAAATTGGTTTTTTATATATATTTTTCACAAGTTCTTTGACCAAATGTGTCTGAATCCAGTCTAAAACTGCATTCAAAGTCATGGGTTTAGATCCAAAAGTACCAGGCTGTCATTTGTTTTTAGCGTCTGATGTAAAATTTATTAAAATGGATCTATCTGATTTTGAAATTAGGCTTCTCAAATGCAGATTTTAAGGTTTTATACAGGAAAATTAAAATCTTAAATTTTTTTTTTTAAATCCTCAAATTCGTTTTTTTAACCTTAAAAATAAACTTCAATTTGACAACTTTGATGCAATTTTTAGCGTTGATTTTTTGTTTCATTGATTATACCCAAACAAGTTTTTTCCTTCAAAAGAATTTTATGAAAGACAAAAAGCAAAACAAGGGGGGAAAACACTTGCAAAAATTAGTCACAATATTTCCAATATCTCAATGTTAACACACCGGAAACTTATTCAGCACGTCGCAGCGCTTTCACCTCCCCCAACTCTAAGGATGACAAACGACGATTGACCTGAAAAATAGTCACAAACAGTCCGGATCAGGGGGGGGAATGGGGGGTAAACGACGATCCAAAGAATAAGCTTGGGCCGGCACGTGCCCTATAGAAGGGCCTAGTTTTTGTGTCCAGGCCGCCTATAATCCGCTTATTCTCCTCCGCAAGCTTCTTCCGTCATCTCGCAATTGAGTGTATCTCGTGGCGTGAGAAAATGCGATGTATTGGGACACTTGTTATTTTCAATTAAGTATCCCTATGACGGGTATTGAATAATAGGGACATTTGTGTTCAGTTGGATAGCAATTCGATTTAGGGGGTGGCCCCAATTGCGTAATATAGAGCTTACTGGTATTAATCTGCTAGTCTCTTTCCGTACAAAAGGGGAATTGAAGGGGTGGGTGGAAGAACCAGACAGCTCCAATATTTTCTGATTTACACTTTTTCATTTATTCCTATAAAGAAAAAAAATCCTCTGTTGATTGATGCAAGAACCAGGCAGCTGTAAGCAATGGCTGTAGAGATACAAAGAAAAAGGAGCTGGACTGTTGTCTCATACGGTAGAAGAAACGTACAGCTCCCAGAGCTGTATTGTTTCTGCAGCGAATTAATTCAACGTTTGGTCGCTTGTTTGGATCGCTTTCCGTGTTGCATCAGCCAGTCGTTTGCCAAACTCAATTGTTGAATGTGTGTTGTTTGTTGAACCAGCTAAAATGTGTGTTACACATCCGAAATTTTATTAAACGGGTGCAATTCAGAACAAGACTTATATTTATATGTAGTTTATTAAGCAATCCTTAAATGAAATGAATATTTCTTGCTGTTAGACGTTCACAGTCGAATCGATGATTTCGGAGAAGTATCTATTAGAATTTTGTTGGTAAACCAGGCCACAGAATGACAGTGTTATGTGTAAAAAAACACACAACTCCATTTTTTTTTCAATAAAAGAAGTACAAATAAAAAGTTGAAAATGTAAAACCGGTCTGTGATAGAGGAAGGTGTTTTTAATGTTTTACCCTAATTTAATAAGTTTTTAAAAAAAATTAAGTATTTTTCATTCTTCCTGAACAATTTTGAAAGTGGTGCTCTCTGGTTGAAGGAGCTAAAGTTTTAAGACGGACATTTATTCTCGACTTGTTACATAGCTATCAGATTCGGAACTACTGGCATCAGTGGGTACATTGCACAATAGTCGATACTGGTAGCGCCATCTGTCGCTGGACACAACACTTTTATAAAATGAAACTGACACGTTTGGAACCCTGAGACAGAATAGGAAGGAAGTGTCAAGATATCTGCAAAAGAACAAACTAAAAAAAGGAGAATTGCTTGCATATCATCGAGGAAAAGTCTGCGTAATGAAGTGGAAAGACAAAAAAATCTCCTTATTGTCAACAATTCATAATATAAAAACGATAGACGTCCAAAGAAGGAACTCAACAAAAAAAATTCAAAAAGTAGTCAAAGATTATAATAATTCTGTGGATGGAGCTGACAGATTCGAACAACGTATAACAAGTTATCCAGTAATAAAAATAAGGGGGGAAATATTACTACAAAATATTTATGCATCTCCTAGACAGGACAATATGAAACTATTTTGTTATTAATTCAAAACAGGGGGTTTCAAAAAGGCATCTACAATTCAGACTAGGCATAATAGAATAAAGAATAAAAAAATACGGTATAGTGAAGCGCCAACAAGAACGTCTATATAATCGCCTTCACCATTATGTTTAGTGGGTAGACATTTTATTGGTGAAACCTCTACAGAAAAAAGAAAAGGCCAACAAGCGCCAGTTTATATTGTTCGAAGTTCGACAATAATTCTAAAAAAATACAAAAAGAGACGAGATTGCATTGAATGTTTTAAATATACCACACCCAGAAAAGTTAGTAAATAAATTTAATAAAAATGTCGTTTTTTGTATTTTGTAATATTATCTTTTAAAATTTAACAAAAATATATGCAGTTTTGGGTACCCTGAACGTAAAAAATTGGTCTGTTAAGTGTTTAAAAAAGTTCAATTTTGTCGAAAAGTAAAGGTTAACGAAGAGGTCTTTAAAAATAAGAAAAAAAAGGAAACAACTTTTCTATTTAAGTTTGTAGAATAAATTGTACACGCCAGTTACAGACTTGTACATTTAAACTAAAATAATTGCACTTATGTATTTGGTAAATATATGTTAATATTTTAACTAAGAATATATTTAATTTTTGATCTAGGATAGTGGTACTTTAATATATTCAAAAAAATTTGATGTTAATAGACAAGCTTACCCTTTTTAGATAATTTATAGATATTTTTTTTAAACTGTGTGGTTAAAAAGTAAGTTAATTTAATTCTATAATATCGTTAAATATAAATGCATCTGGTTTTGTGGAATACATAATATAAGGTGCACTAATGGTTCTTTCAGAATTTTCTCCTGCCCTTAGGTTGTGCGTATTTCGTCTAATGAATAGATATAGCCTATGAACAACATAATAACGTACTGCCAGAGGTGTTTTGTCTGAAAATGCGGTCGATAGTCAATATGACGTCATATTTCCAAGTTGACCGACATAGCAAATATTATTTTTTTTTGTCAATATAATTATTTTAATAATACTTTTAAGGCAATTAGTTCATTTACTTAGTAATCCAAATAATATAAAAATATAAAAGGTTGGTTGAAGAAAGTTATTAAATATTTTCCAATATCGTTATTAGTTTATAAGAACTAATTTCGCTTTACGTGGAAATAGTATATAATGTTATATATTTAAAATTCACTCTTAGGACACTTTTACGTGGAATTACCCATATATATATATATATATATATATATATATATATATATATATATATATATATATATGGGTAATTCCACGTAAAAGTGTCCTAAGAGTGAATTTTAATATATTTTTTTACAAAGTTGAAATTTTTATATAATATAGAAAAAATAATTGAATTTATTATATTTTGCATTAATATAAATTTTGCGCATATTGTGTGACAATGGTGCAAATTAAAAATGGTTGCTATGCAATGAAACTAAACTTGCTTACATTTGCATTATTTCTACTCCTTGATTCCTAATATAAGTTACATTTTCTGAATATTTTGAGTATGGGTTTTTAGAAATATAGTTAATGTACAATCAAAGTCCTTACTTTATAAAAATTTATCTTGATTTAATTATTGATTTAGAACCAAATGAAATATGTTTTTTTCAAATGTAGTGTAAGTCACAAAAAAAAAAAAGTTCTTATATTTTTTTTAAGATTGAGCCACAATTAAAAAAAATCAGTGATTTACTCCTCTATACTAATCTCTATCAGACTGCAGTTTTGATTTTTAAAAGAAGGACATTTTTTAGTGAATATTAAATAAATTAAAACTGTAGTGTAAGTCACAGCGTAGAGTAAGTCACAACTATATGCTGTGTTTGTAGAACAACAACGATTACAAAATGCACAGTAACAATATTTAAAAATAATATAATAAGTGATCTTATTTTTAAATATTGTTATTTATTATACTTTTCTTATTTAAACTGTAAATGGGGAAAAAGTAGCAAAATGAAAGATAGAGATTAGAGAAAGAAAAAAACAAATGGAATATTTCAAGCAGTTAAAGATAATTAATCTAGATAGCAAGAGGAAAGGTGTAAGAACGTGGAAATTACAATGAAAGTTGATCAAAGGGATTTTTAAAGCAATGAAGATGGAATAGATAAAAAAAAATACAGGTAAAAAAGAATTTCCGCAACCGCTTAAAATGAACCAAGCCCTTCTAATCCAAATTCAGAAGATTCTCCTAAGAAGGCCTATCAAAATTGTAGCTCATTTTTTAAGATATTGCAAGAGTCAAGAAAAGTCCACCTTAAAGCCCAAATAAATGTCAGGCCATTGTAAAGAAACTAGCACATCAGTTTACACCGGAGATAGGTCAACCTGCCTGCTCAACATTCAATAATTACTGCACTAAGCAATGAAATAAAATATTTGATAAAGATTTTTATGAAGAGGCATATAATACTCCTGTTATCAAGGATTTTGTTATGACAAAACTGAACAAAACTGGTAACTGAACAAAAAAATGAGAAGACCTAAGAAAAAGATAACAATCGAGAAGAACTTAAAAGTAGCAATAGGGTATAGGTTTATCAGTGCCTATACACAAAAAATATTTTGGGGGGTTGAAACACGAAATTTCCCAACTTAACGATTCAAAATTCTCAACCCTACTATTCGAAATTCCCAGCAGTGCTGAAAATTCCCAATTCCAACTTATCGACATTTTTTATGATTTTTTTATATATTTTTTAGGTAATATTAAACAGTTCTCTCACAAGCATTGATTTGTTGCACCCATATTTCAATGCAGTGTCCGTTCTGAGGTCAAATGTAAATATAATCTTACAAGTTGGGCAATTTTTAATCTTCCATAGCTTTCATTTGTTAATGATATTAATTTTCTTCAGGCATAAATTTGTACAATTCGGGGTTTTTGGAAGTTGAAATTCCCAACTTTCAGGGTTTCCAGATTATTGGGAGGGTCGGAGACCCCCCCCCCCCCCCCTTCCCCGTGCGACGGTACTGGGTTTCATTTGTAGGAATATGAAAAGTGAAAAATTTTGCTAGACAATTCATTTCTAAAGAAGGCTCTACAATAAAAGTGGAATTTTGCAATGCACAAGGAATTATTTTCATTAGCCAGAAAAAGCAGGTGCCGCAAATGCTGTAATTGTTGAAAAAAAAAATTTAAATGCCTGACTGAAACTTTGATTGTAAATTCTATTATATTTTTTCACATTATAATTTTTTAAGTTATGTAAAGTTATAATTTAATTTTATTTACCAGTGCTTATTGTGAGTGTAGTGTAAGTCACGTTTTCAGTTGTAGTGTAAGTCACACAGATTAATTTAAATTAAAATAATTTGAAAACACATCTAAAAATATATTTTTTACCTGATTAAACTTCAAACCCTATACAACGAAACTGGCATAACATAATTTTTTATATCAAAGCATGAGGAAGAAAACGTAAATTGAAATGATATCCAAAAAACCGTGTCCTTTTTTGTAGTGTAAGTCACACTGTGACATTTTTATTTTTAAAAATTAAATTTAAATAAAATGAAAAAAGTTTACATTGTCAAAAAATAGAACATATGTCTGGTATGTCTTTTGACATAAAAAGTTTTTTTAAATCACAAATTGCTTTTTTTAATTAAGCTTACAATGTGGTATAAATTGTCAAATGTAGTGTAAGTCACCCATATATACATATATATATTACCCATATATATATATATAGCATCACCCACTCTCAATGAAGTCAAAATATATTTATCTTCTTTATGTATATATATTTTCGCATCCATTCTTATAAGAAAAGACTGAATAAAAATAATAATGTTTTTCTTAACAAGATAGCTTGTAAAAGACTTTTTGTTATAGTCTGCAGTTACGATTCTCTCATAATAATATTCATTCATGAGATATAAGTTATTTTAATATTTTCCAATCACAGCATCACTTATAGTCTTACGAAATTAATCTGTTACTTAACTAAATTAGAAACATTTTATGTGTGTTTTTAAATAAAATTTCACGTAAAGAATTTATGGTTTTCACACTGTAAAAAAAAAACTTAAAAATGAGTACCGGAACATACCCGTTTTTCTTTGAGTACAATGAAGCTCATCGTAAATGAGCGATAACGTACTCAAATTCAAGTAATCGTACTTTCTCAAAAATGATCGCATGATTTAATATTGCTAATCTAAGCTTGTGTTCAAGTAATCTTAACAAAGCGACCTAACAAACTTAAAATAGCTGTTAAGCAGATGGAAGAAGTTCCACATTATCTGATGTCAATTGATTAAATGGAAACTGAGCTGGCTTGAGTATCTCGGTTTGATTCCCGGTAAGTTTTGGTTTTAATTGTTGATATTTATTTAAAGTGATTTATGAAGACAGCCTATGTAGGAAAGCTACTGCTCTTTTTATTCATTTTTGAGTACATGTCTTTTTCAAAAATAAATTCGGAGCTATGATAACCATCGACTGCACTCAAAATGAGTATATTTTACTTATTTTTGAGTACCTATTTTTAACAGTGCAGCTATGAAACATACAATCAAATAACGGATTCGCACTAACGACACTAAAACATTTAATTTAAGTAAATACTTGAGACCCACGGAACCCCTAACTTTTAATCCAGCTATACGAATTTAATCAACACCAGTCCAACACAAGGCAAATAGCGCTCTTCACCTCCTGTAGAGTGGTTGGATTTTCTTCTGTTCAACTCTCGCAGTAAACAACATGAGTGGATATTGCTGTAGACCAGGACATCCGACCAGCGTTTCCTGCATAAAAGATTTCGAACCTCTTCAGTTGCTGGGGCGTATGCCGTAGGAAGATCGTATTGTCCAGGCCACATGGTCCTAAGGAGTGGGCGTAAAGGAAATCATACGTTGCCTTTTATATATAACATGCGATCGATTTAGAATAAATCGGCACGCGCGCTACGGGATTAGTGTTGGTTCGAATAGTTATGAATGAAGAGCTTATTTTTCGATTGGATTTCGTAAATAGTGTTTGTTGCATTTTTTTTAAGGTGTTGATGATATTTCGATGAACTGGTAACAATTCATTAGAATCAGAATAGACATTTTTCCAAGGTCGTGGGTAGATAAAGGTAAGCCATCTGTCAATCGCAAAATATTGAAGTTTTAATTATTTTTAAAGAAAATATTTTAATATTTTGTTTTATTCTGAGAAATAGCTATATTTACTTTTTGCGTTCAAACATTCAAGATACTTTTGTTGCATTGATTGTGTTTGGATGTTTATGTATGTTTAATGACACTTTTGAAGAAAAAAAATATGTTTTTTTGGAGTATTAGTTAGAATATAGTTTTTAATCGAAGAATGAAAAATATTTATTTATCAACATGGGTGTCATTATTTTTATAAATTTTCTAAAGCATAATAAATTTCGAATGCATGCTCGTGTTTTTATGTAAAATAATACGAGTAAATTTCACAGCTTAAATTTTATCTGTAAATAATAAACTACACATGATTTATGAATTGTGTAAAGTCATTTGAATCGGTAAGAAGAATAGCAGTACAAGTTCAACTAAGTTCGATTGGATTAGTACTGTTTTACTTCTCAACGATTCCTTTATATTTAACGTTAGTAAATTAAAATAATTAATAATTTTTAAAGGCAGCAAATTTGGTCACTTTTTAAAAAATAACCCCACATATCAACACGTCTCTATACCAATTTTAAAAATACTACTCTAAAGAAAAAAATAATATGCAGTTTATTATATTATTTCCTGCGATTTTTCAAAATATTTTTAAATTTTCAAAATTTATTTAAAAAATTAAAAATATTTTAAATGTTTCAAAATTTTATACAAAGTATATTTTTATTTAACTACTTAGCAAGGGGTTACATTTAACAATTCATTATATTAAAGAATATTTAACACATCTTGTGTATCAAATGCGTTCGAGAACGAAAAATGATTTTTATCATCTAATTAAAGTAATTAGTTGATTGTTACGTTAAATACCAGGTAAAAGCAAAACCGAATATATGCAAATGTATTCAATATTTTTATTTTATTATATATTTTTAAAATACAGTTAATTTTGATGACAATAACTACCTAATGTACTTTTTTTAATATTAATGAAATACTGATTTTATACGACAGGTTTGATTACAATGGGGCCTCCATTTGTAGATGGGCTTCCGTTTATTTCAAGATATTAACAAGCCTTGAGGAGCCTACAATGAAACACCGAATTCAAAGAAGCATATTTAAAGATTACACGACAATATTTTAAAGTTTGTCAAAATATAAATGGTATATAACCATACTATATAATCTTGTACTACTAATAAAAAATCCTTTTTAAACGCATTAGCTCTGACCCTACACTTCACGAAAAGTTATAGTTCCTAAAACTTGCTGCATTCTTTCAGAAAATCCCACAAGTTAGTATTTTTTCCCAGAATCACAAGATCAAATCTCTCCTCAATTGAGACAAAATACCTGAGGCTGGGATACTAGCAGCCTCTTTAATTTTTCGAGTAACGGAACTGAGGTTGCCTAGATTTATGCTTTTATTCGTTAAGCGCGTGTGTATGGAACTGGTTTCGGGACATACATTCATGGGCATTTCGTCACAGCTGGAGTCAAAACTATACAGCATGTCACAGTCGATCTATTCATAAAATACCTCAAATCCCACTTAGCAAATGTCATATTAATGTCTCGAATGGCAGAGGGTAAGTGTCATATAGTACTCTGAAATGGAGAACTTCAGCTCCAGGTATTCAAAAAGGAAAATAATTTATTTTAGTACAAGCGATAATGCGTGACTTTTGCAGTCAGTTTTTTTACAATGAAATCGATTCTGGTACATTGAAGTGTCATTGTATTTCGCATAAACTAAAAAGTTTGTATCTCATTATAATGGAACCAAGTGTATATTTTAAGACGCATTGAATATTCTTCTAGTCTTCTGTATTTGTGGAATTTTTTTCACCAATGTTCGAATAACCTGTCAAACAATAACTTATTACAATAACAATAGATGCTGAGAAAAGTTTTGTTTTTACCAAATTCCAATTAAGTATTTGCTATAAGCTTCCATTTACTTTTGTGGGATAGATTGTCAAAACGGTATGAATATTTTTTAAAAATCCACCGCCTCACAACATAAATATGATGTTTAAAAACACATAAAACAATTTCATTATAAAAAAAAATCGTTTTTTTTTTTAGGGAAGCGTACGCTAGTTTTCTTCACTCCAGTTTTCATCATTTTGTACTCCTTCTCCCAAGTCACGCACTGTCACATTAGGCCTCTTCTCTCCCATGTCACACCACGATAAATATTTGCATTTTAAAATCAATCATTAAAACTTCTACTCTGTGAATTTCGACAACCATTATATTACAAAGATATTTCCATAAAAAGGTTGCTTATATCACACAATCATTGAGTCTCACATCACCCTGTTAGCATGGTACATCCACTGTGTGTTTAAATTGTGTCCAATTTCGATGCGATTTGTTTTAAATAGATCCTAATAAATCATATTATGTTTTTTTTTATAAATAATTTTAAAAATCGTTTTCTTATAAGGTTTAAAACTACTATCTCCCCTTAAACTATTAGAATGAAACATTTTCCTTACAAGTTTCTAAGTACTTTATCACGAGTATGACATCACAACACCCTTTTATTAACCTTTGTACTCGAAGAACATGTTTTATATTTATGTTCTTTTTATGGAACAGTTACATCTCGTTCCTGTTCATTTTAAAAAGCTGTTAATTAGCTTGTTATTTTTACGTTTAGGGCGGATAATTATAAAAATTAAAAAATTGTGCGTGAAGCTGAATACTAATCTTAGTATACCAAACATATATTTAGTAGTTTATGATATTTGTCAATGTTTAAACAAAACAAAAGTTGTGAGAGATTTCAATGTGACGAAAATTTTATATCACCAACATACTCGGTGCTTCTAGACGATAAAAATAACTTCTAATAAAGTTTGTGAAAGAATAACTTTTTAAGCTCAAGAATATAGTGTTCTCTTTCATTTTAAAGAACAGATAAAAAAATAACACGTCGTTCTTTTGGAGATTTAAAAGCGTGCAAAGGGAAAGGAGAAACTTCAATGTGATGAAAATTTTATATCACCAACATACTTGCTGCTTCTAGACGATAAAAATAACTTCTAATGAAGTTTGTGAAAGAATAACTTGTTAAGCTCAAGAAGTGTTCTCTTTCATTTTAAAGAACAGATTTTAAAAAATAACACGTCGTTCTTTTGGAGATTTAAAGGCGACATACGAGTGCAAAGGGTTAATAAAATATGTTAATACCCAAGGGATGTCATACTTTTAAATGGAGTTGTATAAAGAACAAGTTAATGAATGACACTCATTTTTTATGTTCAATAATATGAAGCTCTCGTTCAATTTGAAGAACATCTAACAAAAGAACAGATCGCTATTTTGATGACTGAGGGTCGCCACTCGAATCCAAAGGGCTAAATTTATTCTAAGGAAATCAAAATGGCTTAGACTTTTTTAATGAAAAACATCCAATTTCCACCAAACATCTCCTACTTCTTCAAATCACTTACTTGTTGAAAAGAAGTGGTTCCACAGTTGCCAAGGCAACCCTCCACTCCGTTATGAGGCTGGCAAACGTTGCCATTTCTGACGCGCGCCGTACTAGAGTAGATCCCGGGGTCGGATGAATAACTTTGAATTAACTTTGTCCCTAGACGCAATATGCTAGGACGGTTATCTCGACCGCTGGGTCCTAATAATATTAATCCGCCTTCACTTACTTAAGCACCCTGATAGCGGGTGGGATTTTTATTGGGTTCGCGGCACACGTTCGGTAACTTTAGGGGTGCCATCGGCCTAATGGATAAGGTTCCGATATTAGAGACATGACGTACGATTGTTATGAGTGTGCTACCAGATTTACCCAGGGCAGGAATTGTGGGCGGTTTTCATGAAATAGGCATTATCCTTTTGTAGTAAGTTGTAGGGACATTCGATTGGCACGTGGTGGGGAAATCGAAAATGAAAGGATGTAGCTATTGTTTCGATATATGTTTTTCACTATCAGGAACCCAGCAGAAAAAGTCAGCATAAAACCTTCATCAAAATTTTTAAATTGAAGGTTTTATGCAGGAAAACTGAAGTTTTTTTGAAGATCTGTAAAATTAAAGGTTTTTGTTTCAATGTCCTTCATAAAAACTGCAAAAAACCTTCATAAAATCCGGCAAAAAACCGTCAATTTTTAATCAAGAAGGGAAAATGCAGATATTTTAAAGGTTTTATGCAGGAAAATTAAAATCTTAGAAAAAACTGCAGTTTTTTGTTTCAATATCCTTTATAAAACCTTCAAAAAACTTCAATTTGACAATTTTAATGAAGGTTTCATGCTGACTTTTTTTGCTGGGAACTATTATTACGGGCAGTCGTGGTTTAGTTGGTTAGAAATAAGCAGTTTTAATCGTAGTTTAATATGTTAAAAATAGGCAGTTGTAATTTTAAATTGGGCAATAATTAAATCGGTGTTAGTAATATCCACTTTTGAATTGATTAAGGGAATTCGAATCTTTGATATTTTATTAAATTCTATTTTCAGAGTTATGTAAGACTGAAGTTAACGATTGCCAGTAATCAGGTTTTCCTGAATTAATTTGGTATAAACGATTTCACCGTATATTGAACATTATTTTATTTTAAATTTTCAAAATTGACCCAAATGCAAAAAAAACAAACTTTTCCTTTCTTATGGTAATTTATTTTTTAAAAATTGGCTTACAGATGAAGTGAAAAGTTGTGGATGTATAATTGAATCGAGTGCAAAACATGTAGAAAGTTTAGAATTAAAAAAATACTCTTTGTATAAATATTTTTAAAAAAATAATTATAAATCATAAAATTATTAAATGAAATTAAAATATTTCTTTAAAAATTAAAATATCTTGTGCTTTTCTTTTTGATTGTAGATTTTTAAATTTGTTATATCAATTAGGCAGTCATAAATTTCGTTTATATTAAGCCCTGTCATAAATTGCAGGAAATATGCTAATTCATGCTTTTTAATTTTTTTTAATTTGCAAGTTGTATTGAAGAATAAATTTTGTATTTTCCAAGAGTATACGTTATTTTGTTTATATTTTATGTCACATAGTGGCTTTAGTGCAACATAAAACCTCAATTGAGCAGATAAGCACAATTTAAATTTTTTTTAGTTAACAGGCTTCAGTGTATTAATAAAAGCGTTTTATGTTAGTACGTTTTTTCAATTATGCAAATATCAGAAATTTGAAATATAAGTTCACTTTCATTGAGATCTTTTCATTTTGATCTTGTATTCAAAAGTCCCAAAAAATTAAATCAATTTGCAATATTCTGGTATATTGCAAATCGTTTAATTAATTTAATATCCTTGATCTGAAATATTTTTAAAGTTTTATATTATGAAAGTTTACTTTATTTAAAGTAGTCAAAGATAGGTTTTCAGTATGATTAGTCTAATGTTGAAATTTATAGAATTTGGGAGGGGCTTTGTCTTTGTGCAGAAATAACGCCATGGTGTGTATGCAAAGTTTATTGATTTTGAAGTTTGTAACTGTTATATCGAATTACAAGATTGCTAATCAGTAAGCATTTTACAATATCAATAATCTTTTAAAGCATTGGCTGTTAGAAGAGGATATTTATCCCTCATTTTGTATGGGCCATTGGTCAAGAAGAGGATCCTTTTTTAAACTAAATCTCACTCACGTCAAACATACTTATTCGCGTAGGTTCAACTCAATGAAAAAATACCGAATTCCATAATTTTTCCAACAGCATTGTGACCCTTGGGAACCATTCCTTCAGCTATTTCGCTCGGCATATAATAAGCTACTGGTATTTGGAAAGATTTCTCTGCGGGTGTCTATGTATACAAACCTTTTCCAACCTGAATAGGTGCATTCTGTTGGGCACAGAGCGCTTAGAAAGTAGCTGGGCGATGTCAACAAGCGGCTGCACAATGACCTCTTCAGATGAAGAAGACCGCGACCGCTTTTCTTCAACCCAACACAAGGACTTATTGTTGGGGTGCTGAACCTTTCATCACCTATGGAATCATCCGACCTCCACAGGCCCACCGACCGAATTTTACGGACTAGTTTTAGAATCTTGCCATTGGAGAAAATGTTTTAATAACGCGCTGAAATAAAATATTTGAATTAATACCCGGAACCAAATATTTTAATCAAGACCGTGGATAAAATATTTCAGTCATCCACCCTGGATACATTTTCAGAATTATGTCTCAGAATGAAATATCTGTACCTCTGGGCCAAACTGGCCCCCAAGTCCAAATTTGGTGATTTTTGTTTTATTACAGATTGTGTCTTAAAAGTTCGTTTTCTATTGAATCATACATCAAAATTCACTCGAAACTTATTTTTAAGCCTTTAGCAAGAGCTATAAAACCCCAAAATTCAATGCTTTGCAATAAGAGTAGGATTCGGTGTTTGCCTTCTCTTGTAAATTTGCCCAAGTGTGACTTAGGCCCGTTTGGCTCTGAGGTACAGATATATGAAACGCATTCTGGGATAAAATATTTAAATAGGGTCCTAAAATTAAAGTATTGGAATCATATCCTGATATAAACTGTTTAGATAGTAAAAAAGGATAAATTATTGGAATTGGGACAAAATGTTTTTTTCTCTTGGACAAAATGTTTTCAGTTGAACAAAGTAATTTTTAATTTGAATAAAATGTTTGTTCAATTTAATTATATATTTTTTCGGGGGGGGGGGGGGGAGAGCGGAGGAGGGGCACGGATTAATATATTTGAATTGTTCCATTGAATAAAATATTTGAATTGTCTCTCTGGTCAAAATATATCAATCATACTTCCTAGTGAAAATATTGGAATTGGGTTCAGGGATAAAATATTTGAATAGGGATCTGAAATAAAATATTTTAAACACGACCAATATAGAATTATATTTAAATCGGTAACGTGATAAAGCATTAAAATAAAACTCCGGAACATAATATTCTGTATTTAATTCAAGTTCCTGGGAAAGTATTTGAATCAGGATACCGGACAAAAAAAAACATTTTAATTGTGCATAAAACTGATTATTTAATAGAACCTGCAGACAAAACTTGGCAATGGTAAACTTCTTAATGGCAGTTGAAAACTTCCCAGCAAATACTTTATCAACATATTCAACAACCAAACTAGAAAACGCGAGAGAACGAATATTATTCCATCGTTCCATTTGAATCAATATTTTTTCTGAGTCTTTCAAACTTCTTTAAAGGGGGTGTGGGCACCTCACCTGGGAAAAGAATGTTCCATAGTCGCGTGCTCAGCAGGTACCACAACCCCCCAAAGAAACACCCCCACCCTTCAGAAAACCCACCTTTCCCCCTGAACCATTCACCTGGGGAACAGTTCATAACCAAACCTGTACATATTTCAATACGTCTTTCAGAGGACTATGGGTTCGGAATAAAATGTTTCTGCATTGTTATGCGAGTTTCCGAACGGTATATCAACATGCCCTTCCATTATCCAGATTCCCAATGCTGAACACGTGCGGAATTCCTTGAAGCGATTCTCTGCGAAATTGGCGTGATTCCCCATTCTATCTGGGGTTTATGAAAGCTCTCAGCGAGCTGCTGGACAGAATGGAAGCATTATGTGGTTAATAAAGTGATCGTACAAATAGTTTGAGAATGGTTGGTGGGGAAAGGTAATAATGTAGATATTAGACTTAGGGTAAACGGCCTCGTTAAAGTTTTGCTAAGGAATTGAAAGCGGATTGTGTATGTGGTTGGGATATTTAGTGATTTATGCTGTTCCTCATTGCACTTAAACCATAATTAAATATTAAATACAGCAGATGGTTTATTGTCCGGTTGGGAAATATAAATGTTGCGTACAGCATTTTATTTGTAATCACGTAAAAATTCCTTAATTTGATCATTATTGGTTTCCGGATATTTCCGGATAGTCTGTCGAAGTTTAATAGTAAAATTTTTGACGAAACTTTTAGAAGAATATATATTTTAGTTTTCTAAACAAACATTTTTTTGTATGGACACTGAATTGACTTTTTATCATAATCTGAGTTTTAGTTTCAATTTCACCGAAACTTTCATCAATAAAACTTTTTAACTTTTCAGTACATTTAATAGATGTGCTTAATGTTGAAATACCCAAACGCAAGAATAGTTTTAAAGTTTCACCAACAAAAAAATATAATAAAGCGGTAGGTATTACGACACTTGAAAAGCACTTATCACCACTCTATACTCATTAGATTTTATGTGTTACAAAAATTAAATAAGTTAGCTCACTGATCGATTTTCGCAATTGTAAAGTGTAAAGTATTTTGCAATGTTTAGAGGTATATATATATATATATATATATATATATATATATATATAATATAAGACAAATACATTTTTTTTTGTAGTTTGTATCTTCGAATCTTTGAATTCCTAATTTTATCTTGTATTTATGTATATGTTTTCGCAGCAGATTTCGGGGAAAGCAGATTATATATATATATTGTAACCTGTTCAGTAAAATGTGCTCCTTGTGCTGCTGTATTTTAATATTGTGCTGCCTTGTGGTTTAACTTGTGGTTTTTATTGTGTTTTTCAATTAATTTTTGCATTTCTAACATGTTTAAAAATTGTTTCCATAGAATATTTATGTTTTGATCCTCTAAATCACCATCACTCCTCTAAACTTCCGATCAATGCCATAAAAATAAAATAATAAAACCGACAAAGGTTAAAACAATAACCGGGGGAATAAAGTGGTCAGTCATTTTGGAAATTTAAAACTGCTCAAATAGGTCAAATGGTTCAAAAGAAATTTAGTTTTCAGTTACCCCTTGGAAAATTTTAATTTTCGGAAATGATCCCTTTGCAATTCAATTGTCTGAAATGCTGCATGTAATTAAACTTTGAATGTAATAAAATATAAATAATATGTTTAATAGTTTCAAATAAAAGCACTAAATTTTATACAGTAACAATTTTTTTAAGCACATAGAATTCAACAGAACACATGAAGACTATTGTCGTGGATGATGATGATGAAACAAATTAGATTATTATTAATGGTGATGTTATTGCGATGTAGAATGAAACATAAATACTAATGACAATGATATAGTAAAAGGAAACAAAGTACTAATGATGATGATGCAGTAAAATGGAAATTTGTAGTTATGTTAGTTATGTTTTATGACGGTACGCAAAAAATTGAGGCAACTCACAACCCTGCATATTTTACTTATATAAAATCGCATGCATATTATAAAAGTATTCAGACCATATCACAATTATAAAGTGTATTTACGCGCGATTTACTTAGGTTCAGTGTAGGTAAAAAGCCAAAAAATTGCTTTACGAAATAAAGAAATTAAAATATGTTCATAACAAGTGTTCTAACATATATGTTTACATATTTCGTCTATTCTTGAAAATGATAAGAACAAAATTACAGTCACCATATAAAAACAATTAATTTTTGTTAATTAATTAAAAACATGTTACTGCAAGCTCTTTTTATACGATATGAGAAATTCCTTATAACCTATCAGATAAACTCTAGCATCAAATATGAAAATATTAAACATTAAAAAACTTTTTTTCGCTGTTTTACATGAAAAAGCATAAATAAGAATATTTGAATTAAAATAACAAAAATTCTAACGTAATACAATTCACAAAAACTGTACTTAATTAATTAAGAAAGCATATTTTAAGCAGTTAAAAGTTGCCTATCAAAATATGAATGTATAATTTACTTTCAAAGTATTTTAAGACTGCTACAAGAACAATCCTAGACGCTTCATTGTCCTACATAATTTCTTTTTTTCAAGGAAGTGTTCTTAATTAATTAAGAAAGTATATTTTAAGCAGTTAAAAGTTGCCTATTAAAATATGAATGTATACAATTTACATTCAAAGTATTGTGAGACTGCTACAAGAACAATCCAAGACGCTTCATTGTCCTACATAACTTCTTTTTTTCAAGGAAGGTTTTTAGTAGTACAGCATTAAACAGTAGTACTAGAGTAATACAATAAATCTAATGTACAGTAATTCTAATGTAATACAATTCACAAAAACTGTACTCAATTAATTAAGAAAGCATATTTTAAGCAGTTAAAAGTTGCCTATCAAAATCTGAATGTACAATTTACTTTCAAAGTATTTTAAGACTGCTACAACAACAATCCAAGACGCTTCATTGTCCTACATAATTTCTTTTTTTCAAGGAACTGTACTTAATTAATTAAGAAAGTATATTTTAAGCAGTTAAAAGTTGCCTATTAAAATATGAATATATACAATTTACTTTCAAAGTATTGTAAGACTGCTACAGAACAATGCAAGACGCTTCATTGTCCTACATAATTTCTTTTTTTTTCAAGGAACTGTACTTAATTAATTAAGAAAGTGTATTTTAAGCAGTTAAAAGTTGCCTATCAAAATACGAAAATTTACTTTCAAAGTATTGTAAGACTGCTACAAAAACAATCCAAGACGCTTCATTGTCCTACATAATTTCTTTGAACTATACTTAATTAATTAAGAAAGTATATTTTAAGCAGGTAAAAGTTACCTATCAAAATATAAATGTACAATTTACTTTCAAAGTATTGTAAGACTGCTACAAGAACAAACCCAGACGCTTCATTGTCCTACATAATTTCTTTTTTTCAAGGAACTGTACTTAATTAATTAAGAAAGTATATTTTAAGCAGTTAAAAGTTACCTATCAAAATATAAATGTACAATTTACTTTCAAAGTATTGTAAGACTGCTACAAGAACAATCCAAGACGCTTTATTGTCCTACATAATTTCTTTTTTTCAAGGAAGGTTTTTAACAGTAGTACAGCAATAAAAAAAATTACGAAAATCACCGTATACAAATAACGTCAATCAATCACACTACAACTCAGATACAACAATCAAGTTCCCGTACCTGAACAATATCCCACCAAAAGTCAATACTATACTAATCACATTCTTTATCGAGGGCACTCTTGTACTTATCCGGAAAAGTTGTCATAAAAGTTGGTGGGGCGGAACAAAAAAAAATACTCCCCATCCCTCGCGTGTCAAAGAAGATGCATCGCCCAATTATATCCTTCTTGTGTCCTTCCCGTCCCATAATGAAAAGAATCCCAGGGAAGAGACATTTCATCATTTCCGTCCCGAAAATGCGGGACGGGGACACGCGCGGGAAGGGGGGTGGGTGTGATGGACATCCGCACTCTCACGCCTTCCGTCCCGGGGTCGTAATGGACTGCGCCAGTAGCATCCCGGTCCCAGTTCCGGTGCCATCCACAATTATGACGCAGAGCTCGAATAGATGGACTTATTGACTGGTTGGGGAAGAAGTGGTAATTAGTAATATTATTTAGAGGGGGGTTAATTTTTAGATGTGAGGAATAGAAATCGTTTGCATTTGAAGGAGATCCTCAAACGTTAAACAAACCACCGAACTGTAGAAATAGGAATTTAGAAATGATAAACATGCCATCGTTTTTTTTTATTGCCCTACCATAATGAGAACGGCTTTTCAGAATCAAATACATTTTAAAGAAATAATGTTGGTGTGATATATATGTGGCTTGGAACAAAAAGACCAATGCCCTATTTTAATTCAATGAGACATTTGTCCTTCTTGTTCTTGACTACAGATATGTGTGAGTATCACCAAACTAAAAAATTAGCTGCAAAAATGTTCAATAAATTTCTGAAAATTATATGTGTGCTTTAAGCATACTAAATATCTTATGCACCAAATTGAAAGCTGCTGAATACCTGTAGGTTTTTTTAAAGGTAGAATGCTAAAATCTTCAGGCATGAAGGTATTTGTTCCAAAAATCTGTAGTTTCCATCAAAAATATAATAAAGATTTTTTATTGATTTTAATAGTTAGTTTCAATGTTAAAATAACCTAACTAAACGCTGCTCCATTTCCAACCAGCCTTTGTAAATATTTATTTTTTAATACTGCTGTGTGTTATTTATATTCCAGTTAGTAGAAATATGAACTATATATGTATTATAAATTCTGAATAATTAATTTAAGGCTGTCAAATGTCCCCATAGAGTATTCTTACATTTATAAATGTGTAAAATGACACTACATCAACATGATTTTAAATAGTATATTTTTTTGTAGAAAACTAATATTCTCAAGATACAAAATGAGAGGCTTTTTAAGTTATGAGCATAAGTATTTCCTACGACTTGGATAATTGTAATAAAATTACAATAACACTTAATTACAGTTTGCTATTATGGACCACATAAAGTAAACCCCTTATAGCTATAAAAATTTTAAATAATTTGCCGAAGACAAAATATAAAAAAAAATTGTAAACGTAAATGCAAAACTATCTAAGATAGGCGTACATCGTTGCATATTCTTGAAACTGATTATATACTTTACACAATGATTTCATATATTCATTTATAAAAATTTTGATTACAGATTCTGGTTAATGAAGAATGTTCAACTGGTAGCTTTACGGTTAAGGCTCTTTACAGTGATGCCTGCAGATGTGGGTTCAATTCCTTTTTACCCATTGTACTTATTTATCAGTGCATGTCTTTTTGAAAATTGAAACTTATATATTCGGAGCCATGATAAGCATCAAATGTATTCAAAAATGAGTACATTTTACTTATTTTTGAATATTTATTTTTAACAGAGCACTTTTAATAAATATCGAAAATTATGACCAAGACTTAACGGAATCGTTATTGCGTTCTAGAACACTAGTGATGATTTTCCGAAATTATATTAAAAGATCTTATCTACGGCGTTCAGTTAAAACAGAAGTTGTATTTTACCGTTAGAAAGGGGTCCACACAGTGCCTTATTTACCTACCGGTGCAAGCGATGGGCCTTGCCCGAAAAAGGAGCATCATATATCCGGTAATAATAATAAACATGTTTTAGTTCGTGCTGATGGGATGGTCATGCAAGGTAAAATACAGACACAAATCTGATATTTCACAATGCACATGAAGTGTTAAAGTACTTAGAACTCTACCTTCTTTTGAATTCAATGTGAACCGGAAGAAATAAAATAAAGAAAGTTTGTTGCTACAAAAGCTAAGCTACATCGCCCAACAATTTGTTGTTCTTTTATCTACGTAGGTCGCCACTTCCTAGCTCGGAAATGAAAATATATATAGCTTTCAAAGTTACTTTGATAATGCGTTAAATTAAGTAAAAGAGAAAATACAGGGTAGGCAAAAAATTGTAAGACGATGGTCATTGTTTGGCTGTTTAACTACACATAATAAACTATTCTTTTTTATATGCTTTAATTGCTTTGTTTGTGCTACAAAAGCTAAGCTACTTGTTGAAAATATAAGCGAAGTAGTTTGATAAAAATAATGTTTTATTATATCAATACAGCTTAATGTGATACAGCCAAGTAACGACCATTGCCCAACAATTTGTGACCTCCCAGTAGTATTTAAAAATACTACATATAAGGTTCTTTATAATATTCTTAAATATAAATTACTATTAAAATTTTTCATATTCAGATTTTGTATTTATTATTACAAAAAAAAGTTGACATAAAAACTTAATCAAACTTGTGAAATTGAAGGTTTGATGAAGGAAAAAAATAACTGCTTTTTTATTTTAATTTTTCTGCATAAAATCTTTAAATTATCCGGATTTTCCCCCTTCAATAATTTCAATGCTTCAAAATTGAAAGTTTTCTTGCAGGTTTTTTTAAGTTATTTTGTAGGTTTTACAAAGGAATTTTTTTTAAAAAATGCAGTTAATAAAGGTTGTTGTTTAAAAGTTTTAATAGAATTTCGAAATAACTTAAGTTTTCCTGCATAAACCTTCAATTTCAGAACATTGATAAAGTTTTTATGCTGACTATCTTGCTGGGATTGTTTAGTTTGTGTGTGTCTTCCAAGACATAGACATTTCTTAAACACTTCATTTTAAAAAAAATTCATGACCTTACATATCCATTGTCCCATTATAAAAAAAAAGTCGAAATGTGCAATATCAACAGTGTGCCTACAAAAACCACCCACTAAGGCTATCTCATCCGACACTGCTGATACAACCCTAAAGTACGCTTTCATTTTCTAGCTGCAACATATCAGCCGTCTTAGCAGCTTCTGGTTCCCATGGCGACAATATCCTCTCGGATTACCTACATTTCGAAAGTGCTCCTATTGATTTCCTTCGCACCCAAACAAGCTGCCATGAGGAGAGCTATTAGACGCGCCGCATGGGTTTGGAGAGCAGGGACTTATTTCAACACCCACACACTTTCTTAAAACTACGAGTTGCACTTTCAAGTGGGATAAGGTCTTACAATTGATTGATTTTCAATAGTTGTGTTACTTGGCTTAATGGTGAACATTTTATAAACTGATGTGAAGAATAGGATTGCAATAGCTGAGGCCTGTAATATGTTGACTGTATTTGCATTGATTTCTATAAGACCACGTTTCAATTTCTCTGCTATTGTTAATTGTATTCACCTTTGTTTGATTTTCCCTATTGTTTTTGTCACCACTTCCAAACAAATACACTACAAATTGCTTCAATTTTTTTGGGCGATGGTTGCATCACATTTAGCTGTATTGGCATAAAGAAAAAATATTTTTGCCTTACTATTTCTTTTATATTTTAAACAAGTAACTAAGCTTTAGTAGTTAAAGTATACAATAAAAAAAAAGGTTTATTATGTGTAGACACCCAAACAATGACTATCGCTCGACAATTTCTAGTGAGAACAAAATACAAGTATTAAGGATTGTGCGGTTTCTCTGAAAAAAGAACATTCTGTTAATTTGATAACTTTAGTAAGTTTTGTATATATGATGGCAATAAGATTCTTTGTAAATAGTATTGGGTGTCCACTAAAGTCCTTTCGCACTCCATTAACTTTTGAACGCCGACAGCTAGGTGTTTAGAATAGTAACGTGAGTTAGCTTGCCTATCACTTAAATTATACAGAATACATTACAATAATCCATTAAGAAGTAGTAGAACAGCATCGATTTAGTACGAAAAGACATCTTATGCACAAGAGTGAATGCTACTAATAGAACGCGTACAACGCTCATTTGTTTGTTCACGATTTCTCATACTGCTACTTACGAAAAGTGAAAGGGAAGGAAACATTTCGCCTTCTGCTCTCGGTAGATGTTAAAAGGGAGTTGGTGCAAGACAAACGAACGAGCATTGTACGCGTTCAATTTATAATATTCTTGTGTACGAAGTATATTTTCGTAATAAGTTAATGCTGCTCTACAACTTTGTAATTGACTATTTTCATGTATGCCGTATAATTTTAGAGATATGCGCGAAAACTCTATACTTTGCCGCAAGGGGTCGCTGTAAGCGGTCTTATCATACAGCTCATTGTCATTTTACTATACCTAGGCAATACTTTTATGACTATAACTTTCGATGTTCAAAGTTAAGCAGGTGAGAAATGAGTTTAGTGAAACAATAGATGCATATAGATACTGCATAGATCTGACACCGTGGATCTAGGTTCAAATCTTTGAGAACAATCCATATATATAGATTTGTGTTCGTCCTAGTTGGAAGCGACGCGGGCTCGCTAATTATGCACTCCCTTTAGTAGCCACCACTTCCATTTGCATGTTAGCAACAAATGCTACCATTTTGGCAAGTACCCACCAATTCGAATGCAAAACATTTGTAAATTTTAGGAGAGGATACCAGTGTCCTGACTTTTTCAAGATGTCAAATAAAGAAATGTCGAACGTAAATCGAAAAAATAATTATAATGTGTCAACAATATATTTATTCAGTTTATCTGATTTTTGTTTTGCTTAAAAAAAACCTTCTCGAAACTAAAGTTTAAAAAATCAACAATTAACGTAATAAAAAAATATTGTTTCAAATAAATATTTTGGTTGATTGATTTACATTTATAGAATTATAACTGTTTATATAATTGATTGAATTATAATTTATTGATTTATATTAATTGGACTATATTTGTTAATTTAATTGAGATGTTCTAAATTTAGCTATTCTAACAGGCAGTTATTATGACTTAATTAGGAAGTCATAAAGTAAAAGTGGGAAGTCACAAATTTGAAATGGGCAGTCGTAAAATTTAACAAATTAGAATTAAAAATTAAAATACATCCACAATTGCATTGATTAGGGAAATCTGTATATTTTTTATTTTCTAAACTCTTTAAACAAAAGTCGACGATTTCAATCCATTAAGTTCTATGTACATAAGATAGACTATTTAAGCATCTACTGAATACCACAAAATTTTGTGTTATTAAAGTTATTGAGTTTTGGTTATTAAAGGATTCTTTAATTAAATTGTTGCAGAAGTTTTTAGAAACAATATCTCATGGTTAAAGTGGATTGTTGATAATATAGAATTGTATACGGAATGATGAAAGGTTTAAAGAAAGCTAATATATATATATATATATATATATATATATATATATATACTTATTTTGGCATTTGAGATCGCATAGGGACAGTTGTAAATATTCTGGAATATTGGGCAGTCGCAAATTTTGATTAGAATATGTCCTGTTCAGAGCAAATCGAATTGAATGAAAACTAACAGAAAAACATAAAAGAGTTGCTAAAGAAATTTAAAAATTATATTTTGTCTAAGTAAAAGTTCAGGAATATCGCATGATATTAAAAGCATTAAATGTTTGAAATCAATTCATTGAGCTTCTTTGAAATGAAGTTTTCATTGTGCTTCTTTTTCTCTATTTGTAAAAATGTTTATGTACAAAAAAGGACAATAGGTCATTTGAAACAAGAAACATTCAAGTAATTAAGTTTAAATAACTTTGGATAAATTATTAATATGGTAAACAATAGTTAAATATTATATTTTTAGGGAAAAAATTATATTATAGAAAATTATATTGTGTCTCTTAATTTTTCTTAACATGGTTAATACGAATACTTTTCATAGAACCTTATTGTCATATTTCCAATCCTACTGAAATATCTTTTCAAAATAATATTTAGTTTATCACATGTTAAGAAGTAAGTTGATGACACAGATAATTAATATAATAGTATAATGAATATTTTGTTTCTTTGTAGGTGCTAATCCTTTTTAAATCTTTTGAATATTGGAAACTGCTATGAATAATCTTAGATATATGTCTTAAAAAATCTTACCTATATTTCAATTTCAATTATTATATTAATTTGATCACACTCTAACAAAGGCTAACAAAGTATACATTAAAATTGTCTGTATTTCCTCTTAACTTTTAGCAATATTCCGAGAAATATTATTTTTTAATATATGACACTTTAATATGAGTAAATAATAATAGGGAGAAATATTATAACACAAAATTTAATTAACCTCAATTACCACTAAAATGATTAATTGTACCACAATCGATCACCTCTTCTATAAACATCCGACACCGAACCCACCGGAAAATCAAAATTTAACAGCGAATCTCGCGTGAAACCGAAGTTACGCAGTGAAGCCAACACGTGCGTTTGAATCGGAAGCTTACCAGCTTGAATCCCCATCCCGACCGCGAATTTGAATGACAGCGAGTGCATGTCGGGAACCACCCCCTGACTGCCCAACACTGCAGGAACAGAGGTCGCGACGATTGGTGGGCAGGCCCCTGACCACGCCCACCAGCAGTCATGACCCAATAATTGGGGAGGGACAACAGCACGGTAATCGGGAGTTCACGCCTTCCCCGCCCCTCCCATCACGGTCCCACGGAATGGATCAGAAACTTCCCCAGTTTGCGTAAGTTCAGCGAAGGTGGCGGCAAGAATGATTCAGGCCCGGTCATAGCACCACGTGAATGGAGCAACTCAACGGGCTGGCGAAGCGAAACCTGCGTTTCATGGACATGGGGCATATGCACACTGGGATTGGGTTCCCTTTCAGTCAGGCCATGACCGTCCACCACAGGGGGCCGCAGGATGTCCAGTCGGACATGCTCAACCCCTTCATTGATTCTACTGGACATATGGGCAGCCTCAAACTGAGCCCTCAGCACAGCATGCACGGGGATGTGGTTCACCATTCCCAAGGTGCTCACCAATATCCTCAAACAAATGGATATGGGGTGTCCCATTCCCACCACCATCACCACTATTCCGCAAGGGATTTTCTACTGCGAAGGGACCATATCCCTTCCTTGCCTAACAACCTGACAGACCCATTGTCGGGTGGGTCCCAAACCCACCATGGAATGTTCTCGTCCCATAGCCATCACACGCAAGACCCGACCCCATCGTCCCATGTCTTATTCCCAAGTCTGGACCCTCACCACCACACGCACAACCACGGACAAATGCGATTATCGCTACCCAGCTCTGATGTGTACAGCAGGACTGAGACCTTCAATCACATGGGACCAAGGACAGAATCGCTAATGGGCGGGGGTTACGGCATGCCGCACATGGCAGTGTTCAGGTACATGAGACAACCCATCAAGCAAGAGCTCACTTGCCACTGGATAGACCAGGATCATCCCCATCCGAGGAAGCCATGCAACAAGACGTTCAATTCCATGCACGAAATTGTTTCGCATATTACGGTAGAGCATGTGGGTGGGCCTGAGTGTACGAACCATGCGTGTTTCTGGGAAGAGTGTCCTAGGAACTCCAGGCCGTTCAAAGCGAAGTACAAACTAGTGAATCATATTCGAGTGCACACAGGAGAAAAGCCGTTCCCGTGTCCGTTTCCTGGATGTGGAAAAGTGTTTGCACGTAGTGAGAACTTAAAGATTCATAAAAGAACTCATACAGGTATGTACACTTGAAATACATACCAACCTATAGCAGTATATTTAAGTTGTTATATATTTTAAATATTAAAGATTTTAAATTTAATTATCGTATATACTTCACATATCAATTATATATACTAACGGTTATACATTAATCTTTCTACTGTATAGTTTTACTTGCATGTATAAAATTTAAATTTTATTTAATTATACCATTTACATTCATCGAAAAGTTACGATTTTAGTTTAATTTTTTTATGAGGGTTTTAAAATTAATATGTTGTATTTGCTCAGTAGTTTAGAGATAAGTGACATACAAAATATGCATTGATAAACTTAAATTCTGTTTGCATGATACATAAAAAGCAATAATGCCACCAAGTCCATTCCAAAGAAGCAATTCGCACTTAAATTTCAAAACAAGTTAAGTAATTACATTTACCTTAAAGAAATTCATTTCCATTATTAATATCAAAGTTAAGGTAAGAAAATAATTATAATTTTTAAGTCTATCCAAAAGGATTATTTTGATACAATGGTAAGTATAATTTACCTCTAAAATACCTCTGAATTTGTTTTTTGAATAAGTAACTGAAAGACATCCTTTAGAGAAAATATGTAGCCAACAATTTCAAGTTCATAGATGTGTGTTTTATCATAAAGGATAATACATTCAATCCCTCTCTCAAGTTAATCCGCACAGTTATTGGAATGTACCGTCATCTTCTGGGTGAGTTATTTACTGATAATAATCCAAGTGATTTTTAAAAAAAAGTATTGTTTATTGACCACTTACGAAAATATATTTTTAATCAATACATTTGAAATGCTTAGATATTGCCTTCAGATGCTTATTTAGTATTATTTCTATTATTGATAAGCGATTTTAATTAATTTCTTATTTTGTGATACGTTAATTATCATATAGACTCATTTAATTAGGGAATATAATAAAACACTTTTTAATGCACTCAATTAAATCTTGAATCATTTACAAAAAAATGTGTCTTAATATATATAAAACCTTTTTTCCCTTGCTATTTGTTGAGCGTGTATTATTCTCATATCCTGGAAGAGACTACTAAACATAATATTTGTTCACCGATAAAAAATCTTTAAACATAACTAGTATAATATTTGAACCTTTTGTCATAGATTTTGTCTAATTATATAAAAACAATAAAAAATAATAACTTAAATGTCTTTAAATATGTTGCTACATACATATATACATGTTACATACAAAGTTTAAAATGTAATAAATAATAAAAAAATCAATTTGCTTAAACTTTATATTTATTAAATTCAACCATATAAGCTGAGAGTACGACATCTAAACATTATATGTCAAAATAAATATAACTATTAATCTAGATAAAGGATAATGTCTACTAATGATTTTTCATTCAAAACCTTATTTACAGTAATAATCAATTGCATCTCACAATCCACGCAACAACCCATTAGTAGTTAGTTTTTGTGTTTGCAAATTGTTAAAAGAAAATGTCCCCTAAATGCAATGTTATTAAATTTTTCAAAGCCCTGTTACTAATTTATTAATATGAGAACACATATACCAACCTAATCGTACCAATAATCTATATTTTATTGACTACTGATAATTGAACTTATATTTTATTGACTATTGATAATTGAATTTATAATTTATTGACTATTATCTTCTTATTTATTGTTTTGATATTTAAGTCAAAAAAATTATACACGATTCTTACAGAAATACTTTTTACTTTTCATGAAAGTAAATATATAGGTAATATTGTAATATAAGACATTGCACTATATTGCTCAGTAAATAGCAAATAATCAATACATAGAGGTGTTTGAATGTAAAATATACTTGTCAAAAGTTATTAGTTATGGTTTACACTTGAAAATTGATAAGTCGCATTTATTGTGAATTTTTTTTAGTAAAATATCTACATCTTTAACATCATAATATGATATCAGGTTAGCAGTACGATCATATTAAAATTAATGCTTTTTAAAATATCGATAACTTTTATTTATAATATATAATTACCACAGTTTCTGACAATCATTATTTAAAAAAAAAACCTCACAAATAATACATTTTATCAAATCGAAACAATTTGGCGTTCTTTTAAAAATTGAAAAAATTATTTTCAAATATATTTTCAGAATTTTTTTTTTTAATTATAAAATTCTTTTTTAAATTTTTTTCTACTTTGAGAAAGTGCTTTTCTGTAAAATTGCAGTTTTTACATTAAGCATAAGTACTATTGATAAATCACGAAACGCGCTTTATTTTAAAATTTCACTTAATTTATACCTTGTTTATTTATAATTAAGTATCAAAGCTTAATTTAATTCCTTTTCAAATCTTAAAAGACTATCCCATTAACTAATATACTTCACTATAACTTATATTCTAAAATACATAATTATTTATTTTTTCTAAATGGTAAAGTAAAATTTTAGGAATTGAAAAAATAAGATTTTAATAATTATACAAAAAGAGGGGAGGGTCATACCTTTACAGAAAGTTTGAGAATTACTCTGCTGATAAAATACATTTATTAACTTTCTAGCCAAATTTTTTAGATAAAACTCTAAGGGTTTTTGACACACTTGGATAATATTTTATTAAACAATATCATGCTTAATTGTGTGTAATCGTAACCCTGTTGCGGGGGGGGGGGGGGGGGGGGAACTATCCTATTTGCACGGCTATTAAGATTCGTCATTCACAAATATTTTTCGCTTTGTAAAATCCGCTTATTTCAACAGTCGATATAACTTTAGCATAAAAAATGAAACAAATAAGCGGGAGGGGTATAATAAAAATTGGGACGGTTTATTACATATTGCATATTGAAAGTTATAAAAACTACAATTATATAATACATTGATATGTCTGTTTTAATTGAAGAGCTATTACCTAATGTTAATTACCAATAATGGGGGAGGGGGATTACATACAAAAGGTCTTTAATATTAAGTTCAGAACAACGAAATTGTTGTGTAGAGAAGTAGAGAACCATCTTAATACAAAAGATTGCGCACTAAATGAAAACATTATATTCAACAAGCGAATGCTATTCTATGTTGGACAATAAATTGAAAAATATCTAAACACTTTCTCCACGAAAGTAAAAAAAAAAAACCTTCACAGTAATCGTAATTACCAATCACAGAATCTCCTAATAATTATTGTAATATTATTTTACCAATTAGTACAAATTAATATAAAAATGCTACCTTCATTAATCGGGCACTCGTTATTTCCACTAAAAGTAGTTATTATTGATTTGCAGTAAATATTATAGTAATGCTACCTTAATTAAATAGCAGCTAATAATAAATATTTTAATACAATATTTGAGAAACAATAATTCATATTGTAGTAATTCTTAGGTAATTGGGATAAAATATACTGAATTTATTGATATTTATTTTTTCTTTAGAATGCGTAAGGGTACTCTATCTTTTCTTTCGTCCCCTCTTTCTCACTTTCTATCTTCTCTCTCACTCATGCAAAAAAAATTCATAGAATTTTGTACATCAATCAACGCATGACTTTTGCACTATTAAACTCGGTATATCTTCCATGCCCTTTTCTATTTGAGTAGCAAACATTCAAAACGTGTTTTATCCAAAAATATTTAAAAATGAAATTATTACATCATTGAGTTTTCTTAGAACTAACCTATTTTATTCATCCAAAACACATTTTGTTCCATTGGAATTAATTTGCAAAGATTAGAATTGCTATAAGAGTTCATGCATTTAGGAAAAGTTACCAACGAATCACTTGAATGAGACTAAACACGTTTTCCATGTTTGTTTCCTCTTTTTTAAACATGAATTTTAATTGTAAATCCTTTTCTTAAGGAAATTGCAATATCAGATTTTCTGTCTTGTACATTCACAAGTAGATTTTAAAAAATTAGAAATGTTTTCTTTCTTTTTAAATTTTATCAATCCGTATTAGTTTAGATTGATTTCAAAAATCCAATAATCGGTTTTAAAATTCATTTCAATTTAATTTTTTCGTTTTATTTTTTACTAATGATTGAAAATAGATTTTGGTGTTAAATAACTAAAAACATATTCAAATATATTTTCGTCTTCTATTGAAAAATATTTTTTTTGTTTCGTATAATTGATTTTATTATTGTATTCACTGTTTCACTGTTTATTTCATTACTTAATTCAGCAAAAAAACTCACTTTTGTCCACTTGTATCAAGCGAGATTTTCTATTTTTTCCTTAAAGAACTATTTCATTTAAGGTACCGTTAATTTATTACGTCCCAATCCTTTTTGAAAGTAGGGGGTCTATCATGCATGACTATGACGTGACATGGGGAAGGGAGAACTCAGAGTTTGCGCGACGTACCAAAATTAAGAAGAAAAATGCCTCTGTCGCATAATTTAGTATTTGTTATTCTTTCTTCATAGAATTTAGGATCTTTCAGGCATGTTTAGTAAAATACCAAGATATGAAATCACAGATGTATTGGATAAGAAATTTGATACATACCAAATATAAAATTGTAGACTTTACTAAAGTTAATCCAGCACTTTATTTACGTTGAAAAATATAGAAACTGTAAAAATGCTCACAATTAAATAAACAATCATAATAATTTTCTAAATAGTTTAGATAAAAAAATTACTAAATGAGAAATTTATTATTGAAAATTATAGTTCAAAAACTGGCTTTGTCCAAGTCAGATGTCAGCTGTTTTCTAGAAATCTAGGATTATCATTAATTTAGTTAAATGACATTATGGAACGGAACTTTGAAATTATTTGCATTCTTTTTAGCATTTTGTTTCCAATTTACATTGGTTTCTTAATGGATTTTACATCTTCATTATTTTTAAGCAATCAGTAGAAATGGTGCAATGATGCCATTTTTGAAACCTCTTTGGTCACCCCCAAATATGCTTATAAAAATAAACAATTTTCAGAAAATGAGTCAAATTAGTCCCTTTTGTTTAAAATCATTTGTAATTAACCTATATTGTAATATGATGGTTATTATTAATGATTAATAAATATAGTGCAATATATTAATAAATATATTATTTGCATTCTTTTTAGCATTTTGTTTTCCAATTTACATTGGTTTCTTAATGGATTTTACATCTTCATTATTTTTAAACAATCAGTAGAAATGGTGCAATGAGGCCGTTTTTGAAACCTCTTTGGTCACCCCCAAATATGCTTATAAAAATAAACAATTTTCAGAAAATGAGTCAAATTAGTCCCTTTTGTTTAAAATCATTTGTAATTAACCTATATTGTAATATGATGGTTATTATTAATGATTAATAAATATAGTGCAATATATTAATAAATATATTATTTGCATTCTTTTTAGCATTTTGTTTTCCAATTTACATTGGTTTCTTAATGGATTTTACATCTTCATTATTTTTAAACAATCAGTAGAAAAGGTGCAATGAGGCCATTTTTGAAACCTCTTTGGTCACCCCCAAATATGCTTATAAAAATAAAAAAAATCAGAAAATGAGTAAAATTAGACCCTTTTGTTTAAAATCATTTTAATTAACCTATATTGTAATATGATGGTTATTATTAAACATTAATAAAGATAGTCTTACAATTGTAATAATTATATAATAACCTTGTTAACTTTGAAAATTAATAATTAACAAACCATTGAAATGCGACTTTTTTGTATCTAGTATGAAGTACATTAATAATTAGTACTGATTTACCAAGATAAAAAAAAAATTTGTATACTAATTAATACCATTTATAAAGTATTTCAATATTAATTACAATGCAACAATAACTATTAATCTAACATTATCTTTACTTATTGAAATAAAATATTATTAATATTTATTAACTATTACTGGTTAACTAAAACCATACCATATTAGTTATTAAAAATTAGTTGAGATATTACAATATTTCGAATATTGCAGAAATGACACCCTTCCCCACCCCCCTAAAAACATTATGCGTATTCTAATGCAAGGGGCAGTAGAGTTAATAAAATGATTATATGATATTGGTTAAACAACAAGATAAACAGCAAAGTTGGTTTATTAGAAGTTGATTTTTTTTGTAATTGTAGTTTTTTTTTTCTTCTTTTGAATTTTAATTGGTTTCACAATCGTCTACTAAAACCGTTGTTTGCATAATCAACGTCTACTGCACTCCTTTTATGTGTTAAAAAAGGCTCTAACGTCAGTTTTAGGAATCTTTTGTGTGGGTTCTTCTTGAAATAATAAAGCTTACGGTCGCTAAATTAAATACCATTCAATTTCAAACTTCACTTTATTTTTATAATTTTTAAGTCTACAATTCTTTTAAGAGTTTTGGAATTAAAATCAATTTGAATAAAAGAGTGTGCACGGCAAAATTGACATTGTATAGTTTAACCAAATAGAAGCATAGATTTTTTTTCAATTTAATTCCTAAAGAATGCTTCTCGACTTTTGTGTTTATGTTAATCAATCTCAGACAAATCCTCAAACGTTTACTATTGTCTTCTTGAAAAATAATAAATTAAAAGATTTTTGTTTTCCCAAAAGCATTGATATTGCATTTAAAACGCCTTAATTCATGTTTAAGGTATTTTAAATAAAGCGGTTAAATAAAACAAGTCGACAGAAATTCTCAAGTTCGGAAATAATTTAAATAAATTAAAAGTATTGCATTTAGTCGAAAATTGTTCGATGCGTGTGCTGAAATAGGATGTAGTGTAGATTTATAGTTTAACAAGAAATAAACTGATATCAGTATTTTTTTAAACATAAAGTCTTCATCGAAAATTTAACAAAAGGTAAAAATAGTATTTCTGCCGCATCCAGTGTAGATGAAGAGCCTTCTTATTTCTGAAATCGAACCTCCACATGTCTAGAATACAGTTGTACACGAATAGTATACGAATAGTGAGTTATTATTATTCATTATATTCAATTATATAGTTATTATTCAAATATAACCTTTGTGGTTATGTTGCATTTCCAGAATCCGAAAAAATTAAACTTTTTAAATAGCAGAATAAAAAAAAAATCATGTAACCTAATAAAAGTGACAGGTCGTTTTTATATTTGAAAATAAAGTACAAGTAAATTAATAATTAATAACGAATTGTTTGTAATTGTATATTTCAGCAGTTCCTAATTTGATTTAAGTCACGGACCTACTAACAAAAACTAAAATTTTGAGCATGAAAATGAAGGAAAGAAAAAAATTATTAAATTAATTTTATAATTTCTTTCAATTTAACACAGCTTTTACTAAGAATATGGGCACTCATTTTTACACAATAAATACATAGAACAGATAACACCACAATCAGAAGTTTAATTAAATTTTCTATCTTGTACATTTAACACTCATTTAAACTCATAAAAACATTGTAATAGAAATTCATATAAATATTCTTCTTTGTGACCCCGCGGATCATCTTTATGGGAACTACTGGTATTTTTACCCTGTAGAAATTAACTGAGATTTTATTTAAAAAACCATATTTGTGAAGAAAAAAATTTAACTCGGCTAAAATATATATTTTACAAAAGTGGCGGTATAAAAACAATAATAAAAAGATAGTAAATACATTTAAGTAAAATATATTCTATATACAATTGAATCATTAGGTTTGAGAAAGAATAAAGACAAACAAAATAAAAATAAAACTTTTTTTTGTTGAACACAAACGTTTGACTCCTTATAACACACATAAGAGATAAAATTAAACGATAATTAATTTTCGATGGATTCCACAGTACATTATTTAGCTTCGACAGCAATATTTTAAGCTTTTCTTTGAATCTTATTAAAACTATAGAAAAGTTTACAGAAACGTACTAAGTATTTGTTGTAGCGAGCAAAACAAGTTTATTAAAATGGCTGCTGTCTTCTGATATTAACTTTCAATACCTGTTAAATACCATTGACAGTGGTAACCCTGGAGAGAGAGATTGGAGAGGGGAAGGGGGGAGGTTACCAGTGGCACCGAAACCGGTATGGCAACTTATACTTACTGTTAGCCAATTAATTTATTAAAAATATTCTGTAAAATATGCTAAAATAGCAAAACGTCAGGTTTTTTTATACCTCTGAAATACAGGTTCCGGTATCACTGGGCCTAACCCTCCTCTCCAACTGAGGAAGTTGTATTGTTAGTTTTTGTAAAAGCAAGCGTTTTAGAAATTATTGCAATTTGTTTCAGTTATCATAATCTTCCAATATCTCGGAACTCGAATAATTTACATTTGATTCTTATCCAAAACGAGTTTGTTCGTAAAAATAATTCGTTTTAGTTAATGAACATTCAATTATATACGAATAATAATAAAGTAACATATTTACACTAGATTTCTCAAGAAAGTTTAGATCATAAACTTTACTACAAATTTTCAGTAAAAGCTGTACAATATAACCTTTTGTTTAAAATTGAGCTATTTTTCAGGTTAAACTTCTTAAAAGCACTGTATGCAAAAAAAACAACATAATTTTCTAAATTATCTACCCCCCCCCCCCCTCTTCTCTCTGAGCCATAAATAAGTTCTGAAGTGCCCCTAACACTGTTGATTTCTCCTGGTGTCGTTCTATTTGCAACTATGATCAAAGTAGTACCAGTTGCGCCTGTGCTTTGAGGATGATTTTATTGAAAGAAGAAAATTAGAAAATCGGGTTCCCTTCCCAACTGCGGCGATTAAAGGGTTGCCGTATGGAAGTAATTCATTTTTTATAAGTTAAATTTATGCAGTTTTCTGCAATATACCACGATTAAACTTTTTTTTAAATAATAGAGCTGATTTCATCGCATTGGACCGCTTTCTTATAAATACATTTTAAATCAAAACAGAAACTAATTTAGGACTGCAAATAAAATAATGTGATCTACATTTCCAGCCTAACAAAGTGGACGATAAAAAGCTAATCGGGAAAACCACTGGCGTTTAGTGAGGACGGCATGACCACTTTTTGTATAGAGGTTAGAGACAGGTGTTCTAGATGCTTTTCTTGCTTTCCAATCACCCCAAAAGTTCGGGCTAAACTGACACTACTCTTATCATGGGCGCAAATAGAACACATTTGTTTTTCCACTATCCTATAAAGTATAGATTTTGTAGTTAGTTTATCCGGTTTTCAGATACAAAGTTATATAATACTATAAAGGAATTAAATATAGAATAAATTATAAAAAATTTAACATTTAGAATATAACATTGTAATCTCTCTCTCTCACACTGTAGTCTTTTGAATTTCACTCCTATTTATGCATCTTCATAAGGCGTTATAAAAACCTGAAACTATGCTGGATATTTGTTTTATCTTCGAATTAATATTTTCTGGCTGTAAACCAAATAAATTCTTCCATTAATGAAGACAAATTGCAAGACTATAAATCACGTCAACATTTCTAAAGCTACTCATTACACGCAATTTCGCTAATAGTTTCACGTCATATTTGTAATGCTTCGTGAAGCCTCATCCCAAAGGCAAAACTTCAAGTCGCAGCCTCAGGCAAATTTATAACTCCTGAACAAAACTCGGAATATTATATCGATGCGGCATCGGAAGGACAGTGATACTATCTTGAAAGAAAGGAGTATATCTGATGCGATCGAATATTGAAAGTGTTTCTAGTATGAGAAGGAAATAAAGTTGAAAGTTAAGCAAGTTAAGTTTTTTTTTTTTCAGTGAGGATTTCAGTGGGGGTCATCTAAAAATTGAAAACAGCTTGAAATACTTATTGGTTTGTGCTAGTGCAATATCTATGTAGGGGATTATTTTTGTTATTTAAAGGAAAGTGGATGTTGGTGTGTTTTAAGATAATGCTGTAGTTACGCATCTTTGTTCTATTGTTTCTATTTCTTATATACTATTGGGTGGGGTCAAAATTGTGTAGAAACTTTATGTTCTACTAATTATAATAGTGGGGGGGGGTAGAGAGAGCTAGGAGTATTTGTAACATATGTTTGGTTAGACTATTCCTCCCCCCCGCCCCCCCGCATTGGAAGTACAATTTACTTTGTCTTATGATTATAGTACAAATGTACAAAAGGCATATAATAATTTTCTGTAAATAACTGTACGTAAATTATATTTATCAAGTGATCGCACAATTGAAAAACGTGATTTTTTTTAAAATTAAGTTCTTAATTCTGCCTTACTGATTTTTTATTTAAATAAAACGTTAATGACAAACGAAATAGTAAAGTTTTTACAGACCAAATAGACAGAAATAATAAATTAACTTTTCATTTTTTTGTTTTTGTTATTTTAATTTTTCTAAACTCTTGAACACAAAATTCTTTTTCAAAGAAGGTTTTTTTTTCACGAAAAATAGTTAAAGATTATTTAGGTGTCACTAATTAAAATATTAAGAGAAAACAGAATAAAGTAAACAATTTTAATATCCCTCCTGCAAAGTTTCATTTAATTTCAACAAATATATATAGTTTCCAGCTTCACTGAAGAAAAAAAGATTTTAATTCGATGATAAACCAACAAATCAATTATGTCAAAAATATGTTTACAGAAACTCGTTCAATTCAGAACAGTGGGAATTATTTTTTAGCAATAAAATATTTCAAATTTTTTTTATATTTGTTTTATATATTTTTTATTTTTGATAATTGTCTCGATTTTCTCAGTTTTTACTTACAAATCTATAGAACCCTGCTCATCGGAGCTCGAATGATTGAAAACTTTTGAATTCATTACACTCCAGAATTTAATAAAAAATACTTGTATCAAAACGTCATCAAAAGACGTATATTATAAAACTAAAATTTTGAATTTTGCTTCGAAATACACATTTTCGTTGAATAATTGCACTTTTGCCAAAGATTGTTGAATTTTTACGAATTTCATATTTTTAGCATTAATTAATCGAAACCCTACTTTTCCCACATTACAAAACATTAACAAATTTAATTTTTTGCTGTAATGTACTACATTAACAAAAGTATTTTTTAAAAACAGAATGAGATCAAAAGATAAGTTTAACAATGCGTAATTTAATATTTAATTTCAAAAAACCCAAATCACCCCATGACACAAATTCTCCACTTTAACTTATACAATTAGTAATATAAGATCATAAAACTTACCCACAAACAAATTCTGGTTAATATTTGATTTACGATAACATAAATTACATTTTTCTATATTTAAACTAGCCGAAAGTCCTTTATTTAAGTGCGTCATGGATTTGTTTTTAGTCAATTAAACATATTTTTTTTTACTTTTGTATGTAGTTATTAAAAAAAATTAGGTATTATTTTCTACTTCTTGTTGATGAGTATTAAAAACCTACATTTTCATTTTGTCAGGCTTCCTACTCTTCTGCTTTTAGTTATAGAATATAAATAATATAAATTTATATTAAATGTAATATCTAAATTGCAATAAAAAGTGTGTTTTATTAAAGCAGCTGTTCTCAATATGTGGTACGCGTACCCCTAAGCGTATATGGGGGTACGCGAAAACAATATTAGTAATGGCGGAAAACACATAAGATAAAAATATATAAATGTAAAAATCAAAATCCGAAATAAACGAATATAAGTGTCATCAATTTGAGTCGTTTTGCCAGCTAACCTAGTATTACTGCATAACAAAATAAAAAATATTTGCATAGTGGGATGGGGGAAAAGGGCAATGAGAGAAGGGGGTACTCATAAATGAAAACTTTTATCAAGGGGTAAGTGTGAGAAAAAAAGGTTGAGAACCACTGCATTATAGTGAATTATGAAAAATAAGTCGAAAATTATGTAAATTTGATATTTATACCAGCCCATTTTTTTAATATAAAAGTAAACCCAATATTAGAAAGTATTACTAAATAATGACTATTTAGTATGATCGAGTATTTCATTTTTATTTTAATCATATAGTAATGCCATGTTTCAAGTCGATAAAACATAAATAAAAAAATCCTGCCATAGTATTATGAGAAAAGATGCGTATTAAAAGCGAATAACTTTCCAAATCATTCTATTAGATACCATAAGGTCATGGGATGAATAGGTTTTATTTTAATTAAATATTAAATTACACATTTTTAAACTTACTTCGTTTAATGGAGTACGTTTTAGCAAAAAAAAATACATATCTGGGGGATTTAATTCAAGTCATACAGGAGATTTATTTGAGTATACAAAAAACTTGTGATAGTTTGATGCATAAAAACTTCTATAAAAAAAAAACAGAAAAGTTGCATTATTTACCAATATTCCTGGGTTTTGTAGAAAAAAGAAACCTTTTAAAATACATTTTACAATGAAAAAAATTCTAACTTATTTAGCTTTTTCTGAATGATTTGCAAAGTGGGGAAAATGGGTATTCGAATTGTTAATGCTAAAGAATGAAATTTGTAAAAATGTAACGTCTTCAGCAGAAAAGTGTAATTGTTTTACAAAAATATGAAATAAATGACAAGAGTTAACTTAATACTAGTTTATATATTAATATAATGAATTTACATATTCAAGGTTTTTTTTTCAAATAAACTGTCAACAAAAGAACATATTTCGATAAAAAAATATATCTTTTGTTTATTTCATTAATAGTTATATATAATTTTAAATTAAATAAAAATCGCCTGCGTAGTAAAAATAACGTCAATACTTCAAAGATACATGAATCAAAATAAACAAAAATTATACTAGCATATGTTCTTTTTCGAAGATAATAAATAATAAAAAAGTCGATTTTTCAAAATGGTAGATTACAGAAAAAAAATTTAGGAAGCTGTAACAAATGCAGCCCCGAAATAATCAAATATATTGAGTTTTTAAGAACCGATGGTTGTTAATTTTTCTATTTTATTCAAGTTATTAATGTGACTAAAAAAATTATAATGCTTTTTGCATGATTAATTCCACTATTCTCACTAAAAATCTATTTTACAATATCTATGAATCGAGTTTACCTTAGAAAAATCAACGTTAAAAATGTTTTTATTGTGATAACTTTTTCCCAGACAGAAATTGAACGTCAAACATCGAGTATTAAGAACCATCCTACCCCCCCCTACCCCATCTCCCATCTCCCCCCCCCCCCTACACACACACACTTTACCCTATGTGTAAAATAAAAATACGTTTAAAGTTTTATTACCCAACTAAAATGAATTTCCTTAAATGAATTTATTTCAAAATTGATTTAGCAATTAAATGTATAAACAATTGTGCGACATCCAACGCCTATTCTATTGGGTATTCGTGGTTAAATTGTGTAGTCTTGAAATTTAACAAGTTAATTAAAGAAAAATTTAATTTGAATGGGAAATCTGAATGTTAGTTATTTTATTAAACGTCCGCAATTTCTAAATAAAAATGATTTAAATTAAAGTCAACGTTTGACAGCCATTAAGTTCTCTAAGCATGATACAGACGATTCCAGTGTCTATTGTACTCTTCTTCAATTCGAGTTTTCCAAAGCGATTAAAAGATTCCTAAATTAAATTAAATTTCTGCGGTAGTTTTATAAGATCGTTCACAATTGAATTAGAATGTTGCTGATATAGAATACTGTAACATACTGAAGAAAGAAAAATTGTGTATAACTATTTAATTTGAAGTACATTGTTAAAAATAGGTACTTGATAATTTGTTAAATTTACTAATTTTTTATTACATTCGATGGTTATCATGACTTCGAATATATAAGTTTCAATTTTGAAAAAGACATGTACTCAAAAATCCATACAATGAGTAAATGCTTTACATACATAAGCTGATTTACCTCATTTTACAAATTTGTTATTGATATATAATACAACACAAATAATTTTCAATCAATAAGCATACAAAAGTATCAAATACTTGATTACTTGATACTTGATACCAGATACACGATTACAAACATGCCTTATTGTGACCGCAGTTCAGTGCCTTATCCGTTTCACTATCAGTGCTTATAATCAGAATTTTTTTTTAAAAAAAACCATGCTAAAAGAATGGGAAGTAAGATAATTGGTTTGTAATTACTCAGTTTCCTTTTAACCAATCGACATGAAATAAAATCCCTTTTCTGAATTTCTCTTTTAAGTTAGTCGAGTTACGTTATAAGACCGCTTGAACAGAAGCTGAGATTAGCGATATTACCGATTAGAGATAACACTGCTACTGTTTGAGAAAATACGGTTACTTGCATTTCAGTACGTCATAGCTCATTTACGATGCAATTATACTAAAAAAAAACGAAAAGGTTTAGATACTCATTTTTAAGTACCTTTTTCTTGCAGTGTACAAACCTTCGAGCATGGATCCTTTGTAGTAGAGGAGTCATGACGTCCCTCTCGCTAACATCTAAAGTGAAGCCAACATGTGTGGTCTCAGACACGTGGTTAATTACGTCATTCCATTCATAAATTTTCACTGTTACACATTTCCCAATTCATCAGCCAATCGCGAGTATTTTTTAATTCATAATTTTGAAGACATGGCACGTGATATGGACCTTTCGCTCTGAGATGTGGGCTTCACGATTATGATGTTATATTCTCTCTACTACTATTCATGCTCGAAGGTAAAAACCAAAAAGTTATTAAAAATTTAAATATTCCTTTAAAAATTTAATTTTAACAGATGATTTCCTAATCGACTGCTGACTTTTAAATTTGTGATCACTCATCTTCCCCCTTTCGGGATGTATGGAGCATGCGAGGCAAAGATAAGTAAACGCTCATCTTTCCCCGCATCTCCACACATCCCCGTGCCCTGGTCGTCATACATAATGGTCACAAATTTTTGGACGACGGTCATTCTTTATCCATTGGCTGTATCCTATTTAGCTGGGTTGGCATAATAAAACATTATTTTTACCCAACTACTTCGCTTATGTTTTAAACAAGTCGCTTAGCTTTAGTAACAACAAAACTGATAAAATATATAAAAATAAAGGTTTGTTTTGTGTACTTGAGTACTAACAGCCAAATAATGACCATCGCCCAACAATTTGTGACCACCCTGTACTTCTGAAGCTTCCTTCGCGATTGCAGTTGAAGTACCTGTCTCTCCGGGGTTGTCAAGTGAGGGTTCGAGACACTGTTTCAAGTACCCTTCGAGCAAGTATTTTATAGTCTCAGCAGGGAGGAACTGTGTTGTTTTGTTCGCCACATCAGATAACAGAGGTGACAGTACAGAGGTTTGCGGAGGAGTTATTACCAACAAGATCGTGAAAGTTATGTTGTAACATGCTGTTTACAAATAACTGACGTGTTGTTTACAAATGCGTTTTATGTCAGTGATAAATCGACTCAGATCATTGTAACATTTCTCAGAAAATTTCCATTAGTGACATTTTAAATATATTCTGTTTTTAAAGGAATAAACGGTACTTGATTCCGTGTACCCGTTGTACAAATAACCCCAATACTAGATATATATGGAAAAATATAAAGTTTTTTAGTTTTTTATTTAGACAGCGACAAGAAAGACACCTTAATACTTTTTTTATTACAATCGACCATAATTTTGGTTTTGAAATAGATTTAAGAGCCTCAAAAGTTTGCCTGGTTATCTAATGTATTTAATTTTTTTCGTGGTTTGTTGTTTTACATTTGATAGGGACGAAGGGCAGGATTTAGGCATAGGTTACATAGACTGCTGTCTAGGGGCCCGCACCACACATAAAAAATACAGAGTCAACTTGAGGAAAAAATTATTTGGAAGGATGATAATCCAAATCCTAATAAAAATAATATACTACAATCTTTTTATAATGGAGAAAAATTCTAATTTTCTTAACATATTTGTTCAATGTAAATATACCCTAATAGTTTTATAATCTTTAAAAGAATATGTTTACTTTGTGCTAGTTGTAATGGCATTGTTTTACTATTTTTTGGAAATAAGTTGCTTTTAATTTTCTTACATTTTTATTTTGCTTTGCGTCGATTTAGGATGAAACAAAGACGAGTCCAATATTTAATTACCATTTTCATAGGTTCCAGAATGCCATTGCACCTTCAGATTCCTTAAAACCATCGAAATTTTATAACATAGTATTGTAAATTTACAAAAAACAGTGTATCCCAATTTCATATGTACACTATAAAATAAATTAATTTACAGTTCTGGAATATATATATTTAAAGATTCAAACCCCCCACCCCCCTTCTTTCGATTTTCGGGGGGGAGGGGTCCCATACCCCCTTTTCCTTATAGTTGGGGGGGGTGCATCGCATATTCAGCCTAGGGGCCCATTAACTCTAAATCCGGCTCTGTAGGGAAGAGCAATTTTTTTTGAAATATAGTTCCGACAATGTTGGTTTCATCTATTCGCATTTAGTTATTCATTCAGTCATTATTCACATTTAATTCGTTTTCTAGACTGTTTGGTGGAAGTGGATTCCTTTCCTATTCCTGAAATGGGCAAAGCTCAGCAGAGTATTTATAAACGACGGAAATTTTGGACCTCTGTACTGTCACCTTTGTTATCTGATGTGGCGAAAAAATGCAGTGTTCGTTTTCATTGATTCTTTTTAGGCGAATCTTTCAAATTCAAAAGTTGTCTGTGCAATGGGGTTTTGAGTCCACGAAAAAATTAGAACAAATTGTTGTTTAATCATTGCTTTCAACACATATTTTTTTTTGTTAAAATAAAAGGTTTTGATTTTACTGAATTAAAAACTTAGTAAAACTGGCATTTCAAAACATTATGTTTTTATTTCTGGAAGCTAAATTGCTCAAACCTAACACAAGAAAAATTATCCCATTGAAATTACTATTTCTACTTCATCAGTGCAAAGAAAACGTAATAAATTCGATATACTTAAGGAACAAACATTCAAAACGTGTTTTAACACATTTGGGTGATTCGTGTGAAAGCTCAATAACTTACTAATTGACATAACTTACTTGAATAACTTACTCGTGTGAAAGCTCAAATAACTTACTTGAACGCTCAAATAACAAATTCCAATTTTTACAAATTAGTTTCAATAAGATAAAGCATATTTTGAACAGAAAATTCGAAGAAAATTTCAGTGATGTATTAACATATTTTTTAGAAGTTTTGAATAAAACCTGTCTTGAACGTTTTCTTATCATTTTTCGTCGCAATTCATCAAATACTCCATAAACTATAGAGACAGACTTAGAACTTTAAATACACTCGAGAACAGAAAGTGTAGAGGAGACCTATTTCAGCCATTAAAATTTATCAAATTGAGTAATGTTGAAGTCATGAAATTTAATACAATCAATAGGACTAGAAGTCATAGTTACATGTTATGGAAATCACAACTTAATCGGGAAAGTAGAAAGTATTATTTTTATAATAGAGTGATTAATTAACGTAATAGTTTTTGCCCGAAGAAACGATTAATTCGTCAAGAGTGGGTAGTTTCAAAGACAATTAAATCGCATTTAGGGATTATTAGGATGCGTTATACAGGGTCAACCTTGCTTGACTATGGAGTTATTTGTATTTGTATATTTCCTTATCAATCTAATTGATTTTAATTTCACTTTAATTATATTGCTACAAGAAGTTCAAAAGCGTCATTTAAGTCAAAATTCTAACAAAAACATTCGTTAGACAAAAAAACTTAACAGATCCTGCTACAATCTTTAAACAAAACCATTAAAATGAAACCTCAGGACCAGCCTTGCTTGGCTTGTAGTTGGCGTCATTATTTATATTTATATAAAAATCTCATTGCTTTTAATTCATATCAATTCCATTGCTACAAGAAATTCAGAAGCGTCATATAAGTTAAAATCCCAACAAAAATATTCTTCAGTAAAAAAAAAACTGAATAGCTCCTGCTACAATCTTTAAAGAAAACCATTAAAAATAAAACCTCAGGATCTAAAAAGCCCCAAAAATTAGGGCACTTGACCTTTCAGATGATTACCTCAGATGACTTTTTACAGTGACAGGTCATCTTTTCCACTGCAAACTCAATCTCCATTTCGCAACATCCGTAATCCAATCCCTTTCCATCCGATTTATCATAGATCCATCTTCCCATTTGTCACCAATATAGATAGGGCTAATTTGTCACTGTTTCCATACTTAGTGGGAATGGATGGGCAGATGTTTTTGGAATTGAGTCAAAATGACTAGCGCCCCTCCATTCATATTGCGCCCCAGAATATGCCCCATTTCTCCTGCCCTTACAGTCCATTTCCCTTTCGTACGCCCCGTTGGAGAATGGGAAGAAGCCATTTTTCACTTTTTTTTTCGGGGCTGAATTGTCTTCTTTCTCCCTACTACTGGAAGTGAGGTGGACAACGGTCAAAACCTTCTGTTAGCACTTTTCTTGTCGTTTAGGTTTTTTCTCTCCTTTTCCTTTTCTTTTCTGTAGATTCCCAATCTTTTATGACTCTCATTTTTCATTGGTTTGATAGAAAGTTTCATCGTAGGGTGTTTTCTATGAATTGCAACATAGCGTAAAAGTGACCGAAATTTTATCGCTTAATCGTTATTCGCCAGTCTTTGTCAGCAATTCTTTCTCATTTTGTAGAAACCTACAAATGTAATAAACATTAGATGAACGAGTGAGATATAATAGATAAATATAAATTTGAACTTTGAATTATTCATAATACTACAAACAATTTTTTTTATAAATATTTTTGAACAATTTGGACTTTAGAACTGCGTAACTGAATAAAGCTTAACTGCGTAACATTGTAACCTTTTTTATACACTAAACAACTGGTTTACCTGTATTTTTGCTGTTTTTAGTTTATTATTATTTTACGTTCGTATTCATTTTCACTATTGAATTTAATTAAAAGCAGAATGTGCAATGAACATGAACACCTCATAAAAGATTATTCTTTTATTAAATATGCAAGAGAGTAAACCTTCTGTGAATGAATAAAAGTGGTCGAAACCTGAAGTAGTCCACCAAAAAGGTGGTTATTTTTAGAATCAATACCTTTTAAATGGTTAAAAATATGTTTTGTAATGTATTTGTAATTTATCTCATAAAATTATACATACCTTCTTCTAGAACAATAATGTATAGTTTATACGCATTTTCAGAAGATTATATGTTAAGGTTTAGGAGTCCAATTAATCCAACTCATAATGAGCGTAAGCAATTTTTTTTAAAAATTTCGTTCGAGCCTATATCAGTTTCGGAGTAATTAAATGAAAGTTAAGAAATGAATTTGTATATAAGTTTTCCATTATCTGTAAAATCCCAGATATATATATAATTCTTCTTAGTTATTGATGATTTTTGGATGTGTTAGAAAATTCTCACAACACCATATCTATAGCATATAATAGTTTATGTACCATAATTACTTAATTTATTGTGTGTGTGTTTTGGCTGATAAGTTTTTATGTCAAATAAACCCTTGAACCAAGTAAAAAATATTCGAATATTTTTATGCTGTTATCATCAAGCACAACTTTTTGTCTCTCTAATTGGTAATTGTTTTGATCCTACAAGAAATAAAGTAACAGATTTTCTAATAACAATCACAACTCTCTCATTCCGAACAGTCGTGAAAACATACCAGGAAGAGATTATTTTAAAAACGGTAAATTAAATGTTTGTTGCTTATTTTTTAAACTGAAGAAGAAAATATTTTGTTGAAAAAAAATGGCCGTGGTAGATTCGAGGATATTTCACATTGAATGGATATGTGTTCATGCTCTCATCTCAACCGACCATAGAAAAGCTCTTGATGTAGAACAGTTCAGAAAAAAACTATTTATAAATCACTATATCTGTTTTCTTAACAAGGGTTGACATATAGAGTTTGTAGTTTGTTAGCTCATATGGGTTGTTTCTGAACTCAATAAATACCAAAGAACTAAGGATTCTGATAATCAGGAGCCTTACATCAGGATTTAATATGTCCTCAGTCTAACTTGAAAATTTTGGTACACAGCACAAACTATCACAGTCAAAATAAGATACCGTTTTCACCGGGAGTGAAAATTCTTCAACCATCTATTTTCTTCCAAATTTAAAATCTTCTTGCACTTGCAAAGTATAAAAAAAATCAGATATTCCTATTTATTAGTTTTTAATGTAATAGTATTTTTTGATTTCTTAATATATATAACGATTACTCTGTGACAATGTGGCATTGCACAACATTATTTTCAAAAGCCGAAATTTATATTTAATTAAGCGGCAACAATTTTTAATATTTATGCGCTGGATTAAGTTTTATTTAAAATATTCTATATAGTAAAACTATTCCGTGCATAGTAAATAGTAATAATTGATTTCTTAATATATATAACGATTACTCTGTGACAATGTGGCATTGCACAACATTATTTTCAAAAGCCGAAATTTATATTTAATTAAGCGGCAACAATTTTTAATATTTATGCGCTGGATTAAGTTTTATTTAAAATATTCTATATAGTAAAACTATTCCGTGCATTGTAAATAGTAATAGTAAACGAATAAACTGAACTTTTTCATGTAATAAAAACGCAAAAATATTTCTTCAAAATGTATAAGACCATCAGGTAGCAAATGTATACACTGTGAAAAAATTTTACTAAATTTGACGAAAATTTCGCTCTATTGACGAAACTATGCTCAGATTAAATTTTTTTTTAATGATGAAATATTTTAATCAATTTTCACTAATTTTACGAAATAACAAAGTATTGTGTGGTTTTTAACAAATCATTTTTTTTATGAAATATTTAATCGGAATACATTTAGTGAAACTCCCGCCAAATTTGAGTAACCATTTATTAACAGTGTAGTAACTGCAAAAAATATCAAATTCGAAAATCGATCAGAAAAAAATCTGTAGATTAAAAAAAAATATTTGGATTTTTTTTTTTCACTTTTTTTGGCAATTTGGGTTATCCTAAAATAGGAGGGGGAGGGCGGGGGGGGGGGGGGGGGGGGCTGGGTAAATACCCTGAATGCCCTGTCGTAAATCAGTCACTGCTAATAATAGAGGGGGGAAATAAAAACTTCTGAAATATATATTTATTGTATTTAAGTCAGTTTACTTGGCATATAGTATACAATAAAGATCTTTTGATCAAATGCCTTCTCGGAAAAACGTAGATTGTCAATAACACTTTATTAGGTTGTTTGAAGAACGTCATGCTGAAAGAAAATTTTATAAAACTGCCTACTTTAAGCCGTGAGGCATATATAGCATTTATTCAATTTTCTTCTAACTTAATGAAAACTTGAAATAATTATCGATCATATTATATCAATTACAAAATAATCTTTGTCAGTTAGCATTACAATTATGTAAGTCGTTGAATGTTCAATGCATCGTGCACATTATCTTAAATTTTAAAACTCGTATATTAAAAACGCTAAGCTCAAGGAAAAACATCAAACAAATCTGAGCAGTAAAAAGTTATTATTTATTGAATTGTTGACCTTTATGTAATATAAGCAAATTGTTTGTTTTTTATTAAAGAATATTTTTTTTTTCACTTTTTAAATGAGTTTTCTTAAAAATGGTGCAATTTTAAAAAAATTGCCGTGACTATATTGTTACGTGTATATTATCACGGCATGATATCTCAAAGGTATACGCATATCAAATAACATTTTTTAACAAAAGATTTATCTTTGTTACAAGTCCACAGTCTTCTCTTTAATAAGTTAACTTTTCACCGTCTTAAAATATATTCTAAGTGTTAGTTAATTAAAAAAATAATAAATAAAGACATGAATTTTTTTTTAAATTATAAATTATTTTTCTTAGATTATTACAAAAAAGTAAAACTTGGTTAAAAATCTTTAAAATATTTTAAATGATGCAATATTTAGACATATATATGAATCATTATATCCAGAAAGCATACCTTTTTGGGATACAAGCCATTTTAATTATATAAAAGTGGTAACATGAATTTTTTTTGTATTTTTTTAAAATTACTATAGTGATTTAATTTTTTTATGGTATAAAAAGATGCTATAAAAGATGGTTCGTTGTCAAGTTGTCAGCTATTGCACTGCAAATTTTAAATCAAGTTCAAATATATATAGTGCAAATGGAGTATACAAAATATATCTGTATTGAAGCATTCACAAATGATTTTTTGTTCGAAAAATATATTATGGTAATATATCTTAAACCATGATATTATCTTATAGATTGTTCGAGGAGTATTGTTTAATTCAAGTTGAATATTTTTTACTTGAAATATATTTTTTTAGAATTTCTCGTTTTCTTAAAGGTACATATCCGGTTTCATTTACTACTTTACAATTTTCATTTGCTTTTTTTTGTCATTCAATAGATATAAAAAGCTTAAAAATGCAGCTAGAAAATCTAATAAATTTACCAAAAAGTTAATTCTTAGAATTTAAGCTTCGTGAAATGATCAAAGATGGAATTTAATTTTTTTTAAGTAATTTAATTTGGTGATGATGCCATTGGTGAATCTTGTGGAAAACTTAATGCTCACTAACTCGACTATACGTGGTGCTGAACTACAGCACTGTCTCCGATTTATTTTTAATTAAAGTTTCATTGAACGAAAGAATTTCCTCACGTCTGGGTGAAAAACAATTAAATTTGAAAGCACATAAATTATTATTGTCTTAGAGCTAGTGGGGTAATCAGCATATGGAGATAAATAACCTACCATTCTGTTTAGGAAGGTAGGCCGCGTATCCCAGGTTGGTCATTAATTGGCTCCTACCCGATTTTTGTTTTTCTACGAAATCGCGTGGAAGAAAAAAAATTCCACTCCCGAACTGAAAATATTGCAGACCCCAGGACATGCGCAGTGATACCAATTCAAGTTGGTTTATGTTAAAAAAAAAAGCCTAATGTACACTTAGTGTTTTTCATATTTGAACAGAGCCGAATTTAGAGTTAGTGGACCCATAAGTTGCGAATATGTGGTGCGGGATCTATATCAAGTTTTAGGTGCTGATAAAATAACTTCGAATGCATATACCAGCCATATATGTATAAGAAATGCAAGGTTGTCACAAAATATTGGGTGAAGATCTTTGTTTGACTGTATCTCATTTAGCTGTATTGACATAATAAAACATTATATTTACTCTACTATTTCGGTTATATTTTTAAAAAATCACTTAGCTTTAATAGCAACAAAGTAGTTAAGGGGGTATAGAACACGTTTGATTTTTTTTTTTTAATTTTGCAGATATCATATTTTTTTTGCATATGGGTGCAAGCATATTACTTTATCACATGATCAAACGTTTTAAAAAATTATAATTTTCTTTTTAAAAAGGTTACAAAAAGTTACCTTTCTTATTTTTGATATAAGTCAAGAAATATTTTCTGAAAAACTATATTTTTGCCTTTTTATAAGCAAAAGAATTTGTTTAAGAAACTGTCTTCACAGATTTTTGTTATTTGCAAAAGAATTTTTTTTAAATATTTGAAAAAAAATCCCTCATTTCACTTGGTGAAACAACTTTTTTTAAATATACTAAAAAAACATATAATTTATATATTACTAATCCTCAAAGACAAATTAGAGTTATATGTTTGACAATACACTGCTGAAAATTTGGAGCAGTATCTTCAGATAGATCTGAACTTTAAAATTGATCAAACATGAAAATGTCATCAATAAGAAAAATGAGTTCAAACGTATTCAGGCAATTTTGTATCAAAACTTAATATTGATTCGCAAAAAATAATTAGTATAATTTTGGTGTGGTTCGATTAAAAATAAAAAGAACTATTTTTATAGCAATAAAATATTTTTGGATATTTTTGATGATTATGTGTCCCATACTCCCTTAAAGTATAGCAAAAATAATTATTTATTATATGTAGTCAAACAGCCAAACAATGACTAATGAACTATTTTTATAGCAAAAAAATATTTTTGGATATTTTTTATGATTATGTGTCCCATATCCCATTAAAGTATAGCAAAACTAATTATTTATTATATGTAGTCAAACAGCCAAACAATAACCAATGAACTATTTTTATAGCAAAAATATTTTTTTGGATATTTTTGATGATTATGTGTCCCATACCCCATTAAAGTATAGCAAATATAATTATTTATTATGTGTAGTCAAACAGCCAAACAATGACCAATGAACTATTTTTATAGCAAAAAAAATATTTTTGGATATTTTTGATGATTATGTGTCCCATACCCCCTTAAAGTATAGCAAAACTAATTATTTATTATATGTAGTCAAACAGCCAAACAATGACTAATGAACTATTTTTATAGCAAAAAAAATTTTTTTGGATATTTTTTATGATTATGTGTCCCATATCCCATTAAAGTATAGCAAAACTAATTATTTATTATATGTAGTCAAACAATGACCAATGAACTATTTTTATAGCAAAAATATATTTTTGGATATTTTTGATGATTATGTGTCACATACCCCCTTAAAGTATAGCAAATAGAATTATTTATCATATATAGTCAAACAGCCAAACAATGACCATCATTCAACAATTTTTTACCACTCTGTATATACAGAAAAACCGTCTCCTACCCAGATCCCCTATAAAACTGTTTAAATCACTATATCCGATTGGCCACCTTAATAGTAACCCCTTTCAATTTCTAGGTGAGAAGCCCTTCAAGTGTGAGTTCAACGGGTGCGACCGGCGCTTCGCCAACAGCTCTGACCGCAAGAAGCATTCCCACGTGCACACATCGGACAAGCCCTACAACTGCAAGATCCGCGGCTGCGACAAGAGCTACACGCACCCTTCGTCCCTGCGCAAGCACATGAAAGTGCACGGCAAGTCCCCGACGCCGCCTGCCGGATCCTGCACGTCTGGCTCCGGCTACGAATCCGACGCGGCTCCCGTCCCACAGCTCACGCCGCCACCGCAAATATTCAATCACCACCACCACACCACTAATCTCAGCGAGTGGTACATATGTCAGTCGGCTGGTGGAGGGGTTAATACCACACCCAGCCACGAGCATTCGCCCTTGGCGGGTCATACATTGCACTCGATTACGTCCACTTTTTAGGAACTTTGTAGGCAAAAGCAATGCGAGATCTGATACATTCAATGGTGACCTTTGTTGTAGGGACATACGTCCGCTTTTCACATTTTCAATGACTTTGGGAATTGCGGAATGAAAAAATTGGGCTCAAAATCGATTTTATTTTAAAATATCAATTTGGTTAACTGACAGTGAGATCCATACATGGAAAAATAAATAATGTGTATTTATGCGCGTGTTCAAGCGAATTAGCAACCCATGCAAACTATTGGAAGTCTCAGTATTATTTCATACACTATTGATTAAAAGTCATAGAAGTTCTAAACTAAAAGAAGTGTCCTTATCTCTACCAATGAATTGAATTAAAGTAACTATTCAAGCCGGTTTAATAATAGAAATATGGCCATCGCGAATGAACAGTTCAACTGCTCCCGCTTTCCAACGGTTACATAGAAGATAACATTCGATTTTGATAATAAAAAAATCCAATTTCATTTCATAATGGGAAGTATTTCTTTTATTTAGAAATTAACACATTTCACTTTTAATTGCGTAAATGTATGGAGATGGGTTTCACATAATGTTATCTTGAAAATAAAAAATAAATAGGTTTTAGTTTCGTAGGCCTTTTCATTCCCTTATAGTTCTGGAAACCACTTCTTTAGTTCAAATATTCCGTTATAAAGTTCGATTTTATTAGATGGAAAGGATATTCGTTATTAGTATACTTCAAAATATTAGTTTACTTTTAACTAACAGTAAAACTACCACCCAGTTTTATACATAAATACATATAAGAATAAAGCTAGTTGTTGAACAATACTTTGAAATTACATAAGTGTTAAATATTAATTAATACTACAAAGCACTAATTTAATAAAAGTATTAATAAAAAATATACAATGAATCTCGTGCAAACTAAATAATTTTTAAAGATCTTGGTTAGCCAGAAATATTAAATAAATTACATATATCAACAACATATTATTAAAAATTTATAAATTGCATGTTGAAAAGGAATTTTTCAATATTTCCCATGCTTCACACAGGGAATCGACAGTCGCAATAACCCATGAAAATAACAAAGCAGTAATATCCTCAATCAAATTAAAATAACGAGTAATCTCATTCAAGCAATTAAAAATAACAAGCAATCTCATTCAAATTATTTAAATAACAAATGATCTCATTCAAATAATCGGGAATAACAAATGATCACATTCAATCAATTTAAAATAACAAGTAATCTTATTCAAACAACTGAAAGAAAACAAGTAATATATTTCATTCAATTTAAAATTACAAATAATATCATTCAATTAATCGGAAAATACAAGTAATACCATCACTCAATTGAAGATAATGAAGTGGTGATATAGTTTAATCAATTAAAAATTATAAAGTGGTTAAAGAATTCAATAAATTAAAAATAATAAGATAGTAATGCTTTACTTCGTAGACATGACTAATTAACATCGAAACTAATGTCATTTGAACGGGACATCCTTGTATAGTTGTACATATGTCATAAACTCTGTAAATTGTGTATAAATGTAAGTGTGAGAGGTCAGTACAAAACCTTCAATTTTAGTGTAAAATAAGTGCTATATTTCATACAAAGAAACTATTTAATATGCCTTATCGCCGAGTGACTTTAAAATTTAAGTTTTTGTATACAATCTTATGCCATTTTACGAAATGTATCTTTTTGAATTAATGATAAATTTGATTTATAGAAACATTTATCTTTAATACAGAAATTTAAAAAATATGCTTTATTCTACTTTTCTACTAATTTTTTTTTATTTCTGATATATAATTAAAAAATTTCCACTATATACTTATAAAATCCAAAATAGCATATACTTATAAAATCCAAAATAGCAAAATACTTATGAAAAACCGGTTCACTCGTTAATGAGAAAATTAGGTAGACCGTGCCTATCTAGATGGCCTCAGGGTTTAAAGCGTGTAATGTCAAACACGAGTGTACACCTTTTTGGATTCCTCAAAAATCCCTTCACGCTTTCTACATTGCGTCTCTTTCCTGAGCGTGACGAGCGTGAAAATAAATACAACTGTGCCAAAACTATTTCGAGGCTCATATTTTCGTTAGGCATGTTTTCTTTCGTTGTGTTCCAGCTCGCCCTACATGCATGTTTTACCCGGAATCGACATTAAAGACGTTAAACGTCCAAAAGAATAATAAACTATTTAAAATTGGAAGAAAAAAACTTTATTTTGAATTTATTTGGAATTTTTTTTTATTTTGAATTTAAAATACTTGAGTTTGCAGAAAAGATCTTAAGTTATGCATACGTAATATACTAAATCAAATTTGACAATTTATTTGATCATAACTCAAAAAATAGTACCAACATGCTCAGCAGATATCTGACTTGATAAGCAAAACATATTTTAACATTTTTAAAGTGTCACCTTCTCACTTTGATTTTTTCTTTTTCCATCATCACGTCCTGCTATTATTTTCATTTCACATAGCAAAAGAATTTAATTCTCATCAGATTTTTTATACAATCAGTTCATTCAGTTGTAGCATACAAAGCAAACGCAACTTTGTAGCAAATTTTTACTAACTGATCATGGAAGAGATCTGAAAAGAAAGGTCACCAAAGCTTTAACAACCGTCCATAAGTGTGATTCAAGTAGCCTCACCAAAGATCTAAAAAGCAACAAGAGTTTAGTCAGACTCTTTGTCAAAAACAGAATACGTAGTTTAGTTCAAAATTATTTTACCATTTTTATACGTCTATGATTGTATTGATAAATATTCAATTCCTTGTATGTCTCGTTTTGTTTGTTTTACTCGTGTTGTATGTCTATTATATTTTTGTTTGTTTGCGTGTACGAGTTTGCCATAGTTAAAATTATTGCCATCATTTTATGGAGTATGGATACAGAATTTAAGACAAATTCACTTAGAAGAAAATTTAACTAACTGAAATTTGCATTGATTCTTAAATATAAAACTAATATTTATCAACATTGTAGTGATTTCTATGTATAATTATTAATACAGCTCAAAATAATTATATATGGAATAATATAAAACTATATAATAAAATTAAATTTGTGCTTATATAAAACCAATTATTTCTTTGTTTAAAAAAAAATTATAAGTTAATTAGTGCAGATTCTCAATAAACTTTAGTTTATTAACTGGAATTTTTTTTTTATTATTATTTCGGAAGCATTTATTCTTATATACCACGTCCTAAATAAATATTTGTTATTTATTATTTGTTTTGGTTTTATTAATTATCAATAAAGAATTTCGTGATAAAAAAGTTTTTAAAAACCGGGCTTTTTTTTAAAAATAAGCTTGAGCTATTTAACTTATTTTGTACAACATTTCATTAACTATTCAATTGTAATAAGTAATTTATCATAAACATTTTAGACTAAAAATTATTATTGATTTTAAAACTTATCAAATTAACTTTTGTTTAAATAGTTTATTTTTAAAAGGTATATTTGATAATGTAGACTGTCCCTTTCATTGTACCGTCTATTTTCTTCGAATTAAAGTGTGTCACCAAAATTCATTATTTAAAAAAACGTTATTTTTAGAATTTGAAATATTTCATTTTACTACATTTTGATTAAATTATGATGAACTAACAAATTAAAGAACGGGATGAAATTATTAATTTTCTGTATTAATTATATATTAATAAGAAGTTATTCATACCTCAAATGTCCGTTTTATAATGGATCTCACTTAATTTAGGAATAACTTTTTAAGAATTCAATTTACTAATTTTCAAATATAATATTTATTAATGCAAATTTCAAATTAACTAATGTTTAATGTTCTATAAAATGTAAAAACGAAAAATTATTTTTGTGAATTTTAATTTTCTGATAATGTTTAAATAAATTTTGATTTTCATACTCATTTAAAAAAAATTTAAAAAGTTAATGTTTGTTTCAATTTTTAGTTTAGAATAATACTAGTCAATATCTCAATAAATTAAAAAATAGATAATAGATAAGATAAAAAAAATACTAAGAAAACTTTGAATTAAAAAAATCTTATTTGATACATTTATATCAGAAAACATGTTAATAATAAAATTGCCTGAAGTTATTTTGTGATTAATATTTGATATTTGAAGTGTCTTGGAAAATGTACACTGTTACATATTGTGTGCAAACAATAATTTTTTAAATAAACCGATAAACTTGTTTTGTGTGTCTTTTTTGTTATTATTTTTTGTACTTTTTGTCTCCAAAGAAAATAACCTTTGCAACATGCAACATTTTAGTATTTATTTTTCAGACATTCTAAAAGATTTGATTGAAAAAAATACAGTACACAAATTGTTGGGCGATTGTCATTGTTTGGCTGTATGACATTTAGCTGTATTAGCATAATAAAATAATAATAATTTTGCCCAAATACTTTGCTTATATTTTAAATTAGTCGTTTAGCTATAGTAGCAACAAACTAACGTAGTTAAAGTATTGCAAAAATAATAGTTTATTATGTGTAGTTAAGCCACCAAACAATGAACAGCTTCCAAACATATTTAACCACACACACTCTGTATATATTAGACGATAACTTTGAGTATATAAATAGAAGATTATTAAATTGCATTTTTTCAATCAATAAATTTAATCTTTAAAAAGGGTCTTAAGTAATTGTAAAAACTTCATTGTTGTATAAAATGTTGATAGGTTTTGTTAAAAGCTTACATTTTTAACTTAATGTAAAAAAAGAATGACATTCTGGAGACAAGTTAATATTTTCACGATATAGGTACTCAACTTGGATAGAAGGGAAAACTTTATAATCCAAAATAGTCCATTTATTCTTCTCTAACTGACAAAAGCAGAAACTTGCTTTTTATAGAGGGTGGGGCACATATTTAGGTTTTAGAGCATGCAATGTCTAAGAAAGTGTTATTAAACTTTATGACAGATGTAAAATATTTAAAATATATATTTAAAATAATATAAATTTATTTCAAACATTAGAATATTAATATTTGAATTTTTTTTAATATTATATAAAGCAATCTTTGGATACCATCAACTTGAGTTTTTTTTCAGAAAAGTACATTTAAAAAATCATGTTTTTCTCTCAAATACCATAACATTTTCTATATGTATAAAAAGCATAAAATTTTCTAATATAGCATAAAGTGGAATTAAAAATTTCATATAACTTAAAATGTGTTTAATTTATTGTCGTATGAACATTTTTTCTCACGAAATAATATATCCAATTAAAATCCCTGAGATATGATTCGTTTTTTATTTTTAATTTTTGCTACATTTCAAAATGAGAATGCAATTTTTTCTACAATGATTTTTTAAATAACAAAAAATCTTAATATCACGTCACATCACTTAGAAACGTCAAATCAAACTTGTAGTTCTTTAAAATCTTAAAACTGTAAAATATTGTGCATAAAATACTTCATTCAAAGAACACTTATTTTATGTAAAAGTAAAAAGTAAGTCAAGAACTTGAGAATTGTATTTTGCTAGCAATCCATTGAATTTGACCATATTACTGATAAGTGCAATACCTGAATTTCAGAAAGTTGCGCTGTAAAATATTTAAGGAACAAGAATCAATTAAAAGGGACGTCATCCCTATATTAATTCAAATAAAATAAAACCAAACATTTAGGAAAATTAATATTGTATGAGTTGGAATAGTGGCATATCTGGTATTTTCATTATTAAAAATATATTTTTAATTTTTAAAAAATTTAATTAAATTTTTTTTAATTTAAAGTTTTATTTCGAAATCCAAATATGTTCTTATAGTTTAATAAAAATCAGTTAGATAGCTAACATTACTCTATATCAACAAATACTATTTTAAACGATAAATAATAAGTATTAGATTTTATTAATGAAACATACTATGTTTCATGAAGGAAACAGACATTAAGAACAGCATGTGCCCTATTATATTTTGTATGTAGTTACCAAAAAGTTAAAATAAAATCAATTCTAAAACTCACAATATTATCACTTATCAAACAAGTGTTATGTACTCTATAACACTGTTTCTAGTTTCTACATTCATGCGAAGAAAAAGTCCTCCATCTTGCTTAAAGTTAAAACTTGCTTCATTTTAAATCCACCTCGAAACAAATATTTATAAATCTCAAGAATACCATCTCTCGCAATAAAACAACAAACTACGCGAACACAATTTCCGAGCTTTCTTCTTTTTTCTTTCGTCGTTACCTGCTCCAGAGCTTCTCACAGCTGGGTTCTGAAGAGCAATTTTTCTCTCCAAACCCGAAGCATTGTTGGAGAGCCCCTGCAGTGTTGATACATAGAGACTGGGGCACTTCCCTCCCCCGACAGGTATCCTCTAAGACACGTGCTAATGCACGCAGGTGTGCAGCTTTCAGTCTCTTCAAAGACAATTTGTCTGACGCCCTCTGCTGAGGTACGAGAAGAATAGTGTGCCAGATTTGCTGCTCTTTTGAATGGGAATGAAAAGAAAATGTGCCTTAAGCTGCAACTATTATGATAACAATCGAACTGTGTTATGCAACAAGTATATCAGCGTCCGATCGTTGTATTTATTTCTATTATTGATTTATTGCCATATTATATATATATATATATATATATATATATATATATATATATATATATATATATATATATATATATATATATATATATATATATATATATATATATATATATATATATTGGTCTTAAAATATTGTAGATTCCCCAGCATAGAAAGTCAGCATTAAACCTACAAAAATTTTGAAATTGAAGGTTTTATGCAGGAAAACTGCAGTTTTTTTAAAGATCTATAAAATTACAGGTTTTTGTTTCAATATCCTTCATAAAAACTGTAAAGAAAACCTTCGTGAAAACCTGCAAAAAACCTTAAATTTTTAATAATGAAGGGAAAATGCAGATATTTTAAAGGTTTTATGTAGGAAAATTAAAAACTTCAAAAAACTGCTGTTTTTTGTTTCAATATCCTTTATAAAACCTTCAAAAAACTGCTGTTTTTTGTTTCAATATCCTTTATAAAACCTTCAATAAACCTTTAATTTAACAATTTTGATGAAGGTTTCATGCTGACTTTTTTTGCTGGGTCCCTAGTGATCCTTTCAGGATATTCTTCATACCACATCGATTTTACTTTTTCACTCCTCCTTACAATTGAATAAACACCCTCATTCCATAAAAACATAATAATAAAACCCCCACAAACCCCCGGAGTGTCGTCATATCCACGCTTCTAGGGGGACAGTTTAAACAAACAAACCCCAACTGCAGGAATACATCCGATTCCATAAAAAGAAGAATGGATAATAATAACAATGTATTTTCGTAAAACGTCTAGGCCGTATATCTCCATATAAACTATAACGTGGAATTATTCTTAGGCAGATTTAGGGTGCGTACAAAAAGTACGTTAGGTAGTGAAATGAGGAAAACCAATACTTAATCTTTAATTAATTTTTGACGGAAGAAATAGAGTAAACTAATTTTATTTATATAATGAAAAAAATAATAACAAAAAAAAATATTAATTTCTTTTAGATCTTTCATAACAGAAAACTCCCTTTCGTTTAATAGTATTTATCAAAAGTCATGATGCCGCAAGAAGTAATAATATTGAGGTATTCTTATATAGAGAATTACCAAGCACACCACCAAACACCCTTTATTAAATTTCGAATTATACACTCTAGGACATTGAGTCGCAATAATTGTATATTCCAAAAATAGTGGATATACTAATGTGTAAACGTGTTGGATTTTTGTATAAACTTTTACAATATCAAGGAAATATTAAACATATTTATAGAAGACATTATTCTTAGGTATGGCTCAGTTCTATTCAAAATTAGATAATGTGGAAATTCAGCCTTTTAAATCTCAAGTGTACTTTATGCACTTTCAACTTAAATTATTTAATAGGTTTTGTAAGTCTTTGTTTTCACTGTGCGTGTTAGGGCGCCGCCAATTTATACTGTGATTTGGGCCCCGAATAATGCAACTCGGACCCTGACTTCGCCTACAACATAGTCAGACTCGTCGTAAAAAGATAATCCCTTTGGTCATCGGGGCCAAACTAATTATCACGAGACAGACTCGTGATCTTTGAGCCAGACTCTCGCTCTATTTGTTCAAATGACAAAGTTAAATTTAGATTAATATTTATGTAATAGACTTCTAATTACACCCCTCTTCAATTTAAAATCTTCTCAAAGCGTCCACTCGAAACAAATTGATATCCTCTGTTTTTCGGCGAGCACTGGTTACTTTGCTTAAGAGATAGGATGTTTGAGATAAGGCGCACTTAGAGCATACAGCCAGCATACAGCCCGCGACATCGGAAATCGTAGGGCAAGGGGTTAATGAAAACTAAAGTTGTAATTATATGCATAATTGTTTTGGAAATGTGAATAATGAATGGAATGAAATAAACAAATGGGCTAATGCCTTTTAAGTAAATCTTGTTCAATATCATTGGAACGAATAATTTCATGCGAAATCTTAGTTTTATACAAATTTAGTGCTGTTACATTGATTGCATAGCTATTTCCGTTCTTAACCCTTTGGGTACATTTGACGAGTGAGACTCGTGATCTGCTTACTTGGGCGAAGTTATGGTGGACGAGTCTGACTCGTCATCTGAATTTACAATAGTCCATATAGCGACAAATTAAATCCGTCCCATGGGCATAAAAACCTTCAAATAATTCAGTACTCAAAGGGTTGATCTTACAGATATAGCAAATTGAAATCTAAATTATGTACAGTAAATCCTCCTTAGCAACTCCACAAAATAACGACAATTTCTTTATAACGACTGATTAGTTTATAATACTTTTTTTTAACTCGCTACAACAACCTTTCGTTATAACGACTCCATCGTATTGATCACGTCAAGGGTTGCAATATAGAGGGTCTAATGTACATAAACAAGTGATATATACTAGCATAAAAATGTAAAAATGGAAGAAGAAGCTATTCAATATACTTCTAATCATCGAATGTGTCCCATTTTGTATTTTGTGTACGCCCCCTTATCGCGGTGATCAAGTGCGAGATGATGAATGCAAAGGGGGGATGATGGATGCTCTATAGAGCAGGTCGCGTGCTCACCAAATACTTCAAGTGACAAGCCGTACCCGGACCTTCCCTGGGGCTGATGAAGAGAGCCGATTTCGGACATGCCGCCATTCGGGGGGTACCTGATCCAATTATGATGAAACTCACTTACTCTTTCAATAAAATGGAGGGGTCAAACTCGCAATATTGGTCATTTTTGGGGGTCCCTGAAGGTGGGACAAGCACAGAGCTGATACTTAAAGTATTAGAGTGGCAACAACTCGGTAATGGTGGGACAACAAAGGAGCAGCCATTGTAGATCGTAGTATGCTATGTGTACCGGTTTCTTAATGGGGGTGTTTAGTACAAGCTACTTGCAGTGGCAGCGATTAAGAGTAGATAGCGATTAAGAGAATTTGATAATTTAAAGAATGGTCATAGAAATAGTTTTAAAAATTTACATTTGCTTCCTCAGTTTTAACCCTTGCCCACTTTCTTTTGAAAAACAGTCGACTATAGTAGTTGCTGATAAAAGGTTTATTAAAACATCGTTTTGAGATACAAAAGAAACAAAAATATCTTTATGGTTAGTTATGCCACTTTTAGTTGAACAAAGCGATTTTTAAAAAATAATTTTAATTATTGTAGAAACAAAATTTAAAATGCGTTAGAAAGAAATGTTTTAGGATATTGCAAAGCTACTAACGTGCCAATGCGATAATTATCACATAAACAACGTTCCTCCCTCCCACCACCACACACACACATTCGCGTTGTAAGGCCGAAATATATTTTAACGTATTTCTTATAGCTAAAAAATTATAAAAGTTTAACACTTCTGCTCATTCATAAATGACAGCATATCAATGTTTGTTTGTATATATGCTTTATAAGTTTTAAAAAGACATGTTTAAAAGAACTATTTTAAATGCATTTAAAAAAATTGATAATTATAAGATGAACGTACGATTTGTCCCTGCTCCCAAAAATTATCTTTCTTTTGATACCTCATGTGTTAAGATTCATTGAGTACAAGAACCGTAAAATGAATCTTTACTACAAAAATAATATATATGATAATAATAATAATGAAAAACAAGTTTTTGAAGAAATTGACTTTAAATACAAACCAATGTATCTATGTTTGTTTGCTTATAATGTATTGCGTGGTAAGTTAAAAAAGAGAACTTTGAAAACAGTTCCACCTTGTTTTGGTCGAAAAGGAAATTATACCTTTTTTTTTTCTCTGTTATATTCTGATTGACTTTGGTTGCTGAAAAGAAGATTGTACCTCTGTTTCAAAGGAGCAAATTGTCAGGAACAAGTTGAAAATGGGTTGGTGACGACCCTTTACATATTTTTCACATTTAACTTTTCAGGAAAACTTCCTAAACTTTTTTCTGTAAAATTTGATTTAAAAAAATATATTTTCTTTGAAATTATTTTCCTTTAAAATGGAGCTTGGTACATGTTTAAAGTTGATTCTAATAATCCATAAGGATCACCATTTTGCTTTTTTAATTTATTGGCACTTTTTTCCGTCGTTCTTTTTTTGTTTGTTTAAAATGTTTAAGACGTTAATTTTTTTTTCAAACTTGTAATAAATGTTTTATAAAACAGGTTTTCTCTTGCAAAGGTTTTTTCTTAAAATTTTTAAAAATTAACTTTCAAAAAGAAAATTAAATATTAGAATGAATTAAATAATTATTAAACTTCGAAGCAGTCAAACAATTACCCATTACAACTGCTATTTTATAAAGTATGTAAAAATTCATTAAGACTATCCAAATTTTAAATAAATTCATTATACCAAAATATTAATGATACACTGTTAAAAATAGATACTCAAAAATTAGTCAAATGTACTCATTTTTGAGTACATTTGATGCTTATCATGGCTCCGAATACATAAGTTACAATTTTCAAAAAGACATGTACTCAAAAATAAGTACAGTGAGTAAAAATTAATAAAAAGAGCATTTGCTGGCCTACATAGGCTGCATTCATAAATCGCACTGTAAATGAAAGCGTGCTTAAACATGAGTACTTGAACCTACTCCCTTTCAGTACAATTGCATCGTAAATGATGGATGACGAACTCATATTTAAGTAACCGTTCTTTCTCAAAAATGATCAGTGGGGTTTAATATTGCTAATCTCGTCTTCTGTTCAAGCCATCTAACAAAGCGACCTGACAAACTTAGAATAGTTGTTCAGAAGATGGTTTTCACATTTTTTTATGTCGATTACTTAAACGGAAACTAAGTTATTACAACTCAATTATCTTACTTCCCATTCTTTTGGCACACCTTTTTAACATTTCTTCTGTTTATAACTTCTTCAAGTCGCCCTATTGGTTTAACGGATATGGCTGTGGACTGCGTTGCCTGAGGATCTGGGTTCGATTCCTAGTAAACCTTGGTTGTAATTGTCGATATTTATTGACAGGGATTTATGAAGACAGCATATGCAGGTTAGCATCTACTCTTATTATTCATTTTTACTGGTTTCACTCGTTTTTGAGTACATATCTTCTTCAAAATTGAAACTTATGCATTCGGAGCCATGATATGCGTCGAATGTACTCAAAAATAGGTATATATTTTCTTATTTTTGAGTATCTGCTTTTAACAGTGCACTTTCAATAAATATAGACAATTTCAACGAAGACTTACCAGAAATCGAACCCAGTCCAGAGCCTTATCCATTAAACTACCAGGGCGACTTGAAGAATACATGTTAAAAGGTGTGTCAAAAGAATGGGAAGTAAGATAATTGAGTTGTAATAACATTGTTTCCATTTAAGCAATCGACGTCAAATGATGTGGAAAACCGTATTCTGAACAGTTATTTTAAGTTTGTCAGGTCGCTTTGTTAAGATAACTTAAACAGAAGCTGGGATTACAGACATTAAATCACATTGTTCATTTTTAAGAAAGTACGGTTACTAAAATTTGAGTACGTCCTCGCTCATTTACGATGCAATTGTACAAAGAAAAACGAGTAGGTTCAGGTACTCATTTTTATGTACCTTTTTTTTCTTTCTTTTTTTTACAACGTAGACTTCAATTTCAGTTCCACACACATCGAAACTGTTAACTCGATACAAAATAAGCTATATCTATCTAGAATAACGAAAAAAAAATTACAAACCAAAAGCTTAACGAAAAAATAACCTTTTTCATTACTACAGACCATCTACCGATATTAAAATCATAAACTTCGCTCCCGAAGCATGTCTCTGCCTGCACAACGTCGCTTGCCCCCAAGAAACGGGGCCTTAATACACAGCACAAATACATAAAAATGAAGTATTAGAAGAAAAGGGGGACCTAAGCATTACTCATTGTTCTTCATGGCCCTTATATGCAGGGGGGGGGGGGGGGGGCGCAGCCTATCTCAATAGTTATTGCGCAGATAAATCAGAAATAATGTTGGGGCAGGGGCGGAGCTCTTGTCATTTACATAGCTTTGGTTTTCATGACACCGAGTCTTTGCTTCTGCTAACAAATGGAAGGTGGGCATGGGCTCTCTCAAAAACTGCCCCTCTACACATTAAGCTGCGCGGGGCGGCGTTGGGCGGGGCTCCACGGGGGGTCCGTTGTGGGGGTGGAGGGGGTAAATTGTGTGGGGGGCTAAATTATCCTCTCCCTGGTAGATCATTAGATGCTTTCTTTCATGCACCATATGTATAGACGTGGAAGGTTATTATCGGGATAAGAAGAAGGATGTTTTTTTTTTTAGTGTGGTGTGCACATGCCTAGAAAAGTATTTAAAAAGATTTAAATGAAGGGAGGAGGGGGTGGATGGAGTTACAACATCGATTGTTCGTTGTTGTTGTTGTTGAGGTATATATGAGATTGCGGAGTTGGAGGGATGGGGAATGATGCTGGATTCGATTCTGACATTGTAAAAAAAAGTACTTAAAAATGAGTACCTGAGCATACTCGTTTTTCTTTTAATATAATTGCATCGTAAATGAGCGATGACTTACTCAAATTTAAGTCAAATTTAAGTCAGAAGATGATTTTCCACATTATTTTATGTCGATTGCTTAAATGGAAACTGAGTTATTACAACTCAATTATCTTATCTTTTGGCACACCTTTTTAACATTTCTTCTATTTATAACTTCTTCACGTAGCCCTTGTAGTACAGCAGATAAGGCACTGGACTGAGGTGTCTGAGGACTTGAGTTCGATTTCCTGTAAGTCTTGGTTGTAGTTGCTGATATTTATTGAAAGTGATTTATGAAGGCAGGAACTGTAATCAAACAACTGCTCTTTTTATTTATTTTTATTCATTGTACTCATTTTTGAATATATGTCTTTTTCAAAAATTAAACTTATATATTCGGAGCTATGATAAGCATTGAATGTACTCAAAAATGAGTACATTTTATTTATTTTGAGTACCTTTTTTTAACAGTGGAGGTTGACTTAACTATTCGATGTGGTTCAAAACTATTTTTACAGCATGGATTGTTGGAAAGAAATTTATTAAAATGTTGTTGCTCTAAAATGTGGATTTTTTTCATTTTCAAACTCAAAGTACTTGAAAATTTTAAGTTCATCGCAACTTTTACCAATTTTGATAGAAGCGAGGATTTTTTTAAAGGTTATTTTTGTCCAGTTCTATTACTCATCTTGAATTTTGCTCGAATATAACACAATTGCTTCAACAAATTTTGTTTAGGAATCTTGTAATATCACGATTAGTGAAACTTCAAGTTTGAACATGTATTCTCAGGTTATATCGTAAGAATAATTCAATTTCGTTTCATGAATATTTTCAGTTATTTAATACCAACACTGTTGTCTATGTTCTAGCTTAAAAGAAATAAACGTTCCATATTAACAATTGAAACATCTCGTATGAATATTTATTATCTCATAACTAATAGTGAATATTATAAAGTAAGTTCTATCGATTTTTTTGTAAAGAAATCATTATAACTTTTATGTGTCGAAATAATTTTAACTTGCTTGATAGCAAATATTTCAACTAATAGAATTATTCATACATTTTTGAAACTGTCTTACTAAATAATAATAAAAATAGATAAAATGCACTTAGGAAAGTTTTATATTTAAATCTTATAGCCTAAATAAAAAAAATGCAAAATAAAAAAACATTTGTATTGTTTTGGATCTGTTTGGTATATATATTTGTTAAAAAAATTCTCTTATTTTCTATTTAAAGTATAACTAACACAGTTAATTCTTATAATTAATATTCAATGCTTAGATATGTGAACAAATCGGATATTTTTTTAACTAACTTTGATTTAAAACTATAAATCAAAATTGTACTACTAAAATAATGGTATTATAAATAATTCTAATTTTAAGCTTAAAATTTTATGTTATAAGTTTAGATTTGTGTGACAAACAGGTCAAGTTGAATGCTCATACGATACAAGCAGTTCCTTGACTGCGCTAGATTAAGAAATAGACAAAATTTTAGTGTAAAAATTTTTAACAGCAGATTATAGAATTCCAATCTCCAATAGAAACCCAATTCCAAAATGTCTCTTGTCCAGTTTGAAAAACTAGCCCTTCACATTTTTAAATCACATTTTTTTGTAGTATTTATTTATACACCTGGAATTAAGCACATATATCTTATTTTACACATTAAACAACACAATAGAATTTTCAAACAATTGTGTTCAAAAGTTATTCAAATCTTTGAGCTATATTTCTATAGTAGATAAATAGTAATGTGTTGCAATAAGAAATAAATAACAATATGTATGGTGTTCAAATGACCTGAAGTGAGAAATAGGAATTTGGTTTTGGATTTTTATTCATTTTTTACTTACCAAATATCATTCAAACAATTCAATTGAGAAATAAAGTAAAAATATACAAAAATATACAAATAACGAAAATAAAAGACTTCAAACTTCTAGTCATCATATTACAATATGTCAATCGGAAAAGTTATCCCATAAAAATAAAATAATTTTTTTTATAAATATTACCACAATAAAGACTAATAACAACCATGAAATCTCCATCAAAAGTCAATTTAACATTAAGTCTAATATAATCCCCATTCAATTTTCTTTCTGGGTGATTATGCTTGAAGAACACTTTTAAAAGAATCCTCCATTGAAAGATCCTTCTGGTATACCTTTTGATGAAAGAGATGAACTTTCGATGCAGTAAATGAGGTGGCAGCTTGCAGTGGCAGCTCTAACAAGGGCTGATAGTCGTCTCAACAAAAGCACGCTTTAGATGTCAGGACCCTGCAACCATGCTTTTAGCTAAAGGACCGTGTTTAATGCTACTGGCGGTCAGGTAGTTTCTTTATCTGATGCAAAAGAAATAGAATGATTAGTATGTTATAGAAAAGTAAAGTTAGGCAATATATGTTTATATATCGAAGTTGCATTCTTATTGTAAAGTTGTTGTTTTGGGATTTTGGTTGTGAATAAAAAAGTTCCTGTTTTAGTAATGGGTTAGAAACAACACAATTATTATTTTTAAAGGAATTAGTAATACCTATACCTTATAAATGTGTTCCAACAATACTTGAAGTCAACATGTATGATGTTATTTATATCAAATATAAAAGTACTAAGGGACATGATGTATGTAATTTTTCATTTGTATTAGGCCATATTAAAATCTACTTGTATATTCCATTATAATAACCAATAATTTGAAAAATAGTAAACACAATTTGAAGTTAGAATAAAATAAAGTAGAGAAAACGGAATTAGTTTCAATTTAAGTGATAGTTAGGAATTAATCAGTATCTAATGGATATATTTTCTGCTATATTAATAATGATGGAGATATCATCACACAATTGTTATAGTGTCCTGTTCATCTCTGACAAAGATTTCATATCTATGGAAGAAATCTTTAAAAAAATGTTTCCTTTCAATCTGAAACTAAAATACTTGCTCGAAGGGTACTCTCGAAACAGTGTCTCGAACTCTCACTAACCCTATTTATATTACTTTTTATTTATAAATATAAGAACCTTAAATAGAAAAACTGCAAATTTATTAATAATTTAATGCTAATTAAATTCATAAAAATTAATTAGTTGTACTAAAATTTCGAAATAAAATGTTAGAAGATATAGTTAAAGAGTCATCAATGAACTTTGGGAAACAGTTGAAACTCGGAGTTTGTAGATTTTACTTTAAGTAGCTTAAAAAACAAACTTGCATAAATTGACTACCTTTGCTTTTAGTATGTGCCTTCATAGCTATGGCACATGGAGTAATATTCCCATATATAGTAGTATTCCCACCATTAAAAGAATATTTCAACGTAATTTCTTATGATGTTACAAATGACATCACATGACCTGAATGTGACGTCATCATAATTGTCACATTATCGTTATATCTCTGTTAACACTGTTAAATTGGTTACTCTTATTTGACGATTGTTCATTTTTATAGGTTGCCCGGGCTAATGGTATCCAAAAATATAATTTGTACGGAGAGAACCCCATATGATTAAAAAAATTAGTTGTATTCAAGAGGGCTCCTAAAGTATCTTTGCAGATCAGTGAAATTCAATGTGAACACCATTAGTTGCTTTGTAGATGTTAAAACGGTATTCTACAATTTAGTATATGTTATTAAAGTATACACTGTTTCTCTGTTGCTGTGCATTTAAATTCCAATCATCGAAATTTATATCATCCAAATTGCAAACTTTCTGACGGTACACAATTAATTTAATAAAAACCCAACCAAAAAGCACAGTGGTGTTACGCGTTCGGAGATCTGGGCAGTAGGTAGAAGCCAGACAGTTGGTAGAATACCGTTGGCAAGAGGTAGAATACCGTTTTGATATCTGCAGAGCTGCTAATGATGCCCGCATTGAACTTCATTAACCCGCAAATAAACTTTATGGATATCACTATTTAATGCACTTGATATTTATAACTTATTATCATTTTTGTTTCTCTCAGCTTTTTCTTTTGGGTACCTTTTGCCCGTATATTCTGCAAATGCTCCAATTCAAATTTTCATAAATATGACAATGAATTTATTAAATCAGTTTCTTGAGTTTCAAAGAGTTCTTACTACAATATGTTTCATCCTTTCATAAATATTTACAAATTTTAAGAGAGGAGGAAATATATGTAGTATTTGTTGAGTTTAGTTCGTTATAGATAATTCGTGACAAAAAAAAAATACTATTTTTATCAAAATTTTAATTAAACCATATATTACAAAAGTTTATTAATTAAAGTAACCGTTTTTTTTCCTTTAAAACAGATTCTTATTCCACATTTGAGAACCTAACATTAATCCACGGCTAAACCCTAAAGCCCATTTATCAATTTGAAACACTCTTCTCAGTAAGACATCGCATCGTCTCACTTTATTTGAGGTAGAAATCCCTTAAGTATTTGTTTGTGTTATCTATAAAATATATTTGTATCATCTTTATCAATAAACTGCCTATACTTTTGCTTCACGACAGGAAAGAATCGATAAGTTTCAGGCGGCCAGCAGTCCTTGTAATTGAATATGGTTTAGAAGTGGACAATAGGCGTAACTGAATTGAAAAAGGGATCTCTTGGTAAATGGGTAATCTGCGATCCTGAATTAAGTTTAGGAGTACCTAACATGTTTTGGTAAAGCAATTGAATTGATATACATAATTGATGAACGAAGTGGGTTCTGCAAAATCTGGTGTATTTAGTGTTCCTGAAAATCGTGTCTACAGACCAGGTCAATAATTGGCTGAATGCTATTCGACAGAATATTAAAATAATAGTGATCATCTTCCACATAATCAAAATGTCGTTGGACAAAAGGAATCTCACAAAAATGTACCTCTTTAAATTAAATTTTAGCAAAAATTTAAATATCTAAAAAAAATATATATATCGTTAAAAAGTAATTTGGAAAACAACTGCCAAAATTAAGTTTTTATTTAAGAGTAACTGCCAAAAAGAAAATTCATTTTATCAAAAATAGGTAATGACATTCGTGCTATGGCACAAATGGACAATGGAATTCAATAAGGAAATAAATGTATTTAATCAAAATATTTGTGGACAAATTTTATCCATCGTCGTATATAGAGTAGAGTATAGAGTAACGTACTGACGCCGCACAGCGGTATTTGCATAAAAAAACTGGCCAAAAGTCGATTTTAAAAATTTCTGCATATACCCTTGACACTTATACCTTATAAAAGTTTAATAAATGAAGAATCTACTGCTGTATACAGTTTTTTGTTTGAGAGCCCAGTAGGACTGAAAATTAACCAATAGTTGAAAAATTTTAGAGATAATTTGTTCTTATTGGTACTACCCATTGAGGAACAATTTAACAAATTTTTTTTCACTTCTAGTTTTTATTGTAAAATTTTATAATATGGATAGAGTAATTTCAGATATGCACGATTTTATTCGATAATTTGAAAAATAATTTCATTATTTTTAATTTTTAACTAGTTTTTCGTAAATTTTTAAATTAACGAGAAGTTTTGTTATACATTGCCACAGATTTCCGCTATGAATTTTATACTAAAAGATGGAAAAAATACTCCAGTTTATTATATGTAAAATTCAGATTTCCATTTTTTCAGACTTTAGTTTTGGTGGTTTCTCGAACAAGTCATAAATGTTAGCTTTCGAACCGAAACTGAAGAAAATAATTTTGTTACGACTTTAATACATATTTCTGAAATTAACTATAATTGATATTATAAGAAAAAAACATACCTGTGACATATTTTATAAATATAAATTAAAATATATGATCACAATTATACTTTTAAAATGGATCAAGTCTTCAAATTTATAAATAATACTTTTGACGGTTGTCAGGAATTTATATTTATATGGTAGATAATATAGATATATAATATAAAGCTTGTACATTTTAAAAAGAGGTTATAGGTTATCAGGTTTATATATAAAGAATAATTTTAAATAGAACTTAATATTATTAATATCTAGTCGTTCCGGACAGACATTTCGTAATTAGAATAATAATTTTAGAATTAAATTAAATATACAAAAACATTTCCCCAGAAAAACACAGTTTAGAATATTTCATAGAAATGCTTATTTTATTCCTTATATTTTCATAAGAAAAAATTGTGGATCGTATTGAAACTGAAAATGAAGGGTCTTCAATTAAATAATTTTTAATTAAAAATTTAATACAAAACTCCCTACAGTGATTTTCAATCCATTGCATGGTTTTTGGATAAAAAAAAAGATAATTTAACCAGTGGTTCCCAAACTTTTTCGAGTCGCGGCGCCTTTTTTTAATTAGGATTAGCCAACAGCGCACCTTACCCTAAGTAAAAGTATAACTAATCATAAGTAAGATATACAAATAAATAAAATTCGTTAATAACAATATCATGCACGGACTTCATCTTCACTAGCTTTCGACTATCAACTGACTGACTGAATCGATCCGGTAACGCTTGCTTATATATTCCTTCCACAAGATTTTCCAGAACGATTAGGAAAAACAAGAAATTTGGAGAACCTCGATCTAATGGTAAATGTATGTATTTTTCACTAAAATTCTATTTTTAAAATATTCAATTTTATAGGTCAAAATGTCTTTTAATATCTTTTCTAAGATTGATGTTAAAAAATTATTGAATTTAAAGTCTATTACGGCACAAAAATTTGCCCACCTTTTCGATGAAAATACTCCACTGTGCCCCGTCAAGTTCAAGTACTTCGCAGACCATAAAGTAACACATAAAAAAATGGTTGTTTTATTTTCCGACCGATTGTTCTCCTTTATTCAATCGTTCAACACCTGTCCTGACAGGAAGAATACATCTGAAGTAAATTAATAACTAAAACCTTTTCCATCTGTCGAATCCCTCCCTTGAAACAAACACCGAGAGTAAGACATCACAAAGCGCAGACGTCTAAAAAAATGATGCATTATCCTTGACGAGAAGATGATGCATCTAACACGTCTCAGAAAGGCAAGCTTATATACTATCGCTCAAACACGCTTGTCTTTTTAAGGAAATGTCTTAATTGTATTAAAGGCGCAAATAATCCTCCCGCCAAAAAAAATCGTTGCTGATTTGGTAGTGTTATGGGGGTTATTGCACTGTTATGAAATTCTTCCGTAAAAAGGAAATTGAAATGACAACGGAGATGACAGTACATTTCCTGTTTTTGTTTTTCTTCTTTTTAAAAGTTTTCTTTTATTTTGGTACAGTATGCATTAATTAAAAAAATATTAATAAACGTCCGCATTATGTTTAAATGCCTTCTTTGTCTAACCTTTCTATGGGTGAAACGAATAATAAATTAATTAAAGTTTACTTATCACCAGGAACTGATGATTTTCTGTTCTAAGGCCCGTTCTACACGAATGAGTAAAACGAGAGTGATCTTCGTAATGATTCGATAATTCGTACCACGTGGTATGAATTCTCGAATCATTAAGAAGCTCACTCGCGTTTTACTTGTTTTGTGTAGAATGGGCCTTAGAATTAAAAAAGGTAATTTTTAGTTTGGAAAATACATTTTTCAGTTTAGTTATTCTTTCAATTTAGATCTTTTTTCAATTTAGTTATTTTTTCAGTTTAGTTATTTATTCGGTTTATTTTTCTTTCCTACCAATAAAAAAAGTCATCGTTAGTTTGGAAATTACACCGAATTAAAAAAGAAAATACATTTTAACAGTGTCCGTTGTTTGTTTCTGAAGACAACTTCAAAATATTAAATAAAATCACCGTTATGTTTTGTAAAAAATAGACTGTACTGTTCAAATGTTTTGTGAAAATCCTCAAGGAAAATATACTGTAATAAAATAGACAAAATATTTAAAAACGTTACCAAATCTTCTTGAAATCTGTGAAATTTTAAAAACATTGTAAACTGTTTGTGATTTAAAATTGGCTTGACAACACCCCCCCCCCCCCTCCTTTTTTTCTTCTTTTTTTGCCATTTAGTTGAAAATGCAGAATAATTTGGTGTTTCTTACATCTAATTTCCATTTTTAAAAATGTGCGTGATGTGAAATGGGAAAGAGGTTAAGGAGTTATTGAGACTGTAACAGAGCGTGACATGGAGGGGGAAGGGATATAAAAATTAACAAATTTGAGTAATATAATAAATGAACACTCTCATAGTATTAAGTTAAACATAAGATAAAAAGTTCCTATTTGGTTAATTTTAAAAGCTAAGAGTATGCCATTTTTTTTAAGTTATTTTTTTTAAATACTGATCATGTATGCCATTTGTTAAATTCATCTTTTAATGGACGTAAGTATTAGTTATACTAAACAACCTGACAACACCCACGTGTTACGCTATACACAAAACGCCCGACAAAATCCACATTGACACACACCATCCCCACAACACTTTCACCGAAAAGAAAACCGGAATAAGTATCTCCAGTTTTTTTTTTTTTTTATTGTCGAATTCTGTATTCAAGAGAAAGAGAGAGAGTAAAAAAAAAAAAGAGGGGAAACCGAAAGAGAGTAACGAGAAAGAGACACAAACTACCAGTCCACCTTTTTGCAGCCGCTTCTTCAATGACTGTCAGGGGCAACTGGCCTCGGCTTGTCGTTAGGCCGCAATCTGCGGCTGCGCGCCCGGCAAAGGCCTTGTCAGCTGCAGACCTGCCAACTAAATATGCGGGACTCCCGGAGTTTTGGAAATTACGAAGACGGAGCGGGAACCCCGGATCATGCATTATTGGCAAGCGAGAGGGACACCGCGGGGGGGCCCCTTCCCCGGGCCCCATGCTGGGGCCTGCCACTGGCACACCAACATTATCTTCTGCACAGTGCCACCCTGCTTTATTACCTTTAGTGGAAGCTTTAATTTGCCTCCCTTAAGTATCACTTCCATAAAATACAATTTACTCCTCAACTGCCCAGTATCGGTCACCCTTTGAAGGAGCTCTTCATGGCACTTATATAAACTTAGCCAGTTAGTACCTTCAGCCGTAAAAACAGCAAATAATCTGTCTGAACATCCTAATCGGTAGATCTATAAACTTTTTGTTTCAGACATCTTTAAAAATTTATATCGCATAAGTATTTTTTTTTTATCAAATATCAAATATTATTTTTAAAAATAGGAAATATTAGTTTTTTAAGTCCTTTTTTAATCAAAACCGTGAAAATTAGCGTAATTATTTATTATGTGTTTAACAAGATTCAAAATAGTATATATTTATTAAAATATAAAATAATTAATTTTTATTATATTATATATATATATATATATATATATATATATATATATATATATATATATATATATATATATATATATATATATATATATATATATATATATATATTTGTAAAAGAATGAAAAATGTACTTTTGTATTTCATTTATAAATGATTTGTTATGATAAATATTATTATAAATGGTATGTAAACAGCTAAAACATACTCTTACAAGATTATATCTGTATCTTGAAGACAGGAAGAATGAAATTTTTTTAAAGAACCGATCATGTTCTTTGTCAAGCAAACACTTATAAATAAGAATGTGTCACAAATGAGAAGTATCTTATAACTTGATATATTATAGATTCATAAGAAAAATAGAAGAAGAAAAAAATTGCCCATTTTCTCCCATAACCTTCATTACCTTGAAATGTTTTGTGGACTAATTATAACATTGTTATAAATATATCCGTTTCATTACAGTATGGTTTTAATGTGAATTTTGACGGAATATTCTTTTACCTAATGAAACAGAATTTATTATCTTTCATTAATAAAAACATTTTTTTTTCGAGGAAGAAAGGCTACTTAAGTGTTATAAAGTAGTTTTTAGGAATAACAAAATTTAACAAAAGGAACAATGACTTCAGTTTCGTTCAAAGTAAAGACAAATCCTTTGTATATGTAAATCTCGTTTTATTTATCATTTGTTGCTTACTTTTTATAGAGAAATAACCAAATTAGTGGCGTGTCAAAAATATTTGCAACCCGGAAAAATACTTTACTTGGCACCTCCTTATTGTGTAAACCCATCCACTTCCTAAACATTACGGTCTTTTTTACGTTAGATAAATAATTAACTTTCGAGACATCTTTGTATTCGGAGTTTTATAATTTTTTAATCGTTTCAAGCATATAAAATTAAATCAGCCGCATCAATCAGTTTCAAATACATATTGTGTTAATCAATTGACTATAAACAGAATTATTTCAATATATCATGCAAATTAAAAGACACATTCCTTAAATTTCTCTAAATTGAGTATTGTTTTAAATTTGAATCCCTATCACTTGCAACTAGTTATTTATTAAGTTATTATGTTTTAATGAATTACATTATCATTTAAGATAATTAATAGTTTTGACTTAAAATGCATACCGTGTTTGGAGAAAAATTTTGAATATTGAAATCTCTCATGTTTCTATACATCAATAAAAAAAGGATTTTCAAAAATGCATTATAGCAGTATTTTAATTTTATAATGTTTTAATATTTTATTTCTTTTTAAAACCAATAAAAATGTATTTTCTTTTATTTTCAAAACATTAAAATATTGTATCAAGCACAAAAATACCCTCTCCATTTCCATGTTACCTGGGGACGAATCGCTCCCCCGCTTGGTACATCGCCCGGCTTCCACTTCGTTCTTTTCGTTTTTCAACTTGGTACAAAGGAAGTATGAACCTGTAGCTAACATAAAAGAGCTCGATTTCAACAAAAAGTGAACTCAAATCGTTTTCCTACGTACCAGAGGCAAAATCGTACCAAAGGAAATTTCACTTTATAAATCAGGAGTAATTAAAAAAAAAATATTTCTTCAGGTAACCAACTTCGGTTTTTATGCTTCTGCAGTTGCCTTCAAAGTTCCGTGCCGTTGCTATCAACAGATAAATTTTTTAAATACTTTTATGAGTTTTAATAAGTAAAATTATGTAACCTCTGTAGAAGGTGCGTGTTTGATTTTGACACGGGATTCTGGTCGAAATATCGGCCACAGGCTTTGTAAAGGAGGATAATTCAGATTTATACTTTTAATTTTTTTTTTTGTCAATTTAAAGTTACAATTTATTTCGAATATAATTATAACACTTTCCCTCTTTATTTTTAATTTATTGAACGCCTGATTTTATAACCCAAAACTGTCAAAAGTTAGACTGAATTGAAAATGTCGGCTTTACGTACCAAAGAACACATGCTACTGTCTTACACAGAGATATATGAAGTGCCAATATTAATTAATTTTTCATTATTTGATCTCAAACTTTAGACTTGAGTTTAATGCCTTTGTTTGTACAATTAGACATAATAACTGAACAATTATTAACTTGTAGAATAAAAATAAAATATAAGTTTTGTTTCGTTAGATCGTTTTTAATATGATACATAACCAAATTTTTTTTTGTTCTTAAAATAACGTGTCCATTGGTCTGACGGATGGTATTCCTAACGAAGATAGGTCGTAATACCAAAGAACACTTCGAAAGGGTTTTATATTTCAACTAGCTGTTTGGCACCGCCCTTCTGGGGTACCCGTTATCTAGAGAAACCAACGACTTATTATTCTGGTACCAAAACTGTACCGACTAAGCTAAAAGAGCACGCATGCACAGATCTCCCTGACCACAGAGCGGCGATTTTTATTGGATGGAAATTTTAAATATTAATTCAAAAATAACTAAAAAATTTTAAAAAATTGGCTTTCAAGTGCACAGTTAGAAGTTGAAAAGTACTTATGTTTAAAATTTTAGAAACATGTACACAATCTTCCAGACACTATAGTTTAAAAGTAGGTTGTTTAAACAAATCGAAAAATATTGTATAAGCAATATATTTCCCATTAGTTTTCCCGTTGAAATATAAGTAGAATTTTCAGCGGATTTAATATTGTTAGAAAGAGTTATTTCGCCAAAGCAAATTTTAATAGCCAATTTTTAATTGTTCAAAGCAATACACATTATTTATAATATAATTAATTATTATAATTTAAAAAAATTATTAAACATGTAATTTATTTTTTAAGTATTTCATTGTTGTCAACATCTTATTATTTTAAAACAATGTGATTTTATATCTCACTGTAAAAACTTTTTTCTTTTTAAATTGGCGATTTAAAAAAATTAGCTTCTAAAACCGTTATAAACTGAAAACTAAACGTAATTTTAAAGTTCGAAACTTCATGTGCACAATTAGAGGCTGGATAGTAATAAATAACTTTTCAGACATGTCCAAGTAGTGTAAGATACAGACAGACACACAGACACTTTATTTTATTATTATAAATTATAAAAACTATCATCCCGATCTGTTTCGTAAAAATGTGTCCAAGAAGTTACAGTACATGCAAAGCGTCCTTGGTACATTACACCATTCTTCAATTTTATTTATAAAAAGTAAAAAATCAAATTGGGGTCAAATCTAGGTACGACTTAAGTCTCCGGTATCTTCAAAATATAATAGTATTTGAAATCATTTCACTTTACTTTAACACATTCGCTACACTCCCAAAAGAAAACAAGTTTTTATTATACAAGCAGCCAAAAGCAGAAGAAAAAACTTTCTCGAATGCTACTTACATGCGCCCCACAACTTAAGACTTACTGATTTCTTCTGTATCAAGCGTGGGTGAAACGGAAAAAGCTACCTGCTTTCGGTAACCTGAAGTAACGAATTCGTGATTCGGTATGCGTGCTCCCCGTTGTTCCGTTTCCTTCATTACAAATTTCTTCTTGGTACTTCATTAGCGCTTCAGACTGAAATGGGGATATTTTATTACTTGAGCCATATGTAATGGCCTATTTTAAGAGCAAAGTTGTGCTTTCGTATAGGAATTGCATCCTTTAATTTATGAAGCCAATTTTCTGTGTTTGTATTTAAAGTATTTGCTTGCAAGTACCGGTATTAGGTATGCATCGAATTTTCGATTGGTATCTGGTATAATACACATTTAGTATTCAAACTGAATATTCAATACGACGAGGGAAAGGATTATAGATGGTATACCAAATTATAACTTATAAATATTTATGTGCAGTGTAAAAAAAAGTACTTAAAAATGAGTACCCAAACATACTCGTTTTTCTTTGAGTACAGTTGCATCGTAAATGAGCTATGACGTATTCAAATTTAACTAATCATACTTTCTCAAAAATGAGCAGTGTGATTTAATATTGCTAATCTCAGCTTCTATTCAAGCCATCTTAACAAAGCGACCTAACAAACTTAAAATAGTTGTCCAGAACATGGTTTTCCACATCATTTGGTGTCGATTGTTTGAATGGAAACTGAGTTATTACAACTCAATAATCTTACTTCCCTTTCTTTTGGTACACCTTTTAACATTTCTTCTGTTTATAACTTGTTCACGTCGCCCTGGTAGTACAACGGATAAGGCACTGGACTGCGGTGCCTTAGGATATGAGTTCGATTTCCCGGTAAGTCTTGGTTGTAATTGTTGATATTCATTGAAAGTGATTTACGAAGACAGCCCACTTAGGCAAGCAACTGCTCTTTTTATTCATTTTTACTCATTATACTAATTTTTGAGTAAATGTTTTTTCAAAAATGAAACTCATATATTCAGAGTAATGATAAGCATCGAATGTACTCAAAAATGAGTACATTTTACTTATTTTTGAGTACCTATTTTTAACAGTGTGAATACACCTATACACTTGCAAAGTATAAGACCAAAATAATTTTAATCAAAATAATAAATATATCTAAATTAAAATTTAATGTTATTATTTTACATTTTGCATTTAAAAAATGTCTTGGACGTTTATATTCTGTTTAGGGAATTGTTCGCTTGTCACTATATTTTTCCACAAAATCTTTGATGCTTATGAAGAACAAAAATAATAATTTGCATTGAAGTTAGTGAGAGAACGAGATAAAAAAAAGAACGAAGTTTTTAAGCACAAAAACATGCAGTTCTTTTTAATATTGAGTAACAAATAGCAAAAGAACATGTTGCTATTTTTTCCCTTGAGAGGCGACAGTGGAACACAAAAGGTTAACCCGCAAAATAAAAACTTAAAAGTCATAATTTCAGATGAGGTAGCGATTGTCAATATTAAAATCCTAGAAATTCTCAAGTTAAATGTGGTAGTCGCTTAAAACCTCGAAATTCTAGATTTATACATAATAGTCTCTTAAATTCTGCCAGAACATCCAACAAATTATACTGGCGTGTATACAGGACTGGTGCACGATAAATCTGATCGGGGTCCAATGTCCTGACGCCTATTGAGGTTGCGTCGGGTGCCAGCTCAAGTGTTGTCCTCGTCATCTGACCATGATTCAAAAATACGAGGCATCGTTCCCGGGTCTTTCCTTCGAGATAGACCCCGAACTGTCGCCAATAGCCCACTGTGCAGCTCTAGTGCGACGCTAATTAAACAAACCAAACCAAACTCTTAAATTCTGAAAAATCTAGATAAATATATCAGTCTCTAAAATCCTGAAACTTTTTGGCTTAAATACCAGTCTCTTAAATACTCGAAGTCTTATAGATAAAGGGGCCTCACACTTCAAGTAGCTACCGAGGCCCTTAAATGTCTTAAGTAAAGTCCCTAAGGATTACTGATGAAACAAGATCACAACTGATGTAGTTAGTGTAAAACCTTGTTCAATGTGACAGTGCCTATCGCAATCCCATTTATTGGAGCAATCCGAACCACTTTGAGCAATGCCATTAAGGAAGCCTTCAACGCGATTTTATCAAGCAGAGCGAATGTGTATGGACCCCTCAAAGAGAACACGCTGAAAGAGTGAAATGCGTGAGTGAATCACTTAGCCACAGGCCCCGTGACAACAAACCAGTTTAATAGAGCGATTGCCGATGGTGAGACCCTTAACGCCTAATGAAATAAGGGGCCGCCCTATCTATCATGTCGGCGGTTCTCAGTGACAAAATGGCACGTGACCATGTTGGGGGTGCCCCTCGACCAATCATGATTCCCGTTACATCGATAGAGTTTAAGGAATAAATTAATTAATGTAAAATGAGCTTGAGTAAGTATGTTGTTATTATTTTTTTTAATTAATTCATTAAATAAATATGTGGAAAACGTATATTTTTTTCCTTCGGAATTTGAAATAGGTAGGTATTTTAAAATTATGTTCCATAAAGTTGTTAACATTTAAGCCATTCCTAAAAATGTCAACGGGGATCAGTAGTGTACAAATTAGTTTGAATAGAAAAAAATCTGAAACAGTAGAGTAGCCAGGGGAGGGCCACTGGACTCGGACAACATACGAATTTTTTTTTTTTTAGTCTTTAACAAAAAAGAGATCTACTGTAGTCTAGTTCGGAGACCGCCAGCAACAAAATTTGTTTTTAATAATAGAATAGAGCAGCGGTTCCCAATTAGCATTAAGCTACAGACCCCTAGCTAAAGCTAAAGTAGAACCGAGGACCCCTTTTTTCATATATGCTTATGGAAGTCCCCCCCCCCCCCTCCCCCCTCGTATTCTATTCATGTAAACGTTTCAATTTTGTAAGAACGTGAAAATAAAGCAAAAAATATTGTGACTTTAATTTTTTAATTACTTTTAATTTTACACACCTAAAATAAGAATATGGGCAGAAATTTACTTAACAATTACATAGAAAAGATAACACCACAATCATAAATTTAATTACTTTTTGTCTCTTATTTGTACATTTTTAAGCTTAAATATGCCGTTTTAAAAACACTACTCGTTCTTTAATTTTCAATATTAATTTAAAATTTCTAGCTATTTAATTAATTTAAAATGGTTATATAACGTCAAAGTATATACTACAAACGTAGAAAGAGATTTTTTTTTGTTGCAAATTTGTGTTTTAGGTGTTTACAAAAAAGTATTTTATATTCCTTACCTAAATTTCTTTTAAAATATACAAATTTTTATGTTCATTAATTTGTAAAAAAAATTGTATAACTTAATTTAAAAAATCTTTTCCTACGTTTATAAAACAAATGTTAAAGATTCAAAAGCTCTTGAATTGATTTATTTTCAAATAAGTTTTATACGAAGCTTTATCATTTTATTTATAATTTTAAACATAACCAAAAATTCCTAAAATTTGATTTTTAATAAAATGGAACCAAAGGTAGGAAGGCATACAATAAATGGTATAATGAATATATATCACACACACGCACACGCACGTACGGACACACCACACAGAAAGATATATATAGATATAAAACATCGTTTTATGCAAAAAGAAATAATTTTTTTTTGCGATTTTTTCGGAATTTGGAAGGGGGGAGGTCTTTCTTAAACTCGTGAAAACATTGTAATAGTTACGTACGTTAACAGCTTTGCAAATATCGCTTTTTCAGAAAAGTTGCTAAGAATGACCGTTCAATGCATTTTCTATTTTTAATTTATGACTCCGCGGACACCCTAACATCGACCCGCGGACACCCGGGGGTCCGCGGACCACTAATTGAGAATCATTGGAATAGATGTGTATTGAAAATGTGAACTCGACATTTTATAAGATTGGAAACTCGTATTTTTGAAGAATATATCCCTTTTACCCAAGATCATAATTCCACTTATTTGGAATGCAAGTTCTTTTGAATATTCTGCACTTTAATATTAATAATACGAATGCCCATGTTCTCCCTACTTTTTGAAATATTGAAAAGACACTGAATGAATTAAATTCTATATTTAAAATTGTTATCATTAAAATGCCTTCAAGTATATATCTTTATGTAAAACACTTACAAATCGGAAATAATTCGCCTACTTTGCTAATTGTGTTATTCTGTTCTTTTTATAAGAATAAAAGTGACACAGGTGTTTTTGTAAACAAAAACTAAATTTGGTTTTAAAAATACATCATTTGGTTGAAAGTAGGCATGGCAGATGCCATACCGGTTCATGCACAACTGTATTCAAAGCCTACCTAGGTCTTGATTATAAAAAGAATATTACATATTCATGGAAAAAGTAAAAAAAAAACAATAATCAAACTTTGAAATACAGAGTGTTTAATAATTATCTTTACAACTTTGAGACGCAATAAAACCTAAAAAAATAATGATATATAAGTTAACGTTGTTTGTTAATGTAACAACAATACATGAAGATTTACTTGAACACGGTTTTTCGAAAACCATTAACTAACCATTCAACGCACCCAATTCAACGCACCCAATTCACCATCACCGCACTGAGTTTTAAGTATGGGTACATGGAAATTATCTTTACAACGTTGACACTCAATAAAACCTTTGAAATAAAGTAGTAGGTAACTTATGTTGCTTGTACATATAACAGCAACATCACATAAATTTTAATTATAATTTTTTTTTAAAGTTTTTTAACTGCGTACAAATAAAATTTCATATGTTACATAACATACTATCTTATTTCTTAGTTTTTATTACGTATCAAAGTTGTATAGATAATTTTTAAACACCCTGTTATTTGTTAAAATAAATTTAAGCAAATTACCCAATTTTCACCCACTCTCCCTAGTGGCTCCATCTAATGACACAAACCGATAAGACAAACTGACGCCATATTTTTTGCTAAAGTGGTACCCAAGTAACTGAAGTACGGCGCAATAACGGCTGCAAGTGAGAACCTACTTTAAAAAATTTAAATAATACGTAATACAAGTTGATAAGAATGCAATTACAAATTACTGATAACTGTTACTTTTATTATATAGTACCACTTTATATTAAATTTCAGAATACTTTTTAAAACTATGTTATGTGAATTAAATTCTTTTTCAGATTAGAATTTTTAACAGTTTACTTAACTACCAATTTTAAAGTGTAATTTAAAAAATTTATTTTTTAATATTTCCTTATTCATCCACTCTGCATTAAGAATTGTAGCTGTCGAAGAAAGGCAGTTCCTGGGGCCACTACTACCTATATAGTACCATATCTATACTTACAGTTGAAAATTGAAAAAAAAAAGGCTATTGTAGTAAATTTCATACTATATAATTTTTAATCAAATTATTTTTAAATAATAATAAATTTCAATACATCTCTTTAAAGGTTTCAAGTAAAATTTTAGAAATTTTGACATTAATTTCGAATACAAATGGAAAAATTTAAATGATCATGCTTTGAACTAAATTTTTTTTAATATGTTTAAAATTCAGATTTTAAGTTGCACTTATAAAGAAAAATAAAACTATATATAAGTTGACACTTTATTAGTATAATAATATATAAAGAAAGAATTATTTTTAAGTAAAAGTAATATCATCAAGATTGCATCTCCAGAATTATAACACATATTAAATCCCAATAATAAAAAATACATTTTAAATTTGTAATTTCAATGTGTAAAGAAAACTTAAAATACTAAATATAGCCATCTACTTCTAAAATTGGCACTAAAATTGGTCTTGCTATTTTTTATTTAGATCATAACATCAAATATATAATTTTTACTTTCTTTAAATTATTGATTGACACCAAAAAGAATATGAATATGTTAAAACAACATTAAAAAAATATCTGTCTTTTCTTTACTTTAAGGTACTTTTATTCGTATTAGTAATCTCAATTGCATAAAATTTTAGACAATATTCATTTACTTATATTAAAGACAATTGCATGATATAAATCAGAAAAAGAATTCATTATATCATAAAATATTTTATATGTAAAACAATATCAAGAATGCTTGTAACATTAACAGAACATTTTTATCAGATAAAAGCATGTAGCAAAACATAGCAAGTATTCTATGGGTTCTGCATCACACACACACAAAAGATTACCAAAAAGAAGGATTTTGGAGTTTCAAGAAAAATATAGACCCCTTTGACAAATCTTGGAACATAATCACAACAACAAAACATTTTAACCTCCTCAAAATTGCGTATAGAGATAAATCATTGTAAGCAATTACAATTATTTTAATCAACAAGCATGTTAAGTTAAAGAATTAGCGAAAATTATTAAGTTACAAGTAAAAAAGGACAAATGTTAAAATCAAAATAAATTTAAAATTTACACCTTTTAAATTGTCTCTGTAAACTTATAATTATAAGTAATTCTATATAATTTAAATTTATTTCAATTGAATATGTATGTAAACCCTGCATGGCAAATTTAAGTAAAATAAAAATTATACTACTGAATGTCATATTTTCAGTTTAAATTTTATATAAAAATTTCCCACTATATTTCTTTCAATGTGACAAGATACATTCAAATTTAAAAAAGTTCCAACTTGAAATAATATAATAAATCTCTGGTAAGATGTTCTATTATTTATTGAAAAATGGGAAACTTAGTTTAAAAAAACATTTGAATTTGTCATTTGCAGTTGCTCTCTGATGTGTTTTCTCTCATTTTTTATAAATATAACTACATTAACTGAGTTTCATTGGTCAAAAGAACTTGTACAAGACCAACAGGTTCGAATAATTGTAAATATTTGCCTTTTTCCAAATAATGCATTCTTCCTTCCTTTTTCTATACATTGCCACAAATAGAAAATTCAAAATACTAGAACACTTTTTGTGTAATTGGATTTTTGAAAATATTTTGGTATGATATTAAATAAACATATTTTTCTCTTTAATTTCAAAATAAAAAAAAATTACAAAACTTTAAAACTAAATAAAATTTAAATGTTTTGTAAACCATAAGGAAAATAAATTTAACATTTCCTTTTTTTTCAAGTCTAGTTTTACCTTGATAATATTTAGTTAATTAAACTTTTTAGATCATCTAAATCAAAATAAAATATTGTAAGATTTAGACAAAACTTACAATATTTTATTTTGATTTAGATGATCCAAAAAGTTTTAATGACTGTAATTTCCGTCTAACAATATAATTAGCATTGTCGAGAAAGTGATAACAAGAAGACTCAACATAATTTATTACACAGTAGAGAAATTTTGAAAAAAATTTCATAGGGCGAGTAAAAGTCGAATTCACTTTCACATGCGATACAGTTCATGAACTAACTTGTTATTTCACAAAATGAATTTTATATAACGTCAGAGAAATATTCAATTTTTTACATCAGTTATTTTGTTATTTGTATCATTTCTAGGGATGAACCGGATAGTGGTTTTGCCGGATACCGGATATCCGGCGCACATGACAAATCGGATATCCGAACTGGATTTTGCCGGATATCCGGCAGTTTATTTTTTATGAAATTATCTTCTCATACACACTAGAAAAAACGGAAATCGGTCAAAAATTATAAAATATTTATTTATTCTATAATATTTCCCAATTCTTTACCTGTGATACCAAGATTTAATAAACATTAAAAAAACTTTTTTATTTACAAATGGTTATTCTAGGGTGCTGCTAGAAATGGGCGTCTGTTTTGAGCATTTTAAACTCAATTTCTAAATAATTGTGTTTTTTACTATATGCCCTTTCATTCCAAACATGAAAACTCAAGTTTGCTTAAACTTTTGAAAAATTTATTTTTAAATTCAACTTTATATTAGTTGTGAGATTTTATGACCCTCTACCATAACGATTCGTTAAAAAAATGTAATAGAATTTTAAAGTTAAAAATTTTAAAAAAAAGTGGGGTTTTTTAAGGACTCTCGAGGTAAAAAAAAATTATATAAAAAAAACTTTTCATGCTATAAACTTTTTGGAGGGTCATAACTTTAAGAAAGATACTTCAAGTAGTTCCAACAAAAATTATGCTTCTAGATGAATTACAACTTGCATAATCATGTTTAAAAAAAAACATAATAATTAGCATTTGACTTAATTCAGGTTTTTTTTATAATGCATCATGATTTTTAAAGTGTTTTCATACATGAAAAAACTTGAGTTTTAAATTTAAAGTGGCGTACTATAGTGGGAGAAAAATTCAAGGGAGAATCTGCACACTGCGAATACATTGGTAGAATTTACAGAAAAATACTTAAAGCAACAACAAAGATAATTGATCACCACAAAAAAAAATCTTCGATGTTTTATTCATCCGGATATCCGGCTTGGTAAATCGGATATCCGGCACTTTATTTCCGGATATCGGATAGTTACCGTATAGTTAAAAATCAGCTGGATAGGCCGGATACCGGATAGTTACCGGATATCTGTTTCATCCCTAATCATTTCATGAAGTTCCTGATTACAGAATGCCTTAGTGGCATATATGAACTGCAAGAATATGGGACAAGAATTCGTACTGTGCAACTACACTGTCATCCAGTAGCTATGTTAAAATATGTTCTGTTACAAACATTTTTACATAACTGCATATTAATATCTTTAAAAAATTTCCCAATTAAAGGTTTGATTTACATAGTTAAAAAATATTGATGGTTGGGTGTATTTTAATTGGGCCTTATCTTACTGAGAGCGAAGAGAGTATTGTTTTGCCAGTACCCACAACTATTGTGTAACAATCATTGCGGTTAGCAAACAGAGAACAGAGTCACCTAATATTCTTACATAACCAAAAAAATATCTAACAAATTCACTGTCGGCAATGCACAAGCGCGTGATATGTTCTTTAATATAACACGTAAAAGGAAATAGTTGACTTACATCCTTTTAGACACCGGCAATGAATGTGTTAAAAAAGTATTCTAGTTCTTCCTCAGAGTCAGCAAACAAGCATACTTTAATAAGTAAAAATTCATATATATTACTTACGAAAACAAATATTAAATTATATATTATAAAATATTTATATATTAAAAACTCATACAAAAAGCAAAAATTGGAAGATACATGATACAAATATAAAATAATAACCAGCTTCTAAAATGAGGAAACTTGTTTGCTTTACTATAACAAGTTATAGAAAAAGTCAACTAAAAGTTATTACCAACAAGCAAAAATAAAATATTTCAAAAATTAACATACATATAATAAAAAATATGAACATAAAATGTTTGTAACCACATAAAAATAACTAAAAAATCAAATCAAAGTGATAAAAAATGCAGATTAGGCACATTCTATATGGATGTTATTAACGCATGCCAGCTTTTGCAGATGGCCCTTACAAACCATGCGGTTTGAGTCCGCATGGTTTGTATTCACCGATCACAGAGTTTGATTTGTATTCACCAAACGCAGACAAATCTTCAAAAGCTAATGAGCTTAAATATCCATGTAAAACGGGCATTAGACTCATACCAATTAAAAAAAATAAGTCACAGAGCCCAAAAGTTTACTGGATACCATACAAAAGTATACCAATTTAGAACTTGTTTTATAGCCTAAGCCATAGGCTTCCTTAGAAGGCCATTATTAAATCAATACAATCTTCTATTCAAAATTACTTCACCAAACTAAAAAAACACAAATGCAAATTTAACAAACATTAAATTATCAATATAACACAAAGCAACTTTAAGAATATTAATTAAGTGATAAAGTATTTATTAAAATTATTTTCTGTGTGAGTTTATTTAATATTCAAGAACAAAGAATTGTTTATTTCCTAAAGTATGCTTTTTAGAAAATCTAGAGAAAAATCAAATATGCCTAAATTATTCATGTTATTCAGATTTCTACAGAAAAGTATTGAACACATTTCATCAAATAACTAAATGTATCACATGCATTTCATTTGGGTAATTTTTCTGCAAATATTCTCAGAGCAATTTTTATGATAACATTTTATTGGTATTACCATTTTATAGAAATTCAGATAAATGTTTCCCATCTTTAAGCAAAGAAAGAATTATAAAAGTAACTAAATACACCTGTTCATCATGTTACTATAAATACTGCTGATATCATATTAGGTATATGAATACGTACTACCTTTATTTTGAAAATAAAAGTATAATATAATGATAAAATTACTAATTTATAAGTCACATTTAAATCTACGATACTTCAATAGTATACATATCAGGAAAAAGATATATAAAGTTTACACCCACCTCACAAGGGCGGATCCAGAGATTATTGTTAGGGGGGGTAATGCAGTATATTGTTATCATGAACACCAAATTTGAGGTGGTTATATTGTTATCATGAACACAAATTAAGGGCGGGGGGGGGGGGGGGGAGTATTGAGAAGTTTTAAAGAGCGTTAAGCAATGCATATATATAAAGATTCGCAAAAAAAAATTCTTAGTTCGAAATTTTTCATTGTCTAAGGTGACTTTTGAAAATAAAATCTTAGATGTTAGGGGGGGTAATTTCCCCTTTACTCCCCACCTGGATCCGCGCTTGCCACCTCATAAAAACGAATAATTATGTTTATCTTTCTAATATAATTCTTCATTCTAACATATCTCTTGCTGAAAACTGCTCTAACATTTAAGGGGACAATATCTTTTATCATTTAAAATCATAGCAGAAATCATAATTAGATGGATCTTTAGGAATTGGGGGTGGATATTCAGGAATGTTGACACCTTCAGTATCCAGAAGTCTCAATCGAATGTCCACGCTTAGAAGTGTTTCTAAATCATTTCTAGTTTCCTTACTGACCATCATATTTCCTAAAAGAGCATTGATTGCATCCGTCCAATAATCAAAATCCTTTTCAGTTGTCGCCACAAAATTTAAAGGATCCTGATCCGAATCTCGAATGAGCGAAAAGGCTAGCGACATGGTCGATTTGGTACGTTTGACTTCCTTCATATGGGGACACTCTTTCCCAGTGTAAAGTGCTTTCACTTCAACCACATGTAACTTGTGAGGCAATTCTTCAAGGGATGGTACACCTCGATTTTCGTTGCAATCTCCATAATGGAACACTTTATGATTCGGGGAAAGCCTACAATACCAGAATTTATCTTTGATGCGGGCCCCCTTTACCGAATACTTTGTAAACATTGTTCCTTCACACAAAAACTGGAGACGTTGTTTCTGAATCAGATTTCTTATTGATGGGCTGATCAATTCTCTTAGTTCTATAATAGGCCTTGCATGGGACTCAAACTCTTCTCTGTTGGATTGTTCTTTCTGCCAGAGATTAGTGATTTCATTGTAAGTCAGAGTGGCTAGTTTCATCTTGAATTTCTCCAATGTGGGAGGGGAAGGGTCCGTGGCTCTTGATATTTGCTGGTGCACAACGCTGATTACTTTGGTAAAATCTTCAATGGAAGCTCGCATTTCCTTCCAGGTTTTGTTTAACAACACAATGCAGATCGAGAAAAATTCTTCGAATGGATGATCATGGGTGAAAAACATGGGATAGAATTTCTTCCCCTGTTCAGTGGGTGATTCTCCAATTTTGAGAAAATCACATAAAAGTTTAGTTAATTCTATAGCGGTTCGACCAAATGGGCAATCGTGTTCGTCAGCACGACACGAGTTTTCTAGAACTACCTTTGTGTAGTTTTCTGTATGATTTCTGGCAAAATAGATCATGTTATCTAAAGCCAACATTCCAGGAGGAACTTCAGAGAAATCTTCAGCTGGGTTCACATGATTTTTAAATCCAAGCTTTTTATAATCTTTCGCATATCCACCTCCTTTACGAGCAACAGAATTCACAATCTCCACATCAATATCAAAAGCTATTTTTCTTAATTCGAGTATCTTGTCTCTTGCTTCTGGATCCTGGGGATCTAGTTGACGTTTCATTTTCTCTTCAACTAAATTAAACAAAAGCGTTTGAAGAACATACAACTGATGGGCCATCTCAGCTCCAACGTGTTGCTTTTGAATTATGTGCGCCATAATCACATTTCTGATTTGTTTTGATGTCAATGTTGCAGCAATGGCACGTCTCTTATTTGTGTCAGCCTTGAGAAACAACGCATTTATAAGAGCAATTGCATTTTGCTGGATTTCTGGAACTGAAGACTGCAAATGCACAATCAGATACGGTAATGTAACTTCTTGTTCAACGAATGAATACTTTCCAGAACTGTTCAAGACCAGTGACTCCAGAATGGCAAGGGAGGCCTGTAAGGATCTAGGGTCTTGCAAAGCCTGAGAATTTACCTGATTGGCAACTTTAGAAATAAATAAATCTTGCAGATTGTCCCAGGAAACAATTCCATGATCCATGAGCTCCACAAACGACTGAAGAGTTAGAGCCATTAATTCACCAGAGAAACTTGCGGACTCGATCATGGCGATTAAAAAATTGGATCCCTGCTTGTTGATGAATTCAAGAGCAAATGTGTAATCAGCTGACAATCTTGCGAGCTTTCTCAAGACGACCTTTTTCTCGTCCGCAGTTCCGAAATTTAGTTTTTCCAGAATTTCTTGAGCTGTTTTAGTGGATGAAAATGTGAGTCTGAGAACGCTCCCATTCTTTATATCATTCCGGTTCTTCTCCGTTATATAGTTATGAGCATTATCAGAAAATTGAAGTGCATATTGATCAAAATCTGTCAATCCCCAAGTGGTGCATAAATCTTGAATAATTGCGGCGAGGGGCCGCTTTTGATCAAATTCAATCAATTGAGGCACCTGATCGTCCATTTCCACGGCGATCTTCACAATGTTGATATCTTTTATTGCAGGCATTTTATATTGAAATAAATTTCTTTTAAAAAAAAAATGTTGTAATGGTTATTAAACTTCCGCCAAGTTACGTGTCTTAGAACTTAATAAATTGTCTTATGTGTAAACTTCGAATTTGGTGATTTTCATGATCGTAACAATTATAACTGTTTCTGTTTGTGGTGTGGTGTCATAACAAAACATTTTCCCGGCTGCCTCTCGTAAATCGAAAATGTTTTTATTTTTTATTTAGGTTTGGTTTGGATAAAACGTCGCACTAGAGCTGCACAGTATTTTTTATTTATATAAATGAATCAAAAAGTTTCAATGAATCAATATTACTGATTTTCAAATTAGTGTTGCTTTAATACAGTAAAACATGACAATTGGAAACAAATTCGATTTATAAAACTATTACATTCCTTCTTTGCAAAAAAACCTCCAGGATGGCAGTGACCATTGACACAATTAAGGACTCGTAATTGAAAGATTACGAATTAGAGTTTCATATTGTTACGACTAATTAATTCTAGTACTAAATGTTATTCCATACATCGGTCATGACGTGTAAATTTGCAAATTTAGGCATCCGCTTAGGTACTATTCTATTAGCCCATTCGAGCTTCAACATAAACCAAATCATTTCGATATGTTCCACACACAAAAGTAAAACCATTTTTATATTAGAAAAAAGAAACTAAAAGATTTTTTTTAAAAATCCATATTTTTTAATGGCATGAATAACGGTTATAATATGACAAAGTTTTAAATAATTATTTTTAGGACATTGTCGAAACTACTAGAAAATTCTTTTGAGTGGTGGTGATACTGTTAGTTGTTACTGGTTTGTGTATATCGGAGCGCATGTTATGTTCTTTTTCTTCTAAAAACCAAAAACCGGTGTTTTTCAGTGTCGAAACTTTGATCATTTATTCCGTTTTACCTATTTGAAAAGTTAAACTTCGTTTTATTAGTTATTAAACATGGCTAAATGGGGTGAAGGCGATCCTCGATGGTTGGTCGAAGAGCGCCCTGATGCGAAGAATGTTAATAATTGGCACTGGTAAGTTTATTCCGAAATTCATATTTCATCAACTTCTCCATATAAGATGTCAATAATAATCTACTTTAGATAATAACATTTAAATAAATCGATACTTTTAATGTTGAATACACTTGAAAAATGTTTGTTCATCTTACCAGAACTCAGGGTTTCCAAAGATTTAGAAAACAAAAAAAATTAGCACACACATATATTCAAGATTATAACATAATGAAAAGACCGAAACGTTATGAAATTTCATTCTTAGGAATAATTCTTTTGTAAGTGCGCCATTTATTCTTCAAGAACATTGCATAGCTTTTTTTCAATGAGGGAATCTCACACTGAGAAGAAGAAGACAGCTGCAAAATGAAAATGATGCAGTTGAACTAGTATTATGCCAGAGAAAAGTTGTCTGCTATATCGAAAGGAACAAAAAAAAGAAGTTTAAAACGTTTGGCGACGTTTTTTTTTGTCGCCAAATCAAAATGGCGGTTTGGTTTGGTTAATTAACGTCGCACAGTGGGCTATTGGCGACGGTTCGGGGCCTATCTCGAAGAAAAGACCCGAGAACGATGCCTCGTATTTTTGAACCATGGTCAGATGACGCAAAATGGCGGACATTGCGTTACAGGCGATCCTTCGGGCTGTTGTTTGGGGCATTTCGATGGCACTCTTAAGTGCACACGCGTTCCGCGCTCTTAAAGTCACAGACTCCTGCCGTCGATTTTGTGGTCTCTGGCCTTCGGCCTCCGACTACTCATTATTACATCCATGATCCCCTCCGGGCCGTCGATCGTGGTGCTTACAGGCAATCCTTCGGGCAGTCGTTGATCGTTAAATCAACATTTTATATGAAAATCGGAAACAATATCGGATCCTGGAAAAACGAACTGCTGCAAAACGTTGAGTAAAGTTTCCGATTTCCGGTCGTCCACGGCAACCATGGTAACGGATGGTAAGCACTTCTTGGTAACGGATTCACTCCCTCCAAACACCCACTGGCCTTCCACACGCTTGCCCCGGTTGTACTTGCGTTTGCCGAACTTCGACTCGTCATTCTCAACGACGACATGCTCTCCAGTGATAGGAACAGAATTATGAATGAACCACTCTGTACATACCTCCCGGCAGATCCAGTCGGTGACTGTCTGTTTCGCTAGGCGCATTTGCTGCATAACAATCCGGCATCCATGCACCACTCAATCACGGCGCGTTTGCCTTTCATCACTAATTTCCAAAAATAATTGCTATTCAAATAATCGTTAATACATTGTTAGCTCAGAAAAATTAAAATCACACGTAGCCGCCGAACGTCCATTCAAAAATGGCAGAAACGCGTGAAACCAAGGCTAAACCAAGATGCGTGCACGCATCATCTAACTAGATGCATCTTCAGCGCAGCTACGTGATAAAAAATTTAGGGCTGCCATAGAACATATTTTCGCAATCGGCAAGTAGGGTTGCCAAAATTTATCTTTATCGCCCAATCATTTGTCGCCAAATCCCATTTGGCGAGGGCACCGGACACTAGGAATTAACCGAAAATTATAATATTCATTGAAAAATATAATGTTAAAATGCATTGAATCGGAGGATTGCCAAATTCGTTACGAAGTAATAGTATGTCATCCAAACTTGCCTCCAATTTTTATGGTGTGTATACGGGACTGGTGAACATTAAATCTGATCGGGGTCCAATGTCCTGACGCCTATAGAGGTTGATTTGGGTGCCAGCTCATGTGTTGTCCTCGTCATCTGACCATGGTTCATAAATATGAGGCATTGTTCCTGGGTCTTTCCTTCAAGATAGGCTCTGAACCTTCACCAATAGCCCAATGTGCAGCTCTAGTGCAACATTAATTAACCAAACCATTGAAAAATATTGATTGATACCTTAGAAGCAATGTTCTTGGCATCTAAAAATAAATTTATAAATATTTATATCAATCAATTGTTGTTTGATTAATTCATAATAAGGTTAATCTGTCTTATTGGGTGCCCCTTGGAGATTTTTCTGTAAATCCTATATTCACGACGCTAAAACGTTGCTTGGCGGTTACAAAAAAACGGTTTTGTTGCCAATGAAACAACTCCTCAATGTTTCCCCTGCAGTTTCTTACTAGCCGGTAGGGTTTTTAAAATCAGGTTTTGGCAACGGGTTGCCAAAATATCAGGGTGACTTAGTAAATTAGATTAATAACGTCAAGAAGTAGTAAAGAAAAAAAAAGTTATTTTCATGTACCTCCCTCTCTTCTATATAGAAATTAATTTTTCTCTTGCTCTATCTTTTTGTCTGTGTTCATTCTTAAATAATTGGTTAAAATGCATTGTATGGTCTGTCTTGACCATTTTTCTAGAAAAGCGATATTCGCAGTGCTAACACAATCTTGTAGAAAAAAAGCTGTATTGTTGTCGAAAATAACTACATTTGGCGAAATATCAGAGGGTCTGTAGAGTATATTTGAACCGAATGATAATATTTATTTTCTATTTTATTAATGTTATATTTTTTATTTGTTTTAAAGCATTTTTTAAAAATTCAATACTTAATTGATTCCCTTAGGACAGAAAAAAATGCTTCTCATTGGTCGAAAGAAAAGTTGAATGAAATTCTTATTGGCACTAAAGTTGAAACTGATTTTGGTAGGTGTTGATTGTTAAATCTCTTTTTTTTGTTTATTATATCAAAATGGCTAGCTTGAAAGTAAACTAGTTTGTGTATACAAAATCCATAGAATATAGACCAGTTTAGTTCCACATTAGCCAAGTATGCATAATTTTGTTTATTTTATGTAGAGAAAACAATATGTTAATAATTAGTTATTTACTAACAATCTTCATTTATAATATATTTTTTTAATATTTTTCAGCCCTATGCACTATAACAGAAATTAGCAAATGTGATGGTGATGCTGTTGTAAATAACAGAAAAGCTAAGCTTATTTTCTTCTATGAGTGGGCCATAGAAATGAAATGGGAAGGTAACTTACCTTTTTGACTAGTGTTTCCTTAATGCAATCAAATTTTATTTTAAAAAAAATCATAAAAATAGCTTTTTCCTCTGACAAAGTCATTTATAATTTTTATTCAGTAATAAGTCATCCCTACTGCTTTAATTGCCAAAACTAAACAATAAAATAGTCATGCTTTGTTCTGCTTTTATTGATATTTATACAATAGAATCTGTATATATATATTTCTTAAAGTGTATGAATTAAAAAAAAATTTTATGGCTCAGTCAGTCCTCACAACAGGTCCCTTTTCTCCCTAGATATCTTTTTTGTTACTTGAAGTACTTAAAAGTCATTTTTTTTTTCAGAATATGTATATATATCTTTTCCATTATTTTAGCAAAATTATTTTTTCCCCTTTATTTGGAGAGGAAAAAGTCAGACTTGTGACTGATGTAATCAAATTTCTGATTATAAATTATTTGACTAGCACAAGCGATAATTGCAATGCAACTTTTAATCAGTTGAGTGACTAAGAAATACCTCAGCAACTGTCCTTCGCTTATTTTAATTGCATTCGACTCGGTGCTGCCACATTTTGGAGTTCGAAATCACCAAAGTAAAGATGAAAAACCGCACAAACTTGTATTTTCACAATACATGCAAAATTGTCAATTATTTGACAAAGTTGTTAGCGCGGTATCGAGCGAAAAGATATTTTGTCCAATGGTTGCATGTCTGCAGATATAATTTGAGTTTTTCATTTACATGCAACTAAATAGTTCAGTTGGATGTCCGATAGTTGCCAGTGCGCGGCTAGCCTGTATTGTTACATACAAAATAAAATTTTTATTTACATTTCCAGTGTTCAATCTAGGCGTTTTTTGAGGGGCGGTCCGCCCTGCCTGCCTTTTTTTCATCTCGATAGCGGCCTTTTTTGATCTCTCAGCTTAAATATTTATTTTAAGAATTAAATTTCACTCTATTTTCGATGATTTGCCGATTTTAATCGAAATTTTTCATGTACAAAAATGCAACTCGGCTTATACGCGAGTTTTCAATTTTTGACAAAAAATCGCTCTAAAAATAGAAGGTCGGCTTATACGCGAGTGTATTTATATAAATATAGGTAATTATAGTATGACACTATGAATATTTTTACTATTTCCAGGAAAGTATGATAAGCCTTTGAAAGTTTATCAAAGTTTTATATGCCTGTAAGTTTCTATGGACACATAGTTCTTTAAAAATTATATCTCCGTTGGTAATCCATATAAATGATATTTTTTATGTGTTTGTAGAAAGTGTGAAAAAAAATATTATTGGAATTTTTACCTGAAAATTGAAAAAATGGGCATAGTCTTCTATACGTCCATATTCAGATATATATTTAAAATGGTTATTGAGAAAGAGAGAGATGAATTTGTGATAATATTTACGTCATATTTTAATTCTTCTATCTTTGCTCAGAACAGTATTTTAAATGTTTCAGTAAATTTTTTGCAACTTATATCATCTATATAAATTTTAAAAATAGCGCACAAACTGTTAATAATTTGTTGAACTACTTAAACTAATTTTAGGTGCATTGATAAATGGTGATACTAGTGTGAAAGGAAGAATGGAAATACCTAACTTAAGTGAAGAACATGACATGAAAGATGTAGATGTAAGTTATCCCAAACAACCATAATATTTAATCTAAGTAGTATTTAATCCTAGTTTTATATTAATTTTCATTTTTAATTGCTAAATGCTTTTATATTAAGTAAAACCTTATTAATCTAAACAGCTCATTTTAGACACAATCATTATGATGCTTCAAAAATGTTAAGAGTTAGTTTAGTACTACCGGGTTGTATATTGTCACTTTATGGACTAATATAACAAAATTTTAGACATTTTATGCATGCTATTTTTGCCTTACTCACTTTTTTTTGCATGTTAAATTATAATGGTTTGCTTCTTTGTCATTTCATTCTATTAGACTTATGCACATGACTGACTCTCTTGTGCATGTTTTTTGTAATTGTTTTAAATTTCGTTCTTGCATATACTAGTAAAATTTTATAATGTTTACGAATGGCAATTGCTGGTTGCCAACTCAACTAACGACAAAGAGTACCTATAATTTTTTTTGTTCCAAATTTTACTGAAAATCCATTTTTTATGCAATAGGTTCTCTTATTTTAAAGGTGACAATTTTGAATTTCTCACCAATTTCTTACAAGCCTTTTAATAGCTCTAAATTTCTGTTTTGGATTTATTAAATCAAACAATGTTTTTCAAAACCTAGCTATTTAGACAAGTTTTTCAAGGAAAAGTGCTCTAGTGTTGTACTTTGTTAGATTTCGTAGACAAAAATTTGTGCTTTAGAATCGCCATATGTTGACCAGTCAAAGTACATTTTATAAACATAGATAGATACTTGGTTATTAAAAGTCATTCAAATTTGTCCAGTTTGTTTTAAAAAAATATATAGTATATTTTTTTTACCACAAAAAAGAAAGCTTTGAAGAATCTTGTGAAATTATCTTATATTTACCTGTAGAAATTTCTTTATGAGATTTCTGATTTACATATATATATATATATATATTTTTAGTTTGGGCAAAAAGAAATTTGTTTAAATTTTGGTATTTTTGCTAAACTGAATATACTTTACAAGCTCTAATTAGATATAGTATTTTGGAAACCAGAAGATAACCAGTCAAATTTTATGTTAGGGTTTCCACTCAATCTGGAAATGTTAGCTAATTTTAAAGCTGTCAAGTTACACCTGGGAAAAGTAAGGTACCAAAATATATAAAACCTAGAAAATCGGAGATGAGAAAAAAATACATTTGGAATGTCTTAAAAGTAGATTGATAAAGGCATTTTAAAAATAAAATTAGATATTATAAATGTAAAAACAGTTCTGCATATTCAGAAATTGCTAAATATGAGTTCTTTTCTGATGAGTGCTGATTTTGTCTTTTTCAATACTTATGAGGAACATTTACATTTAGATCCTATAAAGAGGCAAAATAAGAATTTTGGCTTTAACTTATGATTAGGTAGACATTTTTTTTAATAAAAAAAAATTCCATAAATTACAGCAATTTGTACCTAATAGATTATGTTTATTTTATTCCTAAATATAGTTAATTGTAATCTATATGAAACCAATAATTGAAAACTACTATTAATCTTTAAGAAATAAATTGTAGTTTACTTAGACTTGAGTAAATATTTACCATCGTTTAGTGGAATCACACAAAATGAGATTTTGGTTTCTTTTTTGCTTATACAAAAATTAGCAGATAAAACTATTGCAAATGGATAAACAATAATTAAAAGTAGACATGTTTTAAACAATGAATAAGTGAATAACATTATATGTAATCTATGCAATTTTTTTATTAAAAGACTTAAATTCACAAAATTGTCCAGTGTAATCATTTTCACATGAAAATCAATTTATAAAAAGTCGATATTAAACTTGTTTTATCCCAAACTTTTGGTTTTAATGTTTATAAATTTATGCTGTTATATTAGGTGAATGTGCATTTGGAAACAAGTGGACCAGAAGCAGAAATTCTTAAAGACATGATGAGAAGTACTGGTGGTGAAGTTATTCGGCGACAATTGAGCCAGTATGTTACTACACTAAAAGAAGGTAAATTTATAGATATTTTTTTTTAATATTTACAGAATGTGTTGTTTGTTTTATTTAAAATGAATTAATATGCTTCTGTTCACACATAGAGTTCTCCAAAGGACTTATCTTACCTACAAAAGATGCTTCCCAGCCTGAAGATCTAAAATGTGACAACATTGCTCAAAAGGTAAATGAAAGATTTAATGTTACATTAATTACTAAATATTTTCTATGTCATTGATTAAGTGGCTCAATGAATAAAATCTTTATTGGTGAAATAAATTGTTTCATTATTTTAATAAAACCAAAAAATTGTAAACTTTAAAGTTTTGTCATTCGTTATCCACAATGTCTAATTTGTTTTAATAACAGCATTTTGTATTATGTGTCTTCAATTTGCCCACATGGCATTAACCTGGATTGGGGGATTGTTGCAGCTTAGCTTGAATCCGCTCTTCCATTTTAAGCAACTTATATTTTAGCTTTTACTAACTTTGTATACTTGCGTTTTTTACCGATTTAGGAGTATAAATCTATATCCAACTAGGCAAATGTAATCAGTTGTTCTAATACCATATCTTGTTATGGAAATTATTATTTCTTTGGTCTGTCACATGTATCATTGGGATAGTATCTAAACATTTAAAATTGTACCCCACAAATTACTTCCAATCATAACCAAGTTGCATAGAAAATCGTGAAAATTATGACTTTTCATCAAACCTGGCAACTGACTTGTTATGAAGTGCCATAAATAGGTAAGTGTCTCAGTTTGTCATAAGTGGAAATAAATGCAATATATCAATTGCATTTTTTATAAGCTATTGACTTGTATACAAAGGAATATAAACTTTCTATGTAAATATTACATTAATACAGATTAATATACAATTAGATTATGAGCCATCGAGACTTTTGCTTAAAACTGTTTTTGTTTATTTCTCACCAGCCTCCTAAAATAAGTGGATAAAGACTACTGATGTGTACATAATTTATTTCAATATGCATGTTTCACAATTAACACATAAAAATATTTCTGTAAGAGAACTACGTTTTGGTGGTCTTGAGATTCAGTATGTTATTTGTGTTTTAGAATGAGACATAATCATTCTTTTTATAGTAATATAATATTTTTCAATGTTTTTAAGGTCTGTGATGCACCAACCAAAGATACTCCTACGCAAAAATTTGAAGTAGGTGAAATAAATACAACAGAATCTTTCAAATGTACTGCCGAAGAATTCTACCGTGCAATGACTGTAAAAGAAGTATGTTTAAGTTTTTAATATTAATATAAAGTTTTATCGTTCTTCAAATTCTTAATTAAGTGTATAATTTTAAAACTGAAATTCAATTATGTATAATTGATTAATGCATAGTGGTAATGCTAGGATTTAGTATAAATAATTCAGTATAATTGGAGAGAGCCCAAGCAATATTTGGCACAAAGGAAAAACATTCTGAAATATGCCACAGAGTTCCCATTTTCCTAAAAAATTATGGCAACAAGAAAATCTGTATTTCTGGAAATATCAAGGATTTTTGAAATAATTTTAATAAAGAACAGGGATTTAAAAAACAAAAATTATTGCAAAGTTGACTGGCTAAGAAACATGGCTGATTGACTGATTACATTCAAATAATTTGTAATTGCAACTAACAAAAAAAAGCATTCTAGGCTATAAAGAGTGTTCTTGAAATGAAAATGCCTTCTTTCAAAGTTGTAGAAATTTCACCAAAATGCTGATGTTTTTCAAAGCTTCTTAGAGCTGGTTTATTTTTAATAAATAGGTATTTGTTCACTGAATCAAATTTAAAATAGACGTTTCAAAATGCTTAAAATGTAATAAATTTCCACTGAATTTCAAATTTTTTCTGTCTTTTTATTCTTTCAGTTGTTAAACATAAAATTTTAGATCTTAGGATATACTGGTTTATATTAATTTTGATTAAGACTATAGCTCTTAAGATACTAGATTTTAGATCATTTATTAAGGTGTATTTCCTTATATGAAAATTAAATGTATTTTAAGTATTGTTATTGAAATTAAATTTCACACTGAATATTTTCTAAAATTTTTTTAATAAATTTTTGCTTAGTAAATAATAGGAACAATACATTAAAAAAACAATAGATTTAGTCCCACAAAGTTTATCATAATAGAGTTTTATTGTATAGTTATGTTAATGTTATTTTCAATGCAATTTATAATGCATGCATTTTCTAGTTGGTGCAAGCATTTACCCAAGGTAACTGTGTATTTGAAGCTGAAGAGGGTGGAAAGTTTGAACTGTTTGATGGCAATGTACAAGGCAGTTTTGTGAAATTGGTAAGTATAAGAGTAAAATGAGAAAATTGTAATTTTTTAGAATTATTGAATCATTAACATTTCCATTGATTAAAATCATTTATTTAACTTCAGTAAAGGTATAATTTGCAGGCTTGGAAAAATCATTATTATTATTTTAATTGTTTAATTTAACTCTTTTAAATGTCATAATCAATTATTTACAAATGATGTTGGGTAAATTTTTTGTATGTGGCATAGCTTCACTTGGCTGGAATTACAACTTCTTCATCTTAAATCTTGCTGCTCTTAAATTCTTGTTTCTAGTTTTTTTTAGCAAATGTGTTTGTTTGAAAATACAAATATTTTTAAGTACATGTTTGTTTTGTAGGAACAAGAATGTTGCTTCAAATGCAAGTTTTACTTATTTTTCTAAAACTATTTTGTCGCTTTGTCTGCAAAAAAAATAGCCATATTTACTACTTTATTATGTTACTATAGATATTATGTTAATCAGTAAAATGCATTCTAACTCATTTGTAGGATATTTGCTTATATGAAACTTGATATATTGTTAATATTCAGATTTAGTTCAAGTTGTATTTAGTTGCTTTATAGCCCATAGGCAGTGGTGTTAATTTGTTTTGTACTTCATATTAAAAAATTGATTTAATCATCAGTTGCTAAGTCTAAATTTTTGTTCTTTAAAAATTGTAGTTTTGCTATAATTTTGTTATTTGCAATCTTTTATTAGGTTCCAAATCAAACTATACAGCAGAAATGGAGATTTAAGACATGGCCTGTTGGACATTTTTCCGATGTTACTATAGATATTGATCAAAAGCAAGACTGTACAGAAGTCAAAGTCACACAGTTACGTGTACCAAAAACTGAGATAGAAAACACTTGTTCAGGTTGGAAAAGGTTTTATTGGGACAGTATGAAAAGAACATTTGGATTTGGAGCACTTCTTTTTTGATGGACCTAACACTTAAATTTAAGTCATTAAACACTAAAGCTTCCATTGCTGCAACCAAACTTTATTTTTTTTAGCAATTTTTCTGCAATTTAATATTTTAATAGTTGCAAAAAAATTATTGTCTACTACTCAAAAATTGTAAAACAAAAAATACTGTTGTTAGAATAAAAAGTGAACTTTCAATTAAAATTGTATATTTTTGTTGCAATTGCCTTATTTTGAAACTAATAAAAGTTGTAAATAATAATTGTTATTCAACATATTTTGGTAAACAAATTTTGCCCTTGTAAAACCAACACAGCATTTCTTCCCTATGGCATACAATGGAAGCTTTATTATTTTCTATATTTTCATTAGCTTTTTAAATATATACTAAATTTCCATAAAATATTTCATATTTAATTTTCATTGAGGGAGATCGATAGAATACATATATAAACTATTAAAAGAATATTGAGTTCCCATTAAAAATGTAATCTGACTAAAAATTATATTTCAGTAATACAAAAACTAATTTTTCAATATCTGTAGCCCTATACAATAAAAATTTATGAACATACACACAGATTTGAAGTTTGAAATGTGCCTTTTATTAGGTATATTCATTGGTGTCTTATTTTAACTACTTGTTTTACACGTTAGTAAAGCCAAAATAACTTCAAATTATATGTTATTTATTTTAGGATTTAAAGAAAATCTAGTCATTACTGTTGGTAAATGTATGAAAACTTATACCATAAATAATAAGTATCACTATTGTACCAACAGACAAATTGAAAGCTATGTCCAAACAACTTAGACAAGTAAAATATATTGGTTTAATAACCATAGCTTTAAAAGTAAATCTCAACAAAGGAAAACAAAAGAAAAATCATATTAAAGTTGTGAAAGGAACCAATGTTTGTTCTTTTAAACTATACTGCTATAAACATTTAACTTTTGTGTTCCCTACTAAATTAAATTCATATTAACCTTGATAATGTACAATGGTTCAAGTTGTTATAAAATACATAACAAAAACTTTTACTATTTGCGCTTATATAAGTAATTTTATTGTATAATACTGACTGCATGAAATAAAACGATCTTTACTCATATTTTAGTTATTTTTGTTTGCCTCTCAGAATGGACACTCCAGGAGCAAACATTCAAAACATGTTTTTTTTTCACAATAAGGTGATTCGTTGGAAAATGCATTAACTCATACAATCTTTGTAAGTTAATTTCAATGGGACAAAATATGTTTTGCACAAATAAAATAAGTTAGTTCTATAGAAAATTTGACAGCGAACATGCTTATGTAATTCATTTTCAGATATTTGTGACAGAACTTGTTTTAAATGTTTGCCCATCATTTTTAGCTTCATGGAAAAATTCCTTTACATAAGTTTGGAAGATAAAAAATTCTTTATATAATTCATGGGGTTGAGAGTTCAAGAAAGAAGAAAAGGGTTTTTTCTCTCTCTAAATTTAAAGTAATAACTGTTAAAAAAAAATTTTTAAATGTTTGCATAATCAATTTTTTTATTATGTTATTGACAAATTATGACTGTAAAAAAAACGCCAATATTAAGTTTCAAGCAAGTTTGCAATTATGCAAGTTAAAAAAAATTCTTAGACAGTTTCAATTAAAATTTTAATACTACAAAAAAACTAAATGCAAACATTAAATTAATATCTATTATTGAGGAAATTATTAAAAACTTATTTAACCTGCATACTTATAAACTGCAGTATTGTCTATAAAAATGTTTACTTTATGCCTGATTCTGGCTTCTGCCAGATGTGGATTTACAGTACCCGATTCAACATCCCGATGTAAGTCGGCTGTTGTATTGCCCATAATAATTTTGTAGTCTAAAATGTCCACATTCATAACTCTGATGTCTAGGCATCTTATTTGGTCATTATGAGAATAATCAGTCTCATTTGTAACCGCAGTTACTTCTATTTCCTCCGCTTTAGCGGGGATTACACTTACCGCCAACGATGTGGCATTCTTCTCCATTTCGGAGGTAACAGGTTCGGACATAGCCTACCCGAGTTTGAACGAATCAGATTGAAAAGGAAGTTACTGCAAGTAGATCAACAATTAAGCGTCACCCAGTGGCGACTCGTCCACTACAGCAAGTACAGCCGGGCTGTACCTAAATTTATTAGCGTATTTTAAAACTAAAATCAGATATTTTACTAATTTTCTTAAATGAAGTTTAGAATTGAAAATGAAATTTCTACGCGGTAGTAAACAAAATCTCCGATAAATAAAAGCAAGCCTGTTACCGTAATTCACAATTCAGGAGGGAAAAAAATTCCATTCAATCACAACTGCAGCCCAAAACCGAAATTCGAAATCGGCTGCATCGTTGCCATGGCAACCTCTATGTAGTACGGAGATTCCCCCCATGCTAATGCACTGGATTTGTGAGAAGGTACAGCCGAAATGAGTTTTCTTGTTTTAGCTGCACTTCAGTTTCGATATGCTGATTGGCTGTTGCGTGAAACTCGGAGATGGGTGGGTGAAACGTGAACTTACGAGAATCTCTCCAAACGGAAATGGTTTTCGTGATAAATTTACTGTGTGTGCTGTTGTTTCAGGACCATTATGGTCCTGCTGTTGTTTCGTTATTTAAGTTAATATTAAAATTGACCGAGTCGCATGTTTAAAAGGAAGTAGGATTGGTTTAATTTTCAAAAAATAAGTAAGTGTTTTCTATTTTTGTCGCATGTTATCATTTCGTAAAAATTGAAAGGAAACTTTGATTTGAGTAGTAAATAATAAAGAAATTTCCGTTTAGGTACGGTTTGTGGAAAATAGGGGGGGGGGGTCACATGATTTCGGCTGCACTAACATTTTCGACCACTGGCGTCACCACTATACAGAACTGATAACAGTTTGTCCTAGGTAGTGCAGAACACCAGGGGCGGCTCAAAGTAAATTTTGCACATGGGCAAGAAGAGATTTTGCCCCCCCCCCCCCCCCCCCAAATATGTAGTAAATGACTTATAAACAGGGAAAAGGGTAGTTGTTAAAATATCTGTTGGACTCGCCACTTCTCTTGATGCATTTTTCTGAGTATGAACGACAGATCTTGAATGTTATTATGTTTCACATTTTCCGTATTTGCCATGGACTTTTTTAAATAAAAAAAAAAGATGCAGAGAAAGGGAAATGTGATTTTTTCCCTTTATTGGACAGTACTTAACCGTATCACAGACCGAATACGGATTCAACACCACCCACTATGAGAAAGGGTGTAATTCCCCCCCCTCGGTTCTCCACCGACCTGATGACCTCTCCCAATGCCATAAATTTGACACTTGATGTAGTGTGGCTGGCGGGTGGGCATCGACATTTTCTTGTTGAAAAGTCTATTTATCGTTCTTTCTGTTTGGCGTGCTCTTTAAAAGATTGATGATTTTCCTGAGAGAGAAGACCCCTTTTCGAATGCTTGTTATCTCTATCGAGTATTTTAATATCATTTACCCCATTGGCGATTCAATTGAATAAACAATAGAGAATTTACATCTACCTATGGGCTTACGCACAAGATGTTTCTTACCCTAATCCCCTCCCAAGAAATGTCACCCGTGGTGAAGTTGGAGATTTCTTTGTTGTCATTTCTTATTTAGTGCTTTACAAAAAAAAATTGTAATTGCTCCCTATATCTCCGGGGAAAAAGATTTTAAAGTATTATTTCTGAAAAGGTGACTTGTGTGTTGTATTTCAAATCCATGTAAAATTAATACAAGAAGTAATTTTTGTTTAGCACACAATTTAATAATTTTCGAATTAAATAGCCCTGTTTTGTTTTAACAATAATGTTTAATTTTTTTAATCTTTTTCAATACTCTTGGACTTTTAATTCCTGAATGGGTATGCCATGGGGTGCCAAATTCATCAGAATTGTTTAGAAAGTGGACACACTAAAAATCGCTCATTCACGAAGGCTACTTGTTATACAACAAAGAACTTTGTATATACACAAATTTAATTTATTTGTTTACAATATTAACTTATCAAAAAATGCGTAACTTTATGACAAATATGTTTTATCCCATATTTCATTAACTATTCCCGATTTACACGATCACTTCTTCATTTAGTGTTACCGATAATCCATCAATCAATTAATATTTCTCCTAAATTATTATTGTATTTACAGTTTAATTTTAAGGTTGTACGCCTTCTATAAAATATATATATCGGAATGTCGTACATTACGATATTCCAAAATGCAATGCATTAGTAATATCTACCATTAAATTAAAATTATATTCACCTGGTCTTAAATAATAAATTGAAACAAAAACACGGGGAATTATAGTGTTTAATAAATATATATTTCAATGTTTTAGATAATATATTCAAGATTTTTGATTCACAATTGCTTTAAACATTAGTACTAGTAATTACTGTGAACAGTAGTCTCGCGACCAAAAAGCAGAAAACATCCATATGCATCGATTTTAATGACTTCATGGAACATTCAGCGAAGTTTGAAAAAAAAATGAATAACGCGTTTGGTCGTGACTGCGTAACAAACAAGTTTATAAACAGATGAAATGCCGGAAGGTCAAGTTAAAGGTTAGTTGATAAATCTACCCTTGTATTTTTATACACATTAGCTTAATAAGTAGTATTTCTTTAAGATGTAGACACATTATATTTTATCTGCAAATTTTGTTAGAAAAGAAGAAAAGTGTGTGACTTGGTGTCATTTTTATTCATTAAAATTATTATGGATAGTCATATTTTAAATTCGATATTTTTTTTAATTTTATCTGTATAAAAATATAAACGTAAATTTAACTAGCTCAGGTGTATGAGTATTTAAATAAATGAATATAATTTTATTGTCAAGACAAACAAAAATTGCACAATGTCTTTTAAAATTTCCTTTTTTGTATAATATTTAAAATAGTACATTACAAAAACAGAACTTTCATATTTTTATTCAGATAAAATTGAAGCATATAATTATTCTAATCTTAGAATTTGGCAACATTTAAAATTATTTAAAATTGATCAAAAAATATTGCAGCAGAACTTAACCCCTCAATTTAACAACATTTTAAAAAATAGATCGCATTATACCAAGTGTCCAAGTAAAGTGTAACTAGTAAAATGCACTTGTAAAAACCAATTATTAAAAAAGGAAAAATAAGTAATATAATATTTCTTACCTTTCCTTGAAAGCATGAAATTGAGTCAATTATCTTATTTTGAAATCCGAATTTATTATTGGTATAACTTCAAACAAAACATCCATTTATCTTTTTTCTCTGTAATATATTTTTTCAAACTAATTTTTATTGTTAACAAACATGGCTTGATTTTTTTTAATTGACAGCATCGTCAAGGGAGCCTTATTTCTTAAAACAATAATGTCGAAAACACAAAAGCATTTTTCTCCCACGCATATTAAGAGATTACTATACAACTCAAAATTAAAATTTATTAAAGGGTTAGCATAAATATTTGCAAAAATTGCAATAGCAATAAGACATTTCAAATAAAGATTATTTTTATATAATGGACCAGTTAAAATACAGTTGGGGTCTCTAAAACAAGAAACTTCATATACCTTATGGAAACTTCAGGTTCCGCTAAAAAACGTGTTGGAAGTTTTCCTAGAGAAAAATCCACATCCGGTCTTGAGGATATTTGTTTGGATGTGAGGGGTTGTTGATTTCAGGGGGTTGGGAAAGGGGAGAGAATATTTATGAGTGGGGTCTTTTCGACTGCTCATTAAAACATTTACGAACACTGTTTATCGACCACCGGACCACAGAATATATCACTGCCAGAGTCTACCACAGAATGTAGGTGCTAAAAAAAAAAGATGGGGGGGGGGCAGTTTGGGGAATCGTCCCATTGATCGCCCACGTGTTTTTTTTTTACTTCGCTTATCTTTCTAATGTATCAGGCTCGCATTCGCCTTTAAAAAGTTTCCTGTATTTTCTTTCCTAGTCAAGAGAATCCCCGTTCCGAGGCGGTACGTGGTACGGCCATTTAAAAAGATTTATAATGGTCTGGGGATAGAAGACAAGTCACGGAGGTCAACCCCTTAATATGACCACCCGTAGCTCGAAAGTGGGGTGGTGAAAGCGTGTGATATTCAAGCTTTTGAAAATGTTCAGTTACGAAAAAAGTTGCAGTGAACAGCGGAATTTCGCGATTTGAACTCAGTAGCTCCGGAAGTTATTTCAAAGAGCTCCGGAAGTTATTTCAAAGAGCTATGATAGGAAAAACTAACATTTTGTTCCAAATGGCATTACATACTTTTTTCTGGAATACGTTTTAATACACGTTATTTGAATGTACGTAAGGCAACTGCTTCCGGCGCCAATGCAATCTTTTATTATTATTTAGTTGAAGATTACTTTTCCTCGAATACACCAACAATTATTGGAGGACACGTTCCTGTACAAAATCAATTAAATAAGAAGGGGGGGGGGGGGGATTGTACAAAATTATATAGGGAAAACGGTTGGAACTAAATTGTCGTTAGTATTATAAATAATCGAGTGACATTTGTATATTATTTATGTTAAAAAACAATTAAAATTATATTTTTAATGTTTTAATGAAGTGGACTACAGAAAAACAAAAATATTGGGTGTATTATAAAGCATTTAACAGCTGTTTTTTTTAGCATCACGGTCACGTGATATTGAGGTGGAGGGAATGGGGAAAACGCTAACGCTACGCTAACAAAGGCGTTGCATCAAAGAAGACAAAAATATTTTAATATTTCTACGAAATAATTCTATTAAATAATGGACTGAGTTCCTTTCCCTACTCGCCAATGCTCCTTCGGCCCCCTATTTATTGTTACAATGGCAGTAGTTTTTATTTACATTAGAAAAAAAATAAGAAGAGCGATCATTCAAAACGTATTTTGTCACATTAAGGGGATTTGTAAATAAACGAGCAATTAACTTTCCCTAAATGCATTGACTCGTATACGGATTCCAATGTTTACAAAGTTAATTTAAATGGAACAGTGTTGTGGACGAGTAAAATAGCTTAGTTCGATTAAAATTCGGATGGAATTTCAGTAATATAATAATCTAATTTTTATAAATTTTAAATAAACCACATTTTGAATGTTTGCTCCTCATTTTCTGATCTGAAACTTCAATTGTTACTGTTTTTCTTATACGTAATACTGTAAAATATAAGGAAACGTGAGCAACTTTAATATCGATTCTACCGAGATGGCCGCCGTTTGAGTTTATGAATTAAAAATAACTTTTATCGTTACGGAAAGGACCGTTCATATATTACGTCACGCACCTATAGGGAAGAATAGGAGTCTACCCGGCTTGATTGTGCGATGTGTGAATAATGTGAGAAGGGGAGGGGTGAAACGGTTCATGACGTACCAAATTTTATTTCATAAAAAATAATTAATAAAGAGTTGTTTTACATCGAATCTTTGGGTCTTTCTTACACACACAAAATAGGAAAGGGTAAGAGGTGTCTAACTTAGAAAGACAAAAGTCAACAAATGTTTACTCAATTAATACAATTGTCATACAATAAAACATAAAATGGGATATTTAATGACAAAAACGCACATGTTCATTAGTCATCTATGCGCACAACATCTATTCATCTATGGACCTACAATTTTACATGAATCTATATTGAGTATAAGTGTCTGTCTCCCTCGTCCAAAAAAAGTGTTTTATAAAAATTAGTCTGTTTAGTGTTTGTAAACGCAATATCTCAAGAACTGATTATAGTACAAAAACCAAATATGATAAATATCTCCCAGTTGCTGCTGTTTATACAAGCCAAATGATATTTATTGCATAACATTTGAGGAGTAAAATTTTTATTTATTTGAATCCGTCTGGGTATGGGAACTCTTGCTAACTCTATCCATAGAGCGTATCACTTTACTATTCATCTGAATAATTAATCTAGAAGCCCAAGTCTAAAAAAACTAACAAATTTCCACTTTAATTAAAAAAAAGTTCAATCCTTTGTTTATTTTGTAATAAGCATTTTCAAAAGGATTTTAAGAGAGTGCTAAATCCTGCTGGTTGTTTGTGATGGGAAGCTTCTTATAAAACAAAATGTGGACAGGGGGAAATCATGCGAGAACTATGGTGTTCATCGACGAGAAATATTTAAAATGGTAGTCTGTTTAGTTCGCGATTCTTGACTAGAGTAGGTTTTAAAAAACGTTCGACACTCACTAGTCGGTTACAATTTTAAAACATCCCCCGAAACGTTTTTGAAATAAATTTTTTACTCATTGTATTGATTAAAATGGATTTTAAAAAAAAAATTTAAAAAATAATAATAATTATAAAATTAAAAAAAAAAATGAACCAAATTTGGCGCCCTTCGAGGATGGCGGCGCCCTAGGCAACTGCCCAGTGTGCCCTGCCCTTAAGCCGCCCCTGCAGAACACACCTTTGAGACGCATCGTCACCGGAGAATCTGATAAAAAAACTAGCGATTTGGAAATAGAGACGCCACACGTGTGACCGGGGCCAACACGCAAGACAAAGAAAAGTATGAAAAATATACACAATTATTTGAAAACAATCAGTTTAGCAGTTAACCATCTTGGTCAGGAACATGGCTGAGAAGTTAAAAATTAAAAATATGATTTAATTAAGTTAAATAAAAATTGGCCCGGAGCTCGACAAAAGTTCACCTTCCATCACCGTGAACAGCCTCCGAAGTCTTTCACCCTGTTGAATTTGTGACGTAAGGAAAAATGGTTGCTAGGTATTTGGTCGCGGTTTTCTTTCTCCAGCGAAGAACCAACGAGGGAAAATATTCAATAATGTTAATTATTTTAAATGTTTCTATCTTCATTAATAATTGTCCAAGTTAAGTGAAAATTGATCCATCGATTAAAAGGATTTTTCATCTATCTGATGGTATATTTTTTATTTTGTAGAGCGTATTATTTAACGAAAATTTTAACTTTTATTAAGCCGCTCTAAAACATAATTTTCTTTGGCGACCGGAAAGTGGAAGGACTTCATATTTGGGTAATAATTGCCTTACGGCGAAAATTTTGGTTTATATTATTTAATTACTTTTTAGCTAATTAACCATATATAACTAAATTATATTAAAATAAAAGTAACATATGATCTTAGTGATGCCATAAAGCTATCATATAAGCTATTAATCAAAAGAATCGGTTGAATAATGTAGTGTCTAGCTTGTTTAACAAATTCGAGCTTCATAATTTGAAAAAATGACAAATCGACTAACTTTACGTAAATTAAAAAACTCCGTATCTCCGTTAATTTTCAATTAAAAAAAATATTCTTTTATTAAATTAAAGGTTTCACAGGTACGGTTCCACCAATATTGGTTTTATTTTTTTTACGAAATGTAGTTCGGGTTCTGGAATATGTTTTACGGACGCGGTTTAACATTATAAGTTATGCAGCGTATATATATGCTTAGTCCCGTCGGGCGTTCGTTGCTTGTTGGCTGCTTTGACGAGTTGGCGTTATTTCTTCTTTTTTGGCTTAGCGTTGCGAGCCCGACCGGGTCGCTTGACCTCAATATAAAAATATTTATTTGTTGTAGTTACTGTTACGGGTTAAATAAAAAAAAGCACTAAACAAAAGAAAGAAAAGAAGAACGATAATATTAATCGTTGTTTAATTTAAGAATTTACCTGGCGTGATCGTATAGTTTAGAACAGACAAAAAACACAAGACTAAAAATTGTGACCAAAAGAAAACAAATTTATTAAAACACTAAAATTAAAAAAGGAACGGAACACTTAAGAACCTTACAAAAAGCCAAACAAGTTAAAACTAAATAAATTAAAAGGGGGAGGGTAAACTAAAATTAAAAATTACTACCTTCAGCTGATTTCGTCGAGAGAGATCAAGGCGAATACAATACGAGTGCCCCCCAAAAAAAGAAAACATGGCCAAGCCGCTACGGCCATACTAAGTGTCCAAGATTGGGAGGTGGACAAAAAGGGGGGTGGTACTTGGCACATCCTTCGACGGAGTGTCAACTCCGATGTCAGCTTCAGAGGTGGTCGGTCAAAAGGCGTCAGCCAGTGGTGGTCGTCCAGCAGAGAAATCCAGTTCAGAGGTGGTTGGTGGATGGGACCTTCTCTGGGCGAGGATCACGGGCCTGACGGGTGATGGGGGAGGCGTCCAGGGCTGACATCAGAGGCAACGGCAGAGGACGGGAACATCCCTCTGGGTGCTACGTCGATGGGTGGCTGGGGTTATTGCAGTTAACCCGGCAACATCTACTGGAATGGGTGACTCTCGAGCATCGTTGAGGTTGGTGGCGGCGGTTAAATAATTCTTCTAACCCCGCATCAGCATCGGCGGCTATTGCACGAGATTAACCCATCGGGTTTTGAAAAAGGACACACGGTCCGCGTTTATAAGACGGGAGCTACACTCCTGTACGTCTTGAGGCTTCGAAAGATGCGTTAAAAAGTCCCGTCAAAAGGAGCGCTTTCCAATAAATCGCCAAAACCTCCTTGCCAGATCCCTCAAAACTAGCACATCAATTTTCCTCTCAGCCAATCAGAGAATTTACAATTACAACTTCGGTTACAGTTAAACACAATTCCAGACCAGTACGTAAAACGGTCTCAAAAACACGAAGTCAAACTGACATACCAGACCCCAGATGTGTAACATGATACAGGAGGAGAGGCCGATGTGGGGACCCAAAAGGGTGGAAAAGACTTCAGACAGGGGTTATCACCCCATTTACAACTAAAAAGCTCTTAGGGGGTTATGAAAAAGGGGGAAATCTACGTTTGGGCTTAAATGGAATCAAAAGTGCAGGTTCCCAAGTACAAGTTTGACAATTAAATAGGATACATCAATATTACATAAATTAATTAATACAATTAGGGGAGTCTGAAATTAAATTAAATAAAAGAGGAATTAAAAATTAACCAATTATGGTTTTAACCATAACATTCCCTACGCGTACCTCTTAAAAAAAGTTAAGAATTAACTTTTTTTTCACAAGAATAAAAACACAGATCTAGTCAAAAAGTAAACAGCAGCAGACTCTCCCACCAAAAATCTTCGTCCCCTACATGGGGTGTTCACAAATATGGCAAAACTTTAAAAACTAACACAATAAGGTCACACAATGCATAACAAAGACAAATGGGATTTAACCGGACGAGAAAATCTAAAAGTTAAACTCAAACATCTTAAAATTAGAGGCCCTACAGTAACTAAAATAAATTAACAATTAATTAAATCAGAAATACAACATTCAATTCAACCTATTGCTTAGTTAGAGTCCTTGAAGCAATTTAGGTTTTAAGCAAAATAATTACAAGCAAATCGATCTTATCAAACAATGCTATTACAGATAGTCAACAATGATCTTAAAACTAAAAAAATAATAAATAGTTAAAAGCTGAAATCAACCGAGAATTAACAGTTTAAGTCTGAGGATGGCAACCCTAAACAAAATTTTAAAACAATTAAATCAGAACTCACTCCAAGAAGAAAAGTAATTGACCACACTTCAAATGTAAACAACTTGTTTAGAAAAACCCATATCAATAAAGATGACAGCAAAACAACCAGCTCAAGGGGTTGTACAGGTAAGAAAATACCTTGTTAAAATTAAAAACCTAAAAAAAGGCATTCAAACACAAACAGGAAAGTTCAAGCGAGCAAAGAAGGGGAAATTTAAATGTGCGCTAAAACAAACAACCAACAAAAAAAAACATGTGACCCAAGACCAGCTTAAAATCACAAGGTAAACCAAAGTTGGAAGGGGGAAGGTTACTCGCAGAAACAGACCTAGCTGCTATTGAATACAATAAGTGAAAAGAACACAGCAAAAATCTAAATACAAGTAAATTGGGCAAGCCGGAGGGGGTTTCAGGCACGAAGACAACTCAAGATCATTTGTGAAGTGACCACAAGTTTAAAAAGTGGGGAACGATGGTAGTACAAAATACACAGAAATACATTGACACGATAAAAACACTTAATAGGTAGTACTTCTCTTCTTTCTAAGAGACCTCTCTGGGGCGTACGCTACACTATTTTCTCTACTACACAGAAATACAATTTTAATGTACCAACATCTATTTACCCAAAATTAATATCAAAGTGTCCCAAAAACAAAGCCAGGAAGTGGTCAAAGGCTCAAAAGAACAATAGAAAATGAATATCCCAGGTTGTATGAAAGTCATTAGACGTTAAATCACACGATTAGGTCAAGACACTTCTATAACATGACCAAAAATACAAATATCCAGAAAATACACAATATTCAATCACAAAATTAACAAACTAAAATTTATTGAAGGTAATTTAACTCATAACTCACATAATTGCACCAAGCAATTTCTCTCTCAATTCCTAACTCTAAAATCTTCATTACTCAAAAATAACCTTCCAATAAAAAAAAATTAAAACTTCCCTCTTAAAACAATACTCTAAATTCAAAATTACGCAGTTCCACAAACATTACTTAAAGGGGTCAAAACACTTCATCAAGGCAAAACTTTAAACAACTCTTAAAACATTACAATCTGTATGTAAACAAACCAATTATCAAATTCTTAACTAAAAAATAATAATTTCATAACTCCATTAAACTTAAGATAATCAATTAATAATCCTCAAACACAAATTAAAAGCAATTACAGTTCAATTAAATCCCTCAACAAAAAAGAAAGAACACAAACACAAATGTAAACAAACATCGCGACACATCTCCATCGGCGAAAATCGCTTGGAAGTTAGGCCTAGCTATGCCGCAAAATTGCAGATTAAAAACGAAAAACATCCTAGGTCACAGGCACCACTGTTGTAGTTACTGTTACGGGTTAAATAAAAAAAAGCACTAAACAAAAGAAAGAAAAGAAGAACGATAATATTAATCGTTGTTTAATTTAAGAATTTACCTGGCGTGATCGTATAGTTTAGAACAGACAAAAAACACAAGACTAAAAATTGTGACCAAAAGAAAACAAATTTATTAAAACACTAAAATTAAAAAAGGAACGGAACACTTAAGAACCTTACAAAAAGCCAAACAAGTTAAAACTAAATAAATTAAAAGGGGGAGGGTAAACTAAAATTAAAAATTACTACCTTCAGCTGATTTCGTCGAGAGAGATGTGGCAGGAGATCAAGGCGAATACAATACGAGTGCCCCCCAAAAAAAGAAAACATGGCCAAGCCGCTACGGCCATACTAAGTGTCCAAGATTGGGAGGTGGACAAAAAGGGGGGTGGTACTTGGCACATCCTTCGACGGAGTGTCAACTCCGATGTCAGCTTCAGAGGTGGTCGGTCAAAAGGCGTCAGCCAGTGGTGGTCGTCCAGCAGAGAAATCCAGTTCAGAGGTGGTTGGTGGATGGGACCTTCTCTGGGCGAGGATCACGGGCCTGACGGGTGATGGGGGAGGCGTCCAGGGCTGACATCAGAGGCAACGGCAGAGGACGGGAACATCCCTCTGGGTGCTACGTCGATGGGTGCCTGGGGTTATTGCAGTTAACCCGGCAACATCTACTGGAATGGGTGACTCTCGAGCATCGTTGAGGTTGGTGGCGGCGGTTAAATAATTCTTCTAACCCCGCATCAGCATCGGCGGCTATTGCACGAGATTAACCCATCGGGTTTTGAAAAAGGACACACGGTCCGCGTTTATAAGACGGGAGCTACACTCCTGTACGTCTTGAGGCTTCGAAAGATGCGTTAAAAAGTCCCGTCAAAAGGAGCGCTTTCCAATAAATCGCCAAAACCTCCTTGCCAGATCCCTCAAAACTAGCACATCAATTTTCCTCTCAGCCAATCAGAGAATTTACAATTACAACTTCGGTTACAGTTAAACACAATTCCAGACCAGTACGTAAAACGGTCTCAAAAACACGAAGTCAAACTGACATACCAGACCCCAGATGTGTAACATGATACAGGAGGAGAGGCCGATGTGGGGACCCAAAAGGGTGGAAAAGACTTCAGACAGGGGTTATCACCCCATTTACAACTAAAAAGCTCTTAGGGGGTTATGAAAAAGGGGGAAATCTACGTTTGGGCTTAAATGGAATCAAAAGTGCAGGTTCCCAAGTACAAGTTTGACAATTAAATAGGATACATCAATATTACATAAATTAATTAATACAATTAGGGGAGTCTGAAATTAAATTAAATAAAAGAGGAATTAAAAATTAACCAATTATGGTTTTAACCATAACATTCCCTACGCGTACCTCTTAAAAAAAGTTAAGAATTAACTTTTTTTTCACAAGAATAAAAACACAGATCTAGTCAAAAAGTAAACAGCAGCAGACTCTCCCACCAAAAATCTTCGTCCCCTACATGGGGTGTTCACAAATATGGCAAAACTTTAAAAACTAACACAATAAGGTCACACAATGCATAACAAAGACAAATGGGATTTAACCGGACGAGAAAATCTAAAAGTTAAACTCAAACATCTTAAAATTAGAGGCCCTACAGTAACTAAAATAAATTAACAATTAATTAAATCAGAAATACAACATTCAATTCAACCTATTGCTTAGTTAGAGTCCTTGAAGCAATTTAGGTTTTAAGCAAAATAATTACAAGCAAATCGATCTTATCAAACAATGCTATTACAGATAGTCAACAATGATCTTAAAACTAAAAAAATAATAAATAGTTAAAAGCTGAAATCAACCGAGAATTAACAGTTTAAGTCTGAGGATGGCAACCCTAAACAAAATTTTAAAACAATTAAATCAGAACTCACTCCAAGAAGAAAAGTAATTGACCACACTTCAAATGTAAACAACTTGTTTAGAAAAACCCATATCAATAAAGATGACAGCAAAACAACCAGCTCAAGGGGTTGTACAGGTAAGAAAATACCTTGTTAAAATTAAAAACCTAAAAAAAGGCATTCAAACACAAACAGGAAAGTTCAAGCGAGCAAAGAAGGGGAAATTTAAATGTGCGCTAAAACAAACAACCAACAAAAAAAAACATGTGACCCAAGACCAGCTTAAAATCACAAGGTAAACCAAAGTTGGAAGGGGGAAGGTTACTCGCAGAAACAGACCTAGCTGCTATTGAATACAATAAGTGAAAAGAACACAGCAAAAATCTAAATACAAGTAAATTGGGCAAGCCGGAGGGGGTTTCAGGCACGAAGACAACTCAAGATCATTTGTGAAGTGACCACAAGTTTAAAAAGTGGGGAACGATGGTAGTACAAAATACACAGAAATACATTGACACGATAAAAACACTTAATAGGTAGTACTTCTCTTCTTTCTAAGAGACCTCTCTGGGGCGTACGCTACACTATTTTCTCTACTACACAGAAATACAATTTTAATGTACCAACATCTATTTACCCAAAATTAATATCAAAGTGTCCCAAAAACAAAGCCAGGAAGTGGTCAAAGGCTCAAAAGAACAATAGAAAATGAATATCCCAGGTTGTATGAAAGTCATTAGACGTTAAATCACACGATTAGGTCAAGACACTTCTATAACATGACCAAAAATACAAATATCCAGAAAATACACAATATTCAATCACAAAATTAACAAACTAAAATTTATTGAAGGTAATTTAACTCATAACTCACATAATTGCACCAAGCAATTTCTCTCTCAATTCCTAACTCTAAAATCTTCATTACTCAAAAATAACCTTCCAATAAAAAAAAATTAAAACTTCCCTCTTAAAACAATACTCTAAATTCAAAATTACGCAGTTCCACAAACATTACTTAAAGGGGTCAAAACACTTCATCAAGGCAAAACTTTAAACAACTCTTAAAACATTACAATCTGTATGTAAACAAACCAATTATCAAATTCTTAACTAAAAAATAATAATTTCATAACTCCATTAAACTTAAGATAATCAATTAATAATCCTCAAACACAAATTAAAAGCAATTACAGTTCAATTAAATCCCTCAACAAAAAAGAAAGAACACAAACACAAATGTAAACAAACATCGCGACACATCTCCATCGGCGAAAATCGCTTGGAAGTTAGGCCTAGCTATGCCGCAAAATTGCAGATTAAAAACGAAAAACATCCTAGGTCACAGGCACCACTGTTGTAGTTACTGTTACGGGTTAAATAAAAAAAAGCACTAAACAAAAGAAAGAAAAGAAGAACGATAATATTAATCGTTGTTTAATTTAAGAATTTACCTGGCGTGATCGTATAGTTTAGAACAGACAAAAAACACAAGACTAAAAATTGTGACCAAAAGAAAACAAATTTATTAAAACACTAAAATTAAAAAAGGAACGGAACACTTAAGAACCTTACAAAAAGCCAAACAAGTTAAAACTAAATAAATTAAAAGGGGGAGGGTAAACTAAAATTAAAAATTACTACCTTCAGCTGATTTCGTCGAGAGAGATGTGGCAGGAGATCAAGGCGAATACAATACGAGTGCCCCCCAAAAAAAGAAAACATGGCCAAGCCGCTACGGCCATACTAAGTGTCCAAGATTGGGAGGTGGACAAAAAGGGGGGTGGTACTTGGCACATCCTTCGACGGAGTGTCAACTCCGATGTCAGCTTCAGAGGTGGTCGGTCAAAAGGCGTCAGCCAGTGGTGGTCGTCCAGCAGAGAAATCCAGTTCAGAGGTGGTTGGTGGATGGGACCTTCTCTGGGCGAGGATCACGGGCCTGACGGGTGATGGGGGAGGCGTCCAGGGCTGACATCAGAGGCAACGGCAGAGGACGGGAACATCCCTCTGGGTGCTACGTCGATGGGTGGCTGGGGTTATTGCAGTTAACCCGGCAACATCTACTGGAATGGGTGACTCTCGAGCATCGTTGAGGTTGGTGGCGGCGGTTAAATAATTCTTCTAACCCCGCATCAGCATCGGCGGCTATTGCACGAGATTAACCCATCGGGTTTTGAAAAAGGACACACGGTCCGCGTTTATAAGACGGGAGCTACACTCCTGTACGTCTTGAGGCTTCGAAAGATGCGTTAAAAAGTCCCGTCAAAAGGAGCGCTTTCCAATAAATCGCCAAAACCTCCTTGCCAGATCCCTCAAAACTAGCACATCAATTTTCCTCTCAGCCAATCAGAGAATTTACAATTACAACTTCGGTTACAGTTAAACACAATTCCAGACCAGTACGTAAAACGGTCTCAAAAACACGAAGTCAAACTGACATACCAGACCCCAGATGTGTAACATGATACAGGAGGAGAGGCCGATGTGGGGACCCAAAAGGGTGGAAAAGACTTCAGACAGGGGTTATCACCCCATTTACAACTAAAAAGCTCTTAGGGGGTTATGAAAAAGGGGGAAATCTACGTTTGGGCTTAAATGGAATCAAAAGTGCAGGTTCCCAAGTACAAGTTTGACAATTAAATAGGATACATCAATATTACATAAATTAATTAATACAATTAGGGGAGTCTGAAATTAAATTAAATAAAAGAGGAATTAAAAATTAACCAATTATGGTTTTAACCATAACATTCCCTACGCGTACCTCTTAAAAAAAGTTAAGAATTAACTTTTTTTTCACAAGAATAAAAACACAGATCTAGTCAAAAAGTAAACAGCAGCAGACTCTCCCACCAAAAATCTTCGTCCCCTACATGGGGTGTTCACAAATATGGCAAAACTTTAAAAACTAACACAATAAGGTCACACAATGCATAACAAAGACAAATGGGATTTAACCGGACGAGAAAATCTAAAAGTTAAACTCAAACATCTTAAAATTAGAGGCCCTACAGTAACTAAAATAAATTAACAATTAATTAAATCAGAAATACAACATTCAATTCAACCTATTGCTTAGTTAGAGTCCTTGAAGCAATTTAGGTTTTAAGCAAAATAATTACAAGCAAATCGATCTTATCAAACAATGCTATTACAGATAGTCAACAATGATCTTAAAACTAAAAAAATAATAAATAGTTAAAAGCTGAAATCAACCGAGAATTAACAGTTTAAGTCTGAGGATGGCAACCCTAAACAAAATTTTAAAACAATTAAATCAGAACTCATTCCAAGAAGAAAAGTAATTGACCACACTTCAAATGTAAACAACTTGTTTAGAAAAACCCATATCAATAAAGATGACAGCAAAACAACCAGCTCAAGGGGTTGTACAGGTAAGAAAATACCTTGTTAAAATTAAAAACCTAAAAAAAGGCATTCAAACACAAACAGGAAAGTTCAAGCGAGCAAAGAAGGGGAAATTTAAATGTGCGCTAAAACAAACAACCAACAAAAAAAAACATGTGACCCAAGACCAGCTTAAAATCACAAGGTAAACCAAAGTTGGAAGGGGGAAGGTTACTCGCAGAAACAGACCTAGCTGCTATTGAATACAATAAGTGAAAAGAACACAGCAAAAATCTAAATACAAGTAAATTGGGCAAGCCGGAGGGGGTTTCAGGCACGAAGACAACTCAAGATCATTTGTGAAGTGACCACAAGTTTAAAAAGTGGGGAACGATGGTAGTACAAAATACACAGAAATACATTGACACGATAAAAACACTTAATAGGTAGTACTTCTCTTCTTTCTAAGAGACCTCTCTGGGGCGTACGCTACACTATTTTCTCTACTACACAGAAATACAATTTTAATGTACCAACATCTATTTACCCAAAATTAATATCAAAGTGTCCCAAAAACAAAGCCAGGAAGTGGTCAAAGGCTCAAAAGAACAATAGAAAATGAATATCCCAGGTTGTATGAAAGTCATTAGACGTTAAATCACACGATTAGGTCAAGACACTTCTATAACATGACCAAAAATACAAATATCCAGAAAATACACAATATTCAATCACAAAATTAACAAACTAAAATTTATTGAAGGTAATTTAACTCATAACTCACATAATTGCACCAAGCAATTTCTCTCTCAATTCCTAACTCTAAAATCTTCATTACTCAAAAATAACCTTCCAATAAAAAAAAATTAAAACTTCCCTCTTAAAACAATACTCTAAATTCAAAATTACGCAGTTCCACAAACATTACTTAAAGGGGTCAAAACACTTCATCAAGGCAAAACTTTAAACAACTCTTAAAACATTACAATCTGTATGTAAACAAACCAATTATCAAATTCTTAACTAAAAAATAATAATTTCATAACTCCATTAAACTTAAGATAATCAATTAATAATCCTCAAACACAAATTAAAAGCAATTACAGTTCAATTAAATCCCTCAACAAAAAAGAAAGAACACAAACACAAATGTAAACAAACATCGCGACACATCTCCATCGGCGAAAATCGCTTGGAAGTTAGGCCTAGCTATGCCGCAAAATTGCAGATTAAAAACGAAAAACATCCTAGGTCACAGGCACCACTGTTGTAGTTACTGTTACGGGTTAAATAAAAAAAAGCACTAAACAAAAGAAAGAAAAGAAGAACGATAATATTAATCGTTGTTTAATTTAAGAATTTACCTGGCGTGATCGTATAGTTTAGAACAGACAAAAAACACAAGACTAAAAATTGTGACCAAAAGAAAACAAATTTATTAAAACACTAAAATTAAAAAAGGAACGGAACACTTAAGAACCTTACAAAAAGCCAAACAAGTTAAAACTAAATAAATTAAAAGGGGGAGGGTAAACTAAAATTAAAAATTACTACCTTCAGCTGATTTCGTCGAGAGAGATGTGGCAGGAGATCAAGGCGAATACAATACGAGTGCCCCCCAAAAAAAGAAAACATGGCCAAGCCGCTACGGCCATACTAAGTGTCCAAGATTGGGAGGTGGACAAAAAGGGGGGTGGTACTTGGCACATCCTTCGACGGAGTGTCAACTCCGATGTCAGCTTCAGAGGTGGTCGGTCAAAAGGCGTCAGCCAGTGGTGGTCGTCCAGCAGAGAAATCCAGTTCAGAGGTGGTTGGTGGATGGGACCTTCTCTGGGCGAGGATCACGGGCCTGACGGGTGATGGGGGAGGCGTCCAGGGCTGACATCAGAGGCAACGGCAGAGGACGGGAACATCCCTCTGGGTGCTACGTCGATGGGTGCCTGGGGTTATTGCAGTTAACCCGGCAACATCTACTGGAATGGGTGACTCTCGAGCATCGTTGAGGTTGGTGGCGGCGGTTAAATAATTCTTCTAACCCCGCATCAGCATCGGCGGCTATTGCACGAGATTAACCCATCGGGTTTTGAAAAAGGACACACGGTCCGCGTTTATAAGACGGGAGCTACACTCCTGTACGTCTTGAGGCTTCGAAAGATGCGTTAAAAAGTCCCGTCAAAAGGAGCGCTTTCCAATAAATCGCCAAAACCTCCTTGCCAGATCCCTCAAAACTAGCACATCAATTTTCCTCTCAGCCAATCAGAGAATTTACAATTACAACTTCGGTTACAGTTAAACACAATTCCAGACCAGTACGTAAAACGGTCTCAAAAACACGAAGTCAAACTGACATACCAGACCCCAGATGTGTAACATGATACAGGAGGAGAGGCCGATGTGGGGACCCAAAAGGGTGGAAAAGACTTCAGACAGGGGTTATCACCCCATTTACAACTAAAAAGCTCTTAGGGGGTTATGAAAAAGGGGGAAATCTACGTTTGGGCTTAAATGGAATCAAAAGTGCAGGTTCCCAAGTACAAGTTTGACAATTAAATAGGATACATCAATATTACATAAATTAATTAATACAATTAGGGGAGTCTGAAATTAAATTAAATAAAAGAGGAATTAAAAATTAACCAATTATGGTTTTAACCATAACATTCCCTACGCGTACCTCTTAAAAAAAGTTAAGAATTAACTTTTTTTTCACAAGAATAAAAACACAGATCTAGTCAAAAAGTAAACAGCAGCAGACTCTCCCACCAAAAATCTTCGTCCCCTACATGGGGTGTTCACAAATATGGCAAAACTTTAAAAACTAACACAATAAGGTCACACAATGCATAACAAAGACAAATGGGATTTAACCGGACGAGAAAATCTAAAAGTTAAACTCAAACATCTTAAAATTAGAGGCCCTACAGTAACTAAAATAAATTAACAATTAATTAAATCAGAAATACAACATTCAATTCAACCTATTGCTTAGTTAGAGTCCTTGAAGCAATTTAGGTTTTAAGCAAAATAATTACAAGCAAATCGATCTTATCAAACAATGCTATTACAGATAGTCAACAATGATCTTAAAACTAAAAAAATAATAAATAGTTAAAAGCTGAAATCAACCGAGAATTAACAGTTTAAGTCTGAGGATGGCAACCCTAAACAAAATTTTAAAACAATTAAATCAGAACTCACTCCAAGAAGAAAAGTAATTGACCACACTTCAAATGTAAACAACTTGTTTAGAAAAACCCATATCAATAAAGATGACAGCAAAACAACCAGCTCAAGGGGTTGTACAGGTAAGAAAATACCTTGTTAAAATTAAAAACCTAAAAAAAGGCATTCAAACACAAACAGGAAAGTTCAAGCGAGCAAAGAAGGGGAAATTTAAATGTGCGCTAAAACAAACAACCAACAAAAAAAAACATGTGACCCAAGACCAGCTTAAAATCACAAGGTAAACCAAAGTTGGAAGGGGGAAGGTTACTCGCAGAAACAGACCTAGCTGCTATTGAATACAATAAGTGAAAAGAACACAGCAAAAATCTAAATACAAGTAAATTGGGCAAGCCGGAGGGGGTTTCAGGCACGAAGACAACTCAAGATCATTTGTGAAGTGACCACAAGTTTAAAAAGTGGGGAACGATGGTAGTACAAAATACACAGAAATACATTGACACGATAAAAACACTTAATAGGTAGTACTTCTCTTCTTTCTAAGAGACCTCTCTGGGGCGTACGCTACACTATTTTCTCTACTACACAGAAATACAATTTTAATGTACCAACATCTATTTACCCAAAATTAATATCAAAGTGTCCCAAAAACAAAGCCAGGAAGTGGTCAAAGGCTCAAAAGAACAATAGAAAATGAATATCCCAGGTTGTATGAAAGTCATTAGACGTTAAATCACACGATTAGGTCAAGACACTTCTATAACATGACCAAAAATACAAATATCCAGAAAATACACAATATTCAATCACAAAATTAACAAACTAAAATTTATTGAAGGTAATTTAACTCATAACTCACATAATTGCACCAAGCAATTTCTCTCTCAATTCCTAACTCTAAAATCTTCATTACTCAAAAATAACCTTCCAATAAAAAAAAATTAAAACTTCCCTCTTAAAACAATACTCTAAATTCAAAATTACGCAGTTCCACAAACATTACTTAAAGGGGTCAAAACACTTCATCAAGGCAAAACTTTAAACAACTCTTAAAACATTACAATCTGTATGTAAACAAACCAATTATCAAATTCTTAACTAAAAAATAATAATTTCATAACTCCATTAAACTTAAGATAATCAATTAATAATCCTCAAACACAAATTAAAAGCAATTACAGTTCAATTAAATCCCTCAACAAAAAAGAAAGAACACAAACACAAATGTAAACAAACATCGCGACACATCTCCATCGGCGAAAATCGCTTGGAAGTTAGGCCTAGCTATGCCGCAAAATTGCAGATTAAAAACGAAAAACATCCTAGGTCACAGGCACCACTGTTGTAGTTACTGTTACGGGTTAAATAAAAAAAAGCACTAAACAAAAGAAAGAAAAGAAGAACGATAATATTAATCGTTGTTTAATTTAAGAATTTACCTGGCGTGATCGTATAGTTTAGAACAGACAAAAAACACAAGACTAAAAATTGTGACCAAAAGAAAACAAATTTATTAAAACACTAAAATTAAAAAAGGAACGGAACACTTAAGAACCTTACAAAAAGCCAAACAAGTTAAAACTAAATAAATTAAAAGGGGGAGGGTAAACTAAAATTAAAAATTACTACCTTCAGCTGATTTCGTCGAGAGAGATGTGGCAGGAGATCAAGGCGAATACAATACGAGTGCCCCCCAAAAAAAGAAAACATGGCCAAGCCGCTACGGCCATACTAAGTGTCCAAGATTGGGAGGTGGACAAAAAGGGGGGTGGTACTTGGCACATCCTTCGACGGAGTGTCAACTCCGATGTCAGCTTCAGAGGTGGTCGGTCAAAAGGCGTCAGCCAGTGGTGGTCGTCCAGCAGAGAAATCCAGTTCAGAGGTGGTTGGTGGATGGGACCTTCTCTGGGCGAGGATCACGGGCCTGACGGGTGATGGGGGAGGCGTCCAGGGCTGACATCAGAGGCAACGGCAGAGGACGGGAACATCCCTCTGGGTGCTACGTCGATGGGTGGCTGGGGTTATTGCAGTTAACCCGGCAACATCTACTGGAATGGGTGACTCTCGAGCATCGTTGAGGTTGGTGGCGGCGGTTAAATAATTCTTCTAACCCCGCATCAGCATCGGCGGCTATTGCACGAGATTAACCCATCGGGTTTTGAAAAAGGACACACGGTCCGCGTTTATAAGACGGGAGCTACACTCCTGTACGTCTTGAGGCTTCGAAAGATGCGTTAAAAAGTCCCGTCAAAAGGAGCGCTTTCCAATAAATCGCCAAAACCTCCTTGCCAGATCCCTCAAAACTAGCACATCAATTTTCCTCTCAGCCAATCAGAGAATTTACAATTACAACTTCGGTTACAGTTAAACACAATTCCAGACCAGTACGTAAAACGGTCTCAAAAACACGAAGTCAAACTGACATACCAGACCCCAGATGTGTAACATGATACAGGAGGAGAGGCCGATGTGGGGACCCAAAAGGGTGGAAAAGACTTCAGACAGGGGTTATCACCCCATTTACAACTAAAAAGCTCTTAGGGGGTTATGAAAAAGGGGGAAATCTACGTTTGGGCTTAAATGGAATCAAAAGTGCAGGTTCCCAAGTACAAGTTTGACAATTAAATAGGATACATCAATATTACATAAATTAATTAATACAATTAGGGGAGTCTGAAATTAAATTAAATAAAAGAGGAATTAAAAATTAACCAATTATGGTTTTAACCATAACATTCCCTACGCGTACCTCTTAAAAAAAGTTAAGAATTAACTTTTTTTTCACAAGAATAAAAACACAGATCTAGTCAAAAAGTAAACAGCAGCAGACTCTCCCACCAAAAATCTTCGTCCCCTACATGGGGTGTTCACAAATATGGCAAAACTTTAAAAACTAACACAATAAGGTCACACAATGCATAACAAAGACAAATGGGATTTAACCGGACGAGAAAATCTAAAAGTTAAACTCAAACATCTTAAAATTAGAGGCCCTACAGTAACTAAAATAAATTAACAATTAATTAAATCAGAAATACAACATTCAATTCAACCTATTGCTTAGTTAGAGTCCTTGAAGCAATTTAGGTTTTAAGCAAAATAATTACAAGCAAATCGATCTTATCAAACAATGCTATTACAGATAGTCAACAATGATCTTAAAACTAAAAAAATAATAAATAGTTAAAAGCTGAAATCAACCGAGAATTAACAGTTTAAGTCTGAGGATGGCAACCCTAAACAAAATTTTAAAACAATTAAATCAGAACTCACTCCAAGAAGAAAAGTAATTGACCACACTTCAAATGTAAACAACTTGTTTAGAAAAACCCATATCAATAAAGATGACAGCAAAACAACCAGCTCAAGGGGTTGTACAGGTAAGAAAATACCTTGTTAAAATTAAAAACCTAAAAAAAGGCATTCAAACACAAACAGGAAAGTTCAAGCGAGCAAAGAAGGGGAAATTTAAATGTGCGCTAAAACAAACAACCAACAAAAAAAAACATGTGACCCAAGACCAGCTTAAAATCACAAGGTAAACCAAAGTTGGAAGGGGGAAGGTTACTCGCAGAAACAGACCTAGCTGCTATTGAATACAATAAGTGAAAAGAACACAGCAAAAATCTAAATACAAGTAAATTGGGCAAGCCGGAGGGGGTTTCAGGCACGAAGACAACTCAAGATCATTTGTGAAGTGACCACAAGTTTAAAAAGTGGGGAACGATGGTAGTACAAAATACACAGAAATACATTGACACGATAAAAACACTTAATAGGTAGTACTTCTCTTCTTTCTAAGAGACCTCTCTGGGGCGTACGCTACACTATTTTCTCTACTACACAGAAATACAATTTTAATGTACCAACATCTATTTACCCAAAATTAATATCAAAGTGTCCCAAAAACAAAGCCAGGAAGTGGTCAAAGGCTCAAAAGAACAATAGAAAATGAATATCCCAGGTTGTATGAAAGTCATTAGACGTTAAATCACACGATTAGGTCAAGACACTTCTATAACATGACCAAAAATACAAATATCCAGAAAATACACAATATTCAATCACAAAATTAACAAACTAAAATTTATTGAAGGTAATTTAACTCATAACTCACATAATTGCACCAAGCAATTTCTCTCTCAATTCCTAACTCTAAAATCTTCATTACTCAAAAATAACCTTCCAATAAAAAAAAATTAAAACTTCCCTCTTAAAACAATACTCTAAATTCAAAATTACGCAGTTCCACAAACATTACTTAAAGGGGTCAAAACACTTCATCAAGGCAAAACTTTAAACAACTCTTAAAACATTACAATCTGTATGTAAACAAACCAATTATCAAATTCTTAACTAAAAAATAATAATTTCATAACTCCATTAAACTTAAGATAATCAATTAATAATCCTCAAACACAAATTAAAAGCAATTACAGTTCAATTAAATCCCTCAACAAAAAAGAAAGAACACAAACACAAATGTAAACAAACATCGCGACACATCTCCATCGGCGAAAATCGCTTGGAAGTTAGGCCTAGCTATGCCGCAAAATTGCAGATTAAAAACGAAAAACATCCTAGGTCACAGGCACCACTGTTGTAGTTACTGTTACGGGTTAAATAAAAAAAAGCACTAAACAAAAGAAAGAAAAGAAGAACGATAATATTAATCGTTGTTTAATTTAAGAATTTACCTGGCGTGATCGTATAGTTTAGAACAGACAAAAAACACAAGACTAAAAATTGTGACCAAAAGAAAACAAATTTATTAAAACACTAAAATTAAAAAAGGAACGGAACACTTAAGAACCTTACAAAAAGCCAAACAAGTTAAAACTAAATAAATTAAAAGGGGGAGGGTAAACTAAAATTAAAAATTACTACCTTCAGCTGATTTCGTCGAGAGAGATGTGGCAGGAGATCAAGGCGAATACAATACGAGTGCCCCCCAAAAAAAGAAAACATGGCCAAGCCGCTACGGCCATACTAAGTGTCCAAGATTGGGAGGTGGACAAAAAGGGGGGTGGTACTTGGCACATCCTTCGACGGAGTGTCAACTCCGATGTCAGCTTCAGAGGTGGTCGGTCAAAAGGCGTCAGCCAGTGGTGGTCGTCCAGCAGAGAAATCCAGTTCAGAGGTGGTTGGTGGATGGGACCTTCTCTGGGCGAGGATCACGGGCCTGACGGGTGATGGGGGAGGCGTCCAGGGCTGACATCAGAGGCAACGGCAGAGGACGGGAACATCCCTCTGGGTGCTACGTCGATGGGTGGCTGGGGTTATTGCAGTTAACCCGGCAACATCTACTGGAATGGGTGACTCTCGAGCATCGTTGAGGTTGGTGGCGGCGGTTAAATAATTCTTCTAACCCCGCATCAGCATCGGCGGCTATTGCACGAGATTAACCCATCGGGTTTTGAAAAAGGACACACGGTCCGCGTTTATAAGACGGGAGCTACACTCCTGTACGTCTTGAGGCTTCGAAAGATGCGTTAAAAAGTCCCGTCAAAAGGAGCGCTTTCCAATAAATCGCCAAAACCTCCTTGCCAGATCCCTCAAAACTAGCACATCAATTTTCCTCTCAGCCAATCAGAGAATTTACAATTACAACTTCGGTTACAGTTAAACACAATTCCAGACCAGTACGTAAAACGGTCTCAAAAACACGAAGTCAAACTGACATACCAGACCCCAGATGTGTAACATGATACAGGAGGAGAGGCCGATGTGGGGACCCAAAAGGGTGGAAAAGACTTCAGACAGGGGTTATCACCCCATTTACAACTAAAAAGCTCTTAGGGGGTTATGAAAAAGGGGGAAATCTACGTTTGGGCTTAAATGGAATCAAAAGTGCAGGTTCCCAAGTACAAGTTTGACAATTAAATAGGATACATCAATATTACATAAATTAATTAATACAATTAGGGGAGTCTGAAATTAAATTAAATAAAAGAGGAATTAAAAATTAACCAATTATGGTTTTAACCATAACATTCCCTACGCGTACCTCTTAAAAAAAGTTAAGAATTAACTTTTTTTTCACAAGAATAAAAACACAGATCTAGTCAAAAAGTAAACAGCAGCAGACTCTCCCACCAAAAATCTTCGTCCCCTACATGGGGTGTTCACAAATATGGCAAAACTTTAAAAACTAACACAATAAGGTCACACAATGCATAACAAAGACAAATGGGATTTAACCGGACGAGAAAATCTAAAAGTTAAACTCAAACATCTTAAAATTAGAGGCCCTACAGTAACTAAAATAAATTAACAATTAATTAAATCAGAAATACAACATTCAATTCAACCTATTGCTTAGTTAGAGTCCTTGAAGCAATTTAGGTTTTAAGCAAAATAATTACAAGCAAATCGATCTTATCAAACAATGCTATTACAGATAGTCAACAATGATCTTAAAACTAAAAAAATAATAAATAGTTAAAAGCTGAAATCAACCGAGAATTAACAGTTTAAGTCTGAGGATGGCAACCCTAAACAAAATTTTAAAACAATTAAATCAGAACTCACTCCAAGAAGAAAAGTAATTGACCACACTTCAAATGTAAACAACTTGTTTAGAAAAACCCATATCAATAAAGATGACAGCAAAACAACCAGCTCAAGGGGTTGTACAGGTAAGAAAATACCTTGTTAAAATTAAAAACCTAAAAAAAGGCATTCAAACACAAACAGGAAAGTTCAAGCGAGCAAAGAAGGGGAAATTTAAATGTGCGCTAAAACAAACAACCAACAAAAAAAAACATGTGACCCAAGACCAGCTTAAAATCACAAGGTAAACCAAAGTTGGAAGGGGGAAGGTTACTCGCAGAAACAGACCTAGCTGCTATTGAATACAATAAGTGAAAAGAACACAGCAAAAATCTAAATACAAGTAAATTGGGCAAGCCGGAGGGGGTTTCAGGCACGAAGACAACTCAAGATCATTTGTGAAGTGACCACAAGTTTAAAAAGTGGGGAACGATGGTAGTACAAAATACACAGAAATACATTGACACGATAAAAACACTTAATAGGTAGTACTTCTCTTCTTTCTAAGAGACCTCTCTGGGGCGTACGCTACACTATTTTCTCTACTACACAGAAATACAATTTTAATGTACCAACATCTATTTACCCAAAATTAATATCAAAGTGTCCCAAAAACAAAGCCAGGAAGTGGTCAAAGGCTCAAAAGAACAATAGAAAATGAATATCCCAGGTTGTATGAAAGTCATTAGACGTTAAATCACACGATTAGGTCAAGACACTTCTATAACATGACCAAAAATACAAATATCCAGAAAATACACAATATTCAATCACAAAATTAACAAACTAAAATTTATTGAAGGTAATTTAACTCATAACTCACATAATTGCACCAAGCAATTTCTCTCTCAATTCCTAACTCTAAAATCTTCATTACTCAAAAATAACCTTCCAATAAAAAAAAATTAAAACTTCCCTCTTAAAACAATACTCTAAATTCAAAATTACGCAGTTCCACAAACATTACTTAAAGGGGTCAAAACACTTCATCAAGGCAAAACTTTAAACAACTCTTAAAACATTACAATCTGTATGTAAACAAACCAATTATCAAATTCTTAACTAAAAAATAATAATTTCATAACTCCATTAAACTTAAGATAATCAATTAATAATCCTCAAACACAAATTAAAAGCAATTACAGTTCAATTAAATCCCTCAACAAAAAAGAAAGAACACAAACACAAATGTAAACAAACATCGCGACACATCTCCATCGGCGAAAATCGCTTGGAAGTTAGGCCTAGCTATGCCGCAAAATTGCAGATTAAAAACGAAAAACATCCTAGGTCACAGGCACCACTGTTGTAGTTACTGTTACGGGTTAAATAAAAAAAAGCACTAAACAAAAGAAAGAAAAGAAGAACGATAATATTAATCGTTGTTTAATTTAAGAATTTACCTGGCGTGATCGTATAGTTTAGAACAGACAAAAAACACAAGACTAAAAATTGTGACCAAAAGAAAACAAATTTATTAAAACACTAAAATTAAAAAAGGAACGGAACACTTAAGAACCTTACAAAAAGCCAAACAAGTTAAAACTAAATAAATTAAAAGGGGGAGGGTAAACTAAAATTAAAAATTACTACCTTCAGCTGATTTCGTCGAGAGAGATGTGGCAGGAGATCAAGGCGAATACAATACGAGTGCCCCCCAAAAAAAGAAAACATGGCCAAGCCGCTACGGCCATACTAAGTGTCCAAGATTGGGAGGTGGACAAAAAGGGGGGTGGTACTTGGCACATCCTTCGACGGAGTGTCAACTCCGATGTCAGCTTCAGAGGTGGTCGGTCAAAAGGCGTCAGCCAGTGGTGGTCGTCCAGCAGAGAAATCCAGTTCAGAGGTGGTTGGTGGATGGGACCTTCTCTGGGCGAGGATCACGGGCCTGACGGGTGATGGGGGAGGCGTCCAGGGCTGACATCAGAGGCAACGGCAGAGGACGGGAACATCCCTCTGGGTGCTACGTCGATGGGTGGCTGGGGTTATTGCAGTTAACCCGGCAACATCTACTGGAATGGGTGACTCTCGAGCATCGTTGAGGTTGGTGGCGGCGGTTAAATAATTCTTCTAACCCCGCATCAGCATCGGCGGCTATTGCACGAGATTAACCCATCGGGTTTTGAAAAAGGACACACGGTCCGCGTTTATAAGACGGGAGCTACACTCCTGTACGTCTTGAGGCTTCGAAAGATGCGTTAAAAAGTCCCGTCAAAAGGAGCGCTTTCCAATAAATCGCCAAAACCTCCTTGCCAGATCCCTCAAAACTAGCACATCAATTTTCCTCTCAGCCAATCAGAGAATTTACAATTACAACTTCGGTTACAGTTAAACACAATTCCAGACCAGTACGTAAAACGGTCTCAAAAACACGAAGTCAAACTGACATACCAGACCCCAGATGTGTAACATGATACAGGAGGAGAGGCCGATGTGGGGACCCAAAAGGGTGGAAAAGACTTCAGACAGGGGTTATCACCCCATTTACAACTAAAAAGCTCTTAGGGGGTTATGAAAAAGGGGGAAATCTACGTTTGGGCTTAAATGGAATCAAAAGTGCAGGTTCCCAAGTACAAGTTTGACAATTAAATAGGATACATCAATATTACATAAATTAATTAATACAATTAGGGGAGTCTGAAATTAAATTAAATAAAAGAGGAATTAAAAATTAACCAATTATGGTTTTAACCATAACATTCCCTACGCGTACCTCTTAAAAAAAGTTAAGAATTAACTTTTTTTTCACAAGAATAAAAACACAGATCTAGTCAAAAAGTAAACAGCAGCAGACTCTCCCACCAAAAATCTTCGTCCCCTACATGGGGTGTTCACAAATATGGCAAAACTTTAAAAACTAACACAATAAGGTCACACAATGCATAACAAAGACAAATGGGATTTAACCGGACGAGAAAATCTAAAAGTTAAACTCAAACATCTTAAAATTAGAGGCCCTACAGTAACTAAAATAAATTAACAATTAATTAAATCAGAAATACAACATTCAATTCAACCTATTGCTTAGTTAGAGTCCTTGAAGCAATTTAGGTTTTAAGCAAAATAATTACAAGCAAATCGATCTTATCAAACAATGCTATTACAGATAGTCAACAATGATCTTAAAACTAAAAAAATAATAAATAGTTAAAAGCTGAAATCAACCGAGAATTAACAGTTTAAGTCTGAGGATGGCAACCCTAAACAAAATTTTAAAACAATTAAATCAGAACTCACTCCAAGAAGAAAAGTAATTGACCACACTTCAAATGTAAACAACTTGTTTAGAAAAACCCATATCAATAAAGATGACAGCAAAACAACCAGCTCAAGGGGTTGTACAGGTAAGAAAATACCTTGTTAAAATTAAAAACCTAAAAAAAGGCATTCAAACACAAACAGGAAAGTTCAAGCGAGCAAAGAAGGGGAAATTTAAATGTGCGCTAAAACAAACAACCAACAAAAAAAAACATGTGACCCAAGACCAGCTTAAAATCACAAGGTAAACCAAAGTTGGAAGGGGGAAGGTTACTCGCAGAAACAGACCTAGCTGCTATTGAATACAATAAGTGAAAAGAACACAGCAAAAATCTAAATACAAGTAAATTGGGCAAGCCGGAGGGGGTTTCAGGCACGAAGACAACTCAAGATCATTTGTGAAGTGACCACAAGTTTAAAAAGTGGGGAACGATGGTAGTACAAAATACACAGAAATACATTGACACGATAAAAACACTTAATAGGTAGTACTTCTCTTCTTTCTAAGAGACCTCTCTGGGGCGTACGCTACACTATTTTCTCTACTACACAGAAATACAATTTTAATGTACCAACATCTATTTACCCAAAATTAATATCAAAGTGTCCCAAAAACAAAGCCAGGAAGTGGTCAAAGGCTCAAAAGAACAATAGAAAATGAATATCCCAGGTTGTATGAAAGTCATTAGACGTTAAATCACACGATTAGGTCAAGACACTTCTATAACATGACCAAAAATACAAATATCCAGAAAATACACAATATTCAATCACAAAATTAACAAACTAAAATTTATTGAAGGTAATTTAACTCATAACTCACATAATTGCACCAAGCAATTTCTCTCTCAATTCCTAACTCTAAAATCTTCATTACTCAAAAATAACCTTCCAATAAAAAAAAATTAAAACTTCCCTCTTAAAACAATACTCTAAATTCAAAATTACGCAGTTCCACAAACATTACTTAAAGGGGTCAAAACACTTCATCAAGGCAAAACTTTAAACAACTCTTAAAACATTACAATCTGTATGTAAACAAACCAATTATCAAATTCTTAACTAAAAAATAATAATTTCATAACTCCATTAAACTTAAGATAATCAATTAATAATCCTCAAACACAAATTAAAAGCAATTACAGTTCAATTAAATCCCTCAACAAAAAAGAAAGAACACAAACACAAATGTAAACAAACATCGCGACACATCTCCATCGGCGAAAATCGCTTGGAAGTTAGGCCTAGCTATGCCGCAAAATTGCAGATTAAAAACGAAAAACATCCTAGGTCACAGGCACCACTGTTGTAGTTACTGTTACGGGTTAAATAAAAAAAAGCACTAAACAAAAGAAAGAAAAGAAGAACGATAATATTAATCGTTGTTTAATTTAAGAATTTACCTGGCGTGATCGTATAGTTTAGAACAGACAAAAAACACAAGACTAAAAATTGTGACCAAAAGAAAACAAATTTATTAAAACACTAAAATTAAAAAAGGAACGGAACACTTAAGAACCTTACAAAAAGCCAAACAAGTTAAAACTAAATAAATTAAAAGGGGGAGGGTAAACTAAAATTAAAAATTACTACCTTCAGCTGATTTCGTCGAGAGAGATGTGGCAGGAGATCAAGGCGAATACAATACGAGTGCCCCCCAAAAAAAGAAAACATGGCCAAGCCGCTACGGCCATACTAAGTGTCCAAGATTGGGAGGTGGACAAAAAGGGGGGTGGTACTTGGCACATCCTTCGACGGAGTGTCAACTCCGATGTCAGCTTCAGAGGTGGTCGGTCAAAAGGCGTCAGCCAGTGGTGGTCGTCCAGCAGAGAAATCCAGTTCAGAGGTGGTTGGTGGATGGGACCTTCTCTGGGCGAGGATCACGGGCCTGACGGGTGATGGGGGAGGCGTCCAGGGCTGACATCAGAGGCAACGGCAGAGGACGGGAACATCCCTCTGGGTGCTACGTCGATGGGTGGCTGGGGTTATTGCAGTTAACCCGGCAACATCTACTGGAATGGGTGACTCTCGAGCATCGTTGAGGTTGGTGGCGGCGGTTAAATAATTCTTCTAACCCCGCATCAGCATCGGCGGCTATTGCACGAGATTAACCCATCGGGTTTTGAAAAAGGACACACGGTCCGCGTTTATAAGACGGGAGCTACACTCCTGTACGTCTTGAGGCTTCGAAAGATGCGTTAAAAAGTCCCGTCAAAAGGAGCGCTTTCCAATAAATCGCCAAAACCTCCTTGCCAGATCCCTCAAAACTAGCACATCAATTTTCCTCTCAGCCAATCAGAGAATTTACAATTACAACTTCGGTTACAGTTAAACACAATTCCAGACCAGTACGTAAAACGGTCTCAAAAACACGAAGTCAAACTGACATACCAGACCCCAGATGTGTAACATGATACAGGAGGAGAGGCCGATGTGGGGACCCAAAAGGGTGGAAAAGACTTCAGACAGGGGTTATCACCCCATTTACAACTAAAAAGCTCTTAGGGGGTTATGAAAAAGGGGGAAATCTACGTTTGGGCTTAAATGGAATCAAAAGTGCAGGTTCCCAAGTACAAGTTTGACAATTAAATAGGATACATCAATATTACATAAATTAATTAATACAATTAGGGGAGTCTGAAATTAAATTAAATAAAAGAGGAATTAAAAATTAACCAATTATGGTTTTAACCATAACATATTTTACACACTTACCTCATACACTGATTGTATTCATCGTTTATGAAAAAAAAATTGTGTTGAAATAAAAGTATTTTTCCGTATTTCATTGTAATTCTTATTATAAGCTTTTTATTTGGTTTTGGTTAATTAACATCGCACTAGAGCTGCACAGTGGGCTATTGGCGACAGTTCGGGGTCTATCTCGAAGGAAAGACTCGGGAACATACACACATTCATACATGCACCTCGTTATTTTAGAACCATGGTCAGATGACGAGGAAACACCTGAACTGGCACCCAACGCATTCAATTGACGTCGGGACTTTGAACCTCGATCAGATTTATCATGCACCAGTCCCGTATACACGCCGTTAATTTTTGCGGATGTTCTGGACGACTTTTCTAGTTTTTTGTAGCGAAGCTTGTAGCCCTCCGATCACAAGATCACTACTTTATTTTACTTTTCTTTGTCAAGTCCATCGCGGCCGGACCCTTCCCCCCCCCCCCCGGATTTTCAAACTAATATAAATCCGATTAGATTTATATTAATTTGAAAATTGTTATATTGTGTAATCTCATACGTTTGAATTGAGGAAAAAATTGCGTTGGCCTACTGTCCCATCTCCAAGTGGTCTCGGCTGGGCAACACCTAAGGGTGGCAGAGTGGACAGTATATAATAAGAGGGTAAACTAATCTGACTTGAGATGCATAGAACTCCGGTCAAAACGGATGAAGCGGCAAGGAAAGCAGACGCAGCAAGGCAGGCAGAAGCCTAAAGGCGAAAAAGGGACACTACAACGAGAAGCAATTTAGAAAGAGAAATGGAGGAAGTAAGAAAGAAAACACTAGTTTTACATAAAGAAATCCAACAGACGAGCTTCGAGAGAAGGGAAAGAGAACGCAAAAGTAGGGAGCTCTTCCTTAAAGAAAGCAATAAAAATAAAGGTTCAAAAATCAATGACAATAGTAGTGAAGATGAAGAAGCAAGTAATGATAAAAACAAAAATCTCTGGGCAGACAAAGGAAAAGTAATAGAAACCTTGGACTTAGGAATAGAAACACCAAATAATGCGGAATACGAGACTGAAAATGAAACTGAAGAAGAAGAATATATTCATGATAAAGAAACTGCAAATAAGCGATACCTTCAAAAGAGCGATCGCTAACCAAACCCAAATAATAGAAACACTACAAACAACCCCTAAGGGGTATAAGGGAATGATTCTTAATAACTAGCTGAACTAATAAAAATAATAAATGACCAACAAAATGTTATGAACAAATATAAAGGTTACATTATTTGCAATAGGGAAAACTTTAAAGAAGAGAATACACCAGTGCAAAAGTCCTATGCACAATTTGTAACTAATCAAAATGTGAATTCAAATTCTGCATACTTTTTGACAATTTACCATAACAAAGAGGGAACAAGTTCAAAAGAAACAAAAATCGATATTCAGAGAAAGATAAATCTGGGAAAAGCTGCCTCAAAGGTGAATAACGTCAGAAATATAGGAAAAGGAGGTATTATCATTGAAGCAGAAGCGCAGGAGGATATAGATAATATAATAAACAAAATTGAGAATAAACCGCAGGTGAAATCAGCATATACTATTAGAAAGCCCACAAAGAGATTGCCCACACTAATAATATACGATGTTGAGGAGGAGTTCGAAAGCGATAAACTCATTGAAAAATTGGACTTAGCGAATGAAGAAATAGACAAAAGTGAAATGGAATATTTGGGAAAAATGAATAATAGAAATAATAGCTTTAACTATTTGGTGAAAATGAAACATGATCCATTCAACAGAATAATGGAAAGAAAGAAAATAAAAATGCGTTGGAGTAATTACAAGTGTAAAGAATAATCCCACCATTTGCTTCAAATGCGGTGTCTTCGGACACATAGCCAAGTTCTGCTGAAGCGAGTTAGAAAGGTGTCGCAAATGCGGTAGAGAAGCTCATGCAGATAGAGCAGCAGTCTGTAAAGGAAACGACATGCTTTAGATGTGAGTTAAACAACAAAAGAAATGGTTCAGTACTGTGGCGGCCCGTGGTCGAAAATGTTAGTGCAGCCGAAATCATGTGAATCCCCCCCCCCCCTCCCTATTTATCAAAAACCATACATGAACGGAAATTCTTTATTATTCACTACTCAAATCACAGTTTCCTTTCAATTTTTACGAAATGATAACATGCGAAAAATATAGAAAACACTTATTTTTTGAAAATTAAAAAAATCTTTTAAACCTGCAAATCGGTCAATTTTAATATTAACTTACATACGAAACAACAGCAGGACCATGTCCTGAAACAACAGCACACAGTAAATGTATCACGAAAACCATTTCTGTTGTGAGATATTCTCGTAAGTTCTCGTTTCATCCACTAGCCAATCAGCATATCGAACCTCGAGTGCAACTACAACAAGAAAAGTCATTTCGGCTGTACCTTCTCACAAATGCAGTGCATTAGCATGGGGGGAATCTCCATACTACGTAGAGGTTGCCATGGCAACGATGCAGCCGATTTCGAATTTCGCTTTTTAGCTGCAGTTTTGATTGAATGGAGTTTTTTCCCTCCTGAATTGTGCATTACGGTAACATGCTTGTTATTTATCGGAGATTTTATTTACTACCGTAGAAAATTCATTTTCAATTCTAATCTTTATTTAAGAAAATTAGTAAAATATCTGATTTTAGTTTTAAAATACACTAATGAATTTAGGTGCAGCCCGGCTGTACTTGCTGTAGTGGGCGAGCCGCCACTACTGCAGTACTGTCAACCACGGAGTAAAGAAAAAGGTGGAGATGATTTGGCGAGATTTCATGAGACGTAAGTTAGCAACCCTAAACTAAGAACAAACAAACATAGTTTGCAGTAGTTTTCCTACGAGGGATGCATTTTCAAATTAAGTTATCGCCAAGTATTGGTACAAAGTAGTGCTTTGTAATAGCTCCAAATACTTCGCCAGTTCCTACTTTTTGAGCAATTGCTTACTTGCAAACCGGTTTTAGACTTCTTCGCACCTCCACCTTCTTCTTTACTCCGTGATTGTCAACGAATCATTCATGTTTTGAGCGGACATGTAACAGCTCTACATGCGAGCTTAGTGTTTTATAATGTATTGTCTTTGTTAATAAAACTAAAAATCTTTCAGTCAGTGGCAAAATTGTTTAGGTTCAAATAATAGTAAATTAAAATACTCGTCTGCGTCCCGTTGGTGGTTGCTCGCGCCGCGGAACGTTCGGGTTCGTGGGCCGGGTGTCCGCCGGCGTCCTCTCGGTCTGGGCTGGCTTGCCATCGTGACGGCGGAGTCTTGTTGAACATATGGCTGTATGCCCTGAAGGCGGGTCAGCCGCAGCATCGTTGCAATAAATTTCATCTTGTCAAGTCCATCGCCTAGGATCGAACCCGGAATCGTCGTATTCCCAGCTGACGCCAAAAATTAACGGCGTGTACACGGGACTGGTGCACGATAAATCTGATCGGGGTCCAAAGTCTCGACGTCTATTGAAGGCGTTTGGTGCCAGCTCAGGTGTTGTCCTCGTTATCTGACCATGGTTCAAAAATACGAGGCATCGTTCCCGGGTCTTTCCTTCGGGATAGGCCCCGAACCGTTACCAATAGCCCACAGTGCAGCTCTAGTGCGACGTTATTTAACCAAACCAGCTGACGCCTTTACTCCGTGCCTTATATAGAATAAAAATATAACTTATTTGGAAAAAAACAATATTATAAAGAAACTTTAAACGAGCAAAAGCAGAGTTGTCTGCTGTATGAAAGAAATCGAAACTATTAGTAAGTTTCCATACCGTTTCCACGCCTTTTAACCATTTATTTCAATAAAACTCATAATATTTTAACGAGGTGCATGTATGAATGTGTGTGTGAATGTGTATGTGTTCCCGGGTCTTTCCTTCGAGATTGACCCCGAACCGTCTCTAATAGCCCACTGTGCAGCTCTAGTGCGACGTTAATTAACAAAACCAAACCAAACCATAATACTTTAATGGTGCACGATAAATCTGATCGGGGTCCAAAGTCACGACGTCTACTGAAGGCGTTGGGTGCCAACTGAAGTGTTGTCCTCGTCATCTGACCATGGTTCAAAAATACGCGGCATCGTTCCCGGGTCCTTCCTTCGGTTTGGTTTTGGTTTTGTTAATTAACGTCGCACTAGAGCTGCACAGTGGGCTATTGGCGACGGTTCGGGGTCAATCTCGAAGGAAAGTCCCGGGAACACATTCATACATGCACCTCGTTATTTTAGAACCATGGTTAGATGACGAGAGTCCTTCCTTCGAGATAGGCCCGAAGCGTCGCCAATAGCTCATTGTGCAGTTGTAGTGCGACGTTAATTAACCAAACCAAACCATAATATTTAAAAAACAACTTCCACTTTAATTTATTCTTTTAAACAAAACACAAAATTAACCGGTAAGTAAACACATTGGTAAACACAACCATTTCTATGAACACAACCCACGAACAAGAAATTTAATTTTTAAATCTACCTTTTATCTATCATTTGTTATAAAGGTAAAGGAATAAACTTTATTTTCTGCTTGAAATGTTTTTTTTATTTAATTCAATTTTAAATTTATTTGACAAACGAAAGCATAGAAGTGTAATTTGGATTGTGTATTCAAGCGAGCATTTTACAACCTTATGAATATATTGTTTCCAGTATTAATAAATTATAAATAACAATGAAATTATTTTAATATGTAATAAATATTAAAGAGAATATCTAAAATATTTTCTAAGCGGTAATGCTTATGAATTAAATGTTATATACCAATAAGGTAATCACCCTTTCCCTATATTATTTTTTTGTGGTTGGTTTATATAGTATTTTAGTTAGGGCATGCAGAGGCCAATAGTAATTTGCAAAACAAAACCAGTGATACTGAAACTCATAATTTAACTTCTAAATAAAATAAACTTAAATTTGTATATTAAATTCTCAAATAAGTGAATAATATATCGCATTTAAATGTTATGCAAATGAAATTAGCATTGAACTAAAGTTGTTAGCAGCTTTGGTTTTAGTTAATGACTGTACAGTGGATAATTCTTCAGAATTCCACATTTTTCCAGAAAAACATGAAGAGTGGGGAACAAATAAAGTTGCAAAATGTTTAAACAGTGTTCACTCTAGAAATAAAAAGGGGCAGGGCGCAGTTGGCAGTAAAAGGGCACCCCGTTTTTGAAAAGGCACTTCTTGTTTTTAAAAGGGCACTTTAAAAAAAAATTATGAGGTGGACATGGCCACACATCGCACACGTGACCAAACAAAAATAAGTTATGATTTATTGGTTGACATTGCGCAGGAAAGACCCGAACAAATTTAGGGATTCTTTATGAAGATATTACCTTAAAATCTAAAATTTGACATTTTAAACTGAATGTTTTCCCTATAAACCAAATCTGTAAGTAGCCCTAATCAGACCCCTTACAAAACTGATAAAAATGCTACTTTAATCCAAAATTTGGTAATAAAATTCCTAGTCTTGCAACTTTACCCCAAACCATCTTTTCTTTAAAAAAACACAGAAACAAAAATTAACATTTCATATGCGGGCGCAGACAACCAAGAGGATTCCTGCTCCTGCCCCGTGCTCGAAATTACTGCGGAATCATCGTGATTTCATATTACGCGTAGTTAAAAATAAGTTTGTTTTTCTACTGTCACAATTAACTTAATTGCAATTTACACACAATTTTTTTTTAATCGATGCCTTTTTTAAAGACAGCTAGGGACGTACTGACGCTTGTGCGTGACTGAAAAGGGCAAGAAGGGCGGAATTTTTTCAAAAGAGGGCGGCATTTTTGAAAAAGGGGCATGAGGGCGCAATTGAGGGTAAAAAAAGGCAGGCAGGGCGGGCCGCCCTTCAAAAAACGCCTAGAGTGAACACTGGTTTAAATATTGGTAAAGATGAATTTCACATAATTTCAACTCTAAAAATGGGATTTAATCTACACATGAATGCACAATGAGCAAAGCGACGGCACTCGTATTCAAACACACCTCAATGCACACTTCACGACAATAATTATACCAATCACTCACGGTTCTAGAACTACCATCAATCACACTCTTCTGGCTGCGGTCATTCACCCAAAAAAAAGTATACAAAGGAATTTCAGACAAGCTCAAGTTATTCTCTTAAAACCATGTACCCTTTCTAATACTCCTACGACACACGATGCACACTTTCACCTTCCGTTCTACACGTCCACTGCCACTTATCATACTTCACATTCACACCTTTTACCAATTTCATTTTCTTCTCATACACGGGACATTCGTAATTCGTTCCTAACAAACCCACCTTTCGACGCCAGTCAATTTCATTCATATTACTAACATCATCTTTCAAACTATCAACATACATCTGATAAAAAAAAAAAGAATTTATTCCTTCAACCAAACCACATTTGACAGCCATACCAACAGCACAAAAGGGTACTTTCATAAAACAACGATATATGCAGTTTAAAAATCACACTTAAGCCGAAATGCAGTTTAAAAATCTCAATAGTTAAGCCGAATTCTATTCGAAGAGAATAATTCTTATTTTCAATTCATCCCGCACAAAAACCACATCACTCTTTAAACCAATCACCGAAAATTCCTATGCCCGGAAGTCGCGTGACCTTCCGAACCAATCCCGCAAATTCTTATTCTTTCATACTTGTAAACAATTATCCCATTCTCAGATTGAGAAGTGAATCACCCGAAAAAGTCGCCAAAAGCTACCCGCTTATGATTGGAAATCCCAACCCTCCTTTCAAGCATTCAATTATGTTCCTGTTTTGCGTTTTTCAAAGGGCGCCACGCCCTGCCCTTTTTTTTTGTAAGTGTCGATGCGTCCTGCCCTTTTTAGAAGTGAAAAATGTCCCATGCCTTTTTTTCAGTATCTTCTTTGCGCCCTGTAATTAAAAAAAAAATTCTGCAAAAATGTAGGTCTGTAGCCTTGGTATCTCAACCTACGTGACATTTGCTGAACAACGTAGTTAAAGTAAAGAGACCTTTCTGAGATCTATAGGTATTCAGTTAGTGACATAAAAGGTAATTGTAGGCTGTTTGTACATGTGTAAAGGATTACTTTTCTTAACACTCGAAATGGGGCGGCAGTTGTGCCGGAATTCACAATGCTTCAATCCAAAAATTGCTTACTTTGAAGGAAGGTATTTTCCCAAGAAAGGATTGTGAATGACTCCTGTCAAAAAATGAACGCCCCTAATTGTGATGCTCTTTGCTCCCTCACAATGCCTGTGGATTTTTCTCTCCCCTTTTTTGAAATTGACCATTCCTATAATCAATCTTCTCGTCAGAAAAATAGTGAACTTTTTATCCCTTTTGTCCGAATATTTGCGATCTTCGTGAAACGATATCACACGAAATTTAAGATGGTTATAACTTTTAATTTTGTTTGCCTCTGACGAATGCAACTTCCAGATGACACTCTTTTAAGATTTTTTTTCATTCATCAAAACCTTTAAATTGTTGAAATTCACTAAACGCAATCTACTGCAATCTCTTTTGAAAGACTTACAATCCTTTTGCATCTGATGAATAAATGTTTATATTTCACCACTTTCTATTTCATCATGATTTGATTTGCACTATGTAACAAAATTCAAAATTGCATTAAATTTTTCGAAAATATAATTTAATTTACGAAATTGAAGTTTAGTACTTGTCATTTGGAGTTATAAAAATTGATTTTTGGAAGAAGCTTGTTTCTTTTTGTTTGGTTGGTATTAATGTTCTAATTTGTTTTACTGCTAGTAAATGTTGTCAAATTTTTTTTTTTTTGAAACTTATCTCTTTCCCCCCCCCCCCCCCCCTTCTGAAATTTGAGATAGCAAAAACTTTTTTAACAAGGAACTTCCGAAAAATTTGAGGATTTCAAAATTTTCTTTTTAGAATTTAAAAAAAAAAAAACACTACTATTAGAGATTTTTTATGTAATGAGTTTATGGTGCAGTTTTTTAATTTTATTTTTTGTGAAATTTTAAACATTTCTAAAAAACACTAGATTATACAAACTTTAAAAAAGCTTTTAGAAAAGAGAAAATTATGGCCCTCCTAAAAAAAAATCCAGTTAAAGATAAGGAAAGTGCCGTCTCAGTCAACAGAAAGTGCCCTTTTTGACAAATCCCCCCCTGCACTTTTTTAAAACTATGTGAACACTACTGACAACAATATCTCCACCAGTGTCAATTGTACATAGAATGGCTATACATAACTCAAAAGATGAAAACGGAAGAAACAGTTGCACTTTGTCTACAAAAAAGAACAAGGGATGCCGAAAAAAAATTCAAAAGCTATAAAACAGAAAATTATCAAGTCAACAAATTCTTTTGAGCCAATTTGTGCCACAGATATACAAATTTGACAAACCATATTTGTGGGATGTTAGTAAAATATGAAGGGAAGAAATCAATTAAACAGTTTATTGGACAAGATTGAGATAGTAATTAATGGGACTCTTCATTAAATATCTAGAAAAATCTTTAAAAAAACTTTTTACCATAGAGAATACTATAAATTTATAATTTAATAATAATATTATTTATATTAAATTTAAATATAAGTTCACAAACATAGAAGTTGTGTAAAATGTTTTTAAGTAATAAAATGGCACTGTTTACTTATAATTTCCTTTTTATGTCATATTTCTTCAATATGAACACTTTACCCCACCCCTTAAAGTGGTCATAAAAACATGACAAAAAAAAAGATGTCATTAAAAGGTGTTACTCTCAAAAAATATATTTAAAGTGTATTCTAATGTACTCTAGAACAATGTAATGTAAAATAAAATCCAAAACAATAATATTTTTTAGAAAATTTCTTATATTTTTATTCTTGCAAAGTTAAAAATGCCTATTTTTATGACCACTTTCCCCCACCTGAGCCTATTGAAAATCACATACAGAATTTTTTTTATTATGGCACCCTATACAAAAAGTTTTCAATGTGAAATTTATGCAATATTAGTCTTTTTAGAAAAATTAAGTGTTGGATTGACAAAAAACTAAATGAAACATATCATTTATATATTTTTTTAATATTTTTCCCTACTTAGTGAAAAGTTAGAAGAAAATCATTGAGTGTATGATCAACCAACATTATAAAAGACTTGGCACATGCTATGAAAACAATGTAGTTTAAATATTTTAAGAGGTAATGTATTATTATATAAATATTATTAATTATATAAATGTATTAGCCTATTTATTTAATTTTGTAATACTGCCAGAAGTAACAACAAGAGATTGAGGGCAAATCATTAATATTTATCGATAGTAAAATATATCATGACAAACAAACATAGGCTGACAAAATGTTGCCGTCTATAAACAATGATTCAAATATGAAAATTCCACATGATCAATGTATTTTGTACAGTAGACTGTCCTTTTCTTGTGGTAGCTTGCTGTACAATAACACAAAGTTATAGCCTATAACTTACAGGCTCACCAGGTAGGAAACATATAACACTAAGGAAGTTGTTTAAAATCACCTGAGTAAAGGAAGATTTTTGCTGTTAACACTTTCACAGCCACAGTTGTCGTATACAACTTCTGGCTTTCAGAAACAAAGTACTTTTGTAAATAACTTCCTTTATTGCCAAATTTGGGGAAATTGGCCAAAATTGTTAACCTGCCACCTATTGCTGCAAACATCTGGAAGATTGTTAGGTATATTCAACATGGATCAAATCATGACCTATATTACGAGATAAGAATTCCCCAAGCAGTCTATTGCGAGGCCCCAATAGGTTGGTTGGTTTGTTGATTGAATTAAGATTGCACTAGAGCTGCACATGATGGGCTTTTGGTGACTGTTCAGGATTTATCATGAAGAAAAGCCTGGGAACACTGCCTTGTAAATAGGCCACCTTTGGTGGCCAAATGATTAAGGGATCAGGCCAGCATATGATGACCACTGAATCAATCCCCAACATGTGTATCAAATTGGTAATTAGAAGGTAATCAAATTCGTTCCTTTCATGACCAAAAAATATTCACCTTGTATAAGTGGTTCATGCACATTAAATCTTATTGTGGTCCAATGTCCTGACTCCTATTGAATTTGCGTCAAATGCCAGCTCAGGTGTTGTCCTCGTCATCTGACAATTGTTAAAAAATGTGAAGCAGTGTTTCCGGGTCTTTCCTTCAAGATTTACCCCAAACTGGCACCAACAGCCCACTGTGCAGCTCTTGTGAATCGTTTAATAACCAGCCAGATCTCTGTCGTCAATAACCAATTGCTTGGCTTTGCTCTAACCAACATTTCTTGATCCAACTTTGCAGCGAAAAGATTACAAAACATAATCTTTCGCAATGCACCAATGTTTTTTCTGGTAATAATTACAGAAGTTTATTTAATTAAAAAGTGCCCACTCAACAATTTAGAAAAAAAAATCTTGGTTGTGAAAGTGTTAAATTACAATAGGTATATTATTGATTACTATAGTATCAACTTGTACTGGTGCAGGTGCACATGGATGGGGAGTGAGAGCACTAAACCTGTTTGTTTTTTTAAACTATGACTTTTAAACAGTTTCCAAAGTATTGATATGATGAAAACCCATGCAGAAAATTGTGATACAATTTATGCAATAAACAGTTACCTAATTGTTTTAAATGCTATTTTTTATCTGAAATATGTCCTGGGATTTAAAATTATTTGCTAAAATCATTTAAGAAACCCAGCTTCAATACGGATGACTTGCATAAAAAAAACACTGCCAGATGCACAAAGCTAAAGACAAACCAGATGACACTAAACAGCAGTCCAATATCTTGCCTCATTAATTGAAATGTTGTGACACCAGTATATCAGAATTTTGAGATAAAACGCTACCAAGCCAATAAAACTAATATATTTATGAAAAATTTGTTAGCTAGCAATACATATCTATTGTAAGATTACCCAAGTGATGCTTAGTTAACCCATTTATACCAGATTTTTGTTTTGTTTTAGGAAATACTTTGTAAATTGATATTGAAGTTGAAAATGACTATTTATATGGCTTTTGATGTGTCAATGTTTCTCATAAACAATACACCGGGCTCATGCATTAAAAAACTTAATATTTTACTTTCCTCAAAACTTGTATCCATGAGTGGTAAAACTTCAGCACATTTTTTCAAGAAAATAATAATTTGCTTTACATTCTATTCTATTTAGTACTTCCTTCCCCTCTATTTCAAATTTATTTTGGCCCATTTAATCTGGCAAAATATATTGAAACATATTTTTGCCAAATTGCCAAGTGTGCAACTCTAGTATGAAATTAAAACAATTTTTTTTTACATGAAAGTCATCTTTTTGTGGAAGTTTGGAGAGTGGTCATCCAATTATGGTTTGTAATTATGAGACACAATTCTCATTCTGAAGTTTTGCATTCACAATGAAAACACTTGAAATGTAAACATTCTCTTTTTTGGTGTCAACCTTTATTATTTTTGACAAGTGGAGCAACTTCTACCGAATTTAATTAAATAGTACCGAATTTGTTCATAAATCAAAGAAATTACAAAGATGCAAATTTGCTCGTAAGTCAGCTTTCATCTTTATAATTTTCTCTCAGACTTCTGGATAAAATTCTGTTAACAGGGTTTCAAAAGAAATGAGGAATGGATTTCATTTTTATTATTATTATATATATGAATAGATAATATATTATATTGATATTCATTTTAACTTGTAGCTTTGAATTTTTTTCTCTTTATTTTTAGTTGAAAATGCTGAAATCACTAGATGAGTTACGAACTGGTTTAATTACTCCTAGATTTTTTACGTCTAGAGTAAAACTGCAACGAATGGTAAATTTAAGTGCGGTATCTCTCAACAATTTAGGGCCGTCAATTCAATCAGCTGGTGTTACTACATTAGATCTTGAAAAAGTAGATGAAAGATAGTAAGTTTGACAGCAATTGCATTTTTTTTTCATAGAGTTGCTAATTTGCGCCAGAAGAGGTTGTTTTTGTTTGATCCGGAAATATCAATCAACCAGACTTATTTTTAACATGTTCTCCGATTAAAAAAATTTTCATTGTTGGAAAGAGATTTTCTAACTACAATAAAATTCCGATTACCCGTCATTTATTAAACTTGATAATCTCAAAATATACTAACCGTGGCATGGGAAAAAAAGTGAGCAAACAACTTGAGTTTCCTGGTAGTGGGGCGAAGTCCCTGTCTAATTTAAAAACTAAAAAGAAGGAAATAAAATAACCTTTTTCAAAAAAAGAAAACTGGCTTCAAGAAAAACTATGCTAAAAAGTAAACAGTTGAAAAATATTAAACATTTAATATTAATTATAAAATTAATATTAAATATTTATTTTCTTCAACTTTTCCTTAAAATAAAAATATATTTTGTACTTTTAACACTTTTTTCTAAAGTCAGTTGTTATTTTTTTATAAAAAAAATATTTTATAGCAATTGAATTTTAAACTAAGTTGAAAAGTAAAAGACAAAAAACAAGAACCAGACAGTTAAATTTGTTCTGATTAACAGTTTTTCACTTATTCTTATAAAGAAAAAAAATTCTCTATCGATTGGTGCAATAACCAGACAGCTCTAAGCAATGGCTATAGAGATATAAAGGAAAAGAAGCTGTACTTTTATCTTGTATGACGCAAGAAAAGGGCAGTCTTTTTCGTCTGTTCTGAACAATTTTGAAAACTGGAGCTGTTTGGTTCTTACACTTATTCTTTCAATTGTTATAACTCTTCTAAATTAGTATATATGGAAATTGACAATAGTACTGAACTTTTAAAAAATGCACATATCTACAAAAACAAGAGAAGCTTTTTCACCGGAATAATAATATGAAATCCTCTTGCTTTTCCTGATTTGCCAACAATATTCATAATATCTCTAGCATTTATCTATAGTCTTTTATGAACTAATGTATAAGTTTCGAACAACAAAACACCCAACAACTTATTCAAACACTCGATGCCGATCCGTTTTAGGCCTCTTTCGTAAAACAACTTTTCTCGTTAAAAAATATATCCCTCTCTGCGTATGCCACTGATTGCGTATGTGTATTGCATAATGATACAATCACTTATTTAATCTAAAATAAAAGTGTAAAATACCTTTTAGCATGAGTTGGTAACAATCACTTAAAACAAGAATTACGGATTTGAATGATATGAAGCTTTTAATAGTTTTGTTAATTATGCAAATGTTTAAAAAATGGAGATATTTGCCAAAATGATAAGACCATCCTCTACTTTTAAGTGAAATGGTCGATTCCAGATAAAATTTTTTGGTTGAATCTAACGCACATTTTGAACAACTTCTTTTCTTCAATTTAAAACCATTATGCATGGTATTTATTGTGAATAAAATTAGTTACAGGTTTATAGTTATATCATTAGGTATGGGTAAGTAAAATTCATTAGTAAGTTTTGAACAAGGAAAAATTTTAGCTTTCGAAAAGACTATTATTGCTTACTATTTGAAGAAGAATATAAAGGTTACCGGTGCATAGTTAACATCTGTTTGGTATTTAGAGCTTGATACGAAAAGCAACAACACCCTAAAAGACCTAAGAACAATACAATGCTACAAGAAAGGGTATTTACAATGAATTTATAAACCGCTAAAACACTATCCCAAGATCCCACCATCAACATTTGAAAGTCTACTTACTGTATTGCAAACTGTTCGGCAGAACAAATATCTTAAATACAAAAATAAAGAAATCGCAGAAATCAGTTAAAAAGAGGCAGTTAGATACAAGAAGAAAAAAGTATGATAGGCTAAGGAAAACATGACTAGGAAAGAACAATAGATACAAGTAGTGTTATTGATTAAAAAAAATCAACCTGGACAGTCTTGATGGGCGGGGGTACAATTAGATATCTTCAAAATGAGTAGGGCGAGGATGAATAGTGGTTAATTTTGGGTTTTTAAGTGAGGAGTGGACAAGTCTTGTGTTCAATTTTGAGAAGTAAATGGAGCTCCATTTTTAAATTTCCAACAAGAAAATTCAAGCTTTCAAATCTTTAACATGTCTTGGGAATGATGTCAGCTAAATTGAAAGAAGATAATGGACTATCCTTCTTGATTTTATAGTTTAATCCCACAGAGAACACTGCAGTATCCTAAGCAGAGTAGAATACGTCAGTTGGATGCAGCATAAAATTGTTCAACATTTGAAAGAGACCTTTACCTTAGAATGGGAAAGCATCAATTCAGATGCATTAAAATAGCTAGTAGACAACATGCCCAACCTAAAGTTATTTTAAATAATGGTTTATTTACAAAGTATTAATTATGAATGGTCTTATCATTTTGCAACAACATATTTTTATCTTTTTGTGACAAAATAAAAATATGTATTTTGTTATGTAATGTTCAGTGGAATTTACTGTGTTGGCAATATATATATATAGGATTTTAATTTTAATGATTTGTGTCCATTGTTAATATGTTGAAAGAAACCTAGTGGTCATATCATTATGCAACACAGTGTGTGTGTATATATATATACACACACTGTGTGTGTTGCACAATGATATGACCACTAGGTAAACAAAATGAATATGTTATCTGACAAATATTGAAAACATCCTTTTTTACTATTATTAGTTCTTACTCACATTTTGTGCACTTATTAATGTATTAATATTATTGCAGCTTGTTGTTTGGGGGTAAAAATGGAACTCTTGCAATATATGATTTAGAAAGCACTTCTGGTAAATTTTCATATAAAACTGGATTAATAGCTCACTTACGGTAAGGATTTTTTTATTATTTAATATTGTTACGAGTTGGGTTGTACACTGAGCAAATATATATACAGTCAAATTTTGTTAACTCAAAATTGACAGGATCAGCAAAATTTTTTGCTGTAAACTATATAAAAATCGTTTGAGTGTAGATTTTTTTTCTATGTGGAAATAATGGTACAAATTACTGCTGATTGAAATGCTTTCAAAATAATTTAATTACTGATCACATTTAAAAGTTATAACTTCTATTCCTTTCGAAAAAGGAGCTTTTCAAATCATGTCCACCTTTTTAAAATTATTCAAAGCATAGATTGTGACAGTTTCAACAATTTATCATGCTGCTTTACTCAATGGACTGACTTCTAAGAATAGAAGTTTGTTTTAATACTCTTCTATTGCAGGTCGGTCAGTTCTGCCCCCATACAGGAACAATGGGTGGGAGCATTCACAAAGGAATGTAACCTGGCCTATGTTAAATCCATCATTGTCCACATGCCCATTCAGGTTTCTTTAAGTGCCAGCTCAAGTGTTGTTCTCATCATTTGACCATCATGGTGTTCAAAGTCACAAGGCAGTGTTTTCCTGAATCTTTCCTTTGGGATAGATTCTGAACTGTTGCCAATAGCCCATTGTGCAGCTCTAGTGTGATGTTAAGTAGGTGGGGGATGGTCATGGAGTAAATTAGATATTTATAAATTAAATATAAATTATACATTGTTAATCTTATGTTTTGATCTCTTTAAAAAAATATTTAGTTTAATAGAGTACAGTTTAGCAAAATATTTCATTTCTGGGTTGTTTAATTCAGTTAAACAGTCGAAATTTGTTTGAGTATTAAAAAAAATGTGGGATGGTTTGATGTATGGATTTTTTTAAATATATACTTTTTTTGTTTTTTTCAATGATTTGCAAAGTGGATAAAATGGGTAATCAAGTTTTTAATGGTAAAGTACAAGAAATGAAAAAACTTGCATGTAAAACAACGATCTTCGGAAAATATGTGCAATATTCTACTAAAATATGAACTTATAGGCTTATATAAATGACAAGAATTAATTGAAATATATTCAACATTGTTTATATGTTAATATCACTAGTTATATATTTGTTTTTTAAACAAACTGTCAACACGAATATAACATTTTCAGAAAAAAATGAACCTTTGCTTGTATTTATTAGAAGATAAACCGATTATTTTAATTAAAAAAAAATCGTCTAGAAAAAAATTAAAAATAATGTAAGTACAGTATATTCCTGAATATAAATAAACACAAATTATACTAGCATGTATTTTTTTTTCCAAGATCAGAAATAATTAAAAAGTTTGGGTTTCAAAATGGCATATTACAACTTACTTTTAGAAAAAAAATTATAACAACAATCTCCTAAAATAATCTAATGTATTGGGTTTTTAAGAGTTGTTGATTTGATGTTTGGGAGATGGTTATTTATTCTACTTTATACAAATAATTTGTATAAAAAGTTTGTTTTAATAATAAAGTTTTACATGAAAATCTGTGTTTCCCACTGGTGACCTGTTTTTATCAGCTTTGAATCGAAGAAGTTACTTAAAGGGTTGGTTAACAAAATTGGTGCATTTTTACACATTTTCCATTTAGGTACGCTTTAATGAAAGTGAACCATTATAAAGGAAACACCTTTTTACTGCTCTATATCTGAATAAATAAAACAAGCACAGCCTTACAATTTTGAGGCAAAATGCATATGTACTTAAAGCCTTCATCTACATCAAAATTAAAAGATTTTTTTTTAATGTTAACCCCTTCTTCCACTTGCCCCTTCAACTGTTTATTTAAAAAAAAGCAAAAGATTGACTATGTTATCTTTAACTGTATTATTATTTTATATCCTATTTTATTTTAGTTGTATCATTAATTTATAAAATTCCTTGATGATAACTGTACACTATAATATTTTTGTCGTTAACTTGTTTGAAAGTATTAAAAATGCTTATTTATGAAGTGCTAGATCTTAAAATGACCTATTTTTATTTTTCTAGTCCATCGCCTGATACGCATCAGAGTACTATTGTAAAGGTACAGTGGTACCCATTTGATACAGGTTTATTTACAACAAGTGCTAAGTGTAGAAATGTAAAGATATGGGATACAAATTGTTTAAAAGTTGTGGATTGCATTACATTGGATGATCAAATAATGCACCATGATATGTCGAGTGTAGCTACTCGACATAACCTTATTGCAGGTAAAAACAGCTTAATCATTTTACTATTTTTATTTATAGCAATATCAAAGTTTATTGTAAAATTATACTTAAACCAATGTTATATATATTTTCCAATGTTATAATATCTGTTTGTATTTTATTATACTTTTGCATTTGTATTTTTTTGAAGACATGTGAATGACATAATGGGCATGTTAATGACACTTTAGAACATGTGAATGACATTTTTAAACATGTGAATTCAAAAACTATTTATTGCCTACCCAGGATTATCATACTAATTATTAATGATAGCAATAGTTTGTTACTCTTGTTCTTACATCAAATACAATGAGACCAGCAATAATTTCACAAAGAGTATTAATCAATATATTTGAACATTACACAAACAATCTTTTTGATATTTTATTTAAAATGTCTCGTTATTGAAATTGAATGTTGTATCTCGCAAACAGCCTCCGTGACTAATCTTCTTCTAAACATCATCTGTACTGTATTCCATAATGTTTGCCTTTGTTGGCCATTTCCATATTGTTCTGAGATCTGGATTTGTTGTTTACATTGCAGATTTAGTAATTAAATTATTGTCCAATATTTTAATCTTGCCGGGGAAGAGCTCACCCCGATATTTGAATTTCACCCAGTCCTCCACTTACAGTTCTGGAATAAATTGTCCATTGTCCAGTTTCTTTCGGTTATCTTTTTCTTCTCTTTTTTGGTTTCAATCATTTTTCTCTAGTCCACTTGAGTCATCTTATGTTTTGGTTGGAACAAGAGCTGTATTAAACTATGTTCCCAAGAAGTATTTTTTACAGGGATTGTGATCACATTTGATACAACTCAAAGAATGCATCTCCAGTTCTCCAGAAAATTTTCCCCATCTCACCTGATGAAGCTTCATTGTACCTTTGAAAGAGGTGATCAGTTAAAGATCTGGAAGATGCTTATCAATATCATCTATCTCAGATTCTCTAACAATTTCTGTGTAGATATTTTCTTTAGTTGCAGCTACAAAGTTTTCAATATAATTTCCTAAGGAGACAAGACGGTCACAAGTTCGCTTAACAGTGGCTCCAATACCGTCAGGAGCGCCCTTACCATGCCCTGCTTCACTATAATTCCACGTAACCTTTGTTATGCAAGGAAACTTGTAAGGAAGAAAATGATGCAGAAAATAGAAGATTTTTTAATTCCTGTATTGATTACTAGGACTATCTGACCAAAAATGTAGAGTATCAGTTATTTGCTTTTTATTATTTAGGTATCTCTCAATTTGAAGTGGTCTCACTTGTGTAGAAGGCCCTAATTCTTTGGAAATTGATAAAACATCACAAGTACTGGGAGAGCACTGTATTTCTGAATTGTTTAGTGTGCTGGTAAAAAAATTATTTTCTGCAAAGTTCGATGGCTCATCTATTTCACTCTCCGGAAGTGAATTGTCCAATGCTGTATGAAGAATTTGCTTTTTTTTCCTATGTGTAAATGTGTTGTTTTCCCATTTTTTACGCTTTTGTCTTAATTCTCTAGGAGTTATATCTTGTGCTAGCTTAATTATACCTTTTTCTTTATTCTTGATGTACCTCAGTTTTTCTTTTAATAGGTGTTCCTCATATTTCTGAGGATCATTCTGTATTCTTTCTCTTCTTGCCCTCTCTCTTAATTTCCGTCTTTCTTTTACTTCATTTGGTGTCAATTTCTTCTTTTTTTTGCCATTTTTTTTCAAGCTGAAAAAGAAAATAAATATATTAAAAATTTTTCATTTGGGAAGAAGACTGTCTTTTGATCAGATTTCTTAAAACATGAAAATTGAAAAGAAAGGTTTTTTTTATGGAACGGAACACTTAATAACCAAATCCTAAAAACAATATTTTAATATTCCTATGTGTATTGTTTCCTATTGTATTATTTTAAGTACATAAATAGCATCCACTATTTTTTCCTTAAAAGGCAGCATAATGTGCGACAAACAGTGGTGACGATTCGGGGGGGGGGGGGGGGGGGGGGCAAGTGGGGTTGCCCCCGCAACTTTTTTATATTGCACTTTTTAAAACTAAATTACTAGTCAGTTGTTTTACTGCATTGCCTAACAAAGGAAAATTACCAGTAATAAAGTAGTACCAGTAATTGTTAAATTAAATCAAAACAAAACATACATTTGCAAAGTCTAATCAAAGCGAATAACTTTTTTAACCATATAATTTCTATAGTTTTTCTGAAATAAATAGTTTATAATAATTTTACTTATGATTACTTATTAAATAGTTTGGTTTTGAAATAGTTTATTTTAGTCAGAAAATCTCTGATTTTAACATTTTTAAAACACAATCCACAAAAGTATATTTGTTTAATTTATTTATCAGCGAATGTTCTCAAAAATGATGGCAGAAAAGATTTAATAGCTTTTTTTTTTTAATTCTCAATGCTTTGATTTCCAAAACATCAAGAAAATAGTTTATTGTAACTACGTATTAAATCTACAAAATTCCCAAATCGGACCTCTGGCTCTCAGCAGAATGACTCATTCCCAAGTTTTCTCAGTTTTACATATAAGCAATAGGGAAAAAAGGCGAAAACAGCGCCGAATATGACTTATGACTCTCGTTTGTACAGTAATTTTGGAGTCTTCAGAGCAAACTGTATATGATTTATGACTACTCCGATAGATATTTATTTGTTTTTAAATCAGCCGTTGATTTTTTTTTTATTCAATCAGGGCTATAGCTCAGTCTTTTTACAGGTTGTAGCCTTTGCTTAAGGGTTTAGTTAAATTGTCTTCGACTATAGCAAAAATAGCCAAATGATATAAAGGTGTTTTGAACAGTTCATACTTTTTATACTCCTGAAAATTAGACTTTAGTTTTTGTGGCCCTTTTATATAGTATTTCTGAAATTTTTCGTACTTTGTTTTGCCTTTTTAAGTCAGAATGAAACGTAGATCAGAAAAAACTCTATTAAACTTTTTTTAGTAAAAAACAAAATTTAAAACCAGAAAGTGACGAACCTCAAACCAATAGCCCTACAATGGGGACTACTTCTAAAACCTGTACATCTACCTCTATAGTTAAGGATAATTGTACGATTGAGAATCAGACGAATAAACTGACCGCACGTGATGACAAATTTCAATCTGCCCTTCATAGTTGAGATGCTCTTTGTGGCATGGATGTTGCTTACAAACATTTTGAAGATGGCCCATTCGAACCCTGTCTGTCACAGTTCCCAGAGGCAAATGGAAGATGTTTTAGAAGTGTGTGGTATTCCCAATTTCAGTGGCTTGAATACAGTGTTTCTGGAGACAAAGCATTTTGCTTTCCTTTGTCGGTTATTCGGCAGTACTAGTACTGGATGTCGTGAGGAGGCGTTCATTACGCCCTTTACCCTTTATACAGGACTCTGCTGAAAGTGGTGAATTTTAAAAGGCTTGTAGCGCTATAATGGAAGTTTATAAAATTGACGGTTAAAGTTTGTCTGCAGAAATAAGTGTGTTGAAAGGAAAAGAATGCACAGAAACTGATAAGAAATTTATTTCAAAATAAATGTTGAAGTTTACAGCTGAATATTCGTATAATAAAGATGACTACCCGAACATTTAAAAACTTTTAAAATTGTTTTAAACAATTCCAGTATCAATTGCTTCAGCAGAAAGGTCGTTTAGTGTTCTCAGAAGAGTGAAGAACTATTTAAGGAATTCTACAAAACAAGAAAGGTTGTCACATTTAGCGCTACTTGCTATAGAAAAAACGAAGTTAAATCTCGATGACTGTGGTTAAGGTTCTTTTTAGAAGGAAGCCGAGGCATTTATCGTTATTTTAACAAAAAAAGAAAGCTTTTATCTTGTCTCAAATCAGTTTTATGGTATGAAAACTTCTAATTTTTTTAATTTATGTTATTAAATTTTTTTTACTGTGTATTTTAAGTTGGTATATTTCAAATAACACAAAATAGTGAGTAAATACAAGTGTGCAATACCATAGCTTTTTTATAGCAATATAATAGGAAATTTTTTATAGTCTTCCCATTTGGGGGACTTTTTGTTTCCCTTTTACCTTGCCCCCCCCCCCCCACTTTCAGCACCCAATCGCCGCCACTGGCGACAAATACATAGATTACTAAAGAAAAATAAAGTGTAACATTTTAAATAATGAGAAAAAAAAAATTCCCCAATATTATCTATAATTTAGATAGACAATGATCCAGGGTTAAGAAGAAAAGTATGTGACATTCAAGATTAACTTTTTAAGACTACATAAAAATGATATTACTAGATTAACTATAAAGTGTATAATTTTAACTTTGATTTTAAAGTCATGGTTAATTAAAATGAAACTCATGTTAGTAAGTTTATTTATATTTTGAAGTTTAATAATAAATATACTCATTATCAACACAATCAGAACTAACTAATCTGCATTAGTCATTCAAATGGCCTGCGAGTCATCCACATGTCACCTATTCAGACATGTGGATGACTAAGAAAATAGGCATGTGGATGTGAAAACAGAATTTGTGCATGTTCTCAGTAAGCCATATATAAAGCTTTGTAGGCTTAACTTCTGTTAAGAACTTACAGCTGCAACATTTATCACCATACATAACCATAATTTATTTATATTTACATTTTACCTGCTTATTACAAGTCATGTTAATGATAAAGATTAAAAACACTTACCTTGAAAATGAAATACGATTTAGAGCAAATCACAAAAATCTTTGACGAACAGCAAAATGCAACTTTTAGTCATAAGCCACAAACTGCCATGTTTGTTTTCAGGCACTGTTGCTACTTTAAAAGTTTCAATTTCCTTGAGAAAAATATTCCATTTGTTTCAGCCATGCGGATGACTGATATTTCTTAGGACAAACTTTTAATTTTTTTTTTAATGCAATAAATTTATTTAATTTGACTTTTGTTAGCTTAATATTATTCATATATATATATATTCATTAATAAAAAGAAAAACGAAGAGGAAATCACTTCTGGTTTTTTAGATAAATTACCTGGAAAACACAAATTATAGGTATGGGACATGTGGATGACATTTACTTAAAATAAGTTTTTTTTAATGGAATAAAAAATTAAGCTTTTTCATAGACGAAAGTCAGAATAATAGTGTTGAGAGAGTGTAAATATATACATTAAAAAGTTTTTTTTAATTTCCAAAACAAAAAAAATATATCAGTACGGAACACAAATTTCCCCGTACTTATAGAATCACCCATATGCATGATGACAAGTATATATACTTGTCATCATGTATATATATATATACAGACAACTCTCGTTATCTCAAAGGGAAGTGTATAAAAATTCGAGTTATCGAAAATCCTATAAAAAAGCTATTTTGGTAAAAATAAATACTAGTATACTTACACCACTTTATTTAACATATCTATCCAAAATAGTTTGGTGAGTATTTCTATTTTTTTCGAAATCAATTATATTTTCCAAATGCACGATTACTTAAAATGTCTCTGATGTTTTCATTTCCGGCCTCGATTCAATGAATGCACGCATAGTTTTTATGAAAGATAGAGCCTCTTACAAAATTATCTTTGAAGGAGGTTAGCATTCTTCATTATCATTCTTCTGAGAGCGATCTCTCATCAAATGCTGCTATAGAGAGTGCATTGCATTATCGTTTTGTCGTTATTATTCGCAGCGACAAATCAACACCACACGAAAGCCTAAACAAAAATGAGAAGGGGTCGAGTGTCGTCTTCATATTTTAAGTAAGTTGCTTTCTGGGCGGTAGGTAATGTTCCAAGAAAGTGACTCGCACTTTACCGAAAACGCCAGTTGGCTTGAGGGATGATAAATCATTAATCTTCTTTGTTGGACTGACTCTGCGTTAAAGAGGAGGGGCGACATTCAAACAAAAGGGTGAGGCACAGGTAGGAATCCATTGTACGTATCCCTTTCAATAACGCACAATAAGAAAGAGAACTGATAAGGACGTGGAAATTTCATGTTTGCTAAAGGTTCTTCAAAATCTGTAGTTTTGAGAGGAAAACAAAATTTTGAGTTGTGAGGAAACTTTGAGTTATCAAAAATAACGACGATAAACTTCGAATTAAAGAGATAAAATTACATTAAATAAGTAATGAAGGTGCAAGTGAAATCGATTTTTTTCGAGATATCGAAAAATTCGAGTTATCGAGAGTCTACTGTATAACAATGGTTTATTGAAGGTTAGAAAAATATATCTACTACCTAAAATAGTTTGATTTATGCCATTATAATAAAAAGTGACCTTTTCATCTCTCTAAAAATATTGAGCCCTCTAAATATAAATACTGGAATGGTTACTTCAAACTCAAATCAATGCATCTATATAATAATGAATTGTCTGTCTGTGATTTAAAACAAAAATTTTAATTTTGGATTTACTGCATAAATTACATCTTACTTGTTCACAAAACAATATTTTTTTGGTATGCCTATTCGTCTATTTGGCCACATTTAATTCAAAAACGATTAAAAGAATTTTCATAAAATTCACGTCTTTTTATCAATAATATTCTATTTTAAAAACTGCAATTTGATTTATGTTGATATCTGAAAAAAAAAAAGTAAGATCTTTCAAAAGTATTAAATTTGTTTTACTTTTCTATAGATATTACTATTGGACAGTTATTCATTGTAAATCTCTTCTTTCTCTTCTATGTTTAAAAAAAATCAAATGTAGCTTATACTTAAAAATTAAAAAATTTTATACCTTGATTTTATTATTATAGCAAATTGACTTTAAAAAATTTCTCCTCAGTTGCTACTACTAATCCCAGAATACAACTGTATGATGCAAAAGGAGGTCTTGCGACCCACCAGCTCAAAGGTCATGAATTTGGAGTGAATTGTGTCACATGGTCACCTATGACAGAAAATCTGCTTGCCAGTGGTGGAATGGATAAAAGAATCTTATTGTGGGACATTCGATCAGCAAAAAGCTTTTTAAAATGCCTTGATCAACATAATAGTAAATCTTTTGAAAACAAAAATAATTTACCAACTGCACATGGTGCGCAAATAAAATGCATAAAATTTACAGATGATGGTTTGCATCTTGCGTCCCAGAGCGCACAAAAGGATGTGTTGCTTTGGGATGTTGCATATGCAAGAAACACTTTAGTTAATTACGGGATTCCACCTGTAAAATTCTATTTTGAATTACCAATTACTTTTGAAGTATGCAGTGATATCAGCGAACCTGTTCTTTTTATTCCTAATAATAATGAAATAAATGTTTATGATATGTACACTGGCTTCAAGTATAGGAATATGTCTGGTCACTTTAGTTTTGTGTACTGTTGTGTCTATAGGTCTTTTACACAGGAATTGTATAGTGGTGGAAATGATATGAATATAATTTCATGGTCACAAAATAGACGCACGATACTTGAAGACGATATGTTGGAGAACATAAATGAGAACCCAGAAGATCATTGGTCTGATAGTGATTAAGAACATTGCAAGATGTGGCATTATTGAAAAGTTTGAATATATTGTTAAATTTTTATTGTAATAATTTTTTTAATAAAAATTATTTGTGTGAGTTGTTAAATATAAGTTTAAGTAATTTTCTAAACAAACCTTAAAGAGTTGTATCTCTATTACATTTGAAGAACTAAATTAAAAGTGAGTTTAGAATTTTAAGTTGTCTTGAAATAGGGCATTTGTGTTTTCTCCCGATAAAAATGGTTATCTAGTGTGTCCATAATTAAAATATTTTATCTAACAAAGTATACAATGTTAAACACTTTTTTGATTAAAATTGTTTGCATTTAAAGTTTTATACTATAGCCTTTGCAGGGCTCGCAACAAGTCAATTTTTTCCCTAAAAGTCCTTTTTGTTACTTGAAGTACTTAAAAGTCCTTTTTTTTCAAAATATGGTCCCTTTTTCCTTTGTTTTAACAAAAACTTTTTTACTTCTTTATGCCTATGATAACACATTTCTGGCCCTTTTCCCTCTGTATATAACCAAATATTTTTTTTTTCATTTTGTAATTGACATTACAAAAAGCAACATTCATGTTGGTATTTGTGTTGAGTCTGCTGATACAGTGTTACAACTCTCGAAATATTATTAAACCAGAAGCAGGCTTGCTGTTTTTGTCTTAACATTTGTAATTCATCACTGTTGTAGAATGTTTTTACTTATCTAAAGTGTTTTTGGAGGGATATCAGTCATTTTTTTCAACCCACCTTTTGGAGAATGTCAGACCAATAATAAGGTTGATATTGTTCTATATTGATGACAACACATGCATGGAGGGATACCCAATTAATTAATTTCAATTAAAAAAACATACTTGTGTTAATTTCAATTAAAAATTGAAATATTTAACTTAAATATTTCATTTAAAAAAAAACCTACTTGTGCCTTTCTCTTTTTCTGATTTGAAAATATTTGTATATATGATAGCATTATAGTTAACGTATGGTTATATATATAAGCTGTATATTTAACTGTTACATTCACTTTCAGTTAAGAATGTTCATATATTTCCATGTTATAAGTATTCGTCGTTTATTGACTTATAATAAAAATTCATATCTTGTTCCAATTTTTGTTAGTCACATTATTCAGGGTATAAATATTTTATTTAAATCGATTATTTCAGAAAACTTAAATTGAGTTCAGGTGTAAGCATATGTTAAGTTGAATCATTTGTCATTACTAGAATCAGTCGTATAGCCAGATGAGAACTATCAAGATCAAGCTCCCTCCAAAATTTATACAGGAGATAAAACAGTTTTTTTAGATTTTTAAGTCATTTTATTTTTTAATTCTATTTCAAGTCTTATAAAATTATTTCACTTTGAATTTTATTAGAAACTACTAATTCTAACGAATAAATACACACTGATAGCCTATCAAAGTTTTAAACATTGATAGGCTAACTCTAACTTAGTCAAGTAACTCTAAAAACATTCCTCAATGCAGATCCAAGTGTTTAATACTTCAATCATAATTTCATTTTCATATTTATTTGTACTTGTGAAATGTACTACCTTCTTCTGATATGTGTAAAACAGAAATAAGTATAAAATAACTATTACTATAGTTAAGCGAAAGCAGTGTCTTGCCAGTCAGATGAATATTCCGTCATTCAACTAATAATACTCCAACCCTAGTTTATTGAGTTCACATTCTGTAGTGCTCGCTCATGCACTCTTCTTTTATTTAATTAAGATAATTCTCCAGGTGTAAATATTAAAGCTATAACTTTAAAGTATCCCAGTTCATTATTAATTTGTATTTCATTATAACTAATTTAAATTTATTAATATTAAATAGATAGGTTAATAATATATTTAGAAATACAAATTTAATTTTTTTTTCTGAAAAAAAAATTGCTTGGGATTCCTCTGAAACTAAATCCTGGCTTTGCCACTGACTAGGATGATGAGCATTTATACTAAGATACCAATAGATATTAGATTAGAAATATTAAAATTTTTATTCTAATATTTTTTTAATGAAATATGTAAGACAGTCGAGCCATAATGAAATAAGTGGCACGAATGAAATTTTTAGATAATAGAATTCAAAGTTTTTGTTAACTCCAATAACAATAACAGAGTGTTACAATTTTTGTAAAAAGAGCAAAATGATTCAGTAATCATTTGTATTGAACTTGTTTCGAATAGAAATGGTCTGCCACTATAATTTTACATGTGTAAACCCATTTTAGGATTTTTTTTTCACTCGTATCACTGGTTCGGAGTGCCTCATATATGCACATACAGAGTCAAACAACCTATAGTTTTATGTGCTATGGAACTTGACAAGAATACAATATCAAATATGCACATTTACCACTTATTCAAACGGCATTAGTCATCTTATGGGATGTATGTTCCGTTCAGTCTTAAAATAGTCCGAAACCATAGTTTGCCTCCCTCTGCATCCAAAGGATTCCATTATTGAATTTGTTTTTGTTAGAATTAAAACAAATATTCGGTTATATTTTCTTGAACTACGCTTTTATTTTTTCAAAGAGAAAAAATTAATGCAGCGAAAGCAGTGTCTTGCCAGTCAGATGAATATTCCGTCATTCAATAAAAAATTCTGTTTTCAGATAAAAAATAAACTAAATTAAAAAATATGTAACGTGTTTGTGTTATTTTCAGTTAATATCAGTGGCGTAGCCAGGATTGTCCAAAGAGGGGGGAGGGGGGTTCCATAAATTATTTTTGGTCCGATCAAAACCAAATATTTTTTTTTATTAACTAATAATTTTAATTAATCAGTTTAATTAAATGTAATTATTAATTTTAATTAATAATTTAAATAAAATTTAATTAATAAATTAAATAAAATTTAATTAATAAATTAAATAAAGTTTAATTAATAATTTTGAATTAGCAATTTTAATTAATAATTTTGAATTAGTAATTTTAATTAATCATAAATTTTAAGTAGTAACTTTAAATTAGTAAATTTAATTTATGATATTTTTTTAATTTAAGCAGTAGTTTTAAATTAAAATTCTAATGAATAATTTTAATTAATTAAATATACATATAAATAATATATAAATTAAAAGCTTAATTTTCGCAGGTTAATCTTCAGTCGTTTCCTAATTTAAATTACTAACAAACCTGGCTGACATTTTACAGGAATTTAAGTCTGTAGCTAGATATTGATGGTGGGTCAGGATTGAAAAAGTTTTAAATTAGTAATTTTAATTAATAATAATAATTTTTAAGTAGTAATTTTAAATTTGTAAATAATTCTTTATTATATAATTAAAAATAACAGAATAATAATCATTATTTTCTGGTTAATTTTATCATGCATGACTGTAGCGTGACATGGGGGAGGAGGTTTCATTGGTTGTATGACGCAGCAAAACGGCGCATTGCGGCAAAATCAAAACGGAAAATGGCGTTGCTCGTAAAAAAATAAAATAACTATAAAAAATATATTATTATAAAAAAACATTGATTTGTAGAATCGGTGAAGCTAGACAATGGAAAAATGCTTGTCTAAACATCAGCACAAGATGCAGCGCCGCAGAAAAAAAATCCAGAAAAGGTTATGAACACAGATTTAAACGAAAATCTGTTGACCCCACCCTTCTTAAATAAAGCCAACTTTTCCATTATGTGCCCTTCGTATTTATAATAGTTGAATATAACTTTTTAATAATCCCCATAAAAATTTTCAAATAAATGTGCATCAATCTTGGGAATGATCAAAACCCAAATTTAAAAAAAAAGCGGAAACTGCGTTTCCGCGTGAAAAGTAACACGTCTGAGTGACAGAAAACTAATTTGTAAATGTAATTGAATAAAAAATTAGTTAGTTTTGGGTATTTTCAACGATAATCTCAATGAACAAAAAATATTTTAATAAGAAAAGGAGTACATACTTTAAACATATCAGCTAATTTTTTGCATGATGCTCCTTTCTTTTGTCTTGAATCTTCCAATAGTTTATGTTTTGATGACAGCATACCGTGAAAATGGTAATTCAGATAAACTTAGCAAGCACGTGCAGTACTGGAGTATTCAAATGGCAAATGAGAGCCATACAACCTCTTAGAAAACTGATTTTTGAGAAGAGGAAAAATAAAAGAACCCATCGAAAGTTCTGGAAGTTTCTATTTGAAACTGGTAAAAACTAAAAAAAAAGTATTTTTTTTATAGAAAAACACAAAGGAAACGCACAGCGTCAACATTACACAATTTTGTGATTGGTTAATCACAAAAGGAAACAAAATAACAAAAAAAAATCCTAGACACGAGACGATAAATTTTAAGGGGACTGGCGCGCCAGTCCCATATACTCGAAGCGCCATGGCGATTCGAATATTAGCTGGAAGAAATTTTACATTGCGGAAGGCAAAACCAATAGGATTATATGAAACAAAAGTGATTTTCGAATAAAAAGGAGAGGATTTTGATTTAGACAATCACACCTAACACAATTAAAAGAGAAGTTATTTAATAAAAAGAACACTGTGTGACGTTCGCATAAAGAGCAACGCCATATATTTTAAAATTCTTTAAATGATAATCTGAACGTTAAAACATATAATATAACTTTGACAATAAAGAACAACAGAATGAGCAGATGCGAGCATTTTTTTAGGCGCCTGCTGAATATCTGAAAACATTGCTCCTTATATTAAACAATTTATTATATATTTAAAATGCGGGATTCTTTTTTTAAAGAAACGATGCCACGTACATAGGGGTATTTGACCCAAAAAGTTGGCCAAAATTATTTTATTGCATTTTCTATTTTAAAATTACATATTAAAATAAAAAAAATTGAAATAAGTTGAAAATTCAAACGAGTTACCTCTACAGCTGCAAAACAAGACATATCCAAACAAACCAAGAATGCTTAATTTTTAGTAGTACTTATATTGCGTTACTTTCAAACTTACTAAATTTAAATAGTTTGTTTTATATATATTTTATCCACCCTTTAGATACTCACTAATATTTATTAGTTTTAGATGAAAATAATTATAATAATTTTTTTTTTTTTTTTTAAAGTGGAGTTGTCTATTTTTGCAACTATATGTCAGGCATATTTACAAAAAAATAATAAACAACCTATATATTTCTAATTATGCATACAAAGTTATATTTTTTGCAAGAAATTTAAAAAAACATTGGGTTTCTTATAAATTTTTTATTTGATTTTTTATGTATTGTATTTCTTCATTTGTGATATCTGCTCTTTCATGTATAAATCTTATCGTGATGGGCCTGAATATCGCAGTGACGATAGTGTAGGATTTTTCCTTAGCAATGCATTTTTGTTTTTTAAACCTGTTAATTAAAGAGGAGCTAAAGCAGATTGGAAGATATTCGCATCGGAATCGCAACTATTCTCAAATCTTTGTTTGTATTGTGATTGCTCGGAACCATCACATCCCTATTTGTAAAAAAGTTCTAGTGATTTTATTTCATCAATATAAACGTATTTAAAGCCTCTCACAAATATGTGATTAATCGCTCACTCGTATGAAGCTTGAAGTTGTATTTCGGTACCAGTAGAAATTATTTGATACGTGTTTGGAGCAGGATATCATTATTTCTTAACCTAAAGAAATAGGTTTTTGTCACTAGTTCTTACTACTTCATATCGTTTACGTGATAACCCAGCTTCCACAAAAATTGTCAAAGCACGAATTGGTGTTAGCTGTGACTTTTTTTGTTCAGCAGTGTGTCTAACAAATGCTTTTCTGTATTTGGCTGCTCTTAAAGGAGACTCTGTGATATTCTTTACTACTTTTGAACCCTCGATATTTCCAGTTTCACGTAGTTTCATTTGAGTGGCACAGATTAATTCTTCGGATTTGGCTTTTTCTCTTAGCTCCTTGGTTTTGCGTATTTTACTGCGATCACTTAACCCATCAAATGATTTCGAAGGTCGACAAGCGATTTTTTTTGTGGGAATTTCGATTGAATGTTCCAACCATTTTTGGTGTTTTTTTGAATTTTTTCTTCTGACATATTAATTGCAAGCCATTTACTTTTAAATCTGGATTTCAAGACCGAGATTTCATGTTTAAATTGCTCTTTTTCTTCATCATAAAAAGAGGGCTTGATATTATATAACTTTTCATGTAGTTGAACTTTTTTTATGATACCTTTTTCAGGGCAGTTTCTCATAATATCAAAAAGACATTTTCTAGTTAAAAATGTAATTCCCGATGGTCCTAAAATTAAAAAAAAAGTTATGGTAGACCTATCAGTATGTCTTTGTGCTACTTTTCTTACTTTAATCAAAGTTGTTCTTTTATTAAAAATATTTTTCGAATAAAAGCAATATTTTGTACAATGTCTTACTTTTTTGCCAGTAAGCCATTAAAAATCGATATTATGTGCATTCCCATTATTAAAGGTATTTTTTCTTACAGCCAAAAAATTAAAGACAGTATTTATTTTATTTTTTTATTTAGCATAACGATGTATTAATATTATTCAATTATGTTACATCCTTATTCTTTTTAAACTTGCTTTAATTAATATTTTCACATACAATCAAATAAAAGGAATATTTTCTACAAGATATCAAAATTCGAACCTGCAGATGTTGGATCCATAAACAAAAAGCTATTTGATCTTAGTTTTCCTTGAAGATACAGAGCAGAATGTACTATTTTTCTCGGAGATACAGAGCAGAATGAAGTCAATCCTAGTACTGCGAATTTACTCGTTCCTCTTGGGCGGATGAAACTTGGGCAGCAAATATAAACACTTGGAGTGTCGGGTTTAAGGTCACATTCTTCTTTTGGTGTTCGATTGAAGAGAATTTCCAAGTATCAACACATGAAGGAAGGGGTCGGAAAAAGGTCCCCAACTAGAGCTTTTAATTTATTACCGCCGCAGCCGCACAACCGATAATTTAAAGAAGAGAGATTCTGGGGTTGGGGTTTTCAGACTATGACACTTGCGCAATTGTATACTTACAGTTTCCCTACACTGTACTGTTGTAAAACACGTCTTGTGAAGTATTTAGATAAGCATTCAATGTATGTTCGCTTTGTCACACAGTGAATATCCAGGTGCACTCGAAAAAGACGTTCTAATAATTTTGGTGAATGCTGCAGAAAAAGCCTCATAAAATCTAAAGGGGGGAAAAGGTGGTGGAAATTTTTGTACTCCCGTGTAGAAGAATAGTTACTTTATCACTCTGTACTATTCTATATAGTGAAGAGAAGTGAAGAAAGTTAACAAATGTTTTCGTGTTTATAAAATATTCAAAAATTTACATTCAAAATGCACTATAAAAAAAATTTATTGTAAAAGTACACAAAAAAGTTATCAAACATAATATTATATACATTTTTTATCGCAGTCAACTAAAAATATTAGCAGAATTTAAATAAAATAGTTCTGAAAAAAGTTAGTTTTTATTGGTACAAATATGCACCGTTTACAAGTTTTCTAAGTTTAACGACAGTGTTGCCACAGAAAATACAGTTAAAATAAAAAAACAGTGCTGCAGAATTGTACTTTAGATAGTTTTTTATCATATGGTTTAATCCAAAATTCAAAATTCTTAATTTAAAAAAATGGACTTTTGGCCAGCTTTTGAGGTCAAATACCCCACTGTGCCACGGTTAAAATTTTTTTTCGCTTGACGCAATAAAAAAATACAAAGAAATTTATAAAACAGTTCCGCCACTGGCGTTGTGTCGGCTACAGACTACATTAGTCAACTCCATCTGGAGCCTTAGCGTCATATCGGTCGAAAGTGTGCAGTGAACTCTGAAACCAAACACACGAATTTAAGTTTAATTTTACAAGTTGGACAATTTCTAATTTACCCTTAATAAGCTTGGTGTTTTTGCTTTCATTTGTTAAAAATATTAATTTTCTTCAGACATAAATTTTCTCAACTCGGGTATTTTTAAACCTTGAAATTCCCAACTTTTAGGGTTTCCAAATTATTGGGGGGGGTCGGACTCCCCCCCAAATCCCCCCCGGTGCGACGTGTCTGCACCCAAGACAACATACAGACCTACTACCCCATTGTCCCCCCCCCCCCCCCCCCCACAGAAAGTCAGGAGATACATGTGGGTTAGACCAGGAAATGCAACGTGTGTTTTCTCTATAGAAATCGGAAAAAAAAGAAGAAGAAAAATCTTTTTTTTTTGGCACTTGGTATTTTTCAAAAAAAATAATTTTGATCTGGCTATGGGGGGGGGGGGGGGGGGGTTCTAACCCAAGGTAAACCCAATGCTGGCTACGCCACTGGTTAAAATCATTTAGGTGAAGTATATAATGTGCAAAAAGGGATATATGTACAAATCATATGTAAAAAAAAATCCTTCTAATTTTTAACATGTTAATCCTTCTGTATCGCCCTCTAAGGTTAAGGGTTTTTATTGAGAAAATAAATCATCCTTATATCGGATACAATCTTTATTGAACAGACACAATAAAACCTGGAAAGTGATAAATGTAACACTTTCAAAATAGATCATTAATATGTTCATTTTGCTTGAAATATAAGTAGTAAAAGTAAAAAGCTACAATTTTTTTTTAACGTTATCGATTTTATAAGCATGATTGCAGTTAATGTATTTAATTCTCAGATTTTCCTTTAGATGTCGCAATATCTTTCATTGTAACATAAGTTTTTTTTATAAATATTATGAAAATTCATAATGAAATATTATTATAATATTATTATAAATATTATGAAATTTTCTTTATTATACACGATCAAAACAATATATAAAGTAAAAGTACCATTTTGTGTTGAAATTTATATGATGTTTAATATTTTTACATGTACATTAACAAACCTTTACAAAAGGCAATTTGATATATGTAAAAATATTTGGAGTATAGTATACGAATAGCTAACTGAAACAAGGGGGCATCTACAATACAATGTCGGGAATTCCCTTTTTGCAGTTAGCCATTCACTTGACTGTATGTTTGATAGAAAAAGCTTTGAATAACCTTTTCATTGTCAACCTTTTCGTACGCTTATAAACGAAAAGGATACATTTTCATTATCAACCTTGTCGCATGCTTATACGACAACCTTGTCGTAGGCTTGCATGCCACCCTTATCGTTTGCTTGCACGACAAGGTTGCATTTACCTTTGCTTTTGTCAAGTAGCGCACCTTGTCATAAACATGTTGCACACTTGTCACCGGCAGTCTTATGACAACCCTTACCCTTGTCGTTGACAATATTAAAACAATTTTGCAAAAAGCTTAAATTGCTATCTGGGTATTTGTAAAATTTACTAATTCTGATTTGGTTCGGTTAATTAACGACGCACTAGAGCTGCACGGTAGGCTATTGGCGACGGTTCGGGGCCTATCTCGAAGAAAAGACCCGGGAACACATTCATGCACCTCGTTATTTTAAAACCATGGTCAGATGACGAGGGAACACCTGAACTGGCACCCAACGCCTTCAATAGACGTCGGGACTTTGGACCCCGATCAGATTTATCGTGCACCAGTCCCGTATACACGCCGTTAATTTTTGCGGATGTTCTGGGCGATTTTTCTAGTATTTTGCAACGAAGCTGGCAACCCTTCGAACACAAGATCACTACTTTTTTACCTTTCTTTGTGAAGTCCATCGCCTAGGTTCGAATAAGGAATCTTCGGATTCCCAGCTGACGCCTTTAACCGCTCGGCCACGGAGGCCTCATTTACTAATTTAAGCAGATCATAGGATAAGTACACATTTTAAAGGGCAAAGTAGTAAATATGTAGTTGATGTTCTTATTATCTTATTACGCACCAATAATTTTGTGTTTTTAATTAAAATTGTAGTCGTATTAATTGATTTTTGATAGCTCGCAACCCTATACTATTTTCGCAAACCAATATTTTTTCAAAAAAATTTAGCCTCCCCCCCCCCCCCCCCCCCCACCCGATAAAAAGAAGTTCCTACGCCATTGCTGGTGCACGATCAATCTTATCGGGGTCCAATGTCCTGATGCATATTGCTATTGCGTCGGGTGCCAGCTCGTGTGTTGTCCTCGTAATCTGACTATGGTTAAATCATACGAGGCATTGTTCAGAACTTTCCTTCGAGATAGGTCCCGAACCGTTGCCAATAACCCACTATGTAGCTCTAGTTCGACGTTATTAACGAAACCTACTGGGCAGATTTAAAGAAGTGGAGGAGGATTTCTTTTTGAAAATATTAGGTTATTTTATACATATAATCAAAACCTTAAAAATTATTTTAAACAAGTATATAATGCAAAATTATTAAAATTTAAAGACATTTTAGTTGGTTTGGTATGGTTAATTAACGTCGCACTAGAGCTGCACAGTGGGCTATTGGCGACGGTTCGGGGTCTATCTCGAAGGAAAGACCCGGTTTGGTTTTTGTTAATTAACGTCGCACTAGAGCTGCACAGTGGGCTATTGGCGACGGTTCGGGGTCAATCTCGAAGGAAAGACCCGGGAACACATACACACACATATTCATACATACACCTCGTTATTTTAGAACCATGGTCAGATAACGAGGAAACACCTGAACTGGCACCCAACGCCTTCAATAGACGTCGGGACTTTGGACCCCGATCAGATTTATTGTGCACCAGTCCCGTATACACGCCGTTAATTTTTGCGGATGTTCTGGACGACTTTTCTAGTATTTTTGTACCGAAGCTGGCAACCCTCCGATCACAAGATCACTACTTTTTTACTTTTCTTTGTCAAGTCCATCGCACGGGTTCGAACCACCAATCCTCGGATTAGCAGCTGAACGCCTTAACCGCTCGGCCACGGAGGCCTAAAGAAATGTTAGTAAAATTGAGGCAATAAACAAGAAAAACTACAACTAGGCAACTCCTTCACTTTTAGTCGTCATCTGACCATGGTTCTAAAATAACGAGGTGCATTTATAAATGTGTGTGTGAATGTGTATGTGTTCCCGGGTCTTTCCTTCGAGTTGACCCCGAACCGTCGCCAATAGCCCACTGTGCAGCTCTAGTGCGACGTTAATTAACCAAACCAAACCAAACCTTCACTTTTAGGTTTGAGGCCTCCGTGGCCGAGCGGTTAAGGGCGTCAGCTAGGAATACGAAGGTTCCCGCTTCGATGCCAGGTGATGGATTTGACAAAGAAAAGTAAAAAGTAGTGATCTTGTGATCGGAGGGTTGCCAGCTTCGCTGCAAAATACTAGAAAAGTCGTCCAGAACATCCGCAAAAATTAACGGCGTGTATACGGGACTGGTGCACAATAAATCAGATCGGGTTCCAAAGTCCCGACGTCTATTGAAGGCGTTGGGTGCCAGTTCAGGTGTTTCCTCGTCATCTGACCATGGTTCTAAAATAACGAAGTGCAGGTATGAATGAATGTGTGTGTGAATGTGTATGTGTTCCCGGGTCTTTCCTTCGTTTGGTTTTGTTAAATAACGTCGCACTAGAGCTGCACAGTGGGCTATTGGCGGCGGTTCGGGGTCAATCTCGAATGAAAGATCCGGGAACACATTCACCCCTTTATTTTAGAACCATGGTCAGATGACGAGGAAACACCTGAACTGGCACCCAACGCTTGCAATAGACGTCGGGACTTTGGACCCCGATCAGATTTATCGTGCACCAGTCCCGTATACACGCCAGTATAATTTGTTGGATATTCTGGACGACTTTCTAGTATTTTTGTACCGAAGCTGGCAACCCTCCGATCGCAAGATCCCTACTTTTTTACTTTTCTATGTCAAGTCCATTGCACGGATTCGAACCAGCAATCCTCTGATTAGTAGCTGAACGCCTTACCAACTGAGCAACTGGGTCTTTCCTTCGAGATAGACCCCGAACCGTCGCCAATAGCCCACTGTGCAGCTCTAGTGAGACGTTAATTAACCAAACCAACCAACCAAACCACTTTTAGGTTTGGTTTGTTTTAATTAACGGCGCACTAGAGCTGCATAGTTGGCTATAGGCGACGGTTCGGGGCCTATCTCGAAGGAGAGACCCGGGAACGATGCCTGTATTTTTGAACCATGGTCAGATGACGAGGATAACACCTGAGCTGGCACCCGACGTAACCTCAATAGGCGTCAGGACAATGGACCCCGATCAGATTTATCGTGATCCAGTCCCGTATACACGCCAGTATAATTTGTTTGATGTTCTAGACGACTTTCTAGTATTTTTGAGGCAAAGCTGGCAACCCTCCGATCGCAAGATCACTACTTTTTTACTTTTCTTTGTCAAGTCCATCGCACGGATTCGAACCACCAATCCTCTGATTAGTAGCTGAACGCCTTATCCACTGAGCAACTGGGGCTCCCCTCACTTTTAGAGAGACCTCCGTGGCCGAGTGGATAAGGGATCAGCTGGGAATCCGAGGGTTCCCACGGTTTGAACCTGTGCAATCGGAGGGTTTCCAACTTAGCTACCAAAGTACTAGAATGTCGTCCTGAACATCCAGAATAAATTAACGGCGTATATACGGGACTGGTGCACGATAAATCTGATCGGGGTCCAAAGTCTCAACTTCTATTGAAGGCGTTGGGTGCCAGTTCAGGTGTTTCCTCGACTTCTGACCATGGTTCAAAAATACAAGGCATCGTTCCTGGGTCTTTCTTTCGAGATCGTCTTGACTTGATTTGTTTAAAGATGTTGTCGAAGGACATGGCCACGTAGTGGCCTTCGCCTCCAGTATAGCATTTCTTGCGGACATAACTTTTGCTCATGGCAGCATATGATGAAATGAAGATGGCACACTCTCAGATTCTGAAACAGATCCGGACGCAGGCAGGTGGGCGGGGCCTAAGCAGAGCAGGCTCCCTATTGGCCGGTGGGCGGCGACTCTTCGCTAGGGACTTTTTCCGCAAAGTAGTCAAAGAAAACTTGAAGCTTTTCAAGCGGGGATTTTTGTTCGCGAAGCCGAAGGATCAGGCCTTTGATTCCTCCGACTCCGGAAAAGATTGGAGCTAATTCCTTTTTTCGAGATCGTCGTCATCTCACCATGGTTCTAAAATAAGGAGATGCATGTATGAATGTGTGTTTGAATGTGTATGTGTTCCCGGGTCTTTCCTTCGAGATAGACTCCGAACCGTCGCCAATAGCCCACTGTGCAGCTCTAGTGCGACGTTAATTAACAAAGGGTAATTCCACGTAAAAGTGTCCTAAGAGTGAATTTTAAAATATTTTTTTACAAAGTTGAAATTTTTATATGTAATAGAAAAATAATTGAATTTATTATATTTTGCATTAATAGAAATTTTGCGCATATTTTGTGACAATGGTGCACATTCAAAATGGTTGCTATGTAATGAAATTGAACTTGCTTACATTTGCATTATTTGTACTCCTTGATTCTTAAGATAAGTTAAATTTTCTGAATATTTTGAGTATGGGTTTGAGAAATACAACAAATGTACAATCAAATTCCTTACTTTAATAAAATTTATCTTGATTTAATTTTATTTAGATTTAGAACCAAATGAAATAAGGATTTTTCAACTGTAGTGTAAGTCACAAAAATGAACAAAAGTTCTTCTAATTTTTCTAAATTCAGCCACAATTAAAAAAAAAAATCAGGGATTTCCTCCTCTATACTAATCTCTATCAGACTGCTATTTTGATTTTTAAAAGAATGAAATTTTTTAGTGATTATTAAATAAATTAAAACTGTAGTGTAAGTCACAGCGTAGAATAAGTCACAACTGTATGCTGTGTTTGTAGAACAACAGCGATTACAAAATGCACAGCAACAATATTTAAAAATAACATCACAAGTGATCTTATTTTTAAATATCGTTATTTATTATACTTTTCTTATTTAAACCGTAAATGGGGAAAAAAAGTAGCAAAATGAAAGAAAGAGATTAGAGAAAGAAAAAAAAATGAAATAGTTCAATCAGTTAAAGATAATTAATATAGCAAAGAGAACGGTGTAAGAAAATAAAAATTACAATGAAAGTTGATCAAAGGGATTTTTATAGCAAAGAAGAGGGAAGAGATAAAAAAATACAGGTAAAAAAGAAATTCCACAGCCGCTTTAAATGATCCAAGCACTTCTAATCCAAATTCAGTAGATTAACCTAAGAAAGCCTATCACAATTGTAGCTCATTTGATAAAGATATTGCAAGAGTCAAGAAAAGTCTACCTTAAAGTCCAAATAAATGTAAGGCCATTGAAAAGAAACTAGCACATCAGTTTACATCGGAGATAGCTCAACCTGCCTGCTCAACATTCAAGAATTACTGCATTAAGCAATGAATTAAAATCTTTGATAAAGATTTTTTTAAAGAGGCATACTCGTGGAATCAAGGATTTTGTTATTCTTAGAGAACGTAACAAAAAAGGAGAAAACCTAAGAAAAAAGATAACAACCGAGAAGGACTTGCATTATTTCTAGTGGCAATACGTTTCATCAGTGCCGTTACACAAAAAATATTTTGGTGGGGTTGAAACAAGAAATTTCCCAACTTAACGATTCGAAATTCTCAACCCTACTATTCGAAATTCACAACAGTGCTGAAAATTCCCAATTCCAACTTATCGACATTTTTTTTATATATATTTTAGGTAATATTAAACAGTTCTCTCACAAACATTGAGTTGTTGCACCCATATTTCAATGCAGTGTCCGTTCTGAGGTCTAATTTAAATATAATCTTACAAGTTGGGAAATTTCTAATATTCCCTAGCTTAGCTTTCATTAGTTAATAATATTAATTTTCTTCAGGCATAAATTTTCCCAACTCGGGGTTTTTGGAAGTGTTGAAATTCCCAACTTTCAGGGTTTCCAGATTATGGGGAGGGTCGGACTCACCCCCAAACCCCCCCGGTGCGACGGGCCTGGGTTTCATTTGTAGGAAGAGGAAAGTGAAAATTTTTGCTTGAAAATTCATTGTTAAAGAAGGCTCTACAATAAAAGTGGATTTTTACAATGCGCAAGGAATAATTTTCAATGGCCAGAAAAAGCAGGTGCCGAAAATGTTGTAATTGTTGAAAAAATAAAAAAAAAATTGCCTGACCGAAACTTCGATTGTAAATTCTATTATAGTTTTTCACATTATAATTTTCCAATTTATGTAAAGTTTTAATTTAATTTTATTTATATCATTTTACCAGTGCTTATTGTGAGTGTAGTGTAAGTCACGTTTCAGTTGTAGTGTAAGTCACACAGATTAATTTAAATTAAAATAATTTGAAAACACATCTGGAAATATATTTTTTAAGTGATTAAAATTCAAACCCTATACAACGAAACTGGCATAACATAATTTTTTTATATCAAAGCACGAGGAAGAAAACGTAAATTGAAATGATATCCAAAAAATCGTGTCTTTTCTTATAGTGTAAGTCACACTGCGACATTTTTATTTTTTAAAATTAAAGTAAAACAAAATGAAAAAAGTTTACATTGTCAAAAAATAGAATATATGTCTGGTATGTCAACTGACATAAAAAGTTTTTTTAAAACACAAATTACTTTTTTTAATTAAGCTTACAATGTGATCCAACCTGATCTAACGTCTAAACTCTTTAAATATACTATATAATGCAATAATTATGTAAAACACACGGAGTAAAGAAGAAGGTGGAGGTGCGATCAAGTCAAAAACCGGTTTGCAACACTCAACACCATTTAGTAACACTTGCCGTAGTACTGGAAAACGAGAGCTTTGGAGAAATCCTCGTTATTTCGGTCTACAACCCACCTAACTCCAATATCGGAACAGACGAATTGACAGCCCTACTAAACACAGGTCTACACACAATACTAGCAGGCGACTTAAACGTCAAAAACCCTAATTTATTGAATGTTCTGGACGACTTTTTAGTATTTTTGTAGTGAAACTGGCAATCCTCCGATCGCAAGATCGCTATTTTTTTAAAAAAACTTTTATTTGTCAAGTCCATCGCACTGGTTTGAACTAGCAATCCTCTGATTACTAGCTGAACGCTTTTATCGACTGGGCAACTGGTGACCTCCAACAACCCTGCAGGTATCTCACTACTATGAAAAAACTTCTTGGCCGTTAAAAGTGTTAATCATATAATTAAAAAAATTACGACCAATTATACCTCTAAGAATTTCACAGGCAAGACTGGGGCCAGCACGGTACATGTCAAGAAATCCCGTTCAGCTACTAATTCGAGGATTGGTGGTTCGAACCCGTGCGATGGATTTGACAAAGAAAAGTAAAAAAGTAGTGATCTTGTGATCGGAGGGTTGCCAGCTTCGCCACAAAAATCTTAGAAAAGTCGTCCAGAACAACCGCAAAAATTAACGGCGTGTATACGGACTGGTGCACGATAAATCTGATCGGGGTCCAAAGTCCCGACGTCTATTGAAGGGGTTGGGTGCCAGTTCCAGTGTTTCCTCGTCATCTGACCATGGTTCTAAAATAACGAGGTGCATGTATGAATGTGTATGTGTTCCCGGGTTTTTCCTTCGAGATTGACCCCGAACCGTCGCCAATAGCCCACTGTGCAGCCCTAGTGCGACGTTTTTAACAAAACCAAACCAAACCAAACCAACCTTCGAGATAGATCCTGAACCGTCGCCAATAGCCCACTGTGCAGCTCTAGTGTGACGTTAATTAACCAAACCAAACCTTCGAGAACACATTCACATACACATTCATCTCGTTATTTTAGAACCATGGTCAGATGACGAGGAAACACCTGAACTGGCACCCAACGCCTTCAATAGACGTCGGGACTTTGGACCCCGATCAGATTTATTGTGCACCAGTCCCGTATACATGCCGTTAATTTTTGCGGATGTTCTGGACGACTTTTCTAGTATTTTGTAGCGAAGCTGGCAACCCTCCGATCACAAGATCACTAATTTTTTTATCCAACAAATTATACTGGCGTGTATATGGGACTGGTGCACGATAAATCTGATCGGAGTCCAAAGTCGCGACGTCTATTGAAGGCGTTGGGTGCCAGTTCATGTGTTTCCTCGTCATCTGACCGTGGTTCTAAAAATAACGAGGTGTATGTATGAATGTGTGTATGAATGTGTGTGTGAATGTGTATGTGTTCCCGGGTCTTTCCTTCGAGATTGACCCCGAACCGTTGCCAATAGCCCACTGTGCAGCTCTAGTGCTACGTTAATTAACAAACCAACCAAGTTTTTTTACTTTTCTTTGGCTTGGTGAAAAGACGTCGCACTAGAGCTGCATCGTGGGCTATTGGCGACGGTTTGGGGTCTATCTCGTAGGAAAGACCCGGGAACACATTCACACACACATTAATACATGCGCCCCGATCAGATTTATCGTGCACTAGTCCCGTATACATGCCGTTAATTTTTGCGGATGTTCTGGACGACTTTTTCTAGTATTTGAAGCCTGGCTACCCTCCAAGGTTCAAACCAGTTATCTTCGTATTCCCAGCTGACGTCTTTAAGGTTGACCACGGAGGCCTTTTATAGTCTGCTAGCAGATATGTTTCAGATTCGAAACAACTTGGTGAATTTCATTCATTGTCTTTGCCTACCAATCATGCGTGTTAGATCGGTTCCAAAAATTGCCATGTTTATCCTATTATTTACACATTATTTTATAAAAGTATGGCAACAGTGGTGACATAGCGGAGAAAGATCAAAAGTAATATGTTTACGTGGTGGTAATATGAATTGTTTGTGTGTGTTTTCTTATGTTTACATTTTAATATTAGGTTTTGTTTGTTTGAAACCGTATTCTTTTCGTACATTTACAGATAAAGATGTTAGAATGTACAGGTATGAATATTTATCTTTGTTAATTTTTTTTTTCAATATTTCTTGTAAATTATGTTTAATTCCAGTTTTGCTGCTTAAATATTAATAAATCACGATTAAATTATATTCCCCATGTCTTAGTAAGTTTATTGAATCCTAAGATTTGCTTTTTTAATTCTTAGAGTTAACCGGTGAGTTGTTTTTACAAGTTAACTTCACCTCTGATCTAAAACTTTGATTTTTTTTTGTATGTTTCATTATTTTTATTCGTAGAAGCACTAAGTAAAAAAATATATTTCATTAGCAGATATGTACATATTAACAATCCTTAAGTTCATACTGTAAAAAATTTAAAATTTTGTTTTCTTTTAATGTAAGTATGAATGTGGATTAACTTGTTACTGTAGATTCTAATAATTTTTTTTAATGGAAGTATTCAAATATATAATATGCATTTTTGATAAATTCTTAGGTAAATTCCTAGTGTACCGTGCCCCGTTGTCGCCAAGTCCAAAAATTGGAGTCAAATCCCATTTGGCAAGGGCACCGGACACTAGGAATTAACCAATTCTTAGTTTGCGGTGGGGGCCGGATAGCCCAGTGGATAAAGGTGTCGGTTGTGAATCAAAGGATTCACGGTTCGAACCTGTGCGAGGACTAGACTAAAGAATAGTAAAAAAGTAGTGATATTGTTATCTGAGGGTTGCCAACTTCGCTACCAAAATACTAGAATGTCGTCCAGAACATCCACAAAAATTATCGGTGTGTATACTGGTGCACGATAAATCTAAAGTCCGGACGTCTATTGAAGGCGTTGGGTGCCAGCTCAGGTGTTGTCCTCGTCATCTGACCATGGTTCAAAAATACGAGGCATCGTTCCCGGGTCTTTCCTTCGAGATAGGCCCCGAACTGTCGCAAATAGCCCACTGTGCAGCTCTAGTGCGACGTTAATTAACCAACCAACTTAGTTTGCGGTGCTCCATTGGCGCGATTCTGGAATATTGGCTCCTAGGCCAAAATTATGTTTTTTGTTTGTTACCAAATCAAAATGGCAAACATAATGGCTGGTTGATTAAAAAACGTTGCACTACAGCTGCACAATTGGCTATTGTCTATGGTTTGGATTTGACAATTACGCAATTAATAAAAATGCAACAAAATCAAAAGTTATGAGTGCATGTGCACTAATGTCAAAGACTCTTACCCCTCGATTCATTCTTCTGGACAGAAGTTGGTCTCTGGCCTTCGACTACTCAAGATCAAACCAGTACCCCCTTCAAGCAGTTGGTTATGGTGCTTACAGGCAATTCTCTGAGCTTTTGCAGTGTTCACTCAAGGCTTTTTTGAAGGGCGGCCCAACCTGCCTGCACTTTTTTTTTTATCTTGATAGCCCTCTTGCTCCCTTTTTTCTCTCAAAAGTACCGTTCTTTCTCGCAAAAATTCTGCCCTTTTGTCCTTTTCATTCAAGCACAAGCGTCCTTGCTGCCTTAAATGTCTTAAAAAAGGCGTTGATTGAAATTTGCAAGTGTCTATTACGCAATCAAGATGATATTGCTGTAATTTCAAGTGCGAGGCATTCCATGACTCTTACTTGTCCGCATGTGTCTTACTTACCCGCACATGAAATACTAAAAGTTTTTGTGTGTATCTTTTGTAAGAGGAGATGGTTTGGCATGAGATTACAAGATTAGGCATTTTATCACCAAATGTCCAATTTAAGTATTGTCTTCATTGGTTTTGTATGGGGGTCTGATTAGAGCTACTTAAAGTGCTTATTTTCAAAAGGGAACATTTTCCTGGTTGGGATTCATCAGCCGTACTGAACGATGGATGATTACTTACAAAATTCATTTCTATTCTTTTTTAAATTTGAAATTGCATATTTTGCATTTTGTTGCAAAGTTTAATTTTGAAAATAAGCTCCTGCTGTATTGATTTGGTTATGTGAAAAAAATAATTTTCAATATCTTTTAATTTAGTTTTGAATTTTCAAAAATCTTGCACTAATTTCAAAATTGTCAAATATTATTGGTCCTACCCATTTATAGAAGTGCTTCTGCTAATTGTCCCCTAAAGCCGATATTGAAAAGTATTACGTATTCTTCATATTGATGCTGCACAATAAACAATACATTTAAACAGGAGCGGCCCTAGGGCAGTGTGAACACACCATTGTTACATAGATTGTCAAAGTAAATAATAATTTGAGGAACAAAATAAACATATTATTTTTAATGCTTGGATCAGAACTCCAATTAATTATGGCAATACTGGACTTCGTTTAATTTTAGTAGATGACTGAGGAATTGTACAACATAATTTTGATTATTTTCTAACCACCTTTTTCATTTTCTTTCAATACATAATCAGGAGTGAGTTTATCAATTGATCCAAAATTGTCTTGGTTGATAAATGGCCTTAAGCGTCTTTAAATCGACCAAAAATAGCAATTTGTGATCCTGTTGATGGAAAAAATATTTCATATTGTGAGATAACATGGTATATGTCAGTTAATGCACTTGACTGATTTAAAAAAGAATTTAGTTACAGCAAAGGCCAATTTATTCCTGTGGTGTGTCGTTTTAATCAACTGTGAAAAATGGCTATTTTTGGTAGTATGATATGTAGTGTTCCTGTTATGCGTCTTTCAAAGGGCGCCGCGCCCTGCCCTTTTCTTTGTAAGTGCTGATGCACTCTGCCCTTTTTAGAAGTGAAAAATGTGGCCTGCCTTTTTTTTTATCTTCTTTGCGCCCTGTAATTAAAAAAAATAATATTTTCCCCGCAAAAACGTAGGTCTGTAGGATTGCCTTGGTATCCCAAACGTACCCTCAACCCATGTGACATTTGCTAAACAACCTAGTTAAAGTAAAGAGGCGTTTCTGAGATCTATAGGTATTCAGTTGGTAACATAACAGATAATTGTAGGCTGCTTGTACATGTGTAAAGGATTACTTTTCTTAACACTTGAAATGGGGTGGCAGTTGAGCCGGAATTCACAATGCCTCAATCCAAAAATTGCTTAGTTTGAAGGACGGTATTTTCCAAGAAAAGATTGTAAATGACTCCTGTCAAAAAATGAATGCCCCTTATTGTGATGCTCTTCGCTCCCTCACAATGCCTGTGGATTTTCCCCTCCCCTTTTATGAAATTGCCCATTTTTATAATCAATCTTCACGTCAGAAAAATAGTGAACTTTTTATCCCTTTTGTCCGAATATTTACGATCTTTGTCAAACGAGGATATCACCTGAAATTTAAGATGGTTATAACTCTTAGTTTTGTTTGCCTCTGACGAATGGCACTCTTTTAAGAATTTTTTCATTCATAAAAAAAACCTTAAAATTGTAGAAATTCACTAAACGCGATCTATTGCGATCTCTTTTGAAAGACTTGCAATCCCTTTGCATCTGATGAATAAATGTTTATACTTCACCACTTTCTATTTCATCATGATTTGATTTAATAACAAAATTGCATTAATTTTTTGAAAATATAATTTAATTTATGAAATTGAAGTTTAGGACTTGTCATTTGGAGTTATAAAAATTGATTTTTGGAAGAAGCTTGTTTCTTTTTGTTTAGTTGGTATTAATGTTCTAATTTGTTTTACTGCTAATATATTTTGTTAATTTTTTTTTTATTTGAAACTTATCTCTCTCTGCCCCCTTTTCGAAATTTGAGATAGTAAAAACTTTTTAACAAGGAACTTTAGAAAAATTTGAGGATTTCAAAATTTTTGTTTTTGAAAAAACAAACAAAAAAAAAACCACTACTATTAGAGATTTTTTATGTAATGAGTTTATGGTTTTAGTTTTTAAAAAAAATTAATTATATATTTTTTGAAATTTTAAACATTTCTAAAAAAACAAACCTAAATTATACAAACTTTAAAAAAGCTTTTAAAAAGAAAATTCTGGCCATCCTGAAAAAAATCCAGTTAAAGGTAAGGAAAGTGCCTATTCAGTAAACAGAAACTGCCCTTTTACATAGCAAAAAGTGCCTTTTTTGACAAATCCCCTCCTGTCCTTTTTTAAAACTATGTGAACACTAATGATATGGATCTTTTCCCCCACTCTTATCTCTTGACGTTTACTTAATAGCTACCCCAACATTCTATTAGTTTTAGCTAATAGAATGTTGGGGTACATCAAGAAAAGGGTTTCATCAAAATCTAAGAATATTTTCTTGCCATTGTACAGAGGTTTGGTAAGGCCATATCTTGAGTATGCTGTATAGTTTTGGTCACCATATCTTGAAAAAGACATTGAATTGTTAGAGAAAAATCAGCACAGGGCTAATAAAATGATCAAAGGGTTTTCAGGCATGAATTATGAAGATAGATTAAGAAATTTGAATATGTATACTCTGGAAGAGAGAAGGGTTAGGGGAGATTTGATTCAACTGTTCAAATTTATCAAAAAAGGGGATGTGGAGGGTATAGATTTTAATATGAGTGATAGAACAAGAGGTCATGGGTTTAAGTTAAATAAATCTCATTTTAATCGGGAAGGAAGAAAACACTATTTCTGTAATATGGTTATAGATGAATGGAACAACTTGCCTGTGAATATTGTTAATTGTAATTGAGTAACGTATTTTACGAAGTTAGATATGCATTGGGGGATAGTCAGGAGGTACTAGATGGACCAACCTTATTGGACCTTGAACCTATTGTTGGTCATCAATATTTGTATTTGTATTATCCTTGTGTTATATAATATTTACTGTCCCTATTTTTTTTATAAACAACAATTTATATATATATAATTGCCTATTTTGAATTTTTCAGAGAAAAAGTTGTGCAAATGTTCCACCATGCTTATGATCATTATTTAAAAAGTGCTTTTCCTTATGATGAGTTGCAACCAATTTCTTGTCAAGGAATGGATACTTGGGGCAGCTTCTCATTGACGTTGATTGATGCTCTTGATACTCTGGCTGTAATGAAAAATTTTACAGAATTCAGACGGGTTGTGAATACCCTTTTGGCTACTGCAGATTTTAATGTTAATATTAATGTCTCTGTGTTTGAAACAAATATTCGAGGTGAGTAGGTTGCTTTAATTCTTTTTTTCTACCTACTTATTAAAGTTACAGAAAATTTGACTACATAAGTAAAGTTTAGGTGTTTTTTGTTTAGTTAAAAAATGACATAAGATTAGAGGCTTAATTAATTTGTTGCATAAGATTAAGATGAAAAACTGAAGATTTGTGAAAGTGCTTTTTCCAAAATATTTTAATAAAAATATCCTTTTTATTAAAAAAAAATGAGTATTATCAACTAAAGGTGTTTTTAAATTTATGTTTCTAACTATACATAAAAATCAAATGGCGCAACACAAAGCCAATAGGAATGCTCCTTCGTACCGGGAGCAGGAGCAGACTTCTCAAGTCTATTTACGTACAGCTTTTCCCCATTTTCGAATCAACGTTTATTTATAATATTTGTAGTTTAGATTTGATTTCTTAATATTTGTTGTTCTAATTGGGGGATTGAGTACCTGGTTAGTTCAACGTTTTCAATCATGAATAATCATCGTTAATATTATCGGCAGTATCGTCTTCGTCAACGCGACCAAATAAATCGCAGTAGATTTTCAAATTGTGGACGTACGTTAAACGAAAATCGGTACCTGGGCGAAAGTCAAAGTGATGACTTGACTGTGTTCCTTTGACAATAGGCTGTCTTTCAGTAGAATGCAATGATTGTGGTGCACGGAAGAATTAAGCCCAATTGTTGTCATATTGAAGTCCTGTGCATCCTTATTCCAAAGCTTTGAAGAAAGACAATGATTCAGTGAATTTTCGCCGGAATATTAGGTACTATAATTCTGCATTTGCCATGGCTGCATTCTGTGCATCGGAAGTAACTTTTAGGGGAATAAATTGTGTGACACTTTGTGGGCATGTAAATGCAATGGATACAACAAGCGTGATAGCCAAAAATGCAAAAAACCAAAGAGCTTTAAAATGATACCAATATTATTTCTATATGTTAATTAGAACAGGAGTTATGGTAATTTAAATGCAACCATCTGAGGCATTTTTTACGTTTTTAGCCATTTTGAAATGCAAATAACTAAAAAACTAATAGGCCTAGGAGGTTAAAATTTTGCATTTTTTACATTCTTAGTAGGTATAACAAGTTCACCAAATTTCTTAAAAATCAGTGATGGTGAGGGGAAAAAATGCATTTTCTTGTGTTGATTTGACATAGAATAATGACCCATATAGAACTTCAGATCAGTGCAAACCATCTGTTTTACATATTATTCAAAACATAATGAAGGATAACCCCTATGCCAAAGTGTACCGAACACTGTTCGAAACTTATCCAAACCATCCTTCCGAAAATTTTCGACTAGAGTTTCATAGATCTGTTGTGGCTGATGGCAGGCGATATAATTTGCCAACGTCTGGTGTTTGGTTGACGCTTCCGCATTCTGGATGAGTTTAATATCTTCACCTCTGCCGGACGGTTAACTCAACAGTATATTCTCCATAGCTACATCACAATGGAATGGAGTCGTTTGAATGTCTTTCGAATGCATCAACAGCAGTTTGGTAGGGAAATACTTCAAGGTCTCATTCCTCAGGTTCAAAATTGTGAGGCCAACACTTCCAATGCAGTACGACTTACACGAGTCGTTGTGCTACCATTAACATTTGAAGGGAGTCCAAGATCAATACAGCAGCATTTTCAAGATGCTACGACTTTATCGAGAGATGTTGGGAAGACCTGATTTTTTATTACATTTACAGCAAATCCAAAGTGGCCATAAATTTTTAGAACATTTCCATCTAGATATACACTCCCGCTGACGTTCCACACTTTGTTGTTTGAGCTTTTTTCTCAGCAGATTTGAAGAGTTTATTAAAGAAATTTCTGCTAGAAATGTTTTCGGCAAGGTGTTGGGGCACACCTATAACATTGAATACCAGAAAAGAGGCCTACATCATGCACATTGTCTAACTATACATAAAATTCGTTTAGCACAACATATAGCCAATATGAACGTTTCTTCCTACTGGGAGAAAGAGTATACTTCTTGATTCCGACGTTTTGTTTTGATATGCATGTTGTTTGATCACGAAATTTCAGTATTTTCCAATCTCATTAATTGTTGCTCTGATTGGGGTATTTAGTACCAGTTCCAAAATTTCCGATTACGAATAATCGCTGTGAATATTGTACGCAATATTACTAAATGCTGTATTTTGCACAGTCATGGCTGGTAGTAGGGTTGGAAATGCTGCATGTATTTTCAGAATAACAGCGTCAAAGGAGAATCAATAATCCATTTGTTCTCCATCGAACAAAATTCCGTCAAAATGCAATGATCGATCACCCGGAAAAATGAACAAACCGGCTTTTGTCGCCAATAACATGTTACAGTTGTGAATATTGTTTTTTCCGAAAACTTGGCGTGACCATTTTACCCCGTTATTGATTGTGCACTTTTCACTTTCACTCTTAGCCCTGACAATTTTCATTCTTATTCCAGGTGTTGTGTGGTATCAAAACAAAGACCTGCATATAATTGGCAATGACAAAATTTTAGAATTTTTATTATATAAAAGGATTACTAGATTTGTAAAGAGCAGGGTGCCTGCTCAATATATTTTGACGTAATAATGTTTATAAAGAAGCTATGTAAATATGTATTTTGTGTCGTAAAAAAACTACACATAATTGGCAATGACAAATATGGCATAATTTTTATCCACATACAGGCTAACTGTATGGTTATAGTTATAGGAAGCAATCCGAATTTGGGTTAAAATGCATTGAACAGTCACCCTTGATGATTTTCCTGAAAAAGCAATATTCGCTAGGCTAACACATTCTTGGCGATAAAAGCTGGTTTCGTTGCAAATGAAAAAACTCCATCTTCCTCCTACAGGTTTACCGAAAAGGGTAACCAATGCAGCTTTGGTTTGCGAAGCAAACAAAATAGGATTGCGCAGCAATCCTCATGGTTTGGCGGAGCAGGGGCAGAGCCCCCTAGTTTATAAATAAGAGTTTAAAGACAAATCTTGTTTAGTTGTTTCCGGAAACGCTTCTTAATATAAGAACTTAAAATACATCATAATATGAAAGAGTTTAGTAGTTGCTGACTCATTGTGAGCTGGAAAATGGCAATGATCTAGTAAAGTTGGCATTTTACTCAAGTAAAAAAAAGTTTTTTTATCAAGAAAAATATGGAATCTAAGTTGTGGTTAGTTCTTAGAGAAATTGTAAGACCTTTCTAAATGGGGCATCTGTATTGCCTGTATATATGGTGGTAATTAATAAAAAAAAGGTTACTGTTCAATTATTTACTATGTTTTAACACAAGATAAATAAGTCTTGCCTACCTTTTTCGAATAACAGATGGAGGTTTTGTTTAAATATTTTTTAAATAAAAGCCAAGTCTAAATTTGTGTATTTATATAAATTATTTTCTGTATTTAATACCTTTCAGATAATGTAAAGGAATTAATAGTAACATTTTCAATAAAACTTTCATTATATTTTTTTCAGTGGTAGGCGGTTTGCTATCTGCTCATTTGTTATCAAAGAAAGCTGGTTTAGATGTTGATCCTGGGTGGCCATGTTCGGGTCCACTTTTGAATCTGGCTGAAAAGGTGGCCCGGCGTTTACTCCCAGGTACTCTCACAAACCTATTGTTTTATATGTGAGCCCTCTTGTTTCAAACCCAGATAGGTCCATAATTTAGCAATTTTTGTTGTTGTATTTTTTGCAAGTTTTCAATGCACTACATCATCTTGCAAAGCGGTATTGACCAAAGGTGTCTGAATCCAATCTAAAAATGCATTAAAAGTCATGAGTTTAAATACTAAAGTATGTGGCTGTCAATTGTTTTTAGCATCTCCTGTAAAATTTATGAAAATAGATCTATCTGATTTTGAAACTAGAGGCCTCGTGTATTTATATATGCTGGTGTCAAAAAACTACAGTTGCAAAAAACAAATCAAGTGATATCTCGGGATATAATTGTTTTATGGCTGTAAAATTTTGTACTCGGATGCCCTCATACTAGGGAGACAACCAATAGTGATGTAAAAAATAAATAGAAGGTACATTTTTTAAGATATACAAATTTGACGAAAAATGACCATAACATAAAACATTACATCTCAAGAATTTTCCTGCTAAGAAAAAATATATGGCCAATCCACATAGCTATACAAGTTGCACAATGGACCCTCATACTGTAATGTAAATGAGTTTGTAGCTGGAGCAATACATCGCATACTTCTAGAAGCAAGGACTTTTTTTCCTTTAGGACAATGAGATTTGTTGACATCATGCAATGACTCTTTCTAGAACTTCTCAAAGTCCTTAAGATGCTCGATAAGATTTTGGTCTGACAATTATGCTAGTTCTGCTATGCAGAAAATACTCCTTTCACATAAATTAATCTTTAGGTTTAGCTTGGTATAGGCTTCATGCTATCACCCAGGTGTCCTCATCTATAACAGTCATCTCTGAAAGTTTGCCAGAAAAGCCTTACAATAGGTTCAAAGGCCTTATTCCTATAAGCTGGTCTAATATTATGGCCCCCATACAAAGATTCCAGCTCAACCAAAGTAGTCAGTTTTCCTTAAGTTGAAGGGACACAAGTGGATCCCAGGCTCTTTCTCCAGATGACCACCAAGAATTACTTTGTATACTGAATCTTGACTTATCACTGATGAGGACAGGTCCCCAATCTTGCTGTGTCTAAGAATGATAAATCGGGCTCCATTAAAGACAGACTACAGTCTGCAATCTGCTGAGGGAATTACGAATCCATTCGTCGAGGTAAAGGGTCTTTGTAGGCTTGTAAATGGCATTATCAGATATTCATCTTTCCACAGTTTGCCCAGATAATGTTATTCCAGAAGCAGCAGCAGCATCAAAGTCCAGAAATAGCTTTTTATCCATCATTTAAAAATGGTGTAATGCATTTCATGATGCATATTGCTCCTCCGCAGGTGCCATGGCTCTTCGGAGGGATGGGCTCTCTTGATTACAAGAACTCATTTTAACTTAAATCAATCAGACTAGTTATTTTCTCTTCAAGAAGCACAATTTTATAGACGAATTTAGACTTGCTTGTATATGTTGGAGTATTATACAAATTATACACAATTGTTAAGATATCTGATTTCCTTGATTCGTCTAAAAATAGCTAGCCTTTTTCAGGGTGTCCACAAACAGAGAAATCAGAGAAATATCAAGAAATTTGACCATTCTGAAAAAATCAGGGAATTTGGGATTTTTTTGAAAAAATCAGGGAATTGGTCAAAAAAAAATATTTTTAACTTGATTTCTGGCTGTGAAACATTGTTGATTGGTTACAAATATTCAAATACTTTTTAAATGCAATCAAAAAGAGGGAAATTGCGTATGGGACTTTTAAAAGTGTGTAGAAGTGAAAATTTTCTTTCAAATTCGTAGAAACCGCACCAAAATGCTGGTGTTTAAAATTTGACAAACCAATTGGCTATCTATAACTAGGTACTTGCCCGCCCACTCAATTTATTTTAAAAATACATCTTTCAAATGTTTAAAACTTGCTAAGTTCCTAGTAAAATTCAAATATCTTTTAAACGTCCCTAAAATGACTTTTTTTCTGTTAAACTTGACGAAACTGTTGTTGCCTTTATTATTTTTTTGGGTACATTTTAGATCTTAGGAAATATATTTTGTGTACTAAGCTGTATATCTAAAGATACTGGATTAGATTTAATAAATTAGTTTTATTATTTGGGATAGGGATGCATTGGGTTTCTACTTTTTGAGTATATTGGATTTCTTTTTTAATATTGAGGTTACTTTAGACTTTGATATTAAAGTACAATCACTAATAATCTAAGAGATATATTGCACTTACTTGGACTTTTATGATTTTTAATTAGCATTTTGAATTATTGATACATATTTGGTAAATGCTCTGGAATTTTGAATTTGGGGTAAATTAAATTTTTATGCATTGATTTTTGGATGTTAAACTTTGGTTGCACTTTTTTGGGAGTTAGAAAATGAAGCGAAATAGTTAGTAAACTTATATATTAAAAATAAATATATTTTTTGGGAAATAATAAGATAATGTCAAAGCATATCTTGCATAATAAGGAACAATAATATATTTAAAAAATATTGCCGTAAAAAAAAGTACGGCTTGCAGGGAAATTCAAAATGCTTTCCCTGTGGACACCCTGTTTTTATTCTTCCATTTTCTCTTTAACTGGTCACTTGCAGTCTTTTTCATCACATTTTTGATTTGTAATTATTGCAACAAGCTAAAACTAGGTAAATGAGTCATTTCCATTTATTTAATTAACACTAGATTCGAGAAATTAATTTTCCTTCTGATTTTAGTCTCCAGATCTTCCCTATTTCCTAATGTACAAGCTGTTCTTTCTGTAGCATTTCACCTACTTTTGTAAATTGTTTCTACATGTTTATAGCAACTAGATGATTATGCTCATGGTCTAAAATTTATGTGACTCCTCAAAATTTGCAAATGTTTGTTTTTGTGCCTATATTTTTTTTATGGCGGGTACATTTTGAAATTTTCACTTTTCTGCTTTTTAATTTTATTTATCACAAATTCCTTCCTTATGTTTATTTGAGTAAAAATAGTAGCGAAATCCTTTCGTTATTTTTAATTTTGTTGAAAAATTACTTCTATTCCTAAACTTTTGTGGAGCACTGTATACATACACAAACACAAGAAACTTGTTTCATAACACTGCATATTTATATTTTGGTATTTAAAGCACTTTATTCTATTTTCTTTTTGATAATGAATTATATTCTAGTTAATGTTCAAAGAATTTAATTTTAAGTATCCCTTAAGAAGATTTTTTTTACAACAAATAAATGAGTAATAGACCATTTTTGAATTGTATGATTTTCTAATTGAAAGAAAAACAGCATGTGCAATAGATATCCATTATATTAATGAAATAAAATATTTTCATGATCATTTATCATTAAATATTTTTTTTGTTAAAATAGAACTTCATAAACTTTTTTTTGTATCAGCCATCTTTTTATAAGTGAGCATTCCAGACATTGCAAAAGACACCAGTTCACATTCCTAAAAAAACTCATTGAAGTCTTGCTGGTTTATTCTAAATTCTTTACAGCCTGGTAGTTCAGCATTTTACAGTGATGTGTAGGTTAATTTCATTTATATTTATTTTCAGCGTTTGAAACTAAAACTGGGATGCCATTTGGAACAGTAAATTTGCAGTATGGTGTTCCAGAAGGTGAAACTCCAATTACTTGCACTGCTGGGGTGGCTACATTTATTATCGAATTCGGAACATTGAGTCATTTAACTGGAGATCCTGTGTTTGAAAAAGTAGCAGCAAATGCCTTGGATGCTTTGTGGAAACGAAGATCACCAATAGGATTGGTGAGAATTTTCTTATATATAAATAAGAATATATTTTAAAATGGAATCTTTTAATTTATATGATTTTTTTAAAATTTGAGCAAGATTTATTTCTTTGTACCCTCAGTACTAATCTAATGAATTAATGTGAGTAAAATTTAAAAAAATATTTTGTCTGAGGCTTGAGCATTACTGCCATTGAAATATAAACAAGTTAGGAGCCGTTTATGAAGGATTTAGTTAATTTACCCTTATTTATTATAATTTTATTTTAAAGTTTCATTTAGTCGCATAAAATTTTGTAAAGTAGCCAAACTCAATAAGATTATATCTGTCCTCGGAGGTAAAGGACACAATGCCCATTTAAAAAAAATTCTGGTTGAAATTCCAATATTGTATGTTTTTCATACTCTTTGCAGAGGTATAAAACACTGTCTTCTATATGGATTACCAACAAAAATATTATTTTTCTTAAAGAACTGTATGTCCATTGAAACCTACAGACATATAAAATTTTGATAAGTTCTCATGTGAAATTGTATAAAAGGTCATATTGTCATCAGAGGTGGCACCAGTGGGGGGGCTGTAGCTCCCCTGTCGCAGCAGGCTACCCCCCCCCCCCCCCCCATCGGGCAACATTGTGAAGTTTGTCAGGGAAAAGGCGTTGGATTTATTGTTAAAACAATAAAACAAACAAAAAATCGCTACATATTTTATCAAATTTGCTGTTTTAATAACACTTACTTACATTACTTAACAAATTCATGACATTTTCCGCACACACACAGTCTAGGCCCAGACACAAAATTTACGTAATTATTTTATTTTTTGTCTCGTTTATGCTTTCTTTTCCAGACATTGTCACAAGAAGATAATATCAGTTTCTTCGGAGTGAGAACGTTGGTCCCTGTGACCCTTTTCAAGTTTCAACTTTCGACCCCCCCTGCACTCTTGACAAAAGGAAACAATTCCTCTCCTGAACTTTTGGTTCCAGTTCAGCTATGGGCATGGTACTCTTAAATAGTAGGCTCTAAGGGCATAACCCAACTGTTCCAGGGATTGGCAATTTAGGTAGTAAAAATGTCATCTGTCACTTGTTATCTCCGAAGAAAGGGCTAACAAAGAAGGAAAAACAGTTTATTTCAGGAAAACCTGCTTTTTTTTCTTTGAGCTGGCTATTTTCAAAGTTGATTTCGAGAGGGGGGGGAGGGGTTGTGTATCTATCTATATAGTCGTAGGATAGGACACATAGAGGAATCGCTTTGCATTGCATCACTGTGTTTAAGGTCTCAACTAATAGGAGGTCATATGAATGGACTGGCCGCTTGAAGTCAGCATTGAGACTAATGAAGGTTCAACCGTGAAGTATTCACTCAAATTATGGTTTTAGAAACTATAGTATCGTCAAACTTTCGAAACAACATTTGACAATTTGAAAAAGGTGAGAAGTTTTTAAAAAATATTGTGAAAAAACATTTATTTGTACCTGACAACTTAATAATATTTTATTTATTTTGTTAAGAAAGGCGAATTTCTACCGTTTGTTGATTTTCATGTTTTCTGCATCTCAAAGAGCTTTTAGTAATTATTATATTGCCATTACTTTTTTAATATAACAGCTGTTTTCTAATAATATATTGTTTCATGCGAGGTTTAATTAACCTTATTTCAACTTTTGTTGCTGTAAATTTTGTGCAATATAAAACTATTTGGAATTGAGTAATACAATATCATTGTGGGAGACTTTTTCTATGGGATCATTAAAAAGAATTATTGAGAAAAAATTGTTCTAAAAAAGTAAATTTACAAGTTATCAGGTCGTATTGTAACGGGCAGTCGTAAAAAAAATGGACAGTCGTTAAATCCATTAAATTGTTAGTTAATCTTACTTGGTAAATTAAACATGTTGTGTTTGAAAAATGAAAATATATATTGTTGAATGTGTATTTATGTAGATAGTAAAACGGATTCATTGTCTTGTGTGATGCTTCATTATAGCAATGTATACTTCACACTGCTATGAAAACAAAAACATTCCTTCCACAATTTGCAATATATTTTTTTTGTTATTTACCTCATATTTAAAATTGGTCTCCTAGTCAATATAACTGTTTCATAAAATTACAGTTTATTTAAGCAGTAATGAAATGCTGGAGAAAGTAATCACTGCTTTTCTTTATTGATGGATGATATACAATTCTGGAATCTGTCGCTTCTGTTGCAACAAATTTTTAGCTGTTATAATTACATTTAATTACCTTGTAAAGAAGCTAAACTTATTTAAAATTAAAAAAAAGAAAACTTTTAAATTTAATTTGCAAAATGGGTACTATTATCTGTATTCCACCCTCGCATGTTTCTGTACAAACGCTTTTTCGATTTGAACACTTTTTTTGTTGCACATTTATTTCTCTATAGTGTATTAGAAAATAAGACACTTATTTTTAAATGTATTGCTTTGTTGTATAAATTAAAGGCAGATAAAAAAAAATTTAGTTGCCAGCTTTTAATTCATAAACTTTGTGCTTGTTTTCAATGTAAGGTAGGCAATCACATTAATGTACAAGATGGAAAATGGACAGTCTTAGATTCTGGAATCGGTGGAGGTGTTGATTCTTATTTTGAATATTTGGTGAAAGGTGCCATCTTATTCCAAGAACCTAAGTTTCTGAAAATGTTTAAAGGTATGTATTGTATTGTGAAATGTATAGTTTTATTTTTAATACTGTTTGCATAGGTATGCATTATAAATACTATTTTTTCTTCTTAGAATACGAAAAGGTAATTTCAAAATACATGAAAAAGGATGATTGGTATTTTTGGGTGAGCATGAATAGTGGCCAAGTAACAATGCCCACTTTTCAATCCTTGGAAGCATTTTGGCCTGGTCTTTTGGTGAGTATTCTCATTGGGTACTCTTAATATATATGTATATATATATATACTGTTTGCATACATATATTTAAACTGTTGAAAGTAAATTTTATAAAGAATTTTGTTTTTTTTAGACGTTAGTTGGTGACATAGAGCAGGCAGTAAAGACATTATATAATTATCATTCAATATGGAAACAATATGGTTTTATCCCAGAAATTTATGATGTTAGTCATAGCCACGCTAAGCGGGAAAACTACCCTCTTAGACCAGGTTTGATTTTTCTCTTATTATAATTTCAATTAAATAAATGCAAAGTTATACTTTTGTTACAGTGACTTATTTATTTATGTTTTGTATTTACTGACATTTGTATTCATTGTGGGTAATTAAAATTAGTGGTGTGAATTAAATTGTAAACTTTCAACTAACGAAAGTTTCTACAAATGCTTTAATAGCTAAAATAGTGATAATATCCTCTCTTTGTACACATTTTATTCTAGAAATGCTAAATAAATAATTGTTTGGATTAAAAAATAAGAGAAAATAAGATCTTTTAAAAATATTTTTTCTAGCTTACTAAGGATTTCATTCCATTACTAACACTGATTATGAGATACTATTTCACTTATCTTCATTTTTCACAATCTAAGCTATAATAAAATAAAGCATGGTTTTCTATGTAAATTTTGTAGAAAAAAATTATAATAAAATGTATTATTTGGAATTTAATAATTATAAAATATGCAATATGACACCAAACACAATGTTAATATTTAAACATTGACTTCTAAAGTTTTTATTGTTTGACAATGTCAATGGAAGCATTTGCTGCATTTCATTTAATGCTCCAAATGTTTAATAAATACTTATTGAAGTTATTTCTGCAGTTTTCTGAATAAAAACCATTATTTTAAAAGTGCCTCATAAAAATAAGATAATCAAAACACAGTCATATTTGCTATCAATTATTTAAATGTGTGGAATGCTGACTTTCAACAGTTTATTAGAATTAGTATGTATATAAGTACTTTTTTCTTTGAAAAATCCTGGCAATAATACACTTGTAGTAATTAAAGGGAAAACATTACCAATAAATGTAATCTTTCACAACATATTTTCATATTTCTTGCATTTAGATAATTCATCTTAGACACTAATTAGTAAAAAGTTATTAAATAATTTTTAATGATTACAACATTTATAGAATAGAATAGATAAATTAAATAAATATTTTTATTTAATTCCTCAAATGTTTTGTGTTTTTATCATACAAAGCATGCATTTCTGTTTCCAAAGTGAAAAAGCCTCTTTAAAAATATTCTTAATTTAATACTTATAATTTTTAATCATTAGAATGAATTTTCGATTCTAAAGATTGTTTTTTGTTATATTCGTGGAATAAAATTTCCATAGATGACATGTAATTTATATTTTTTTGTTAGAAGCCCTATAAGGCTAAGAAAACAGTTTCTACAGTTTGCTGAGGAGAATAAATATAAAAGAAGTATAATTTTGGTAAAGTAAGCAGTAAAATCAATTTTTTTATCCAAAAAATTCCTGTCTCCAATGGCTATTTTATTTACAATTGGTAGGCCTTGGTATTAATTTTTTTTATCAAAATGCATAATAATATGAATTGCATTTTTTTCTCGATCTCTGCTCAAGACTAATGTTCTCTTTTTATTGAACTCTGAATGTTACTCTACAAACTTTTTTTAATCTGCATAATTACAATGAATGAATTTCTTATTAGAATTTACTTAGTTTATGAAACATATTAAATTCTCATTTTCTTTAATATTTTTAATCTAAATAAATAGAATCTATTATGGAAAAATAGTATTTATTTATTCCTGGTATTCATTATACTCTGGCATAATATTAATTTATGTTAGTAGGACTCCTAAAGCTTGTTTATTAGATGTTGAAAGTTAAATTAGAAACATGAAATACTGAATAGTATCTTTTTAGATTTATGATTCAAAGCTCTAATTATAATAATAATAATCTAAATATGTCTAGTGTCTAAATTTTGATAAATGACATTCTTTATATATATGAATTAAAATTATCTATGTTTTGCAGAATTTATTGAAAGTATTATGTACTTGTATTATGCTACAAAAGATCAACACCTTCTTGAAATTGGAGTAGATATATTAGAATCTATTGAAAAAAGTGCCAGAACTGAATGCGGTTATGCCACGGTTAGTATAGTTTGAGATATAGCTATTTTAATCTTAAATGAAAATATTTGTAATATCTGATTTATCATTTGAGATCAAGTAAAAGTGATTTGTTTTGTTAATATGACAGATTATTTAAATTTTTATATGTTTTTGCAATTAAAAATGTAAGATTGTAAGTACTTTCTAACCAATTTCTATATTTGCTTTTGCAATCTATTTGGGTGTTGTTTAAAGAAGAGGATTTCTAAAATAACTATACTATGCATTTAGGAGCATTTTATTCATTCCAGTTAACTATAATTGTATTAATAGTTGCATCTGTTATCTCATTTAGTTTATTTTTAAAATATCAAATGCACTTTTCTATCTATTAGAAGGGAAATTAAAATTATTATGCTATAAAATTTGTAAATAAATATAATTTAAGGTAAAAGCACCTAAACCCGATATCTATTGTTTAATTGACTTGAAATTAGGAAGTACCATAAGTTATATGTTTTAGATTGGTACAATTTCTTGCAGTAGGTTATACTAAGCTAATTTTCCAGTGAACAAATGATTGCCATTATTATTATTATTTTGGAGAGAAAGTTTCATGGTGAATGTTCTGTTGTCATTGAGCTGTTGTGAATGCCTTTCTTAATAAAATCATTAAGAGGCAAGTGCATTTGTATTAAAGTTTATATTCTACAGTTAATGTGTTATAGGAACAATAAAAAAATTTATTATTTATTTTTGTATAAAATTAACTTATAATATTATAATTGAATCTCAAAAAATGGGATCTAGAAGAGGTGTCGGATTTAATATACAATTCCCTACCTTTGCCCCTTATGTTGACACCCTTGTCTCAGGTTATAGAGCAAAAAGTTTTTCGACCTTTTAAACCTGACACATTTTTAAAATGTTCAGTTTAAGACTATATTTGATAAATTATGGAAACTAATTTATAATAATTTTAGACTAAACATTTACAGTCCGACCTCAAGAAGAAGAAGAATGTTGTTTCCCGCACCAGCTCTTTTTGTGGTCGGACTGTAAACATTAAGTCTAAAATTATTATAAATTAGCTTCCATAATTTCCTTAAACTGAACATTTTAAAAATATGTCAGGTTTACAATGCTGAAAAAGCTAGGGGATTATATCTTAAATTTGACAACTCTTCTCGATCCTAATTTTTGAAGTTCAATAACAATACCACAAGTTAATTTTATATAAAAAAATATCAATGTTTATTGTTTCTATAACACATTAACTGTAGCTACAATCTGAACCTTAATAAGAACATACTCGCCTCTTAATGATTCTCGGAGCCTCACTTCATATACCTAATACTCCCACTTGGGCTATAGTGATCACTTTAGCCTGACTGGTAGAGTATTGGTGTAGCATACGCAAGGTCCCTGGTTCGATTCTGGGTGACTCCAAGTGTATAAGCTCTACAATTCCATCAAGAAAGGCACAGCAGCTTAGCGACAACAGAACATTCATAATGAAACTTACCCCAAAATGATAATAATTATGACATAAATAGTTTATCTAGCCTAACTCACTACTATTAGTTTGAATTTTGAAAAGTATTTGGAAATCATCTATTGTAAAATGTCAAAATAAATCAATAATATATTTACAATAACTTCTCATGTCAAATGTTTTTTAACTTTACAAATATCCATTCATGTTTGTTAATTTTACATATCATAACATTAATGTTTCATTCATATGTCCTCTATAAACAGTTTTTAACAATAAATATATATTGAGCTTGCTTAAAAAAAATTATATGAGCTTCAGCTTTAGGTTCATTATAAAATGTTGGTATCAGCTTTATGTGCATTTCAAGAGTATAAAAAAAATTAATTATTAAAAATTCATGTTTGTTTGGAAATAGCTTTTATGACAATTTCTGGCATTATAACACTTGTTTGAAAACTTATGAGCCACTGACTATTGCCAAGACTGAGATTTTGAGTTAAAAAAAATATATTTTATTGGAAATTATTCCTTAAAGTGTTGGGTTTTAGTGCACTTATTTTAGTTTACTATATGAAAAAAACTGCTTTTTTGAATAAATTGGTTTTTAAACAAAATACACATATTTTGCTTTGAGCTGCATTTATTGATAAGTATAATATTTTTTCTAGATAAAAAATGTGTTGGATCATAAAATTGAAGATCGCATGGAATCATTTTTTTTAGCTGAGACAACCAAATATCTTTACCTGCTGTTTGATCCTGATAATTTTATTCATAATAATGGATCTTGTGGTGAGCTAATCCAAATGTCTGGTGGAAATTGCATAATTGGAGCAGGTGGCTATGTTTTCAATACTGAAGCCCATCCTATTGATATCGGGGCAGTCTATTGCTGCAGTGCAAGACATCATGACCATCAATTGCATCTATATGAGTTTCAAAAGAACATGGATTTGCATTCTCTTTTGGAAATAAGTGATAATAAAGAATTTTTCAAAACATTCAAAGGAAAACAAAGTTTCAAAGGGAAAAATCCTAAACTGAAATTTCAATCAATTTCAAATTCAAGCGAGAAAAATGATTTTGATGAAATTGATTCTAATACTAGCCTTTATGACTTAAATTCTACAGTTATTCTAAAATATTTTTTGAACACTAGTTATACAATAGATGATAATAATTATACAGATACTTTAGATAATAGTTTTCAACAAACTTCTATAGATTTGCTTCCAAATGAAACTCTTCAATATATAACAGATAACGATTCACAATTAATGCCTTTAAATATCAGCTTGCAATCAAATGTATCAGTTTTTGAAAATAGCAATACCTCATCCTTTTTAAGTGAAACTGAGCTTAAATACAATGCATCTATCGAACAATCCATTATTACTGCTAGTACTCATGTTGTTAACCAAACGTCTGAAGAAGATTACTTTAATATTACTTTAGAAGAATTAAAATCTGAAGTATTGGAAAGTATAATTAAAAGTTCGTCGAGCCATGAAACAAATTTAGAAACAAAAACAACTGAAATAAATTTAAATTTTACTGGAGTTGCAATTGAAATAGAAGAAAATGAAATTATTTCTAGTTCTTTAAATGATCCTTATGATCATGAATTTTATAAGTATGAACTTCTTGTGTGCCCAGCTCAACCATTTACTGCTAGATTGAATATAATGGGAGAAATGTTCAATGTTTAAAATTATCATTACTGTTTGATAATATTCTTCTAGACATTTCATTGAAATAAAGTAATATATTTTTTTACCTAAATATGTGTTTGTAAAATAGGCCTTTTTTTAAAACTGAATGTTTTTAGTTCAGAATTTCAGTGCCTTGAATATTTTAAATGCCTGAACTAAAGTGATTATACTTGGTTTTCTGAATTCACAATGTTTTGAATAGAGAACTCACAAACTTGACTCTTTAATTTTTATTAAATGTATTCAGATTTTGAAATTTTGTTTAAATAACTATTGTTATGGGAAAACAATATTAGTTGTTGAACAAACTTTATTTAACAAATTGATTGTTAATTATATTTCTACCTCATTATTAAACCTTTTTTTTATGTACTATTAAAATTTATCTTGTTTGCATATGTTTTTAACTAATGCACAATACATTTTAGTTTTAAATTGTTTATATGTCTAATCAGGGTCATAGTAAAATACTTGTTCATAGGAAGGGGATTTAACTTTCAAAAAAGTATAAACAATTTAGAATCATATAGATAGGTTACAGATGGTTAAAAGAGCTTTGTTTTGCTTAATAGGTTATCACAATCACTGGGTATAAATTCTGTTTTGAACTCGTGTTGAAAGAGTTTGAAAAAAAACAAAAACATCAGAGAGAGAAATTATGTATATTTTCAACTTGTATAGAATTGAAGAACTTGGTTTACAGATGCAAAGCTTTGAAGCAGTATATTGAGAAATTTTTTAATGGATTTCTCCATTTATTAATTATAATTTTAACCCACTCAGTGTAAGTTAGAATTTACACAATTTACAATAACCAAAAAACCTGTATTCTTGTGGCTATGTCCCTGAATTGAACATATTGTCAACACTTGATTTTATTAATATTAATTATAAATTGCAATATATATTTATTAAAGTGTTTATTTACCATCAGTGTATTCAATGCAAGAGGTTTTATATATCTTGCTTAAAGTTCAAACTATGTAGTACAAAAAAGTATTTGGTCCCATACTGGGATTTTGTTGTGTCCACATGCAGTTTTTGAATGTGCTATTTTTTTTGGCTATTTGCAGTTTATAGAGATGCTTTTACAACATTCCTTAATAGAAATAATTTGGAAGAATACAATTCCCCTTAAAATAATTCAGATTATTCTCGCCAATATAGATTTTGAAATTCTTCTAAATTTCCATGATTATATATTATATTATTCATTTTCTTAGTGTTTTCATTTTAAGATGTGCTTCTGAAATTGCATATTTTTTTATGTTGTCGATGAACTATTTCCTTTTTTTTCTCTTGTCCATATTCATTAATTATAAAAAAATGCTTTATTAGCTATCTGGTTATTTTTTCTGTATATGAACTAATTATATTAAAGCTGTGTTGTATTGAAATTGCATTGTTTTCACTGAATTATTGTTGTTGTTTTAAGTTCATCAACTTATTTTTAATATATGCATGTAAAAATTAAAATTTAAAAATAATTTAGACTTTTGTGTACTGTTGAAGTTTAATTGTAGTAAATATTGACATTCTAAATTAAAGAATGAGTTCTTAATGTTTATATCTTGGAGGATTTACTAATCCTATATAGATAATTAGGATTAGTAAATCCTTATGATACAAATATACCTTAGGATCTACTAATCCTAATGGATATTTGTACCCTAAGGAGTTTTTAAAACTGTTTTCCTATATATTCTAACTAGTCAATGCAAACTACTTAATATATATATTCTTTATTTATAAATATTTAATATTGTCAAATGTTTATTTTACCCTTGAGTGGTAAAAAAAAGTCTTATCTAATGTATGATTTTTATTAATGCATTACTAGGTTTGTTATACATATATTTTCAGTTTTCTTTCAAAAACCTTGCTAAAATTAATTGTATTAGCCACTTTGCAATAGAGAAAGATCTTAAGACTATAATTTTTTCCCCAGTAAATGTATTCACATTTTTATTATATTTTTCTGCAGGAATGTTCAATTTCTTTTTTTACCTTAAAAATTTTATTATTTGTATTAGATAAAGAAATAAAAAACAGACATATATATGTATATATTTTAATTTTCTAACTTATATGAATGTGTATGTTTTTTCTATGAATTTATGCAAGTGATTATTCTTTTGAAATATTTATTGTTGGCGTAAACTTTTAATTGGTCTAAAGTAAGACATGTAGAATTGTCTCTTCTATATCCTTTATGAAATCATTTTATATGTTAGAGGTTAGTTAAATGATTCAGGATTTATTAGAAGTTGATATTTCTGATTAGATGTTGGTAATTAAGTTTTATCCAATACAGAACTTATACCGTATATTTTATTAATGAACTTATGTTATATTCGAGCACAAGTTTTACATTTCCCCATGAAATTGGCAAAATAATCTTTGGATGGAACAAAAAAAAAACTCAACTTTTTATCCTATCAAGATAAAAATACTGCATGATTTCTTCTAATGGATATTTAAATTTGACAAATAGATTTTAAAATGTGCTTACTTTTTTTGTTTTACTTTCCCTAAAATGACATTTTATTTATAAACAATGTGTTTAATCTAAGAATAATTATATAATAAAATATTTCATGTGATTGTATATATTTAATTTCACATTAAGAATTCTTTTTTTTAAATTTTGCATTATCATGCTTGTTACTACCTCTGAGGCTTATTTTTATTGACCAGCTACATAAATATAATTTAAATGTGAACACTAACCATATATTTTCCCATAAATTAGATGCTTATTTTGATATTTGCTGAGTTTTTAACATATTACACACCACATGATATATCATATTACATACGGATATTTGCTGTAAATTCAGAATTCATTTTTAATCAGTTATTATAGCATAAAGAATTATATAGTTTATTTCTTTAGAATTTCTTAAAATAAATTTTATAGTGTAAAATGTCCTTTCATAAACTTCTTGCTTGTCTAATTAAGATGCTTTCAATTTCAAACTTAGTTTTATATTCTGTTGATGGTTAACAACATTTTGATTCTGTTTATGATTAACATAATTTTATAACCTATTAGTTGAATTGAATTTTCAAAAATTAAGTTAACTAGTTTATTGGCTATAACCAAATGAAAGATGGCTGAGTTTATGTTTAATCTTTATGTTATTAAGATTGCTGATCTTTCCATACTTAGACAAATTGCCTTTTAGCTCCCATTGAAATTAAGAGGTTTAAAGTTGAAATTATTAGTTTTAATTCTCAGCTACTTGATTTGAATATATCCGTCAGTTCATATAATTTTTATTTTAAATTTTATGCTATGTTATCTTATAATATTATATAAGCAATATTTTACATATAATGAATGCTTGATTTACTTTTTTTTTTATCTGTGAGTAAAAAATGTAATGAAGTTTAAAAGAATAACTTTCTATTATTTTGAATTGATTTTAACTTTACATACTTATTTTATAATTGCTTTTTATATAAGTTGTCAGGGGTATCCATAAATAATGTTATGTTTGGGGACAAAGTCTATTGGCGCATTTCATAGTTGCTATAACATTGAGCTTATTCTAATTCTGATTGTTAAAGTGTATACATGTAGGGCTCTCGGCTGGCATTTTTTATAAAGTGTTGAATATTTTCGAAATGAATAAACAGGAATTCTGGAAAAACTCTTGTTAAGACATTGTATGCTCTGCTAGCTTATTAGTGTTCCTAAAGCAGCTACAGCAATTACGAATATCAATAAGAATTAGGCATATTATTTAGATGTTCACAAGTGCCAACTATGAATGAACAGATTTCGTCCGGATAGAAGAGATTAAGGATTAGCCTGATAGAGCAGATAGACCTATCAGCCAGACAATTAAAATTCAGATAGTAAAAAAATACAAAAGGGGCATTTTAAAAATCTTTTGAAAATGATCAGGTTTGACTTTGTGTGTGATGGAACATTCATTGTGTGGTAGAATGGTAGAACACTTGGAGCAGCTTAATGTCGGGGAAACAATTTTTTCAGTTTAGTTTTTTGGTCATCTTGACGGATTAAAAGCAGCAGATTGAAAAAATACAATTTGTTCAACTTTAAAACTGTTATTCTTCAACATGATGATGTGAAGGTCACTTAAAAAAAATTAGTGAACTCGAATGAGAAAAGTCGTTTTTTTTTTATCTTTTCCACTCACCTGACCTTGACCTTTGCAGCATTTTCTTGATGCATAAAAATTCAATTCTTGTGACAAAGTCAAAAACATATTTAGGATTTGACCCCAAAACCCTATAAATAATTAAGCTAGTATAATAAACTGGATAACTAGATGAAAAAAGGTCATGAGCATATATGATGACTACTTGATTAATTTTTTTAATTTGTGCTAATATTACATCTTAAAAGAAATTACAACATTATTTATGGGTACTCTTGATATTTAATCTTATTATAACTCAAAAAAGTATACAAATTAAAAAAGGCATACATTTTGAGATCATTTCATACAATATTTTTTATACTAATCGAGTTTGTTATACAAAATTAGAAATGTATGTGAAAAACTTGCTTCAATTAACTTAATTTTATTAGATTTCACCGCAATGTACTTTCTAAAAATATATTCAATGCATAATACTTAATGTATTACAGAAGCATATTTTTTTCAATTTTGCAACCTTGTAAGTAAAGATATTTTAAAGACTAAGAAAAACGGCTTGGCATATGTAATATTTTGAATGAATTTTAATTTCTGCTTTCAAAATTTTACAAAGTAATATACATACACAATATATATATACATACTGGAGTAGACAGTGTCAAGATAAGCTTTGATCTTTATCAGTAGAGTACTGTTTACACGTTGCAAGGTTGCAAAGTATTTTTACTTAGTAATACTTAAAATTATCTCTTGTTCATATATATATATATATATATATATATATATATATATATATATATATATATATATATATATATATTGTGTGTATTATGTTTATGTATCAATGAATATCAGGAGTTATGTTGAATGATAATACAACAATAATTTCGTTGAAATATTTTTTTAATGAGTGGATTCAGGCAAATGATGGGATTTTAAATACTTCTTATATATTTTTTTAATGTATTAAAGCTGATTGTACAATGTTTACAGTTAAGCATATTTTGTTCTTTTATACAAGTACTTTATATTCTTTTTTATCTGCTTAGTGAGATATTCCCTCTTATACAATCAAGCACACAGATTTAAAAAGACTAGAAAAAAAAGTAGCATTGGGTTGTTGCAAATGATGTAGCTGATGCAAGTTGCAAGTTTTTTATTGGGTTGAGTTGATAATTGTGCTTTTCTGATTATGCAAATGTTTGGTGCAATTGGACAAAGGATAAGTATGATGATATAATGACAGTAAGTGTTGCTTGTAACAAGGGCAGAAAAGTGAATAATATAATCACAATGCTAATGATAGTCAAGTGAATTAAATGCAATACTTTGATTTTAAATTGATGAATTCTTCATATAGCTCAAATGATCCATCAAGCATTTAGTATAGTAACAACAATTGAATGAACCAATTGGAGTTGGTTTGATAAATTTAGATAGGGAGTATGAGCCTGCAGTCTTACAGTTGATAAAAAAGATATTGTAATAAAATTCTGTATGCTTTCTTCAATAGTAAAAGACACTCCAGTAATGTATCCGAAGCTAGCATTCCATGCAAAGAAGGTCACTATATGTCAATATCGTTCACCATTATTTCTTTTATATTATTATGGTGTCTGTTCTGTACAGATAAGAGGCAAATGCAAAAAACTGCATTAAGGAGCACGCCCGAACTTGCCAATTGACATTATGTCCTCTATCTTAAAGATAATTCCCGAACAGCATTAACAATCATGTGTCAGTTTTAACAATTGTTCTACAAAACTGTTCCACATCATATTCTGATAATTCTCGTCTGATCATTAATTTCTGTTCTTGAATACATTTTTGTCAAAGAAATGCTTCATCAGTCTGTCAGGTTATGAAACACTATCACGTCCAAAGATGCTGAATTTTCTATTCTTAGAATTAACAAAATGGCGACTCACTGCCAATAATGTATTGATTCTGTTGAAGAGTACTTGAATTAAATAAATATTTAACTTTCTCGTCATATTTGCTTTTTCTATACCACATAACATCCGTCATTTCATTTGTAACAATCCAATACTATAGTTGCTACTAGAATTTACACAAAAGGCTACCTTTCTATATTACTCAGTAATTTAAATTAAAACTTTCAAATGCGAGTAGTCAGTAGTCAGTTTTTTGTGTAAATATCCTTTTTGCATAAAAAGAAATGTTATTAATTTCTGAACTATTAAAAGGTTACTTAATTTCTTTCTCAATAGAAGTTTAAAAATTAATTTTTTTCTTTTAAATTATTAATTTAAATGATTAAATTTACAAGTAAAAAAATTTTTTTTATGTGAATAGTTAATTTTTTTTTATAATTCATTATTTTATCATATTACACTTAATTATTTTTCGTTATTGGTACCTTTCTAAGGTACACAAAAAATACATTTATCTAAAAAACAAAGCACTGTAGTGATTTTTTATGTATTAAATTTTTTAAAAATAATCTTAAGATATTTTTTTCATTTAATACCATTGTATTTTTTAAAATATTTTTTTTTTCATGTTAAACAAATTAGCGCCTAATATCTGCCATGTTGGATTTTGATAAAATATTAGCTTGTAGCACTCGTAGAATATAATGAATATTCATTTTATGCCTCATTAGTCAGAATCTAGAAAATTGCTTGCATGATATGCTAGGATACACAAACTTGCATTCCAGTCAAACTAATTTTTTTTTACCTTGCAAAGTCAAGTAAAGTATGAAATATGCAGTTGTTCCCTTGTAATAAACTTGCCTCGAACCCTTTGTTTAAAATATCATAATTTAACTGCTATAATACATGCCTTAGAGCAGTGGTTCTTAACCTTTTTAAGCCGCGACCCAAATTTGAGAAATATGTTCATGTCGCGACCCAAAAAAAAGTCAAAATTTTTTAGGGAATAACTCTTCTAGGAGGTGTTGGTATTACTTATTATTTGGTGTATTACTAACTTTTTTGGTTCGACTCAGCGCGACCCAAGAAATATGCTTCGCGACCCAATTTTGGGTCGCGACCCATAGGTTAAGAACCGCTGCCTTAGAGTTTCAATACTCTTTTTGCTTATATATGATATCTCATAAATCTTTTATGTTCTAAAAAATATTTTTGATAAAATGTTTCAAAAATTAGATGTCTGATTATATGGAAGGATTATTGACATGTGTTTGCATGCTATGATTTTATGAAATATTTCATATTTGACAAAAAAATTCTCACAATATTATACGATTTTTTTTGTTTTCTTATGAAGTTATTGAATTTTTATGAATCTGATTTGAAATTATGTATTTTGAGGCAAATGTGTTACATTTTGCCTAGTTTTATCATATCATTTTATAGTTCTCCAAAGCCAAATTTAACATTAAACAACCTGGAGGATATTTTGTAAAAAGTTGAACTATTAACAAAGTTTGTTTATAAAGTATAATTTTTATTTAAATATTTTGTTATACATATTTTTTTTATAGAAACACATTGTAGGACGCTCAAATTTAAAGTTTTCAAAATAGATAAAATAGCGACTAGTTTATTTCAAGACTTGTTATCTCTATTATGCTAATAGTTTTTATAAAATTCATCTATTTAACTGTTTGATAGTTATTTCCTTCAAAATTTTGTGATAATAAATAAAACATTCCTTTCTATTTTTATTAAGTGTTATCTGTTTCTTTGTGTGACATTTTAACATTTACAAATACATACAAATAATTATGATTATCTATTGGCTCTAAACCCAACAAGGTTTGTTCTGTTCTTCTATTTTTTTTTTTTTTATATAGTTGCACATGTTTGGTAAATTAGGAAGTTCATATCTAAAAGGAAACAAAAACACTTCACTTAAACTTAAAGATGCACATTAAATTCAATGGAGGCTTTGGCCCTGAGTATCACAGATATAAATGTTACTGCTGTTTCAATAAAATTTGATATTATTATGCATGATAATTAAAAAAATATATACTATCAAACATTTTAACATTAGTAATATATTGGAAATTTGATCATAATATCACATTAAATACAGCTCTGAATCTTTCGATTTCCATGTTATAAAAATTTTGAAGCTTGGGAATTAATGACCATTTACTGAAAAATCCTTAATTGGAAACGAAAAAAAAATCTTCAAATATATTTTTAAAATATCAATTTTATTGATATTCTTTATAAATGATCTATTCAAAGACTTACAAAAGATCAAATCATACTTTGCATTTGGACATATTTTTGCTAAACATAGATTTTAAAATACAATTAAGGCAAAATTAAGTATGAAACAGTTGCGTGGCAGTACTGGCCATGGCTTTCCTGCTAAATATTGCAAGCCGTCACAAAATGTTGAAAAAACTTATTGCAAATGATAATTTTCCTACATTATTGCATTTTCTGTGGTAATTTGTTTACTGTCAAAAACAGGCAAACATTTCCTGTGAAATTAAAGCAAGCATTAATTTGTAATAAATTTTCTAATGCATGAGATCTAGCTAAAAAAATATTTTTTTTAATAGTCTTTGTGTTGCTCTATTTTGAAGTTAATTAAACAAATCAACAGGTTATAGATGAAAACTTTTGGTTTAATTTAAAAAAAAAGAGAAAGTTTTAGATATTTTACCCCTTGGGGGGGGGGGGTGACCTTACAGTCCTCCCCACATTGTGTCTTCACTGTTAAAAATTTCAGTTCAACGATGTACCATTTCTTGGTGCAAAACAGATTTCTACAGCAAATTACACTATATTATTGTGGAATCTAGGTTGAACCAAAAATCCTTTATCGGAAAAAAAGCGGAGGTTTCACCGATAAGTGGTTCCACCTCTTTAACTGCAACCGAAATTTTCGCTGTCGCTGCATCAACAAGCCGAGGAATCACATCCAAAAAAGACACCGACGAACAAGAGCTTCCGTGGCCCAGTGGATAAAGGCGTTCTGCTATGAATCGGAGGATTCTTGGTTCGAGACCCATCAGTGGACTTGACAAAGAAAAGTAAAAAAAGTTTTGATCTAGGGTCAGCAGCGTAGCCAGCATTGGGTTACCTTGGGTTAGAACCCCCCCCCCCCCCCCCCCATAGCCAGTTTAAAATCAATTTTTTTAAAAAAAATAACGATAATAAAAATAATCTTGATTTTTATAGAAAAAACACACGTCGCATTTCCTGGTCTACCCGACATGTATCTCCTGCTCCTTTTCCTTCTGTCCCCTGAAGAGATGATTTTAAGGAGAACAGTGGTCACAAACAACCTTGAAGACAGAAAATTCGATTTTTTTATGTGGGGGGGGGGGGGGGAAACGATGGGGTAGTATGTTTGTATGATTGTCATGGTTGTTCGTACATGTAAAGGGTTACTTTTCTTAACACTTGAAATGGAGCGCAGTTGAGCCGGGATTCAGATGCATCAATCCAGAAATTGCTTGCTTTGAAGTAAGATATTTTTCCTCAAAAGACCCATTCATCCCCTACGTGCTTTAAAAAAGGATTGTAAATGACTCCTTCAAAAAAATAACGCCCCTAATTGTGATCCTCTTCGCTCTCTCACAATGCTGGTGGAATTTTTTCCCCTTCTCAAAAATCAGTTTTCTGAGAGGTTGTATGTTTCTCATTTGCCATTTGAACTTGAAAATCACTCCAGTACTGCATGTGCTTGCTAAGCTTAATTTTTACGGTATGCCGTCATCAAAACATAAACTATTGAAAGATTCAAGACAAAAGAAAGGAGCATCGTGCAAAAAATGTGCTGATATGTTTAAAGTATGTACTCCTTTTCTTATTCAAATATTTTTTGTTTATTGAGATTATCGTAGAAAATACACAAACCAAAACTAACTAATTTTTTATTCAATTACATTTACAAATTAGTTTTCTGTCACTCAGACGTGTTACTTTTCACGCGGAAACGTTGTTTTCCGCTTTTTATAAATTTGGGTTTTGATCATTCCCAAAATTGATGCAATTCATTTGAAATTTTTTATGGGGATTATTAAAAAGTTATATTCAACTATTATAAATACGATGGTACAGCCGCGGAAAAAAAAAACGAACCACCGATGATTATTTCGTTAGTTTTTATAGCTAAACTTGATATACCATTTTGTAGGGAATAAAGTCTACTACACATTCATATACAAAAAATTTGCATAGGGGACTATCCTCATATTAAAATCCGCACCAACTTTAAAATTTCCAATAGCAACACCCAATTTTGATTTAATATTTAAAATCTACGACAAAATTTATCGTTGAATATCAATTTGCAAGTCATTTGGTTAAGTAGTTTTTTAATTATGAATATCGAAAGTTTAGAACTCGTAATGTTAAATGAATTTCTTAAACTTTTAATCATATCTTTCGAAATAATAATTTTATTAAGCTGAAATTTTTATGCGTGTTACTTCTAAACGACCCAAATAAAATACACTAACTTTCATTACTTATATGTATGTTTTTTAATTTTATTTAAATTAGGATATTAATATTCATAAAATTTATGAATAGCAACCATGCTATATTTTGATAGTGATGAATTCAGAAAAACGTTTTATATGCATATCTAAAATTTCATGATTTTCCTCTTTGTAGTTTTTTGGCAATATTATAATGTGCATCAAATGATCATTTAAAGGGTCATACACAAATTTAAAATCTGCAGGACTTAACAGAAATCTACGAATTTTGAGAATTAAAAGCGCTGTGATCGCGTTGGTATAAAATTATAAATTCTTATATAGAGGCGAAGGGTATACAGGAGTGGGGGAATGAATGACCACGGAAAAATAAGAACCACGGCTAACGCCAAAACATTTTCTACCAGCGTACTTTATTTCGAAGTCTCACTAATACTTTGTTCACTGTGGAAGTAGCCCCTCAAATAAGATCGATACATATTGTCTAATATCTCTGCATATAAATGTAGGAAATTAACGAAAATTTGTATTTAGATTGTTTTGAGGGCGGGGAACATTTCTGCGCTATCAAAAGTAGGTGTTGCTATTGAAAATTTTAAAGTTGGTGCGGATTCGAGTATGAAGATATTCCCCTATGCAAATTTGTTGTATATCAATGTATAGTAGACTTTATTTCCTACAAAATGGTATATTAAGTTTAGCTCTACTATAAAAACTAACGAAATAATCATCGGTGGTTCGTTTTTTTTTTCCGCGGCTGTACATAATGGAAAAGTTGGCTCCATTTACGAAGGGTGGGGTCAACATATTCTCGTTTAAATCTGTGTTCATAACCTTTTTCTGGATTTTTTCTGCGGCGCTGCATCTCGTGCTGATGATTAGGCAAGCATTTTTCCATTGTCTAGCTTTACGGATTCCACAAATCAATGTTTTTTTTATAATAATATATTTTTTATTCAGTTATTTGATTTTTTTACGAGCAACTCCAATTTCCATTATGATTTTGCCGCAATGGCCGTTTTGCTGTGTCACGCAACCAATGAAACCTCCCCTCCCCCATGTTTTGCCACAGTCATGCATGATAAAATTAACCGGAAAATAATGATTATTATTCTGTTATTTTTAATTATATAATAAAAAATTATTTACAAATTTTAAATTACTACTTAAAAATTATTATTAATTAAAATTACTAATTTAAAATTGCTTCAAACCGGACCTCCCATCAATATTTAGCTACAGGCTTAAATCCCAGTAAAATGTCAGCCAGGTTTGTTAGTAATTTAAATTAGGAAATAACTAAAGATTAACCTGCGAAAATTAAGTTTTTAATTTAAATCTTATTTATAATTTATATATATTAAATTAAAATTATTAATTAGAATTTTAATTTAAAACTACTGCTTAAATTAAAAAATATCATAATTTAAATTTACTAATTTAAATTTACTAATTTAAATTTACTAATTTAAATTTACTAATTTAAATTTACTAATTTAAAGTTACTACTTAAAAATTATTATGATTAATTAAAATTACTACTTAAAATTTATTATGATTAATTAAAATTACTAATTTAAAATTATTAATTAAAATTGCTAATGTAAAATTATTAATTAAATGTTATTCAAATGATTAATTAAAATGATTAATTAAAATTATTAATTAAATTAATTCAAATGATTAATTAAAATTATTAGTTAAAAATTGTTCAAATTAATTATTAATAAAAAAATTATTTGGTTTTGGTCGGACCAAAAATAATTTATGAACCCCTCCCCTTCGGACAATCCTGGCTACGCCACTGTCTAGGGTTGCCAGCTTCGATACAAAAATACTACTATTAAGAAAACTCGAATTTTTAGTTTTATGCAACGTTATGAGTTTCGTTAAAAAATTTTCACCACTAAATGATATCCGTGGTATCACTGTTAAATGGTGAAATTATAGCACCAAATATTGGTTGCAGCTAAATGGGTACCAAATTTTGGTGCAAGGTCGTAATAATTTTTAACAGTATTGTGGGCCAGCTTCTGTTACACCATCTAGAAAAACGGCGAAAATGTTTGGTTGGCAGAGCAAAAATCTTCAAAAAAAAGTACCAATGTCTGTTTTATGAAATAAAAATAAAGTATATTTTGTATGATTTCAATACTATTTCCATACTATCATGGACCGAATTGCATCATTTGGGGTCCAAAGAACTGTATGAATTTGGGAGTCCCCAACACGCAAAGTAAAAAAAACTTACAAAAACAATCAAGTCATGGCCTTAAATCGAAAGTGCATAACATTAAAAGTTTTATGAGGTAAAACAGATTGTTTTCTAAAGAATTAATCGGGTTTTATTTATAGAAAATGAAGGAAAGATAAATTTAACTATTTGATATGGGGATCCGTACAATAAAAATTTCTGATGACAATGTTTCGGCATTTTAAAATAAGGGTTTTATTTCTACTCTTTTTTTTTTTTTTTTAGCATAACTGCTAATAAAATGTTTGAAATCAATACTACACCTTTTGGTTAAGCGATGTTTTTTATTTAAAAAAAAAAAAATTAAATTACATTTCGCAGAATGTGCAAAAGTTATGTATCGGTATAAGATGTTTTGTGAAAATTTCCCATTTTTAGAATAATATTTTGATCGGTTTCAAGGACACAAATTTCCAAAATGAACCTTAAAATTTGAGGGGATATATATATATATATAAAAGAAAAAATTAAAAAAAATATTTTCTGCTTTTCATAAATAATTCAATTTTTCCAAAAAATGAAAAAAATCCGTAATTCTTACCGCAAGGCCTTGAAGTGCTGGCAATCATCATAAGTTGTTAATATACATTAAACTTCCCAACATTTCAGACCATCCCCGTTGACTGTTCGACATATATGAAAAAGTTGTTTTTTAAAAAAATTCAATTTTCCCAAAAATGAAAAAATCAGTAAGTCTCGCCGCACGGCCATGAAAGTATGGCAATCACAATAAGTCGTTAATTTATTTACCTTGCCAATATTTCAGACCATTCCCGTTGGTAATTCGTAATATATGAAAAAGTTTTTTTTTTTTTTAATTTAATTTTTCCAAAAAATGAAATATCCGTAATTTACCGCACGCCTTTGAAGCTCAGGCAATCACCATAAGTCGCTAATTCATTACCTTGCCAAAATTTCAGACCATTCCCGTTGATTGTTCGGCATATATGAAAAAGTTTTTTTTTAAAACTTATTTTCTTTTACATCAAACTTCATTTGCAGATTCCGGGCGAACTATTCGGAGTACGGCTTCAATTTCGGTACCTACGGAAAAATTGATTAGCACTAAATCGTGGTGAAAGAATTTGTTCATTGTGGTTATTTTTACGGACGTTATTAACTTTTTTACCAATTGTGGAACCGACTCCAAAAGATCGCAATGTACAAAATAATTTTTGTTTTTGAAATCTGCAAACTGATTTGAAAATAGGATTTTTTAAACTATTTTTGAATGCAAAAGAAAAAATAAAATAATGAAAAAAAAAATTTGATTTTCGTTTTTTAAAAAAAATTTAATCTTTCCAAAAAATGAAAAAAAATTCGTAATTCTCACCGCACGGCATTACAACTCTGGCAATCATCATAAGTCTTTAATTCATTAAGTTTTCCAAAATTTCAGAACATTCCAGTTTATAGTTCGGCAGATATAATTTTTTTTTTTTTTCAAACTTATTTTTTTTACACCAAAATTCTTTTGCAGATTACGGGCGAACTATTCGGAGAACCGATTCAAATTCGTTACCTGCGAAAAGGTATTGATTAGCACTCAATCTGAGTGAAAGAATTTGTTCATTGTGGTTATTTTTACGGACGTTATTAACCGTTTTACCGAATGTGGAACCGATTTCAAAAGGTCGCTTGATGCAAAATAATTTTGTTTTTCAAATCTGCAAACTGATTTCGAAAGAAGATTTCTTAAACAATTTTCGAGTGCAACAGAAAAAAATCAAAAAATATTTTTTTTTTTGCGTTTTTATAAAAAAAAAAACAAATTTTCCAAAAAATGAAAGAAAAAAAAATCCGTAATTTTCACCGGACTGCATTGAAACTCTGGCGATCACCATAAGTCGTTAATTCATTAACCTTGCCAACATTTCAGACCGTTCCCGTTGATAGTTCGGCGGATATGAAAAAGTTGGTATTTTTAAAAAAATTCAATTTCCCAGAAAAGTAAAAAAAGAATCCGTAATTCTCACCGGACAGCCAGGCCCGTAGCCAGACAATATATCCAGGGGGGGCAGACACTACGCCAGGTAGGGAAAGGGGAAAAGGCAGTGGTGGCGCTAGGAATTGCCCGACGGGGGGGCTAGAATTCCCCGACAGGGGGGCTAATATCCCCGACGTAAAATGTGCATATAAGAGTATAAAATATTCACAAATAACGAAATAAATTTGTTGAGATAAATATTTGAAAAAAAAGGCTTATAATATTTATATATTAATTATTACATAATTGTAGTGTTCTGAATATTCTGGGTTGCAGTCACGGAGAAAAGATAAGTGCCAAAAAAAAGACATGTACAAATCGTACTCAAAATGTTTTCAAAACCTTTATAAATGTAACCATTTGAAGAGGTAGGTTTGTTCAAAGAAGGGACGGTGAGAAGGCAACAAATAAAATAAATATAAAGTAAGTATAGTGAAGGTAAAACGAAATGTGGTAAATCACTATATTATGCAAGTAGTTTTTGTAAAATCCCCATGCTTTTACGAAATTAATTTATTTTTTGTTGATAGCAATGCAACGTAAAACGGTACTATGTTTTAGCGCTTTTTTTCTGTCATCTAATTTAGTGGTTTTTTTTAAATCTATAAACAGTGAGAACGCTTTTAAATACTTATAAAAGGCTGTATCTCTAGCAATGAAATTGAGACTATTCCTATGAAATAATTTTTCTATTGAGAGCCATTTCCTATAAAATTCTTTTCAGAGAATAGAGCTGCAGCAGTAGTTATATGTATTGGAGAACTTCATGACGTAAAAAGTCTGCAGTATTTTATTTTTATTTATACTCCTAATTTCTTATCAAACGAGATAAAAATTGTCATTTACAACGGAGTTATGTCGGAATCAATCCTCTTAAAAGCATACTATGGTGTTCCTATCCTGTTACCTTATTTTATAGACGTTTAGCTAGTAGGATTAATTGACAATTTAATGGATTTACGATTGCCCATTTTTAATTTAGTGCATCGTTAGAATATGACCTGATTTCTTTTGAATTGATTTTTTTATATATAACAATATACGAAAAAAAATTTAATGATAAAAAAAGGTTTCCCATAATTATATTTTATTTTTAAATTCCAAATAGTATGAAATTGCACAAAATTTGTGGCAACAAAAATTTAAATAAACGTCATTTCTAAACTTAGCTCATACGACAAAACAATTTATTGGTTAAATAAATCTTCTTTACTTAAATAGTAATGACAAAACTAGCTTGGTTCTTCTAAATACGGAAAACATAAAAATAAATAAACGGTAGGACTTCTTTTTGAACGAAATAAATGTAATATTAAGTAGCCACAGGCACAAATAAAATTTTTATAAGAAATTTTTTCACTTGAATTATTAAGACATCTCACCTTTCCGAATTAGTACAGTTGAAATTTTAATGCAATGTTGACACTCTACAATTTTCCTCTTTAAAAAAACGGTTTGCCTTTCACCAACGACAAAATAGAACTGGACCATAATCTTACTTCTACAAGTAGGGCCCGTCTCGATATCCTTCACGCACGACACTTTTTACTCTCGAGGGTCGAGACGGCCCTGTAGCTGACCATTCACTGCCATCTCTTTTTTTTAGGGGAGATAGCGGCGCTATACATATATACCTCCCCCCTCTTCGAAAAACACTCCAACACCCCCAAAGGCGATTTTGTCTTTTGTCTACCCAAATCTTGTAGCTGACCCCCTCAAGGTTAAACTTTTACAACGAGGGATGCTTTGTCCCCAGGACCATAGACCAACTCTTTGCATATACCGGCTTTGGATAGCTGGGAGATTATAGGGAACAAACAATCAGGCTTGCGGCAATGCGCGTATGGCTACTGCCGTCTGAATAGGCCTTCGTTTGTGGTTCCACGTCTGAGCTGTGGCTCTGCTCTTTGCTCAAAACAAAATGACTCGTGTCTCATACGCAGGGACTAATTTGGGTGCCCGGCGAATACATGACAAAATTGTTATTATTATTAATGCAATGTTCAGCAATTTATCCAAAAAAGTGAGAATTAAGTCGTATTTTAAATGAATAATAAACTTATTTTGCGATATTTTTTATTTTTCGAGACTATTTTTACGAGAGGGTCCTTTTTAGTGATGTAGGGCCTATGCCTATAGTACTGAACTTTCTAAATCATATCCTGCTCATACGCTTAAAATAAATGCAACAGTAGAAAAAAAAATATGGCATGTGAAATAAGCACTGTTAAGATTTATGTTGTGTCTTAAAAGAACATTTTTAAAAAAAGAACTTTAATTTTTTACATTTTAACATGAAATCTTTTACTTTAAATTAAATTTTTAATCGTGTTCTTCAATTTTTGAACGATCACAAAATATTTTCGTTAATGCACATTTTCGACACGCATGCTAACTTTTTGAAGTTTTCCTTTTATAAAATAAATTCATTAATGATATAAATTGACAAATTCATTTTAACCACTTTACTTCCTAAAACTTTTAAAGTATATTTTTCCTCAAGTCCTTATTTTTTTTTCTGACTGATACTTGCAGGGGCCCAAATGGCATTGTCTAATTGTATATTTATATTTCTTTAAATCCGCCACTGAGTATTAGCAATAGTTTCATTGAAATTATTATTGATGGCCGACTTAATAAAAGTTTTTAAAAATACTTTCGCCGCATGGTTTTAATAAATCGCGATTGTTTTTTGGCACAAAATCAATGATATGCGGGATAAAATATCGTGTGCATGATGGTATGATGTTTTAATTATATGATCATATATTTCTTTAGATTATTATTTGGAATAATATTAAATTTTTTAATGGTGATATTTTGAAACATGGGTTTTAGTTTGAAATTTTGGGGTTGCTTTTTATTGTAAAATATGTAGCAAATAATGTAATTGAAACTATGATAACAATAAGTTTAGTATACGTGAAACCCTACTTAACCTTACATAACCTTGAATAAAAAACTGTGAAATAATAAAAATACTGATAATTTTATCTAAAATAATAAATATTGGTTTATAGAATTTGTTTATATAGGATAACAATATTGCCGAGAAATTAGTTTGTTAGAATAGGTTGGTTGAATTAACATTGAACTAGAGCTGCACAGTGGGGGGTTATTGGCGAAGGATCAGGGTTTATATGGAAGAAAAGACCCGAGAACACTGTCTGATCGTATTTTGAACCACGGTCGGTTAGATGACGAGATCAAATCATCCGGTGCAACCTTCCTCAATAAACGTCAAGACATCGGACCACAATCAGATTAACCCGAGTGCACTAGTCCCTTATACGCGGTGGATATTTTTTTGGTGTCGAAAGGAACGGATTTGACAACTATCCGATTACTGAATCGCTACACACAAGCTAGAGATAGAAAATTGTGCTTATCGAGTGCTTGTCCGAACTCCGAACCATTCGGCCACCACAGGCTGTCGGGATTTCGGTCTGTCGGAATTATAGTTTTGTCGGGATTGTGACCTGCTTGTCGGAATTAGCTCTGTCGGGTTTATGACCTAGATTCATTTCATTAAAAAAGCAAATTCGACTCAACTTTTCATTAAAATTTGGTTTTAATAATTAAAATAACGCTTTTCCCCGACAAACTTCAGAATTTTGCCCGATGGGGGGGCTTGGCTTGCCCGACGGGGGGGCTACAGCCCCCCCCAGCCCCCCTAGTGGCGCCACCTCTGGGAAAAGGGGGGGGGCAAAACATTTCTATCTTGTATTATACACACATATATCTGCCAACTTTTAGGGTTTGTCAATACCACGTATGTATTCTAGACATTTTTTACGATTAACTTATAAAATTATAAGAGAGAGTTGAATGTGTATGAATAGTTAGTTCTATTATAAAATCAAACTTTATTGCAATATTTGTTGATAACAAAATCTGCAGATTGATGGAATGCAAGAAATCAGGCCCGGAAAATGTTTAGAGGGGGGAAATGCGTATACATTGAAACCCAGTTTTTCATCTTAAATTTATTGAAATATTTCGTTTCAGTCTCGCATTGTAGGTTTTGGTTTTGTCAAAAAAGGAAGGGGTGGTGCAACAAGCGATGCGATAGGAAGAAATTGTTTACAAGCAAAAAATAATCAATAAATAATATTCCAATATCTTGAATAATTGACCAACTAAATTAGATCTTCGCTGCTAAACATAAATTTCTGAAAGCAATTTTAAATTGTAGCAAAATGAAAAACGAATCGTACGTTCATTTCACAAACATCAACGGTTTGTTTAAAAATGCGTTTCAAAAAAATTTTGCATAAAGAAACGTTTTTAAAAAAAATTCTAATATCAAGCAAGACTATGCTTTTGTAGCTTGGTAATTAACGGGCTTGACTTCGGAACAATAGGTCGTGGGTTCGATTCTCGACGAGGACTACTCAACTGGTGTCCCCGCTGGTTCGTGGGACCAAGCAGCTATTTTTAATTTATTACATTAGATTTTTTTACATGCACCAAAAAAAAATCATAATACGAGTCATAAAAAAACTATCTTGTAACACGTTTTAATATTAATTATAGTAGCGACAGCAAATAGATATGGAATTTTATAATAAAAATTTCCAGTATTAGGTTGATTATTGCTGTCCACAAACAGATGTCCGATGTTGAAAAATTAAGCTTCTAAAATTCAACTACAACAAGAATATATATATATGTGGTTTAAAAGTCAAAGGACCCATGTCCTAAATTAAGTCAGTGAAACATTGCTCTTTCTTGTTCCAAGACACATACATATTATAGATGTTCTATATCTCATATTTCTTTACAGGATAATATATTGAAGTGTATGGAAAAGTTAAAAATGAAAAGTGGAAAATTTCATTCAATTAAAGTTATTTTCTAATTGTCACCATAATATATATTTATGAGAATAGAAAGAAACAATTATTTATATCATCTATTTGACGTAAAATAATTCATACCTGTTTTCTGTTCCAATACATATACAATAGATATATAATAGTACCCAATAAATCTTCAATTTAGGCATTCAACTGACTAGTCCGTTTTCAGATATGTCTTCCCTTTTACAAGATTTCCCAAACTATGCAAACGAAGATGGACGTACACTAGTACACAATGAGAAGGGCCGATATATGTTTGTACTCGTACATATGACCTTGCGATGCTTAATTGACAGCTTTCTGTTTCAATGCTCACAGCTTGAAAAGAGGCTTTTTTTCTGGAGGGGTTGGACCCCCCCCCCCCCCCATTTTACTCACGGCGTTTTCGTTATTCGCCAGCGCTCGGGATTATTTCGCAGAAGTTATATGGGAGGTCTATTTCTTGAGGGTACGGAATCTACCAACTGGCCTAAGGGGACAAACCTTATTAAGATTGTTTTACAACCTGCTTGTAAACTGAACTTAAAACAACCCGTCGAATAGATAAAGATGAACGGGGAAAATACGACGCTAGTAATTGAAACCAGACGGACAGAAAATAAGATGGTCAGAGTACACCCCCTAGGTTCACCCCCAGTGGGTAGTCAGTTGTCTGTTGTGCCGGGGAAAGAAGGAGAGAAATCTTGACGGTGAAGATGAAACGACCAAACGCCGATGGGACGCGACGAAACGCCTCCAAGCATCATGTCTTGGACTTTGGTTCTTGATGCTGGGAAAGTAGAATGAGGGAGGGGGGGGGGGGAGAAAGGAAAAGTGTCTCCATTTCTCCCCTTACGAAGAAGTGTAAAAAAATATTAGTTAAGGTTTTTCGTGTGAATTTCTAGAAATTTGATTTCTTAAACTGTTCTAGGGGGGGGGGGGGAGCAAATAAAGTTGTAGGCCGGGCATTGCCCCCCCTGGCCCCTACCTAGCTACAGGCCTGCGGACAGCATGAAACTCTGGCAATCACCATAACTCGTTAATTCATTAAGTTTGCCAAAATTTCTGACCATTCCCTTTAATAGTTCGGCAGATATTAAAAAAGAAGTTGGTATTAAAAAAAAAATCCAGAAGAGTGAAAAAAATCCGCAGTTTTCAAGATTTATTGCATTTTTAGCAATATTTAATCAATGGACAATTCCCACATTTTTTATTTTATTTTTTTATTCTATTCGGACAACCGAAAAAGAGTCATCCATCGCAAAATTTTCACTTTCCGATTCGTATTTAGATTTTTATACGACTTCAAAGTTGGTCTTTTTTAAAGTGCGCGAAATCAGGCCAAAAGCGCGCGAAGGGGCTGTGACGTACCAATACCCTAAACACCCGCGGCGAAGGAGAAACCGAGACACCTGGTACCATAATCTTCGCTAGGTCTCGGGCGGAAGAAGCGAACCACACCGTCGCGAATTTGCATCATATCTTCCCTTATAGTCCAAAAACTGTGTAGAGATATTGGCTCAATAATGACAAGTTGTAGCGATTGTGTACAAATAAATATAATATAACGGACACAATTTATACTTGTAATTGGGGAGCCAAACATTCAATACGTGTTTTGTCACATAAGGCGGTTCGTGGGGAAACGCCAGATAAGTTTTTCTAAATGCATTTATTGGTTCTTGAATATATTTAAATCTTCAGAAAAAATTCCATTTTGACAAAATTTGTTTCAGGCGAATAAAATAGGTCAGTTCTGTAAAAAATTTGAAGGCGAATTCGGGGGTGTAATAATTTTATTTTCGGATATTTTAGACAAAACTTGAATGGTTACTAATTAATTTTGCATTACCAACTCGAAAAGTTCCAAACAAAGCCCCACAGTTGCACAGAATACTTGAAATATTCTTATCCTGATGAACTTACTCTAGTATAACAACTAGTAATGTATCAGTGACTGACTGATATAAGTATTCGGATAACTGCGTCAGAAAATGATTACATTAAAGAATGATTCTGAACAGCAGTCATGCACCCACGCAGCCGATTATCTATTCTATTTGCAAACCAAGATCAAAATTCGCAATTGATTTAAAAGTCAAGTATTAAAAGTTATCTCTTAAATACAGGAAAAAATCCAACTATGTAAATTATGCAGCAAACAATTTGGAAATAAGTCAAAGCTCACTTGTTAATTCATGCAGGAAAAAAGCTGCACAAATGTGAAGTATGCAGTAAAAAATTAACTCTTCGGGATCCTATCTCAAGCGCAGAGGTGGCGCTACTGGGGGTGCTGGGGGGGGCTGTAGCCCCCCTGTCGGGCAAGGTAAGCCCCCCCGTCGGGCACAATTATGAAGTTCGTCGGGGGAAAAGTGTTAGTTAAAACCAAATATTTTTAAAACATTGGTTAAAATTTAATTTTTTTAATGAAATAGATATAGGTCATAATTCCGACAAATAAAATCCCGACACACCGAAATCTCGACACCAAAGGTCTATCGTGGCCGTATGTTTAGAGACTCGAACCGATAAGGGCGAGTTTGATACTGAACATTTTGAGAAGCGACATACAGCTATTCGGTTATCAGAGAATTGTCAAATTCGTTCTTTTCGCAACCAAAAAATATTGGCCATGTATAAGGGATTGGTGTACTTTAAATCTGATCGTGATCCAATGTCCTGATGTCTATTGAAATTGTGTCGGGTACCAGATTAGATGTTGAACTCGTCATCTAACCACGGTTCAGAAATACTGGGCAGTGTTCCTGGGTCTTTTTTTCAAAATGATCCCGAATCGTAACTAAAACATATATTATATCTAAATAATTTTCTTTGACGTTAATTTATTACTTTATTAATAAGTCAACTTATTTTATAGAGGATTGTATGGCTTGGGTTTTATTTTATTGTATAAAAAAACATTCTTGACTGTATAGACCAGTAGGGTCGTTTGGCACGTTAGTAAAACTAATATAATTTTTAGTAGACATATTTAGAAAATATGATTTAGGAAAATTGGAGACTAAAATCATGTTCGCTTGTGTCACAAAAATTCATTGAAAGGCCATTGAATACGGGGACGACCTAAGAATTTTTTAGCCAAAGTAGGTATAATTTTGTCGCCCATCTTCCTTTTACACAAAATAATATTTTGTAGATAATATGGCAGCTTATTTTTTCAATGCTTTAAATCATACCCTTAAAAATAACATAATGGCTAAACATTACGGTAAGAAATTAATATATAAACTTAACATTATCTGTGCAATGTACAAATGTGTAAAAAATTTAAACTGTCATCAGTAAAGTACAAACATTGTCTACTACAATTTGGCGCCATCCTTAGTCTGGCGAGTTAAGCGGTCGCTTGGACCCTGAACCACCAGATAAAGTTAAGCCGCCCCCCTTGTAAAAACTATTCCCGGGGCATCCCGCAGGCAAACGGCTTCCAGTTCCTTGTCAAGGTCCAGGAGAAAAGTGAAAGTTTTTCGCACACCGCAATACTCTTTTTTTTGTAATCTATGGGATCAAAAAAGAACCCCACCACACTTCGTTTTTTATTGGTGGATGACGTTTCAGAGAGTAGAGTGACCCCAGGCCATGGAGTGGACCCTAGGGGAGAGATAACCTGACCAAGACGCTTCTCCAAACATATTGCTTCGTCTCTGCCATTGTTCGATCACAACTCGTTCCATTGCGCGGGAAATGCAATTAGGCTCGTCCCCAACAAAACATGTTGAAGATGTCCACCCCTCACTTTCTGGGTGGTGTGGACCTCTGTCCGTGTCAAAAAATTATCCCTCCAGTGCATTTTTTGCATATTATAGCGTAAACGAAAATTTATCTTCGTGTATGTTAAATTTTTATGAGTCTAACTATAAAGTTTTTTTTTCACATCTTTTTTTTAATTCTGCATATCTACCATATTGAAGTAAGTAAACTTTTCTATTTTCTTATAACGAGGAAACAAAATAAAACAGCAAGGTTGTATTTGTGATGGGATAAAAAAATCTTGCTTGTTACAATGACCGTCCCTCATTGGTATAATGGTAATCGTTTCAATGAACTGTCCCAATTTCTAGTTCCGACCAAATGTGGTGCTTTTTTGTACTTTGTATTTAATTTTTATAACTACCAACTAAAGTTATTGTATTAAGTAAAATAAAAATAATTAATTGAATATCTTGTTTGTGAAATTAGGTATGTAAGGTTTGAGTATTTTATCTGCAGAAGGTTTCAAAAAAATGTTTTATTTTGGGTGAATTATATATTTTGTTAGTTTTTTTCTCTCGATAAAATCTAAAAAAAGTCAAACCAAATTTAAATTAACTATATTAAGTTTAATTCTTAATTAAATGAACTTTATATGTATATATCAGTAAGAATTTTGAAAAACTTTGCATTATAAAAGTCATACATACTTTAATATATTTTATTTCCCAAATGTAAATATTATACTTTATTAGTATTTTTTACTAAGCATAATTATTACTACAGAGGATAATTTAACAGACTTATTAATTATAATTAAATAAAAATTTAATTATAATTTTTAAATAACTAAAATTTTAGTAACAAAAAAAATATTTTCAAAATACTGCAGGTTTTTTTATTACACAATATAGCTTTGTTTAAAAAAATAATCGTGCAATGATTATATAATTTTTTTTGCAGTGCCATTAAGTTAATTTTAACGCGCATCGTTTGACTGTGGTACGATTTGTACAGTTTTTGTAACAATTATCTGCTTTCCACAATGCTTTAAGTTGATGAAAATACGTAAAATAGCGAGATTGAGTACTTCTTGATTTTAGCCCATAATAATAATAACAATAAAACTTCATCACTAACAAATTTAAGATATTGATTAATACTAGATTTTTGAAGTAAAACGTCTTTAAAATCAACTACTTGGCGTATCTGGACAGAAATACTTCGCAACGCTTTTAGAGTGATCCTATCTGACACTTTACTGCCAGACAAATATTACTATTTATTTAAATTAGTTCTCTCTCGTCCGATAGGAAATTAGGAGCCGATGCGTGTAAAATGTAGTTAAAGCAAATCACGCATAGGGCGTGGTGAAGCACTCTGCATCAGACGAAACAATTTGTCTTCCTTTTGCTTGAGAGGTTTCTGTTGGCGGCCATTTCCTGTTTATTTATAATCTACTAAAATGACGTTTCACCTACAATAATTCTGGACGTGTTCCGATACAGTCACATCCGATTTTTTTTTTACGATAAAATTATTTTATAAGCACTATTTACGTAGAGGATATTAGCCCCCCTGTCGGAGAATGCTAGCTCCCCCGTCGGGCAATTCCTGGCGCCACCACTGCTCAAGCGCCACCTTTTTGTGCATACAGGTGAAAAACCACACTCGTGAAGTATGCAACAAACATTTTACTAGTAGATTCAAACTCAAGCAGCACTTTCTCTTGCATACAGGAGAAAAACCACACTCGTGCGAAGTATGTAACAAACAATTTGGAAATAAGTCGAATCTCAAAGCTCACTTGATAATTCATGCAGGAAAAAAACTGCATAAATGTCAAGTGTGCAACAAGCAATTTACTCGTGGCTCTGATCTCATGCGGCACCTGTTCTTACATACTGGAGAAAAGAAGCACAAATGTGAAGTATACATCAGTAAAACATTTACTCTCTCCCATCTCAAGCAGCACCTTTTTGTGCATACAGGAAAAAAGCTACATTCTTGTGAAGTATGCAACAAAGAATTCACTTCTGTATTCGATCTCAAGCGCCACCTTTTTGTGCATAGAAGTAAATAACCACACTCTTATGAAGTATGCAACAAACATTTTACTCGTAGATTCACTCTCAAGCAGCACTTTCTTTTGTATACAGGAGAAAAGCCGCTCTCATGTGAAGTATGCAACAAACTATTTGCTGATGGATTCAATCTCAAGCAGCACCATAAACTTGTTGATTGATGGAAATAAGACTACCGTCAACTATTAAGCAAGTGTGTGTGTGTGTGTGTTTTCAGGAAAGAAAATAAACTTCAAACTCTATGCCCTCTATCAAATGCAGTAATATTGAAAATAACGTCGAACTTAAATGTTAGATGATATATTTAAATGATAATTATAAAGTTATATTAGAAAAACATGCAAACGGTGAATACACAGGTTTCACATTAACAACAAATGCCGATTTAGAGCGGACCTATATTTTATATTTATCATATAATATCCGAAACAAGGGAAACAAAGAAAATTTTTATGTTTGACATTCACTACAAAGGTAAAGAACGTATGCAATATTAATTATTTAGTGTGTTAAATTATTTTAACTTTATGATGTCAAAATTCGCATTTTTTTCAACCATCATCAATCTTCAAATACAAGGAACGGTCATCGGAAAGTAACGAGAAGAATGCTTTATCCCAAATACGCTGATCTTCTGTGTTTTGGATATTGGTACGTCATAATCGGAGCAGCCAATAGCAGTGCGATTCGAGAAGGAGTCAAATTTTGCGATTTTCCTTTCGTTATACCAAGGCTATACCAACGCGCGCGCATCAAGTTCAGCCTTGGTTATACTTAACAAAGTAATTTTTTTGGTGATTGTCGTGTGGATATTTGAAATCAGCATGGTTTTCTCATTTAAAAAAAGTAGTTTTTACTCATTTTTAGAAAATGTGGGAATTGTCCATTTTACACTGAATTTAGTTAGATGTTTAATTTAAAAATTATTTTATAGTAATTTTTATATCAAAATTCAATACCCTCTCTTTATACTTAAAACAAAAGTACTTATAAAATAATGTATGCCATTATCTACCCTTAAATAAATAGGATTTCATTTTAACCCGCTAACTTATTTTTATTTTCAGCACTTCTTATCTGAGACAAAATTGTGTTTGTTAAATGAATAAAATTCTTTCTCCTGCGTAAACCTTATTGAAACTATTTATAATTTTAAAGAATGGCATCTAATTTACTAATTTTAAATACTAATATTCACAAGGGGAATCGAAGATGTAACTCAATAAATAAAATATATTAATATTTAACAATTAGTTTAATGATATAATAATATATTGTACAGCTCTAGTGCGACGTTGTTTACCAACCAAGATATAATAATATATGTTAAATATATTTAAAATTATTTTATATTTGTGACAAACATTAATGCGTTTAGAGCTAGCGCGTGTTCAAATTGTTAAGTATAATAATTATTTTAAATTTTAATAATAATTTATACTTTATTTCTATTTGAAAATGAAAATTTTATTTTGAACTATTTTTTTAGTGTCGCCATCTTTATGTTTTAGACAAAACTAATGCTTTGTGTGTGCTGAATAAGGGGCATTACAAGGAAAGTGGTCTCATGGTCAAAAATTTTAATATTATAGATACAATTTCCAAAAAAATTATTTATATATTATGACTTGATTTGTGGATGTGGGCTTCGGAAGAACCAAGCACTGCGACCAGAGGTCTATTGTACTATAATTTATATAGTAAAAGTTATAGTTTTTGGAAAATGATAATATATTTTTATTAAAAAATTAGACAGGGGTGAAAATTGTAATCAAATGTACATGTTCCTAAATTCGTATAATAATTGTGTATAATTTATATTAAAAATGCAATATATGTAATAAATAATAAAATACTAATATATATATATAATAAAAAGAACATATATTCTGACAAAAAAATATTTGGCATGACAAATTATTAGAGTTTATTTAAATTTTAACCATGCTAAAAAAACGTGTTCTAGGTTGAAGGTCACACAAAGTTAATTTTTTAAAAATAATAACTTAATTATAAACTTTATCATGCTGAATGATTTTTATTATAAGCTTATTCAACTTCGAAAACATGTGAAAAATCTAGAAATTTATTTATTGAAAAAATAAATAAAATTGGTCTCAGTCACACATGTCACTATTTGTAACAAGTATATATGTTGACATATAAATATTTGACAGAAATCTTTTGAGATTATGATTAACTTTTAATTTTAAAGTTTATCGGGCGATTTTTCCTATTTTTGTCAAATTGAAGAAAATTGTGTTTACGCTGTTCAAAAGAGGGATAAATAGTAAATCATTAGTCTAGACAAATAGAAACAATTAGTATTCACAAGTGAACAACTACTTATAATGACCTTTTTAACCTTGGAAGATTCGAATTGTAGTAGTGTTCAATAGAGATGCGATAATCCAGTGTTTTGGTTTTCTACTGAAACATAAACATTAGATGTCTTACTTATTGCAAAATCGCATTTTATTAAACTTAACTCAATTTCATGATTTAAATTATTATAATTCACGAAAAATTCAAATAATTATTAATTCAAGAAGAATTCAAATAATTATTAATTCAAGAAGAATTCAAATAATTATTAATTCAAGAAGAATTCAAAAAATTATTAATTCAAGAAGAATTCAAATAATTATTAATTCATAAAAATCGACTAAAATTGTCCCATCCTTTTAAAAGTTTCCCCCTAAATAAATATTTTAGATCTGCTTCTAATACTTGAAAATAGTATTTGATTAATCAACCATAATTACTTTTATATCGAAAAGTATGGTTTTATATATTTTTAATGAGTTTATGGACCCCTTTTGAGATTATGGTGAAGCACCTCGACATCTGATTCGCAGACTATTTAATGAGTTTTTTGTCAAAAAGGATCATTTCCTGGTTGGGATTCAGCAGCCGTAGCTAACAACGCTGATTAGCGACGAAATTCATGAGCGATTCACTTTTATTGGCTCAATTGCACATTTAAAATTGAATCGCTGGAATTTCATCGACAAGAAGCTTTCGCTATGGTTGCTGAATCTTAGCCAGGAAAATCTTTCCTTTTGAAAATAAACTCTCATTTATTGGGAATAATTTTTCTTTTATTTATAATGAATAAGCTATATCCTAAAGTCTTGTTTCCAAAGTGGTTTGATTAATTAACGTTGCACTAGAGCAGCACATTGGGCTAATGGCGACGGCTCGGGCAAGGGACGGCTATCTCAAAGGAAGGACCCCTGAACAATGCCCCGTATTTTTGAACCACGGTCAGATAACGAGGACAACACCTGAGCTGGCACCCGACGCAACCTTAATAGGCGTCAGGACATTAGACCCCGATCAGATTTATAGTGTACCAGTCGCGTATACACGTCAGTATAATTTTGTCGGATTTTCTGGTATTTTTGTAGCGAAGCTGGCAACCCTCTGAGCGCAAGATCACTACTTTTTTACTTTTCTTTGTCAAGTCCATCGCACGGGTTCGAACTAGCAATCCTTTGATTACCAGCTGAATGATTTTATCCACTGGGCAACTGGAGGCCCCTGTTTCCGAAGTGAATTGGACATTATCAGTTCATATTTATGATTTTCTGTTAAGACCTCCAAACAATAAAAAATTGATGTAGTGAAACTTTTGTCCGTGAGGAGTTCTACAACAAAAGAGAAGTAAAACTGGCTTTATTATCATCTAGTCAGGTATATAATAACGATTAATGGCATGTTTTTTTTGTTTGTATATTTAAAGAAACAAAATCAGGGCGAACAATGTCGCCCTGTGATTTGCGAAAACAACAAGATGACTTTGCCCATTTATATTCTGTTTAAAAATTCAGAAAATATCACTATTATTATTATTATTATTATTATTGTAAAATTCTTCGTAAAGAAGTCGGTGGTATATTATATAGCAAAGTTACATGTATTTTACGTGGCATTGCTTTAGAATTTCCATGAATTCAAAGATGTAACCAAGTCACAGAAAGCGCGTTTCGCATTAGCAGCGAAACAGGGATGGCATGTATGGATGCTGCCATACTTACTTTCATCCAAAAAATTTATTTTTAAAAAGATTTTTTTTAAATGTCAAATAGTAAAAACGTAATTTTTTCCTCTGCCATACCTATTTAAAATAAGTTCCGACGTCACTGGCATTTTGCATAATTGTCAATTGAGAAATTTCTAGAACTTCACAATAATCTGAAATGCTTCATCATAATAGTTTTAACTCGGCAATTTTTACAAGCCTTTTTTTTCTAGTTTATCGTTTTGGCTTCGTCTTTGCTGTTTCATCCAAATGGTAACAACACCTTGTATATCAAATTAGATTTTAGTAACTTTATTTTTACCCTCTGAGGTTTGGAATACTAAATATGTGGATTTCTGCAGCACAAAGACAAATCTTAAATATAACTTGGAAATAAGTTCTTTGAATTTCAAGATTGAATGAACAATTAACAATGCAGAATTATTATATAAAAATAACAAAAAATAATCTGATTTGCAACATTGCGCAACTTCCGTTTACAATCTCCAAAAGTCCACGATTTTTAAAAAACTTCCATAAATTGGATTTCTATTTTCATTTGGTATTGCATAACGACATTTTCCTTTTTTTTAAAAAAGTTTTGAATCGATAATTTTACAAATTTGATGGATTAAGATTTTCATTACTCTACAATGCTTTTATGACTTGGAGGGTTGAAAATACAAATAGACTAATGACCTCCTTGTTTATTTTCAAGAAATGTCAAAGTTTTGAGTTTTCCATACATCGACATACTGGTTTGTTTGTACTGTAATATATAATATGAGTTTTTAGATTTGATAGCCACACACTGTAAAAAAGAGTACTTAACAAAACGACCTGATAAACTTAAAAAAATAGTTGTTCAGAAGATGGTTTTGCACATTATTTGATGTCGATTGCTTATATGGAAACTGAATTATTACAACTCAATTACCTTACTTCTCATTTTTTGACGCACTTTTTAACATTTCTTTTGTTTATAATTTCTTCAAGTCGCCTTGGTAGTTTAACGAACAAGGCATTGGGCTGCTGTGCCTGAGGATTCCCGATAAGTCTTGGTTGTAATTGTTGATATTTATTGAAAATGGTTTATGAAGGCAGCCTATGCATCTGCTCTTTTTATTTATTTTTACTCATAGTACTTATTTTTGAGAACATGTCTTTTTCAAAATTGAAACTTTTGAATTAAGAGCCATGATAAGCGTCGAATGTTCTCAAAAATGAGTACATTTTACATATTATCAAGTACCTATTTTTAACAGCGCAAGGACTGTTTGTATTGTGATAAAGCTCGCCCTGCTGTATCCATAAAATAGAAAAAAAATTGGGTTGTTTGTATTCTTAGTCCTCTTTTTATCACTGTTATTTCCATCTCTACAATGTTAAAAATAGGTACTCAAAATTAAGTAAAATGTACTCATTTTTGATTACATTCGATGCTTATCATAGCTCCGAATACATAAGTTTCATTTTTAAAAACGACATGTACTCAAAAATGAGTACAATGAGTAAAATTGAATAAAAATGAGCAGTTGCTTGCCTATATAGGCTGCTTCATAAATCACTCTCAATAAATATCAACAATTACAACCAAGACTTACCGGGAATTGAACTCATATCCTCAGGCACCGCAGTCCAGGACCTTATCCGTTGTACTACAAGGGCGCCGTGAAGAAGTTATAAATAGAAGAAATGTTAAAAAGGTGTGACAAAGGAATGGGAAGTAAGATAATTGAGTTGTATAACTCAGTTTCCATTTAAGCAATCGACATTAAATGATGTAGAAAACCATCTTCTAAACAATTATTTTAAGCTTGTCAGGTCGCTTTTTTAAGATTACTTGAACAGAAGCTGAGTTTAGAAATATTAAATCACACTGCTCATTTTTGAGATTAAATTTGAGTACGTCATCTCTCATTTACAATGCAATTGTATTCAAAGAAAAACGACTATGTTCAAGTACTCATTTTTAAGTAAATTTTTTCACAGTTTAAACTCATACTTTATTTCAGATTGAACCATAAGAATAATATCTTAAAATGTACGGTACCATTGCAAATAAGCGATATTTTTAGTTACATAACTGGAATTCCTTTTATATTTATATACTGATATTTTAAGTAACAAAATGGCTAACTTATTTCGTGAGAGAAAGATAGCCTAGTATCGATGAGAAATCGGATTCTGAAATGTATTTTGAGAAATCGATTTATGGAACCGTCAAAGTAACTTCCATATTTAATCGGAAATAATCCATTAAGCTACTATTAGCAGTTATTGAAGACAAATAGAATTGTCGTTAAAGTTTTTTCTGTAATATAATAAGAGAAATATTTTTTTATTTTTGAAAATATTGAGCATTGAAATCGATTCTATTTATTTAAAGTTAGGGGTAAGACCTTGATGGCAACTGAGAAACTTTATAGTGTTGAATATTTTTTAATAGTATTTACATGCTTTATTATAAAAAATTATTTTAGTGCACTATTTTTTACAATTTTTATATATTTTGAGTTCATCTTTTGTTGTAATTAGTGGTTTCTAAATTGCGTTTCAACACTTTTCAAGATGTAAAATAAAACATTTTCTTTATAAGAGCTATTGAAAAACGTTGTGCCATAAGATTTAGGAGCTTCCAACACTTTTTTAAATGCTATTTATTTGAACTAATTAAGTTTACACCTATTTACATCATAAACTTATTTTTCATTCGCAAGTTCCCTAACATACCTTCAGGAAAAGTAATGTATTACTTTTGAAAATAAAAATGACTGCATCGATAAGAAAGTTTAGTTAAGTGATGACACTAGTACTGCTATTCATGAGTATTTTTGTAGAGAATTTATTTAGCTACTAAATTGGGTATACTCGAAGTTATTAAAATGTATGATGTATGTTGTGTTTCAGTTTTTAAAACATCTGTCCTATCTTACAGTTGATGAAGTTGAATATTGGAAAGGCTTGAATGTGCGTAGTGTACATTGAACCATGCCGGACTAGTTTAGCCAACACTCTGCGCAAGAAAGAAAGTTGTTGAGCACATTTCAATCGACTAAACAAACAACCAGAGAACCAATCCTTAATTATGACTGTAAATTACTAAATTTAAAAAACATTCAATACCAAAATCTGTAGTTAATATAAAGAAATAAATTTTGTTATTTCCTAAATGTTTAACACTAAATTAATTAAATCAGACAAGATTTAACCTGTTATCAAAATTGTTGTTAATGAAATAAAATTATAAAATGAATTTATCAGAAATTTTAAAGAGAAAGGAGGAGACAAAACAAATTTAAATAACTATTGAGATAAATTTATGGCATTTTACGCAAGCGTTATTTTTTAATATAAATTAACAATTTAAATTAATATTTTCTTCAATTTAGTTAAAGTATATCTTTCATCCACTTACCTTAACTGTATTTTATAAGAGTCAGTGAATTTATCAGAAAATTTTAAAGATAAAGGGGGAAGCAAAATAAGTTTAAATAACTATTGAGATAAATATATGTCATTATACACAAGTGTTATTTTTTTTAAATATAAGTTAACAATTTAAAATAATATTTTCTGAAATTTGGTTAAAGTATACTTTTCATCCACTTACCTTAATTGTATTTTATAACACTCAGTGAATATATCAGAAAATTTTCAAGAGAAAGGGGAGGCAAAACAAATTTAAATAACTATCGAGATAAATATATGGCATTTTACGCAGGTGTTACTTTTTAATATACATTAACAATTTAAATTAATATTTTCTTCAATTTAGTTAAAGTACATCTTTCATCCCCTTACCTTAATTTTATTTTATGACTCAGTACATGATCGAAACGCGATAAAAAAATTCTTGTTAATATAATATAATATATAATATGTAATCGGCCCAGGTTCGAATCCCGGCTAAGACAGGTTGTAAAAATGTCTTATAATTGAATAAAAGTCCGTTTGACATTATGTGAGTAAAGTTATTATTATTATTTAAAAAAGGAAACAGTATTTCAGAGATTAAAAAGAAACTTATCAAATAAGAACCCTAACTACATCCATGTTCCATTAACTTAATAAATACAAATCCGAGAAAGCCTTTCCGAATAAGAATCTGAAATCAATTTCCGTCCAAGCGTCAAATGCCGTGAGAAGAAATTTATGAGCGAAGAGAAATCTCATTGCAAATTCATAAACCCGCTCAAACGCCGTTAAGTTTTCTTTCCACCAAACCCCCGAAGCTGTGCAACAGAAACTGGATCTGTAATCTGGCGCATGCGCAGTCAGATCAATCTCTTCCATCCCTTCCCGTGTGAAACATCTCTCACATCATCTCTTGGGACGCATGATTCTTCAGCTGGGGATTGTCTGCACTTGACAGTGTGCGCTTTACAGTGTGTATGTGACAATGTGCACATGGCACGTGTATATGTGATGCAGTTTATAAAAGTGGGATGCAGATGGGTTATTTTGTATCGATATTAGAGTACCCTCTTTCGATTCTTGTTTCATCGATCTTTTAAAGCTACCGCACTCAGGATGTTGATTGAAGCTCTGGCGATACTTTGATCTTATAATGGCGACATCAGTTACCGTGATTTGCATGTAAGACTGTGGTTACTAGTTTATTTGTGGGAAGAAAAATCACTAAAATGCAAATGTAGTTGCTATATCGCGCTCAAGATTCAAAGATCTGCGTCGGTTTATAAGCAAGAACAAAGTGGTAAGTGATGTCACTGCTTATTTTGCTTTATTTAACTGATAAATTTGTGTTTTTAAGCAATATACTGTTTGTTACTTTGCTGCAATTACAGCCTGTTTATATAAAATTTTGATAAGTTATTGACAATTTGTTACATTTAAGAGTAAGTGATGTTTTACTTTTTAAGGATAATCATATTTTTTGCCGGTTCTATATGCATTCTGTTATAGGACGTTGCGTAGTTTGCTTATATAATTCTTATAATTTATTTGCTAATATTGCACTAATTTGAAAACAGGGTATTACAAAAACAGTTAAAGTTTATTAAATTTACTCGTGTCAAATTAATAAATATAACAAGTAACTAAAAATGCTGTTTTATTGAAATGGCTTTTCAGAAAAAGTTTTGAAAATTTGTTGCAAAATACTCCTTATAGTCTTTTACAATTAGTGTATAACAATTGATTTCTTCCCCGAAATAGTGCATGAGGTCAATTGTTATCTGATACTGTAGTCTATTATCTATAAATAACTATATATTTTACTAAGAAGGATGATGTGTGTGTGCATATTTCATGTACACACAAAATAAGTAGCCACAGATCAGATAATCAATGAGATAATTATTAGTCATTTTACAGATAATTCCTTAAATTGAAATATATTTCACTATATAGAAAATATATAAGATATAGTAATAGTTAAAAATTGTAGTGAATAATATTCGATTTTTTTTATTTAAAATTATAAAACTGTTTATTTTTATAGAATAGTGTGTATATCAATTAAAAATTTTAGGCTATAATATAAATTTAATTTTTAATTTTCTCTCAACTGAACATTAAGCGTATTTTTTAGTTTAATTTTTATGATTTATATATTTTTTTTCAATATCTCTTTGTTATATATTAGATTCAAACTAGGGGTGAGATGTTGCCTTTTGACTAAGGAAACCTTTAAATTAAGACCATATTTGAACATCAAAAATGTTTTAATTAAAAAAAAATATAGTGTTGTGTTACATATAGAAATAACACTTATCGCTCTGTAATTATATAAGAATAAACTTGTAAACGTAAATTTCGAAGTATTGAAGGGCTATAATTTTTATTGAATGCTAAATTTAACTGAAGATTTGTAAATTTGACTTGTAAGTATAATTTAATTTGAAATTACAAAGTTAACTGCGTAGTTCTTGGTATTGTAAAACATCATGTGATGAGACAACCTTTGAACTACAAAAGTAGAAGTATCTGTGAACAATAATTGGTTAATACATTTGAAAAAAAAGTTATGAGTTTGTCGTAATTAAATTAAGTTTGAATTTTTTGAAAAGTTAAAGAAATACGCATTAAATATGAATAACTTTACTTAAATAAATTTTCAGTAATATAAGAACAATTATTTTAATTACAATAATTCATACTTGCCACTTTTTACTTTTTATTTTTAGACACAAATTAAAAAGGTTTCCGCAAAATATTTATACTATTTAAAAAGTAGAAATTTATTTAAATAATATCTAAAGACTAATATATATTTTTGATGTTTACAAAGAAATTTAGTCCTAAAACTATTGAAATGAAATATATGCTGATTTAAAATGAAGTATTTTAGGCTCATCATTAGTATTGAACTAGAACGACAAAGTTGGTATTTATTGGTTAAAAGGGTTTCTGTAATAAAATTATTCCCACAGAATAAAAATTCTGATATTGTAGGCTGCATATGTTTTACAGGGTTCAGAAATCAAAAATAGTGAGATTGTAAGTGATCTGGGTGTGTTGGTAAATGAGGATTTTAAAATGAGTCATCAATGTACACTGGCTAGCAAAAAAGCTAATAGAATGTTGGGGTACATCAGGAAAAGTGTTTCATCAAAATCTAAGGATATTATCTTGCCATTGTACAGAGGTTTAGTAAGGCCACATCTTGAGTATGCTGTACAGTTCTGGTCACCATATCTTAAAAAAGACATTGAATTGTTGGAGAAAATTCAGCACAGGGATACTAAAATGGTTCAAGGGTTTTCAGGCATGCATTATGAAGATAGATTAAGAAATTTGAATATGTATACTCTGGAAGAGAGAAGGGTTAGAGGAGATTTGATTCAACTATTCAAAATTATCAAACAAGGAGATGTGGAAGGTTTAGATTTTAATATGAGTGATAGAACGAGAGGTCATGGGTTTAAGTTAAACAAATCCCATTTTAATCGGGAAGAGAGAAAACACTATTCCTATAATAGGGTAATAGACAAATGGAACAACTTGCCAGTGAATATTGTTAATTGTAAAGGAGTAACGGAATTTAAGAAGAAGTTAGATATGCATTGGGGGATAGTTTAAGAGGTACTAGATGGACCAACCTTGTTGGGCCTTGAGACTGTTGTTGGTCGTCAATATTTGTATTTGTATTTGTATTTATCAAAATGATAAAGTTCTATTTCCAGAATAGTAAAAGGTCAAAATTTTATCTTAATATAGGGAACTATTTTTATTTAAAATCAGAAAATATGCTCAATAATTTGGTATCTTGTTTATGAATTTGTTATTAATAAAATATGTTTAAATAATCTGTTATTTTGGCAACCGCCGCGTGCTTTGGGTTTGCACTTTTAAGAGCTTTCCTTATAAATCTCATTCCGTTATATTCATGTTCCTTTTTTAGCAAGAACCAGATTTTGATTATTTGCATTTCCTTATAAATAAATTTATTGTTTTTATAGATTAAATTCAGCAAAAAAACACTTATAAATAAATTAAACTATTTTAATTTCAAAAAGGGATACTTTCAAAGTTCCTACAAAAATTGTAAAATTGTCGCTTAAATATAAGAATTGGTTAAAATGAAAATAACCAAATTAACGAATAGTACAAAAAATGTTCGAAAAGTATAAAAGGAGTATAATGGACAATTCCCACATTTAAAAAAAAAAAAATTATTCAATTCGGACAACTCATCCATCGCAAAATTTTCACTTTCTGATTCGTATTTATTTTTTTATACGACTTCAAAGTTGGTCTTTTTTAAAGTGCGTGAAATCAAGCTAAAAGCGCGCGAAGGGGCTGTGACGTACCAATAACCTAAACAACCGCGGCGAAAGAGAAACCGAGACACCTGGTACATTATTCTTGGCTAGGTCTCGGGCGGAAGAAGCGAAACACACCGTCGCGACTATTTGCAGCATATCCTCCCTTCTAGTCCAAAAACTGTGTAGAGATAGTGTCTCAATAAAGACAAGTTGTAGCGATTGTGTACAAATAAATCTAATATAACGGACACAATTTATCCTTGCAATCGGGGAGCCAAACATTCAAAACGTGTTTTGTCACATAAGGCGAATCGTGGGGAAACGCACATAACTTTTTCTAAATGCATTTATTGGCTCTTGAATAAATTTAAATTTTCACAAAAAATTTCTATTTTGACAAAATTTGTTTCAGGCGAATAAAATAGGAGAGTTCTATAGAAAATTCGAAGGCGAATTCGGGGGTGTAATAATTTAATTTTCGTATATTTTGGACAAAACTACGTTTTGAATGGATGCTTCTCAATTTTGCATCACCAACTCGATGATTATTGATGATTAATAATCGATAACAAACAAATTATTGATGATTATTAATCGATAATTAACAAATTATTGATATTAACAGTCAACAATTATCGAATTTTTGATGATTTACAATCGATAATTAAATACAAATCGATAATTAATGACTAAGTATTAGTTAACATAACTGCTAATTAGCGTTTATTGTTTATATTGGTAAATATTCTGGGCATGGAACTAGTTGAGCTCCTCCCCCCCGTACGTAATTTTTGAATAGCTACGCCATTGGTTACAAGTATATTGTGCATTGTCTCTCTGTGGCTCTATCAGCAGCATTACCAAAAAGTTCAGTGGCGGAATGTTAATATTCGTTATATCAAAGATTATGTGTCGAATTATGTTTTTTTAAATTCCTTCCAAAACAAAAATATATCCACTTTAGCTAGTGTAAGTTGAAAAAAAATCGGAGTGGGCAATGGCTCTTAATTCTCTATTGCTACATCCGCCACTGATCTGATCCATCTCTTTCCACAGGGTTCCGCTTATGGGCGACGTGGATGTGAGCATCTTCAGCATCAGCGGTGCCGAGCGAGGCATGCACTCCGGCCGCAGGGCCCAGCAATGCCCCCCTGCAGTGGTCATCACGCACGACTCGGACAACTTCTCCCCAACCTCAATCAACCCTTCTACCGAGGAAGGCCTGCTGAGCTACAAGAGTGCTGGGGGTCTGGGTGCCAGCACCTTGTCGCTAGCCACTGAGGGCAGGAATGGGGTGTTCACTGGGGCCCCTCCTTCAAGAACGGGGTCACCGAGACATAGTAAGATACACCCCATAGAAGGAAGCAGTTTGCCGAAGTCTGGATCGATGGCAGTGTTTTCGACAGATAGCCAAATGTTAGGAAGTAAGTTGCACAGTTAAACATTCTTCGGTGAAAATATGGTTATTGTTATAATATGGCTATGTATGGTTATTGTGTCCCTTTGCTCAGTGGTACTAGAATTCTTATTTTTATTATCAATATTAAAAAGGTCTACTGTACAGTTCCATTGGACAAATTTTATTGTAGTGCTTATAAGGGTACTTGGACTTTGTAATTAACTTGAACCTGACTGTAATAAAATCAATGGAAATCACCAGAAAGGGTTAATAGTTCACACGATTCTGCATATTTTAAGCGGTTTCTAAGAGTTTAATTTCCCTCATTTTATTTAAGAATTTATCTCGTTATTTAAAAAGTCATTTTAAATTATCAATCTATTTTTCTATTGTTTTCAAAATGGCTGATATCTTATCCCTAGCAGCGATCTAAAAAGAGCTTTGATATAGGCATTTATTCAAATTATTAAGATTTTATTTATTTATTATTTATTATATAATTATATTTTAATCAAATACTTTTTGATACCTTAATATGTAAATAAAAAAAAATTAGCATACAAAAAGATGAAATTTCGAAACATTGAGTTTTGTTCTGCTCTATTAATGGGTTTGCTGCTATTCTTGTGTTTACATTTAGTTACAAAATGTAGCATAACAGTATGGATTGAATAAATGATCCTTGATATTTTTTACAGTAACGTTAACCGCGCACTAGCAACTAAACTATTTAGTTGCATGCAATTGAAAAACTCAAATTTTAGTCGCTTACTCAGCAATTATCGGACAAAATATCCTGCCCAGGGATAACTATGATACAAAATATCCTTTCGCTCACTACTGAACTAACAACTTTGCAAAATAATCGACAATTTGGCGCTTTTGTATGGATTGTGGTGATACATTTAATTGATTTTTGAAACATAATAATATTTTTAGAAGTTAGATTAAATTCTAAAATGTTTTTAATTGTATTACCTTTTACACAATAATGATTTTATTTACTTCTACATGAAACTTTAAAGAACATACAGAATATCTTTGTATTGGTTCAGTGTTTTGTTTAAAGTACATAAATACATAATCTTGTGTTTAAAGTAGACAATATTCTAATAAGTATTAAAATTCGCCTTTTTTTATATTTTACTGAAATTTACTCGATTAAATTTTTTTTAAATAAAATTTATATATATATATATATATATATATATATATATATATATATATATTTAATAAACGCATTTTCATCGGGCTTTTTAATTTCGTCGCTAAACTATTAAATTGGTATTAATTGTTAAAATATTTCAAAAACATACCTTGTTAAATATGTGTTAATGTACGTTAAAAATATTAATAGTTCAATTTCATTTGATTATCGTTTCACTATACAGCTGCACAACAGACTGACTAAATGTAACTGGATTCCAGTGGAAAGTGTATCAAGGCGTATATTTCATTGTTAATGAAGATTTACAAAGTTTATTTGCATCAACATATTTTTAACAAGTGGTTTAATTGTACACGGTGCCAAACGAGTAAAACATTCACAATTTATTTGAAGCAGTACTACAGATTTTAAGAAGTGAGGAAATGAAATGGAGCATAAAAAATTAAAGAAATACTTTTCTGAAAAGTTCTAGAATTTGGAAATTTTTCATCTTTACTTTGGCGAATTTGATATCTGAAACGTGGCAGCCCTGAGTTGAATGCAATGAAACAAAAATCGCCGGGCAGTTTCAATGATTTTTTAATCACTCAGTTGATTAAAAGTTGCAGTGAAATTATCGCTCGTGCGCGACTAACCTAAAAGTAAAAATATTATACATTAACCTTGAAGTTTATATATGAACATGTAGAATAACATCTTATATAGGAAATAAGAATACGTTATCTATGATAGATATTTTTTGACGCACTGAGCTCTCTAGGCAATTGAGCGAACAGTTGCGTGACATACCTCATTCGTACTGTCGCATGCAATCTCAAATCAAGAAAAACAACTGCGAGCTTCTGAAAGTGACATTTGGTCCAGATTAATTTTCAATAATTTGTAACATGGAAAGGTATTGAGTCGCATATATATAATAAGAATGAAAACTTATTTACTTCTTTAATAACACATTTTATTTTATTGCTTACTTTTAATCATAAATGCTTAATGAAACTAGTTACTATTCGTGAAAGGATTTTTTATTTTGAGAAATTTTGTCTTTTATTGCGCACACATGGGCTGAGCAAATGTCAGCCTTTTTTGCTGATAAATTTGGACAGAGTCCCCTGGTTCATTTGGACGGGAGTTGTTCCTCTGGCTCGACAATCGGCTTACACCAATCTTCGAATTCGACGTTCATCTCTCATATTAATGGAGTGTGGTGCTCCTTATTTTCCACGTCGCTTATCCGCAGTGGTATCTTTTCTTCATTAACGATACACTTTAATCACAATAACAAGCAAACAGTTCACAGACGGCGCAGTTTCGAAAGTACTGCTACACTTGGCCCAAAAGATGATAATTACTCTATTTTCGAAATCTGATAAGTCGCTCCTTTTATCCATACATTCAATATATGTTTTATAAAAGTTTACACTATATCTTATATACCCTCTAAGCCAATTCCCAACATGTGCCTTCTTTCTTTGGTTCTGTTAATGCCAAAAGTATAGGGTGAGTATTAAAGTATTGAGTTCACTGAAAAGAATAGGGTGAATTATCTGAGACGACCCTGTCGTATAGGACCCCCAGTTATCAGAATATTCATAACTCTCACATGTAGTATAGATTTAAAGGCAATTGAATACTTATGTAGAAAATGTAAAATATAAAAAAAAAAATCCAACAAAATCACCACTCTTTTGTTCTTTAAAGTTTATTAGTAAATATTTCATTTAATAATAGATATTAAATCAAAAATAATATTAATACCATGATAATACATATGTGTACAATAACAATAAAAATTAAATCCATAATAATAAATATTTAATACCATAACAATAAAAATTAAATCCATAATAATAAATATTTAATACCATAACAATAAAAATTAAATCCATAATAATAAATATTTAATACCATAACAATAAATATATAATATATATCATAATAATAAATATATAATATATATAAATATCTTAATAATAAATATATAATATATATAAATATCATAATAATAAATATATAATATATATAAATATCTTAATAATAAATATATAATATATATAAATATCATAATAATAAATATATAATATATATAAATATCTTAATAATAAATATATAATATATATAAATATCATAATAATAAATATATAATATATATAAATATCTTAATAATAAATATATAATATATATAAATATCATAATAATAAATATAATATATATATAAATATCATAATAAATATATAATATATATAAATATCATAATAATAAATATATAATATATATAAATATAATAATAATAAATATTAATATCATAATAATAAATATTAATATCATAATAATAGATATTAATATCATAATAATAAATATTAATATCATAATAATAAATATTAATATCATAATAATAAATATTAATATCATAATAATAAATATTAATATCATAATAATAAATATTAATATCATAATAATAAATATTAATATCATAATAATAAATATTAATATCATAATAATAAATATTAATACTATATTTGTCTGTTTCTTATTAGTATAAAATCTTAGCTTCAGCTAAACACTCAAAATAAATTAACGTTGTTCATACGATAATTATCGCACGGGCGTGCGATAATTATCGTATGAACAACGCCCCCCCCCACACACACCCATTTGTTTAAATATATTAGCACATCTTTTATGGCCAAAAAATCAAAAAAAATTAACGGTGTGTTCATACAGGGCAGCATTATCATCGGTTTATTAAATAAAAGCAGTTAAAATAAGTTATTTTAAACGCATTTAAAAAAAAAATCGTTGATATTTATGGGATGAAAGTATGATTCGTCACTGGTCCGTGAAATTCTCTTTCTTTTGACACCACATATGTTAAGGTCCGTTGCGTCTAAGGGGTGTAAAAGGGATCTTTGCTTCATAAATAATATATATGGTATTTTTATGTGTAACATAAGTTCTCTACTCATGTTACAATCTGTTCACAGTCAAATAAGATATATATATTACAGTATTAGAGAGACATTTATAATATCTTGAGTACTTTACCTGATCAAGACACAACAAAATTGTTTCAAACATAAAATATAGTATATACAAGAACTGAATGATACTGTGAGCAACATTCAAACTTTATTGCTCACAAGCACCCATCTGCTGAATTATAAACTTAGTAAATAAGGTTAGAATGATCGGCGGAAACTCGTCAAGAACATAGTCACCCTTCAATTGCCCAAGAGAACGTTTTCCCACTTCTTCTCGAATGGGTATAAGAAAAAGTACAGCAGCAACAAAGTAATGAATCTTTTATACGATGCTTCCGAATTCATGTCCCGTTTTACAGGGGCTATTTTATTTCCTGAATGACTAGGAAAGCAATTTTGGTATTCTTGGAAGCTGAAAAAAACTCAAACAGGCGATGAACATTACTTTAATTTCGTTATATATTTGTATAGATAAACTAATAACTAATATATATATATATATATATATATATATATATATATATATATATATATATATATATATATATATATATATATATATATATATATATATATATATATATATATATATATATATATATATATATATATATATATATATATATATATATATATATTAGCTTATACATTTCATATCTGCTGTTAAAAAATCTTCTTAAATATCAGAACCTGAACCTATTCGTTTTATGCTGACAGTACTTAACTGAAATCGAATGCAGAATTTGCTCAAATATGCGTACGCAAATGAGTAAGTATAGATATACACAAAAATTTAGTCTTGTTTAAATCTGAGAGGTGAGTGGTTGCTAATGATTAGAGAAATGACTTCCTTTTCGAACGTCTCAGGCTCTATTTTCAGCTGTGACGATCGGTCCATCTGGCAAGCATTCGTTAGTGAGTTGAAGAGTAAATTATGAAAACAAAGAAAGTTTGAAATGAGTTCTCATCGCACTGCAATACTTTTGACCCCTAGTGTTCCCGTTCGTGGAATTTGCAATTGATATGTATGCTTTATCAAAGCTAATTCACTGTCAGCATTAGAAAACTCCCAGTTTGAATTTACTAAATTTTGAAAATTTAAATAGATTTATACTCAAAATGTATTTTTTGTTTGTACGAAATATGAGTACGCGTTTCAAAATTGAAAGTGTATGTGTGAGTAAGACTCCTATATCCCTTGGAACCTCACCTTTTTACAAGTGTGTTCATTCTTCTCTGTTTTATTCTAAGAATTGAAAATGTGAAATTTAGGGAGCAATTTTACTTTTTACTCAATAGGGTAAGGTGTGAGAAAATGAGTCGTGAGGTAAAATTAGTTTTTTTAATTAAATTATACACTGTACATATATGGGTTTAATTCAAGTCAAACAGTCGATTAGTTTGAGTATACAAAAAAATTACGATAGTTTGATGCATGATAATTTCTATATAAAAACTAGAATAGTCGAATTATTTACAAACATTCCCGGTTTTGTACAAAAAAAGAAACATTTTACTACATTTCAATTTAAAAAATGAGAAAATTATAATTTATTTAGCTTTTTATTCAATATTTTGCGAAGTGGGAAAAATGAGTTTTCGAATTATTAATGCTAATGAATAGGAAACCTGTAAAAATGTTATGATCTTCGGCAAAAGTGCAATTATTCTACAAAAATATGAATTTCGAAGCTTACAAATGACATGAGTTTATCCGCAATACATTTAACACCGTTTATATCATAATATAATGAAGTTACATATACCTATATATTTAAAATAAACAGTCAAAAGAACTTATTTTGATAAAAATGGTCGCCATTTACTTGTTTTATTAGAAGTTATATATAATGTTTTAAATAAAATAAAAAATTGTCTGCAGAACACATTAAAAATAACTTTAGTACAGCAAATAATCATGAACATGAATAAACAAAAAGTATACAGGCAGTTATGTTCTTTTTCGAAGATGATAAGTAATAAAAAAGTCGATTTTTCAAAATGTTAGATTACAGAAGAAAAAGATTATTTAGGAAACTATAACAAAAACAGTCAAGTAATAATAAAATATGCTAACTTTTTATGAGTTGATTGTTGTTATTTAGTTATTTATTTATTTTATTAAAAATTTGTTTTATAACGCCTTTTACACGATAAATTATTTACATGAATTCCATAAATAAACAACTATTTTTATCCCATATATAAATCGACGAAGATTACCATAGAAAAATAATTATTAAAAATATTTTAAAAACCTCAGAATTAAATAAAAATATGCGATTATGTTTCCAATAAATAAGTGAACGTTTTTATAAAATAATTGTAGTTTGTTTTCAGAGAGAAACCTTGAAATTCAAAAATCGAGTTTAAAACTCTTTTTACTCCACCTCACCCTTTTAGGATTTAGCTGTTCATTCAAGACACCACTCTTCAAAATTGGTTTAATAAACTTTGAACATTTTCAATTGTTTAACGCAATTATATGTATAAACAGTATTAGTTTAAACAATTTATTTAATTGTTTTGGAATTTATTTTTCCCAGTTCTTATTAAATATTTAATATGAGATGTTTAGGCACGTACTGGAACAATTTCAATATACATAAATTTAAATATTTTACTTTCTTATTGTTAGGATATTGTATTAGTAAGGTGTGATGTAGTATTGCAATAAAACTTGGCTAAAATCTTCTTGAGTTTAATGGTAATAAGTTCAATGATTTATTTTTATTTAGTTTTGCCAGATAACTTATTAGACACACAACAGAACAATTTCACCTTATTTATTATATTTGATTATCTAAACTGAACTTACATTCTCTATTGGTTTAACGTGAAAGTGAATAAATTACAACTTTTTCGTGTTGTTATAATCGTACATTTTTCGTGATGTTAGATAGTATAAATTTTGCCTTTGAGTAGAAAATTCACTAAAAAGAACTGCATTATTTACTGTAATATTTAGAAAAAGTACTTTTGTCAATAATTAGGGACTCTTTTTAAAAGGGTAATTAATTTTCAATTTTTTAAGTACTAACCCATGTGTCTGTTTTGGTCGTAGTTCTTAGATTTTTATGTCTGTTTATTTCAGTAAAATAGTTGGAATTAATAAATAATAATTTCAGTTGCATTTCGAATACTATTGTATTTAAAGTTCTAAATATTAATTTCTAAAAGTACTATAGTACTTCCAGAAATGTGAAACATATTTTCATAATAATTTTTATATTCATACTATACTATTTAATCGTAATTGCAAAGAAATATTTTAATATTGAGTTTTCAATAGTTTTATCTTATTTTGTTAAAACATAAGGCGTTCCAATTCTGTCGGGAGTCACTGTGATAAATTACTTTAGAGTGATCAGAAGTTGACAAGCGGCAATCGAAAATGCCATTTTGATCACGAAAAGTAAACGAAACGCATGCCTCGGCAAAGACTGTCCTCGTCAATAAATGATGAGCTCAATCCCAAGGTCTGCAAAACTGCTCTCAGCCATTCCTTCTTTTAATGAGTTTTCTTAAATAATGCGCGAGATGCACAACCATAAATAACTCGGGCGTGGTTCGATCTTTTGTAGGGTCATATAGTCAAGGGCGGTCGCAGAATAGTTAACGAAACATCAAATCAATAGTGCACGAATCTTTATTTTTCTAATGATAAGAGAATTAAGTAGGGAGATTTATTTATCGGGGTTTCAGAGTAAATGTAGGGAAAGAGAACTTCATTTGGATGATTCCCAAGCCATTATGTTACTTTTTGTGTTCCGTATATAAAAATAAATAAATAAATAAATAAATAAATAAATAAATAAATAAATAAATAAATAAATAAATAAATAAATAAATAAATAAAAAAAAAAAAATGGGACGGACGGACAGACGGACGGAACAGACAGACAGACAGACAGACAGACAGACAGACAGACAGACAGACAGACAGACAGACAGACAGACAGACAGACAGACAGACAGACAGACAGACAGACAGACAGACAGACAGACAGACAGACAGACAGACAGACAGACAGACAGGCAGGCAGGCAGGCAGGCAGGCAGGCAGGCAGGCAGGCTTATTTCTGTAAAAAAATGGACTCAATTTACTTGTTTTGTTAGAAGTTATATAAAATATTTTAAATGAAGCAAAAGTTGTTTGCGGAACATATTAAAAATAACGTCAATACAACCGATTCATGAATCAAAACAAATGAAAATTACACTGGCAGATGTTCTATGTCGAAGATAATAAATAATAAAAAGTATATTTTTCAAAATGGTGGATTACAGAAACATATTTAAAAAGCTGTAACAAAAACATTCCTGTATAAAACAAGTATACTGAGTTTTTAAGAGTTGACAAGTGTTATTTATTCTATTTTATTCAAGTTTTATAATGTCTTTTAAACGATAAATTCTATGAATTAAAAAAAATATATCAAAACTATAAATAACCTACATATAATTATAGTGTAGCTCTGAATTACAACCCTCTAACTTTTGAACGGTTACAGATATCGACATCAAAGAGAGTGCAGATTTTAAGTTGGAATATAATTGATATATTGGTGCAAGTTGCATGAAAATTTATTCAGTGGTTTTTGAGTTAAATTCGGACCACCTGACTGAAAAATAAATTAATGTTGTTTTGTGTGATGTAATTTTATGTATATAAAAGTTTGTATTGACATATATAAAAAAACAATTTTCTTTCTGTCGAAAGTTATTGACTTCATCTGGACCAAGTTTAACTATTCTTTTTTAAACATAAGCTCTTAATATATATATGTATAAATATATAAAAACGCAATTTTATACTGCGTATAATCTTTTTTTTTACAAGAAAAAGTATATTTCTATTGAACACAGAATTAAAACAAATATGCCTTTTTCCTTCATTTAAAAGTAAAGGATTTCTACCGGACGGATTGTATGATTGTTTTTCAAAGAGCTCTGTAAATACGTTAAAGGTGCACAAAAAGCTAAAAAATCGCAATATTAAACATCTTACATTCTTCGTTCATTATAACAATATATTTCCTTTCCTACTGGACATAATTTAATATAAGTGTAAAGCCTGATTTTTCTAAGGATGTGTTTTGGGGTCAGAGATTTGACATCAAATATTATTCACTTATAAATATATAAGGAAATCTATGATCATTATCGGTTTCCCTAACAAATTGAGTCAGCGCTCCGATTGTTTTTAAAGATAAAAATAATAATTATTTTGATCAAAAACGTTTTTATGATTAATACTTGGAAAGTTATGAATTTGCCATATTTCAAAGAACTTCTTCGGTTTCAGAGGTTTAATATATGACCCTGAGCATCTTTTATTTTTATTCCAAAATTAAGAGGTACAGCAATACAATTTCCTACCTATACGATATTTGTAAAACGTTTATTCAAATTGTTATAGCCCATATTTTGTTTTCTATTTCGTACTCTTTTTTGTTATTATATGTTTACTAAATATCATATTTGTTCCTTTATCAAACCAATTATTTCCAAATATTTTTCAGACGAATCCCAGCTAGAACACCTCGACCAGAATCAGAAAAATCACTGCTGCTCCGGCCGTGCTAAGAAGACAGCCTTAGGCCTTGTTCTCACAGTTATTATGTGTGGTACATGGGTTGGAATCACACACTTGCTCAAATGGGCCTACATAATCCATCTCATGCCACCCTATAACTGCAACTGCACAATGATAAACGACAGCAGTTCCCCGATCTCCAATGTAGTTCTTGACATTGTAGCGAACAGATCCACATCTGAAGCTGAAATGTCGGATGAGAAGGATGGCACACTTGCACCTTTCAAGGCGCCATTCATCACCACGTGGTTCTTCACGGCTTGTAATTGTTTATTCTTTCCGGTCTATTTATGCACCAGGTTCTGTTCCAGAAGGACGCGGACAACAGCGCGAAGATCTATTTTGTATGTATAGCTTTGCTTTTATGGATTCCGTTTTTTAGAATATGTATTTCTTTATATATTCCGTCTTTTGGTTTTTATTTTATGAACTTTTTCAATATTGAAATTCTACATTTGTTATTAAACATTCTTAGTTAGTCTATAAAGATTTTATTTACTTCAACGTATAAATTTAACTCAGTGGCCTGGCCGTGGTCGAAAATGTTAGTGCAGCCGAAATCATGTAAATCCTCCCCCCTTCCCCTCCACTATTTTCCACAAACGATACATGAACGGAAATTCTTTATTATTTACTACACAAATCAAAGTAAGTTTTCTTTCAATTTTTACGAAATGACAACATGCGAAAAAAATGGAAAACACTTATTTATTTTTTTGAAAATTAAAGCAATCTTCCTTTCTTTTAAACATGCGAATCGGTCAATTTTAATATTAACTTACATATTGAAACAACAGCAGGACCATAATGGTCCTGAAACCACAGGAAAACATGAAATTTATCACGAAAATCGTTTCCGTTTGAAGAGATTTTCGTAAGTTCTCGTACCACCCACCCATCCTCGCGTTTCACGCAAGAGCCAATCAGCTTATCGAACCTCAAGTGCAGCTAAAACAAGAAAATTCATTTCGGCTGTACTTCTCACAAATGCAGTGCATTAGCATGGGGGAGAATCTCCATACTACGTAGAGGTTGCCGTGGCAACGATGCAGCCGATTTCGAATTTCGCTTTTTGGCTGCAGTTTTCATTGAATGGAGTTTTTTCCCCTCCTGGATTATGCATTACGGTAACAGGCTTGCTAATTATCGGAGATTTTATTTACTACCGTAGAAATTTAATTTTCAATTATAATCTTCATTTAAGAAAATTAGTAAAATATCTGATAGTAATAAAAATAGTCCCTTTTAGAATACTTTTCAAATCTATCGGCTTGAGAATTATCAAAAAGAACGTAACTGAACAAATAATTTAAAATGCCAAATATCGTTGGGTATGACATACACTTTGTTTGAGATGGTTTTTATAATATGTGTTATGAATACACCGTTCTACAGTCAGGTTTGTAAGACGTTTTACTAATTTTAATCTAGTGCACAAATGTGATATAAATGTATTTTTCTTGAATTTGAGTATAAGAGCTGCTTTGAATCCTCAAATTGTATTGTATATTTTACTTAATTGTAGTAGGTAAAAAATAATTATTTTAATTGGAAGAAACCCTTGACGGTTGTAGTTTTTCATTCCTTATAATAGCTCTACACACTTTTAAAAGGCTACCTTGAAAAATTAGTGAATTGTCACTTGCTACATATGTGCGCTAATGCATTGATATACAAGGCGGTCACAAATTCTTTCGAGATGGTTATTCCCAGCAAAAAAAGTCACCATAAAACCTTCATCAAAATTTTGAAATGAAAGGTTTTATGCAGGAAAACTCCAGTTTTTTTGAAGATCTATAAAATTAAAGGTTTTTGTTTCAATGTCCTTAAAAAAAATGGCAAAAAACCTTCATAAAAACCTGCAAACTTCAATTTTTAATCATGAAGGGAAAATGCAGATATTTAAAAGGTTTTATGCAGGAAAATTAAAAATTTCAAAAAAACTGCAGTTTTTTGTTTCAATACCCTTTATAAAACCTTCAAATAACCTTCAATTTGACAATTTTGATGAAGGTTTCATGCTGACTTTTTTTGCTGGGTTGTTTGCTTTTATCACATTTATCTGTAGTGGCATAATAAACATTATATTTGCCAAATTACTTCGCTTACATTTTAAACAAGTCGCTAGCTTTAATAACAACAATACAGTTAAAGTATAGGAAAAATAATGGTTTATTATGTGTCAAACAGTGATCAAAGCCTAACAATTTGTGACCACCTCGTATGTCATATTATAGAGGACATTAGAGGGTTAAATATATTTTTAGGAGTGGAAACTATAATGCATGATTTTTTGTAGGGAAGCCATGCGTCGTTTCCGAGAGAAAGGACTTACAGCTATACACTTTTTAACCCGATCCGTCTTCTTTTGCGTCCTCTGGGTCGGAGCGAACTATATGCTGATACATTCTATCGGGAAACTTGACGCTACAGCAGTAATGGCACTTCAAGCTTCTAGCGCATCCTTTGTCTATCTCTTGTCCTGGGTAATTCTCCACGAACAATTTGTAGGTATACGGGTACGTGCAGCAATGTCTTCTTCTTTTGTTAGATTTGGATGCAACAGTTTAGCTAAGCAGGCAGGATGGTAGTTTCAGCTACTGAATGTCCCCCTAAAAAAGTCAGAATAAAACCTTTATAAAAAATTATGTAATTGAAGGTTTTATAAAGGAATTAAAAAAAACTTTTTTTTTTTTAAGTTTATAATTTTTCTGCATAAAGCTTTTAAAATATCTGCATTTTCCATTCAATAATTTCAATGTTTCAAAATTGAATTTGTAGATTTTTTAAAGTTTTTTTACAGGTTTTATGAAACATATTAAAACAAAAAATTTTAATTAAAAAAAAAAAACTGTAGTTTTCTTGCATAAAACCTTTAATTTCATAATTTTGATGCAGGTTTTGCGCTGACTTTTTTTTCAGAGTAGTGACATATTGTAGTATATGTGTTACCTATCAAAGAGTTAGCTGATATGCATATTTATAGTATAATTTCTTTGTAACAAACTGATTTACTAAAGCCAGCTACTCTATGGCGTCTGTGGTCTGGCTTCTATTAATAAGCAGATGGGTAACACCCCTTTAAACTGGTCCCAACTAATCAACATACGAGTTTGGGTGAATTAACTAATTATCTAGAACATGTAAACATTGTGACATCACAGCAGTCATTTGTGTGTAAAAATTTATTGAGATTGTGCAAAGTTTGAAAAGTTTCTGCTAAAAAAAGGCTTTACAGCAGAAAATTTAAGGGCTATTTTTTCTCAGATCGAAACTGTTATGGAAAATTACACCAGATAACAAAGATATGTATAATTAAAAAAATATTTAACATTTTACGATTATTTATTTTATTTTTTATTTAATAATTAATAATTATTAGTATATGAAATTTGGGTGTAATATTATTAATTTAATAATTCCAAATTTTTGTAATATTTATTTTTTCAGTTGGGTTTTAGAGTTCAGAAGTCCCAAAAGTTAGAAAATGAAAAACACCAATTTTATTCTTTAATTTAATATGTATCGAGTCTCAAAAGTTTGCTGTTCACTTCCCTAAATTTATGAGAAATAGGGAAAAGTAAACTTAGATTTGTATATAGGGTATGTGAAGAAATTTCAGCTCATACTTTTATGGGTCTTTTTAGTTACAAAAACAGTGTTTCTCAATAAAGAAGCTAATGCAGACTATCATGACACCAACATTCGAAAGAATAACAAGAAAAAAACTTTTTGAAACTGAGTTCTAGAAATAATGTGTATTTTTTGCTATTAAATTGACAATGAAAATCGAATATCTTTCTAAATATCTATAGAAGCAATTTAAGGTTTGAGTTTCTTATAAAACAGCATTAATACTCTGATGCAAAATACTATGTATATAAATATAGTCAGAGATAAAATACAGCGATTCACAATAGGCTACTCACCAAGACAAATAGTATTTTGAAAAAAAACCTCAAAACCGTCATTTTGTTAATTAGTCTCTACGTTTTGTGAACGATAATATATATAAGATTGATAATTAAACATGTTGTAATGCATAACAATGAAAAGTATGCCGTATTTTTCATTAAATGTAAATTTTAAATACTACACACACACATATGGGTCAATGAAGTACATTATAATACTATATAATTGTATTTTATAATACTATATAATTGTATTTTATAATACTATATAATTGTATTTTATAATACTATATAATTGTATTTTATAATACTATATAATTGTATTTTATAATACTATATAATTGTATTTTATAATACTATATAATTGTATTTTATAATACTATATAATTGTATTTTATAATACTATATAATTGTATTTTATAATACTATATAATTGTATTTTATAATACTATATAATTGTATTTTATAATACTATAATTGAATTCAATGTAGTAGGGAGACTATAATTGTGGAACAAAAAAACATTCAAAAAAACATTTTATCACATAATGATTATTTTGAAAACCCAAATAACTTTTCTTCTATGCAATGACACCTACACAGATTCCAATTTTTGCAAGTTAATTTTAATGGGATAAAAAGTGTTTTGAATAAACGAAATTGTTCAGTTCTGTAAAAAATTAAATTCAGAGATAAATTTAGTGATGCAATAATCTAGTTTTTATAAATTTTGGACAAAACACGTTTTAAATGTTTCCCCCACAATTGAATTTTATAAATAGGCTTTTTTCTTTTTCGAAAATTTCTCTTAAAGCCTTTTGTTACATAATTAACAAGTACTTATAATGAACTAAAACATATGCTTTCCAGTATCTTTTTACTTTAGTAGTATTTACGTTTAGCATTTTTTTAATTTTATTTCTTCATTAAGATTTTACAATAACCTTTCAGATAGTTGCCGTCATTATGTGCAATACAGGTATTGCACTTTTGGCCTACATGGATGGAGTATCCAGGACATCGACGTTAGGAGGAGTTGTTTTAGCAGCTGCTGCTGCAGCTGGTCTGGCTGTACATAAAGTGAGTTGGGATTGAACCCTTTAAATCAGAATTTTTAAATTGTATTTTTTTTAATTACATACGTTTTTTAAAAGATTTTATTACTAAATAATATCTCCCTCAGCACAATAATAATGGTTTCAATGCGTTCTGTTTTCATGAAATTTTAAGTATACATTTAAATATTCTTCTTCAAAATATGGACATTGTACTGGCATTGCAGGTTCCAGTACATTTTTTAGATCTTTTAAGATCTGTTGCATTTATACTTACCGCTTTTTTCCGTTCATTAGAACTAGCAATGATCGAACAAGCAATAAAATTATATGGAGTTTTTTTTTATTTAACCGCACTATTACCACTTTCTAGGAAAGAGCGAAAATAATATGTAAATTAAGATAGTATGGGAATCGATTACTTTAAATGTTGGAAGAAATCCTGAAAAATCCTAATCTTTCTCTTTAATGAAAGCATACCATTTCGGGTCTTGGAAAATTAAATTGAGTGTGTTGTTTATTTCCGGAAGAAAGATGTCGTTATTGAAAGTATAAGAATCTTCGTTATTTTTTCACAAAACATTTTGTAATAAAAAAATATTTTTTACACTGTGAAACAATAAAACAGACAATAATTTGTTTTTTTCCATGATTTCCCATTTTTATAGTTTTTGTTCTGAATAGATGCTATTTCTGTTTTGTCAAAAATAATAGCAAAGTTTATTTGGCAAAGGTAGGATTCAACTTTAAATTTTTGTCAAAACTGAATGTCCCAGCATTTGCACGCTTTGACAGCAATCAAAGTAAGCAGCTAGTTAAACGATGAACTCAAATCAATGAACTAAAATAATTTTGTCTTTCGAACAAAATGAATATTATTTTAGTGTATCATAGAATTAACAATGCGGCTATTTTAGACATTAGTCGAATTTTTTTAAACGTTTTTGAAAATTACTTATAATAAAAGCACTTTGTATATAGTCAGATCAAATTTTATATACAACACTACTTATTCCCAATTTTTTGTACATCTTCACTCGTCACCGATAGAATTGGTTTTATGAAACGAAAGCAAATTGAAATTCCCATTTTTTGAGATTCAAGAAATTTTTCGTGCAAAAGCAAAGATAATTTTAACACTCCTCTTCATTTTTCAGAAATAACATTTCACGAGAAATCGGAGAATCTAGTTATATATTTTTATTTTTGAAGTATTTAAACTAGCACATGCTATTAATAATACATTACACTTGATAAATTTCTTGAATACAAAATTAACTCTAGCTTAGCATAAAAAAATTTCCAATAAGAAAATAAAATTTAAACTTTTTACGAAATGAACAAATATTAAAAAAAATAATGATTACATAAAGAATGCTTAAAGTTTTACTAGTTATCTACAGCAAAAAAAAAATTCACTTAAATTTGGCGTCCTTCCTAGACCGGCGCTCTAAGCGGCCACTTGTGTTGCTTGGGCTTTAAGGCACCCCTGTGAGTCTATTTACATTGTGAATAGCAATTGTTCCTCTAGAATAGCTTCTACACTGAGTGTCCAAAACAGTATGACCACTCGACGTTTTTAAGTAAATGAGCTATGACGTCACACTGTTACGCCAGAGGACGAGAGAGGTATAAAAGAGAAAAGTGCTTGCTTGTAACGTTAGTTAAAGCGTTTTGTTGGAACAGGTATGAGTAAAAAACGCGATTTGACGGACTTTGAACGTGGCATAACTGTGGGTGGTCGAAGTCATGAAGTGAGAAACAGATAAAGCGCTGCATTTGTTAAATGTTCAAGAGCAGATGTAGTGAAAGTTTTTAAAGACCGGACTGTTAACCAAAAACTGGGTATCCACGTGCCTTCGTCTGCGGCTACTAAATACTCGAGTAGAAAGAAAAGAGCCCATTCTAAGGGACAATCGTGCGGTACATTTCAGCAGATTTTAATCAAGATTCCTCTCAAATGATCAATGAACTAATAATTCGCCTCACACTTCAGAATATGAGGATACATCGAAGCGTATGGAACATGGCCATAATATTATGGTCACTCAGTGTATAAGGGAGTATTTGCAATTCATATGACATTAAGAGATTCTTTATGTCCACAGGTATTATTCAAGAAATGGTCACTCAGTGTATAAGGGAGTATTTGTAATTCATATGACATTAAGAGATTCTTTATGTCCACAGGTATTATTCAAGAAATGGTCACTCAGTGTATAAGGGAATATTTGTAATTCATATGACATTAAGAGATTCTTTATGTCCACAGGTATTATTCAAGAAATGGTCACTCAGTGTATAAGGGAGTATTTGTAATTCATATGACATTAAGAGATTCTTTATGTCCACAGGTATTATTCAAGAAATGGTCACTCAGTGTATAAGGGAGTATTTGCAATTCATATGACATTAAGAGATTCTTTATATCCACAGGTATTATTCAAGAAATGGTCACTCAGTGTATAAGGGAATATTTGTAATTCATATGACATTAAGAGATTCTTTATGTCCACAGGTATTATTCAAGAAATGGTCACTCAGTGTATAAGGGAGTATTTGTAATTCATATGACATTAAGAGATTCTTTATGTCCACAGGTATTATTCAAGAAATGGTCACTCAGTGTATAAGGGAGTATTTGTAATTCATATGACATTAAGAGATTCTTTATGTCCACAGGTATTATTCAAGAAATTAATTAGACACGTGACCATGGGTCAACTTAGCATTTTCCTCACTCTGGTGGGCGTGCTCAACGTTCTCTTGCTCTGGCCGATCGGTCTCACATTGTACCTGATCGAAGCGGAAGAGGTGGTATGGACAGAACTGCCGTACGCACAACTCGGTGGATCAGCAGTATTATTTATTGGTGAGCACGCAGTGATTGCACATATCATTCAGTTTTATAATTACTTTTTTAATAATCATTACTATTACGGTAAATGGGCGTGGATCACTGCACAGGACAGACACAGGTTTGAACAGGAAAACATCATTTATTACGGCACATTGGTACAATTACATTTAACAGACAAAAGGGCAAGCACTAACACAATACGAGAGATAGATGAAGGATCTACCACCGAAGTACGGGGTTCACAGAGTTACATAATACAAACATGCCACTAGAGGGCGTAACTGTCCCGCAGGGCAGTTCATTATATACAACGGGGGAAAAGGTTGATATTGCACACATATTAATATTCCAACACTCCCCCACAATGTCAACCCACATTTCTAAAATACAAGTTAAAATCTTCCATACCTATGATATTTATACACTTAAAATGCATAGAAGAAGGTAAAAGGTTGATATTGCACGCATATTAATATTCCAACAATTACATTAATATTTCATGTATTCTTAAATGAAAAGCAAGCAATCAAAATGCATTTTGTCCGAAATTTCAAAAAGTGAGATTATTATCACTGAATTCGATTCCGAAATTTTCTATCAAACTAAACTATTTTATTAGTCCAAAAAACGTTTTGTCCTAATGAAATCAACTTAAAAAAATTGGAATCTGTATATAAGTCAAAGCATTTAGAAAAAGTTATTTGCGTTTCTCCACGAATGGCCTCAATGGGACAAAACGCGATTGTTTGCACCTCAATTATTAATTTGCATTTGCATAACTTTTAAATTGCTTTAGTTTTAAAATTTAACAGCAGTTATATTTCTAACAAGCGTGTTTGTAACAATCAGTGCTATATAAATCCGTTTGTACCTATGCGATGCAGATGATGCTACTTGCAAACACATACAGTGTGGTCACAAATTGTTGGGTGATGTTTTTTTTTCTGTATCACATTTACCTTTATCGGTATAATAAATCACTATTTTTGCCCAACTATACTTCGCTGATATTTTAAACAAGTCGCTTAGATTTAATAGCAACAAACAAATAGTTAAAGTTTTGCAAAAAGAAGGGTTTATTATGTATAGTTAAACAGTCAAACAATGACCATCGCCCAACAATTTGTGACCACCCTGTAATATAAACTAACACTGTTAGCGACTTGATAGTAAATGTATAGAATTAGATAATAATATATTCACAATTTCAAATAATATCGAAATGAAAATAAGAAATGACAGGCCCTCGGAAAGTCATGTTACGGTTTTCATTAAAGCACTTATATCCGTTCGGTATCTAGTGTACAATTTGCATTTGAAAGAGAAGTGCTAGTGTTCACAACTATCATAGTTACAGTGGCTATTGGTATAGTTATATCTTCTTCCATTGCATAAATGTTCACAAAATTTTACATAGCAAACTTTATAGTTTAATAGTTATTTATTATTTAATTAAAAAAGTTATTCATTATGTAGTAATTTATAATATTGTTTGTGGTATGATCAAATTATTTATTGTTAGATTTAGGGACATACACACTTTTTCTCAATACTCTAAATGTTTCCATTAAAATATATATCGTTGTTTAATTTTCAATACTATACCACAGTATTAGTATTTTCTAATACAATAATACGCACACAAATCTTAGAGTTTTCTGACACAGGGAAATCGAAGTCACTACTACCTACTTGTGTTAATGTATACAGAAAAATATGTTTGTAAAGTTAAGGTTTTAAACAATTTAGCCAATAACTGACGGTTCAGTATATTATAGGAAATTGCATAAACTTCGTTTTATTCGAATAACTAAGATTTTTTTTTTAATTATAATCAAAAGTGTCAAATTTTACAGAATGGAATAACGGCTTTGAGAATAAAATTTTTCTTTATAAACACTTCAAAAACTGTTTAAATATGACTGTTTTTTAATTTACCGCAGAAGTTAAAAATTTAAATTACTTATAAGTAACTTTACTTAACATTTAAGTTAATTGCTTTTACACTTTTAACTGAATGTGTAATTTTCTAACAGTCTCGGTATCAAACATCGCTGGCGTTGCTTTTTGACAACAATCGACAAGCTTATTTAGATTTATAGAATTCATGTTTTAATATTCATACTTCACGGTGTCTTTTCTACTATTTGTAATAAAGTATAATTTATATGAACGTTCTAAGATTGGTATATTTTTTTTAACCTTTTCTTTGTAATTTTCAGTTGCCAATGTTCTCGGAAACTTTGACATTGCTCACAGTTACGACACTTTTATCAAATTAGGAGTAGTTGCTGCTGTACCAGTGTCAGCAGGTGAGTAACGTTATACTATTTATCAATAATAATAAAATTACAGTGGAGTCTGCGTTTGCTTATAAATCGGAAACTAATGATCCAATTTTGATTAAACTTGGTAAAACCATACTTTCTACTTGCATTGTTAAAAATGGGTACTCAAAATAAGTAAAATGTACTCATTTTTGATTACATTCGATGCTTATCATAGTTCCGAATACATAAGTTTCATTTTGAAAAAGACATATACTCAAAAATGTTAAAATTAACAGAAAGAGCAGTAGCTTGCCTAGATAGGAACTTTCATAATCACTTTCAATAAATATCGACAATTACAACCAACTCTTATCGGGAATCGAACCCTCGGGCAACGCAGTCCAGTGCCTTATCCGTTGTACTACCTGGGCGTCATGAAGAAGTTATAAACAGAATAAATGTTTAAAAGGTGTGTCAAAAGAATGGAGAGTAACATAATTGAATTGTAATAACTCAGTTTAAATCAAATAATGTGGAAAACCATCTTCTAAACAACTATTTTAAGTGTGTCAAGTCGCTTTGTTAAGATGGCTCGAACAGGAGCTGAAATTAGCAATATTAAATCACACTGCTCATTTGTTAGAAAGTACGGTTGCTTAAATTTGAGTATGGCATCGCTCATTTACGATGCAATTGTACTAAAAGAAAAAAGAGTATGGTCAGATACTCATTTTTAAGTACCTTTTATTTAAAGTGTGGGAAAAGGTTTTTCATCGATTTTTTAATATCTTCTATATTTAGCAATAAAGACAACATACCTTAATAAAAATTGTGAAATTGAAATTTTTTTGAAGGTTTATAAATGAACTAGATGAAGTATACAGGCGTCGCCCTGTTCTTTACAAAAAGTGTTGGCCGATTTCTTCACCATGGGGCCATCTCGTGGTTTTAGTAAGAACTTATTTCTATTTTAAGGGTTGGAAAAGGGGGATGGGGTATTTTTTGAAATCTCATTTAGACAGTGGCATTCCTCTTGTTTTGAAGGTAAAGTGTGCAAATTTTCATCAAGCTCAGAATAAAACTGTAGATTTTTATAAAAAATACGTCCCCAGACACTCCACTTTATAAAATATAGATTTTGAACAAAAAACTGTAATTTTTTTAATGCTTCAACATTGAAGGTTTTTTGTTGGTTGTTCGAAGATTTTTTACAGGTTTTATGAAAGAATTTGAAAGAAAAACCTTTAATTTAATAGATACAGAAACTGCAGTTTTCCTGAATAAAATCTTCAATTTCACAATATCGATAAAGGATTTATGCTGACTTTTTTTGTTCGGTGTACTTTACAAATATTTGCCATATAAATTTTTCCAATTGACCAAAAAGTCAAATTTTGTTGCTTAATGAAACTTTATAAGCTTAAATAGTAGTTTAGAAAAACGTTGTACATTTTATTTATATTTTTTCTATTTTTCTATTTTTTAATAACTAACGGGTTCAACATAGAGCTACAAAAATGATTCAGGGTACTTCAGGAATGAATTATGCTTAGAACTCTAAATATGTATACACTCGAGGAGAGAAGGATTAGAGGGGATCTTATTCAGTTATTCAAAATTATCAGATTGGGGGATGTGGCGGGATTGGAATTTAATATTGCCAATGTGACTAGAGGTCATGGATTCAAATTATACAAGTCACAGTTTAATCGGGATGTTAGAAAGCATTATTTTTTAATAGGGTTATTGACAAATGGAATGGTTTGCCTGAGTATGTTGTTAATTCTTCAGGGGTGGGTGGTTTTAAAAAACAATTGGATCAGCATTGGGGAATCGTGAGGATGATGGATTGACAGGACCAACCTTGCTGGGCCTAGAACCTGTAGTTGGTCGACATTATTTGTATTTGTATAATGTATATTAAAAATAAACCGAGTTATTACATCTGATGTCTTTTTTCCTATTTTTTCGCATAACTCTTTTTATATCTGTCCAGAACTCACTTTTTAGTTTTTACTATGTGAACCTTTTTTAATAACTATACTTTTTTAATAGTTAAATATATATATATATATATATATATATATATATATATATATAACTTTTTATGTGATTGTTGTCAATCTTATGGAGGTTTTATCCTATATATATTTTATAAAAATCCGAAGCTTACTGTATTCATTACCATGTTTGAGTCGCAATGAATTTAAACTTTGAATTCATTTTTTCCTTTTAGTTCTTGATGGCCACCTGTACCATGTCGTTTTCAAAGGTATGAAGCTGGCAGGTGTCCTTTTAATATCTATTGGCTTCATGCTAGTCTTATTGCCCGACAACTGGCCGGATTACATAACACGGTTGTTAAGATGGCGCTGTAGAAGATGCCCAAAGTCCAGCAAGCCTGCAGATACTGCGCAGCTAAGGTCACGCCATACATATATTCGATCGTCCCAATAAACTTTTAAAATATATTCAAAGTGCAACATTTTCAGTTTGCACTTTAGTTTAAGCAGCCAAAGTGTTACTCCATTTATTTCCGTTCTTGTAGTATATGAGTTGTAACGTGTGTCTTTTTTACACTTATGTTTTTAGTGGAACAAAGGTATCAAAAGTGCTGTACAGGCTGGACGAAAATCCTCCGTAATTTGCATAGTCGGCTCTGAAAATCTTCGGGAAAACGTTTATTTGTCTATTATGAAAAAAAAAAGATTGGAACATTTGATTTTTTCATTGATTCGAAAAGTTTTACCCAAGCTTGGTTAAAATCTGTTCCAAATAGGTATATATTTCATTAGGATTATATATGATTTCATTAATTGCATGCTGAATTCAGTTGATATATGAGGCGTTCAGCCCTAAAGTGGATCACGTCCATAAGTTATAGTTTTGAGATAATCAAGGTAAAAGTTTATTAACGCTAGTTGAATCCAAAAGTGATTTAGAGGATAATAATACCATCTGTTAGAAAATAGCAATAGCAGGGATTTGGTTCACTATGAATCTGAAAATATACACCATTAACAAGTATTAATCCGCAACAAACACACTTTTTAATACTTTTGGACTTGAGCCACTTTAACTCTGAACACTTCATATTTTAGAGCCCTTATACCAAGATATTTGTATTTTTAATTTAACAATTTTACTGAATTAAATTGTTCAATCACATGCGCTAATGTGTTGTTTGTATAAATTCACATTTCTTAATACTTGAACTAGCCATGTGTTTCATTAAACATGTTATTGTAAGTACTTTGCACAGTTTGACTTAAAACCATTTTTCCTTACACGAGACAATTATTGAAAATTATATCTACTAGTTCACTTTTGAAAATATGTGTAAGTTATTAATTGTAAACGATTGAATAGAAAATGTGTAAAAAGTTTCAAGTTGGAAATTTCGAATCTTTGAAATTGGAAGTTCAAATTTGAATCGACAGCATCTTTATTATATAGATATATACTTTTATAGACTGAATGTATTATTAAATTTATGCAAACGCAGTCTGCCAAAATGCATATCAAAAAGTTGTGATGGGAGTGATATATTTGATCATTATTTATTGGGAATTTTAGCGTGTTTATCCCACGTTTTGGCAATGAAAATATATATTGCCATTTTGTATGGTAATTTTGTTTATGATCATGATAATATTTAAGAAATACAATGTAAAAGAATTAGGAAATTTTTTATTAAATGTTTTAGGTCATATTTAATGTTCAATGAACAATAAAAAAGTCATAAGTACAATATTTCATATTTAAATTGATTATAACTTTCTTAAATTTAAATCAAGAAAACAATATATATTTAATCTTGAATTTGGAAATTTGTTTATTGCACTTCATTTGATGATATTTTATTCTGATTTTTTCTTTTATATTGATAATTATACTTATAAAATTTGTTTTTCTTAATTTTCTTGTAAATGTTGTTCTAATTTTGTTTTTGAAAATACTTTTAATTTTCATGTTTACAGTACCGTCTATATGTTTTTTCGGCTCATTTACATTACTTTAAATCGCTATTTAGAGGAAATCTTAATGTTAAAAAAAACCTTAATGCAATTTTAATGTTAAAATAAGCAATGTTAAAATGTTAGATATAAGAAAACTTAGCACAAAATGAGCAAAGTAAGACATTTTATAGAACCAACAATAACTGTATTTCTTTTAAAACTAGCTAATATAAAGTTACGTAATGATAAAAAATAACTTTTTAATAGTTTTGAAAAGATAATTTTAAATTGACAGAACTCTTAAAAACTGATAAAGGTTACTTTGATTACGAGAAACTGATTGCTGTTTTCTTACAAATACATGTATTTTGTTTTTTATTAAGTAGCTTAGCATTGTATTATTATTGTTAATTTTATACAAATAACATTTGTAGTGTACGTACAAAAATACTTTTTTAAAATGTATAGTATTACCCTATTTATTGACACTTTGAAAGCCAAAAACTATTGTATATATTTATATAACAATAGTTAACTAGTGACTCTTACTACTTTTACAACAAATGCTTTACGTCTATATTAAAGAAAACTTAATAGAACAGTTGGAAATGTATGAAAAATCTATACGATTTTTTGTGTGATTAATATTTTTCGACCGCAAAAAGTGTTAGATGAAACTTTGGCAGGAAGTCTTTCTACCAAAGTTCATTATTACTCTTCATTAAGTTTTTTATTAGTAAAATTTGTAATAGTTGCAAGATCATCGTTTTTAAGATTTTTTTGATTTTTTTAGACGGGAATCGAGCTGACATCGAATTGCTTGCGAGCAAGGCGTGATAAACTAAACATTGTTTACGCATGGCGAGAAACTATTATTTTCTTTGTGATAATTAATCGTTCACTTTATAAATTATTCCTTTTTTTAAAAAAAAAGACGGTCAAATATTTCTGGAAACTGTATTTCAGTTAAACGGATCTTTTTAAAAGTATAGAACAGTGTATAATAAAAATTCTTATTACATAATCAACGGCGGTTGAGGTGGTTTCACTGTTATTAAAAGCTCTTATTACAAAAGTTATTGTAGTAAACCTGAAAGTTCTCATGCACTTGCCATTGTAAAATATTAGACAATACATATTTTTCTGTCAAAAATATGAGCAACTCCCTGTGATTTAATATTTTTCAAAACTAATATCTATTCTAGAACAAGAATATCAGAAAAAATAGGTTTTTAAAGATTTTAATGTTTTCAGGGCGATTCTTTGAAAACTCTATCAAAAAAATTCGAGTATAGAAATTTGAAAAAAAAATCGATTACATAAAAAAAATTGGTAGATATACAACAGAAACTTAAATGAAAAATAAGTCATATAAAAGGGAATTTTTAAGTGCATACATATAGTATTTTTTTCCTAGTTTTGCAATCTTCAATATTATATTTCCTTTTAAATAAATTTTACACTTCTATTTTCATCTGCTTCAACTTATTGATTTGTTTAAAATTTCATTCCAAATTTAAATTATAGTTTTATTCATGACGAAATTCATTTTATGTTTCTTCACCAAAACTTAAATATTATGCAGTCCTAAATAATACATTTTTCTTAAATAAATCGTTTAGATATTATTACTGAGAGTACAGTTATGTACATATTTAAATTAGGGTCTATTCAAAGCAAACATTATGACTGCTGAATTGTGATCATAAATTGAAAGTCAACAATCAAAATGTAAATCGTCAGACACAATCATATTTTTTTAAGAGTATATTTTAATTTTTCATTATATTTTTTTACTAGCTTAAAAATATATGTATACCAAAAAAGGTTTAAAACTTTTCCGTGGGAGAAGCATTACCTGTTCTACCCCAACACCATTCTACCAATCATCATATTCTACCAATCTTATACTCGATCAATTTCTACATTTCAAATGATGAACCATTTTTTTTTAAACTTCTACATCAATTTAATTTCATGTGGAAATTATCTTAGAAGTTTTTCCATAACTTTTAACGTAATATGGGAGAAATTTGCTATAATTTCTTAAAAGGTAGTTAACATAAGAAAACGGAAAATATCCCTTTATGCGACATCTTATTTCAAATATAAAATTGCCCATTTTTAATTTGAGAATGCCAATTAAGCCACGACTTCCCATTAGAATAGGCCATAGTGTACGTTAAAATTTATTTACTTTTAAATGATTGTAACAGGAAATGTACTGTACAATGCATCGTTCAGAGAATCGCCATTCGGAAGCTAAGTAATAGTTGGTAATTAAAATATCAGTCGAAAACGAATAATTAAAAAAACTTTTCAAATAATTGTATTTTGTTTTTAAGGAATGTCATATGAATGATGAAATGTGTGACACGAGCGAGATAACCATTCTCTCAATGTCTTATGATTAATGTTCAATTCGTGTACACTATTTGTAAAGTTCATGCATATAATAACGATATTACTTTTTGGAAAAAAATTTATAAATATTTCATCAATATATACATATTAATGCATTATATAAATATTTATTATATGATATAAGTATTTATTAATATGTATTTTCTAAATATTCTTGCACACAAAAACTGAAATTTTAATAAGATAATATCTCACTTGCATTATTAAAAAAATACAAAGTTTATGCAAATTGGCTATATTAGCAAATGTTTGATGTTGAAAATAAATTTAGTAATATTTCACTGCCATGACTAGGCGTATAAAAATGAATATTTCAATAATACATATTAGCTCATACACTATTAATATCATAGTTATTATTAGTGTCTTAAACAAAATTACAGTTATAATATTTCGAGTGATTTTATTGAGTCATTGAAATTTATAAAGTGAATAAATATATATGAATACATATATAATGACGAATAAATGAAAATATATAAATAGATTAAAATACAATTAGATTATAAATACCTTTCAGTGGTATATTCTATCGATTTGAATTTTTCACTACCTAGTCTCGTTTTAAATCTCCAAATTTAAACATTGGTGGTATTCGAGTATAAAATCGAATGGTTATTAAAAAAATAAAAAAGTCTGAAAATGTTCCTAAAAGCCCAATATCTACCATGCAGTAATTTTAAAAATAAAAGTTATAGCTCAATTTTTAAAAATACATTATTAATATGGAGCTTAAAATTATGCGTTACAAATTGAATTTTTAAATAAACATATATTTAAATTCATAAACGAATAAAAGTAATTCAAAATGTAATAATCAGTAATATTAACTTTTTACTTTAATATTTATTAACTAAAGTTATTCTAAGACATATTCAAAAAGGATGTAACGAAAGTAAACGAAAAATGCACTTTTTATCGAAATTATTCATAACGAATGTTTAAAACATATATTATAATTCCAACAATTTCGTTTTTTTTATTCTTTTATATATTCTAACCTATAATTTTTTATATGATTAGTTATCTAATTATTTTTACGCTATTCATCTTCAAAACCATCAATGTTTGGTGTTCGTACTATTTTCTATAAATTTAGAGTGCGATTTCACATACTCCCAAAAAAAGTAATTTTTTTAGAGACGAACAAATAAATTATGGTTTGTAAATTTATGTGTGTAGTGATCTATTTTCCAATACATTTCAGACATTAAGACGGGTTGAAGAAATTATAGATTTCCGGATTATCTCTCTAAGACAATAATACTAACTTCTTACAGGATGTTAAAATACTAATTCTGGTTGTTTTGACTAGGATAATTGTCAGATTACCGTTTTTATTACCTTTCTAGAATAATAATTTTTTTATACTTTTAAGTTTTACCTTAACTTGTTAACTTAAAGACATTTAGAGGAAACACTTAATATACGGGTATCAAAATCTATAGGTGTTAATATTAAATATAAGTAATAATACATTTTCTTCTAATGTATAAAAGAAATTTGTTTATAGTATGTTTAAGAAATGTCTACTTTATTTATGAGAATCTTAATAAATGCAGTGCATTTTATTATGATAGAATTTATTGAATATGTTTATTATAATATTAACTTCGATGTTTGTTAATCAAAAGAAAAACTTTTCAAAAAGTGTGTTGAGTATTTTATTTCACATATATTTATCGAATCTTGAGTATAAGAAATGAATTATTTATTCTTTATTTTCAAAAAATACCATTTCTATAAATCAATGACTCTATTTTATTACAACCAAAAGACCAAATTACTAATTCAAGAGGTAAATCTTTGCATCACTTTTGTATTGAAAATGACTTTATACGTCTCAACGGCATATTACCAGGAGATATAGAGGGAAACTTTACTTATTTATCTGTTAACGGTGCAAGTACAATTGATTATATTATAGTATCCAGTCCTATATTTAATATTTATGTAACAGACTTTTTTGTTTTGCCTAAAATAGGACCCGACCACTTGCCCATATTAGCAACTTTTATTTTTAATACTTTTGAATCACAGAAACTAAACACGCTTAATACCTCAGATGTTCACCTGAAGAAGTCTTCCTGGAATCCAAGTCTAATCACTAATTTCATAACAGACATAGACCTTAAATTACAGAATATAACCGATATTGATGCAAAAATATTGTACCCATCTTTGAATGTGTTACAGAGAAATATGACATGAGGAAATCTATCTCACCTCATAAACCAAAAAAGAATAATTTTTTGCAGACAGTTGGTTTGATAAAGACTGTTATACTTTAAGATCTAACCTTAGGACAGCTCTGAAACGCGTAACAAAAAACTACATCGAAAACATTCAAAACTATCTGCTCCTACAAAAAGAATATAAACAATTATGTATTGGCAAAAAGAAAAGTTACTACTCTTCTATCCAAATTGCAATAACTCGCAATCGTTTTGGAAAACTATAATCAAATTTAATAGAATTAAAGCTACGACCCCCAACATATCACCAAAAGATTGGTTTGATTACTATTCCGGTGTTTTCTCTATTTCAAACAATCAATTATCCCAATATCCCTCAATTGATTTATGTGTAACACGTTCCTTCTCACACTTCGATTCTATTCTTGACCCAGATATCACATCTTATGAATTGGAATCTGTACTACATAAATTAAAAAAGGGCAAATCTCCTGGTGTAGATGGTTTGAGACAAGAATTTTTTAAATATTTAGGCCACAAGTCCATTCAGATCATTGCAACAGTTTTTAATAAAGTTTTCTACTTTGGTTCCTATCCAGCTAGCTGGATTGATATTTTAATATGCCCAATTCTTAAGAAAGGTGATCCAATCAACCCGAGTAACTACAGACCCATATCTTTGGTTCCAGTAATAGGTAAATTATTTACATCTATTTTGAACAATAGACTGGTAAGCTGGCTTGATCAAAAAAACTTATTATTTGAAGAACAGGCTGGGTTTAGAAAGGTATATAGTTGTGTGGATCAATCGTTTATTTTAAACTCAATAGTACAAGACATGCTAAGGAAGAGAGAAAGAGAGAGAGAGAGAGAGAGAGAATAGCTCAGTTGTGCGCCAAACAAGAGGGACCGGGTTCGACTCCCGGCTGGATGAATTTTTCACTTTTATTGATTTAAAATAATTATATATATATATATATATATATAAATCGAAGCTAGAGAAAATAAATTTTGTGAAGACTCACGTTGTAAAATTATCTTATAGTACCAGCATATCGTAGTATGTTTTCCATGATTACTCATACATTTTTACGAAAATTGACTAGATATGTTTTGAATTTAGTTATATACAAACACAGTTCCGACAAAAATCAAAATATAGTAACAATAAATTGGGTGTTCATATATCATGACTCATCGAATTCGTATTTGAATTCGTATTTGTATTCGCATTTGAATTCGCATTTGAATTCGCATTTAAATTCTTATTTGAATTCGTAAGTGAATTCGAATTTGAATTCGCAGCTGAATTCGTAATTGAATTCGCATTTGAATTCGTATTTGAATTCGTATTTGAATTCGCATTTGAATTCGTATTTGAATTCGAATTTCAATTCGCATTAGAATTCGTATTTGATATCGCATTTGAATTCGTATTTGAAATCGTATTTGAATTCCCATTTGAATTCGCATTTGAATTCGTATTTGAATTCGTACTTGAATTCGTATTTGAATTCGCATTTGCATTCGTATTTGAATTCGTATTTGAATTCGTATTTGAAATCGTATTTGAATTCGTAAGTGAATTCGAATTTGAATTCGCAACTGAATTCGTAATTGAATTCGCATTTGAATTCGTATTTGAATTCGTATTTGAATTCGCATTTGAATTCGTATTTGAATTCGAATTTCAATTCGCATTAGAATTCGTATTTGATATCGCATTTGAATTCGTATTTGAATTCTCCATTTGAATTCGTATTTGAATTCGCATTTGAATTCGTATTTGAATTCGCATTTGAATTCGTATTTGAATTCGAATTTGAATTCGCAATTGAATTCGTATTTGAATTCGCATTTGCATTCGTATTTGAATTCGCATTTGCATTCGTATTTGAATTCGTATTTGAATTCGCATTTGAATTCGCATTTAAATTCTTATTTGAATTCGCATTTAAATTCGAATTTAAATTCGCATGTGAATTCGTATTTGAATTCGCCTTTCAATTCGTATTTGAATTCGTTTTTGAATTCGTATTTGAATACGTAATTGATTTCATGTATCATGACTCATCGTATTCTGTTTTTCAAATTTAGCAAATGTAGTAATTTTTTTTTTTTTTTTTTTTTTTTTTTACAAATTTGAAAATGAGTGTGAATATGAGTTTGGATTCAAATACGAATTCAAATACGAATTCAATCACGTATTCAAATACGTATTCAAATACGTATTCAAATACGTATTCAAATACGTATTCATATACGTAATTGAATTTGCATTTGAATTCGCATTTGAATTCGTATTTGAATTCGTATTTGAATTCGTAACTGAATTCATATATCTTGACTCATCGTATGCTGTTTTTCAAATTTGGCAAATTAAGAATATTTTTTTTTTTTTTTTTTTACAAATTTGAAAATGAGTTTGAATATGAGTTTGGATTCAAAGACGAATTCAAATACGTATTTAAATACGTATTTGAATTCGCCTTTTTATTCGTATTTGTATTCGCATTTGAATTCATATTTGAATTCGTATTTAAATTCGCATTTGAATTCGCATTTAAATTCGTATATGAATACATATTTGAATTCGTACTTGAATTTGTATTTGAAATCGTATTTGAATTCGTAAGTGAATTCGAATTTGAATTCGCAATTGAATTCGTACTTGAATTCGCATTTAAATTCGTATTTGAATTCGCATTTTAATTCGTATTTGAATTCGTACTTGAATTCGTATTTAAATTCGCATTTGCAATCGTATTTGAATTCGCATTTGCATTCGTATTTGAATTCGAAATTCAATTCGCATTTGAATTTGTATTTGAATTCGTATTTGAATTCGCATTTAAATTCTCATTTGAATTCGCATATGAATTCGTATTTGAATTCGAATTTGATATAGCGTTTGAATTCGTATTTGAATTCCCAATTGAATTCGCATTTGAATTCGTATTTGAATTCGTATTTGAATTCGCATTTGTATTCGTATTCGAATTCGTAATTGAATTCGCATTTGAATTCGCATTTGAATTCGCATTTGAATTCGCATTTGAATTTGTATTTGTATTCGTATTCGAATTCGTAATTGAATTCGCATTTGAATTCGAATTTGTATTTGAATTCTTATTTGAATTCGTAATTGAATTCATATATCATGACTCATCGTATTCTGTTTTTCAAATTTGGCAAATGTAGTAATTTTTTTTTTTTTTACATATTTGAAAATGAATTTGATTATAAGTCTGGATTCAAATACGAATTCAAATACGTGTTCAAATACGTATTTGAATTCGTATTTGAATTCGCATTTGAATTCTTATTTGAAATCGCATTTGAATTCGTATTTGAATTCGTATTTGAATTCGTAAATGAATTCGAATTTGAATTCGCAACTGAATTCGTAATTGAATTCGCATTTGAATTCGTATTTGAATTCGTATTTGAATTCGCATTTGAATTCGTATTTGAACTCGTACTTGAATTCGTATTTGAATTCTTATTTGAATTCGCATTTAAATTCGGATATGAATTCGTATTTGAATTCGTATTTAAATTCGTATTTGAATTCGTATTTAAATTCGCATTTGATTACGTATTTGAATTCGTACTTGAATTCGTATTTGAATTCGTAAGTGAATTCATATATCGTGACTCATCGTATTCTGTTTTTCAAATTTGGGAAATGTATTATTTTTTTTTTTTTAATTTGAAAATAAGTTTGAATATGAGTTTGGAATCAAATGCGAATTCAAATACGTATTCAAATACGTATTCAAATACGTATTCAAATACGTATTCAAATACGTATTCAAATACATATTCAAATACGTATTCAAATACGTATTTGAATTCGTATTTGAATTCGTATTTGAATTCGTATTTGAATTCGCATTTGATTACGTATTTGATTTCGTATTTGAATTCGTATTTGAATTCGTATTTGAATTCGGATATGAATTCGTATATGAATTCGTATTTAAATTCGTATTTGAATTCGTATTTGAATTCGTATTTGAATCCAGACTCATATTGAAACTCATTTTCAAATTTGTAAAAAAAAAAAAAAAAAAAAAAAAAAAAAAACTACATTTGCCAAATTTGAATAACAGAATATAATGAGTCATGATATATGAATTCAATTACGAATATTTGCATTCGTAAGTGAATTCATATATCATGAATCATCGTATTCTGTTTTTCAAATTTGGCAAATGTAGTATTTTTTTTTTAATTTGAAAATAAGTTTAAATATGAGTCTGGATTCAAATACGAATTCAAATACGTATTCAAATACGTGTTCAAATACGTATTTGAATTCGTATTTGAATTCGTTTATGAATTCGTTTTTGAATTCGCATTTAAATTCGTATTTGAATACGTAGTCAAATACGTATTTAAATTCGCATTTGAATTCGTATTTGAATTCGCATTTGAATTCGTATTTGAATTCGCATTTGAATTCGTATTTGAAATCGCAATTTAATGCAAATTTGAATTTGGATTTGAATTCGTATTTGAATTCGTAAGTGGATTCATGTATCATGACTCATCGTATTCTGTTTTTCAAATTTGGCAAATGTATTATTTTTTTTTTTTTAAATTTGAAAATAAGTTTGAATATGAGTTTGGAATCAAATACGAATTCAAATACGTATTCAAATACGAATTCAAATGCGTATTCAAATACGAATTCAAATACGTATTCAAATACGAATTCAAATACGTATTCAAATACGAATTCAAATACGTATTCAAATACGTATTTTAATTCGCATTTGCATTCGTATTTGAATTCGCATTTGAATTCGCATTTGAATTCGAATTTGAATTTGTATTTGAATTCGTATTTGAATTCGTAATTGAATTCATATATCATGACTCATCGTATTCTGTTTTTCAAATTTGGCAAATGTAATAATTTTTTTTTTTTTTTTACATATTTGAAAATGAATTTGAATATGAGTCTGGATTCAAATACGAATTCAAATACGTATTTAAATACGTGTTCAAATACGTATTTGAATTCGTCTTTGAATACGTATTTGAATTTGCATTTGAATACGTATATGAATTCGTATTTGAATTCGTATTTGATATCGCACTTGAATTCGTATTTGAATTCGCATTTAAATTCGCAAATAAATTCGTATTTGAATTCGCATTTGAATTCGTATTTGAATTCGTATTTAAATTCGTATTTAAATTCGCATTTGAATTCGTATTTGAATTTGCATTTGAATTCGTATTTGAATTCGTATTTAAATTCGTATTTAAATTCGTATTTGAATTCGCATTTGAATTTGTATTTGAATTCGTATTTGAATTCGTATTTAAATTCGCATTTGAATTCGTATTTGAATTTGCATTTGAATTCGTATTTGAATTCGTATTTAAATTCGTATTTAAATTCGTATTTGAATACGTATTTGAATTCGCATTTCATTCGTATTTGAATTCGCATTTGAATTCGTATTTCAATGCGTATTTGAATTCGTATTTTAATTCGTATTTCAATTCGCATTTCAATTCGTATTTGAATTCGTATTTGAATTTGCATTTAAATTCGCATTTGAATTCGTATATGAATTCGTATTTGAATTCGTATTTGATATCGCATTTGAATTAGTATTTGAATTCGTATTTGATATCGCATTTGAATTAGTATTTGAATTCGTACTTGAATTCGTATTTGAATTCGCATTTGCATTCGTATTTGAATTCGCATTTGAATTCGTATTTAAATTCGTATTTGACTTCGTATTTGAATTCGTATTTGAATTCGTATTTGAATTTGCATTTGAATTCGCATTTGAATTCGTATTTGAATTCGTATTTGAATTCGTATTTGAATTCGCATTTGAATTTGCATTTGAATTCGCATTTGAATTCGTATTTGAAATCGCTTTTGAAGTCGCATTTAAATTCGTATTTGACTTCGTATTTGAATTCGTATTTGAATTCGTATTTAAATTCGCATTTGAATTCGCATTTGAAATCGCATTTGACTGGGTATTTGAATTCGCATTTGAATTCGTATTTGAATACCTGTTTGAATTCGTATTTGAATTCGCATTTGAATTCGTATTTGAATTCCTGTTTGAATTCATATTTGAATTCGTAAGTGAATTCATATATCATGACTTATCGTATTCTGTTTTTAAAATTTGGCAAATCTATTAAAAAAAATATTTGTTTGAAAATTCGCATTTGAATTTGAAAAAAAAATTCACATTTGAATTCGTATTTGAATTCGTATTTGAATTCGCATTTGAAGTCGCATTTGAATTCGTATTTGAATTCTCGTTTGAAGTCGTATTTGAATACGTATTTAAATTCGCATTTGGATTCGTGTTTGAATACGCATTTGATTTCGAATATCAATTCGCATTTGAATTCGTATTTAAATTCGTATTTGAATTTGCATTTAAATTCGCATTTGAATTCGTATATGAATTCGTATTGGAATTCGTATTTGATATCGCATTTGAATTCGTATTTGAATTCGCATTTAAATTCGCATATGAATTCGTATATGAATTCGTATTTGAATTCGTATTTGTTATCGCCTTTTAATTCGTATTTGAATTCGCATTTTAATTCGCATTTTAATTCGTATTTGAATTCGCATTTGAATTCGCATTTGAATTCGTATTTGAATTCGTATTTGAATTCGTATTTGAATTCGTATTTGAATTCGTATTTGAATTCGCATTTGAAGTCGCATTTGAATTCGAATTTCAATTCACATTTGAATTCGTATTTAAATTCGTATTTGAATTTGCATTTAAATTCGCATTTGAATTCGTATATGAATTCGTATTTGAATTCGTATTTGATATCGCATTTGAATTCGTATTTTAATTCGCATTTAAATTCGCATATAAATTCGTATATGAATTCGTATTTGAATTCGCATTTGTTTTCGCCTTTTAATTCGTATTTGAATTCGCATTTGAATTCGCATTTGAATTCGCATTTGAATTCGTATTTGAATTCGCATTTGAATTCGCATTTGAATTCGTATTTGAATTCGTATTTGAATTCGTATTTAAATTCGCATTTGAATTCGTATTTGAATTCGCATTTGAATTCGCATTTGATTTCGTATTTGAATTCGCATTTGAATTCTTATTTCAATTCGTATTTGAATTCGCATTTTAATTCGTATTTCAATTCGTATTTGAATTCGAATTTGAATTCGCATTTGAATTCGTATTTGAATTCGTATTTGAATTCGTATTTGAATTCGTATTTGAATTCGTATTTGAATTCGTATTTGAATTCGTAATTGAATACGTATTTGAATTTGTATTTGAATTGGAGTTGTAAGATTTGAAAATGCGATAAATTAAAGAATGTAGGTCACCAAGAATGTAGGTCACCAGGAATGTAGGTCAACAAGAATGTATGTCAACAAGAATGTAGGTCAACAAGAATGTAGGTCATCATTCATTCAGCATTTAATAATGAAATGGAATTCTAAATTGGATTCGAAAGTGAAATCCAATTTTAGCACTTTCAAATTTAGATGTACCAGTTGTAATATTAGTCAGATCGAGTTTCATTCTGAAATCGTGACGCGCTGCATTTTCAATTTTAGCGCTGCGACACTTTCAGTTTTAGAGTTGAAGCATTTTACTCGATTTCAGTTTCAAGTTTTTATGGAATTAAATTTCCAACTCCTTTTTTTTAATTCATTTGTTCAAGTTTGCATTTCAAAGTGCAATTTTCCAAGTTTGCATTTCAAAGTGCATTTTTCCAAGTTTGCATTTCAAAGTTCATTTTTCCAGTTTTTCATTTTCAATTTTGCATTTTCAAATTTGCATTTTCAAATTTGCATTTCCAAATTTACATTTCCAGGTTTGCATTTTCAAATTCATTTTTTCCAAATTTACATTCCTAAGTTTACATTACCAAGTTTGCATACGCAAATTCGCGTTTCCAAGTTCGCATTCCCAAATTCATTTTTCAAATTTAAAAATTAACATGATTTTAATAAAATTTGCATAATTTTAATAAAAATAGCGCATTTTAATTTTCCTTTTTTAAAAAAACTTCTGCTCTGACTCTTTTAAACTGAAAAACTTTTTTAGAACTCTGATTCCCAGCTGTTTAAAATATACTAATGTAAACCCGGAAGTGAAAAAAAAAATGAAAAATAAAAAGATTTTTTTTTATTTAAAAAAAAATATCCCATATTCCCACTTAGAAATAAATTCAAAAATTAATTTAAAAATAAATTCGAATTTAAATTCAAAAATAAATAAAAATTAAATTTGATTTTAAATTATAAAATAAATTAAAAATTAAATTCGAAAATAAATAAAACTTTAATTAGAAAATAAATTATAAATTAAATTTGAAAATAAATTCAAAAACAAATTTGAATTTAAATTCTAAAATAAATTATAAATTAAATTCGAATTTAAATTTTAAAATAAATTATAAATTAAATTCGAATTGAAAATCTAAAATAAATTATAAATTAAATTCGAATTGAAAATCTAAAATAAATTATAAATTAAATTCGAATTGAAAATTGAATTTAAATTTTAAAATAAATTATAAATTAAAATCGAATTTAAATTTGAAAATATTTTTGAAAAAAAAAGTACGAAAGTAAATTCGAGAAGAAATTTGAAAACTATTTTGATTTCGTATTCAAATTCGTATTTGAATTCCTATTTGAATTCAAATTTAAATTCGAAAATGAATTCGAATTCAAATACGAAACGTTCGAAAGTAAATTCGAAAATAAATTCGAATTTTAATTTAAACAAAGTTCGAAAATGAATTCGAATTTTAATTTAAACAAAGTTCGAAAATGAATTCGAATTTTAATTTAAACAAAGTTCGAAAATGAATTCGAATTTTAATTTAAACAAAGTTCGAAAATGAATTCGAATTTAAATTCTAAAATAAATTAAATAATAAATTAAATTTGAAAATAAATTCTAAAATAAATTATAAATTAATTTTGCATTTAAATTCTAAAATAAATTATAAATTAATTTTGAATTTAAATTCTAAAATAAATTCGAATTTAAATTATAAAATAAATTATAAATAAATTCGCAAAAAAAAGGTTGAAAGTAAATTTGAGAAGAAATTTGAAAATGCATTCGAAAATAAGTTAGAACTTAAATTTGAAATAAGTTAGAGCTTAAATTCGAAAATAAATTCGAATTTATATTCGAAACTAAATTCGTATTTGAATTCGTATTTGAATTCGAATTTGAATTTGAAAATGAATTCGAATTCAAATACAAAAAGTTCGAAAGTAAATTCGAGAATAAATTCGAAAGTAAATTCGAGAATAAATTCGAAAGTAAATTCGAAAATAAATTCGAAAGTAAATTCGAGAATAAATTCAAAATTTAATTTAAACAAAATTCGAAAATTAATTCGAAATTAAGTTAGAACTTAAATTTGAAAATAAATTCGAATTTATATTCGAAAATAAATTCAAAATGAAATTCGAAAATAAATTCCAAAACTTAAATTTAATGTGCAGAGCTAAACCCGCACGATTTTAAAGTAAAACATTTTGCTTTGCAGATGAATAGCTGCAACTTCATTAATAGATTTACATTCTTTTTAAAAAATTTAATCTATAAATGAAAGGTAATGGTTCCCCTTTAACTTCATTTTAGATGTTTGAAGTGTTTCATATCGATCTCATGTGAATTTCTGAAGAATGTTAGACTATTAAATTTCTTAGGAATGTAAGAACTTGCACATTTCGGCAATTTGTACATTTTGGTAAAATATTTAAGTCAACGAAGAGCTCTCCTTCTTTTTACCACATAGAAGAAAGTTTTAAGACCTAAATCTTTCTAGAAAGTTTCAGGAACTAACTACTTTCTACCTAAACGTAGAGGCGTCTTAAGGCCCACGCTACACAAACAACCGTTTGAAGCGGAACCCCCTGCGACTTGAGGAGGGCACCAAATTTTAGAGAAAATATAAATAATTTGCATTGGAAGTTTGTTGTTGGAATGGGGGAGTTTCACCTGACTTATCATGATGGAAACTTACTAATAGTTTCAATGTCGTCCCTACAGTAAACAACTTTGCTTTTATTTATTTAGTCTCTACGCTTGCAATTATGGGAAAGTTTGTTTATAATATTTGGTTTTCCAAATAAGTAATATTTTTATTCTACACTGGTTAACACAATTGCTAAGGACGGATGACAATAACAACGGCAGCAACCACAAAATGGAAGGCGTGCGTATGCAAATTTTGGATTGCCGTACTTGTTCGTCACGTGATAGCGCTGAAAGGATTTAACGCGTGTTGATCGTTGTTGTTCAAAAGCAAATTTGAATGGGAAATAATCAATTGACAAACTTGAATTTTTCGGTATGTTTTCCCGACATCACTTAGATGATTTTACGCGTAGCCGTATTATTGGCAAGATTGAAGAATGGCGAAAAATAACAGATGTTGCCAGGGAGTTTGACGTCAGTCACAGTGTTGTTTCGAGGCTTTGGAAATCATTTTAAATAACTGGAAAGTGTAGTGAACGTCACGGGGGAGGTCGTGTTCGCAGTACGACGCCTGCAGAAGATAAGTACATAGTGCTATCGACAATAAAGAACCGGCGCAGCACAGCTCGTGGCTTAGCAAATCAGTGTCCTGCTGCTACTGGCAAGCGGATCTCCCGAAAAATTGTAGCCAGACGTTTTCAACAAGGAGGACTATATGCCCGTCGTCCTGTTGTGTGAATCCCATTGTCCAGGCGTCATCGTACCGCCCGTTTACAATGGTGTCGTCAGCATCGCAAATGAAGGGAAGCGCACTGTGCTTGCATACACGGAGTAAAGAAGAAGGTGGAGGTGCGATCAAGTGTTAAACCGGTTTGCAATATAAAGTAAACAATCGCTTAAAAAGTAGGTACTGGCGAAATATTTGGCACTATTCCTAAGCACTACTTCGTGCCAGTACTAGTGGCGATAATTTATTTTATAATTTAATTTACCTATGAAGTGGAAATAATAGCATTTTTTTTCGAGTAGGAACTTGTACTGCATCTGACAAATGCAAAAATAGTTATTTTTTTTTTAGTTTTTATACTTTAAATTTCGTGTTTAAATAGCGCAGTTCACGTTGAAATGTACTGCTAGCTGGATTTGCATGTTCCTACTTTAAGGTTTCTATCTTACTTCCAGTGAAATCTTGCCATATCACTTCCACCTTTTTCTTTAGTCCGTGGCTTGCATACTGTTCTCAGATGAATAAAGTTTCAATCTCTCGCCTGATTGTCGACAACAACTGATCTGGCGTGATAGTGGTACTACATATTGTCCGGCATGTGAATCCCCCCCCCCCCCTATTTTTCACAAACCACACATGAACGGAAATTCTTTATTATTTACTACTCAAATCAAAGTTTCCTTTCAATTTTTACGAAATGATAACATACGAAAAAAATAGAAAACACTTATTTTTTGAAAATTAAAGCAATCCTTTCTTTTAAACATACGAATCGGTCAATTTTTATATTAACTTAAATAACGAAACAACAGCAGGACCATGTCCTGAAACAACAGCGCACAGTAAATGTATCACGAAAACCATTTGCGTTTGGCGATATTCTCGTAAGTTTACGTTTCACCCACCCATCCGTGCGTTTCACGCAAAAGCCAATCAGCTTATCGAATCTCAAATGCAGCTAAAACAAGAAAATTCCTTTCGCAGTACCTTCTCACAAATGCAGTGCATTAGCATGGAGGGGAATCTCCATACTACGTAGAGGTTGCCATGGCAACGATGCAGCCGATTTCGAATTCCGCTTTTTGGCTGCAGTTTTGATTGAATGGCGTTTTTTCCCCTCCTTTGCTATTTATCGGAGATTTTGTTCTCTACCGTAGAAATTTCATTTTCAATTCTAATCTTAATTTAAGAAAATTAGTAAAATATCTGATTTTAGTTTTAAAATACACTAACGAATTTAGGTGCAGTAGTAGTGCTGTACTTGCTGTAGTGGACGAGCCGCCACTGGAATGGCCAACAATACATTAATGATGTTCTGCTGCCTCATGTTCGCATGTACCGTGGTGCTGTCGGTGATAGATTTGTTTTCATGGACGACAACGCGACATGTTATCGAACAGTCGCTGTCCAGGAGTATCTAGAGAGCGAGGATATTCAACGCCTCGTATGGCCAGCTCATTCTCCACATCTGAATTTCATTGAAATGTGTGAAATGTTCTGGGGGAGGAGTCTTCCTGGTCGACAATGCCCTCCAATAAACATAAGGACACCCTTATCCGTGCACTGACAGAGGAATGGGAAAAATTACACCAACAGCTGCTGGATAATGTTGTGCAAAGCATGACACGACGTGTGAAATATTGCATCGCCCTCCATGGTAGCCATATCCCATACTGACATCTTACGCCGGAACGCCAGCGGACGGTAATTGCATTTTTTTCACTTACGTAATCAGCACAAAATGACTATTTTGTCCCTTGAACACTTTTCAAAGCCTTCTGGATTTCAGAGCACAATAAATTATCTTTTTTATAATGTCCTAGCATTCTGACATTATTTAATTTCACTGGCATCCAACCACACTTAATTTTTCATGCGCTATATCCTTAGCAATTGTCCACCAGTGTATATATGAATAAATTTAAATAGAGAAATACTTATATTATATCTGTAAAATGCTTATAAATAGAATTACAACGAAATACGAAACAATACTTTTATTTCAATACAAAAAATGCTTCATAAACGATAAGTACAATCTATCTTAGTGTATGAAGTAAATAGTTCAATATTGAGATATTATTTAATGATAAAAACAGGAACTGAAGTTCCATACTAATCCATGGAACTTCTTCGGCGTCGTGGATTTTTCTCCATATGTTCGGTTGGAACAGGTGGTCTTCTTCTTCTCTGCGTGAACCTCCCCCATTGGACATGCAGAACATCCACAAAAATTAACGGCGTGCATACGGGACTGGTGCACGATAAATCTGATCGGGGTCCAAAGTCCCGATGTCTATGAATGCGTTGGGTGCCAGTTCATGTGTTTCCTCGTCATCTGACCAAGGTTCTAAAATAACGAAGTGCATGTTTGAATGTGTATGTGTTCCCGGGTCTTTCCTTAGAGATAGACCCCGAACCGTCGCCAATAGCCCACTGTGCAGCTATTATGCGACGTTTATTAACTAAACCAAACCAAACCCATTGGACATGTTTTTGTTTTATATTTTAGCTAAATTCTAAATTAGATATTCGCAATTAGAGTAATTAAGTTTGAAATTCATTTTATTTTATTATCTGAAAATGCACTCGCTTGACAACACGCGTTGATTTCTCCCAAATTTCGAAATTTTGCACCTAAGTGATAACATAAAATATTTTATATATGTGGCCGAGCGGTTAAAGGCGTCAGCTAGGAATACGAAGGTTGCTGGTTCGATGCCAGGTGATGGACTTGACAAAGAAAAGTAAAAAATTAGTGATCTTGCGATCGGAGGGTTGCCAGCTTCGCTACAAAAATACTAGAAAGTCGTCCAGAATATCCAACAAAATTATACTGGCGTGTATACAGGACTGGTGCACGATAAATCTGATCGGGGTTCAAAGTCCCGACGTCTATTGTAGGCGTTGGGTGCCAGTTCAGGTGTTTCCTCGTCATCTGACCATGGTTCTAAAATAACGAGGTGCATGTGTGTATGAATGTGTATGTGTTCCTGGATCTTTCTTTGAGATAGACCCAGAACCGTCGCCAATAGCCCACTGTGCAGCTCTAGTGCGACGTTAATTAACCAAACCAAACCAAACCAATTTTTTTTTTATTTTATTTAGAAAGTTAGAAAATTCAAATTTTAAAAAATATGACTTAAGTTGCAACTACTACATTTATAAATGGTTCAAAAATACGAGACATTTTTCCCGGGTCTTTCTTTCGAGATAGACCCTGAACCATCGCCAATAGCCCACTGTACAGATCTAATTCAACGTTATTTAGACAAGCCAAACCATAAACTACATATAAAGACCTTTGATTCAGTTTGATTTGATTAATTAGCGTCGAACTGGAGCTGCACAGTGGGCTATTGGTGACGGTATGGGCCAATCTCGAAGGAAAGACCCGGGAACGATGCGTTGTATTTTTGAACTATGGGCAGATGACGAGGACAACACCTGAGCTCTCCCCTTGCAGGACATTGGACCCCGATCAGATTTATCGTGCACCAGTCCCATACACACGCCAGTATAATATCTTGGATGGTTTGGACAACTTTCTAGTATTTTTGTAGCTAAGCTGACAATCCTCCTATCGCAAGATCACTACTTTTTTGCTTTTCTTTCTCAAGTGCATCGCACGGATTCGAACTAGCAATCCTCCGATTACTAGCTGAACGCTTTTATCCACTGGAGCAGTGGCGTAGCCAGGATTGTCCGAAGGGGAGGGGGGGGGGGGATTTTAATTTTTAATTTTTTTTTATAAATAAATGATTTGAACAATTTTTAACTAATAATTTTAATTAATCATTTTAATTAAATCTAATTAATAATTTGAAACAAATTTAATTAATAATTCGAATAAAATTTAATTAATAATTTTAAATTAGCGATTTTAATTAATAATTTTAATTAATCATAATAATTTTTAAGTAATAATTTTAAATTATAAAATTTCATTTATGATATTTTTTAATTTAAGCAGTAGTTTTAAATTAAAATTCTAATTAATAATTTTAATTATTTAAATATATATGTAAATTATAAATAAGATGTAAATTAAAAGCTTAATTTTCGCAGGTTAATCTTCAGTCATTTCCTAATTTAAATTACTAACAAACCTGGCAGACATTTTACTGGAATTTAAGTCTGTAGCTAGATATTGATGGGGGGTCTGGATTGAAGCAATTTTAAATTAGTAATTATAATTAATAATAATAATTTTTAAGTAGTAATTTTAAATTTGCAAATAATACTTTATTATATAATTAAAAATAACAGAGTAATAATCATTATTTTACGGTTAATTTTATCATGCATGACTGTGGCGTGACATGGAGGAGGAAGTTTCATTGGTTGCGTGACGCAGCAAAATAGTGCACTGCGGCAAAACATAACGGAAATTGGCGTTGCTCGTAAAAAATCAAATAACTAAATAAAATATATATTATTATAAAAAAAAATTGATTTGTAGAATCTGTGAAGCTAGACAATGGGAAAATGCTTGCTTAATCATCAGCACGAGATGCAGCGCTGCAGAAAAAAAATCCAGAAAAAGGTTATGAACACAGATTTAAACAAAAATCTGCTGACCCCACTCTTCTTAAATAGAGCCAATTTTTCCATTATGTGCCCTTCGTATTTATAATAGTTAAATATAACTTTTTGATAATCCCCCATAAAATTTTTCAAACGAATGTGCATCAATCTTGAGAATAATCAAAACCCAAGTTTATAAAAAAGCGGAAAACCGTGTTTCCGCGTGAAAAGTAACACGTCTGAGTGATAGAAAACTAATTTGTAAATGTAGTTGAATAAAAAATTAGTTAGTTTGGGGTATTTTCAAAGATAATCGCAATAAACAAAAAATATTTTAATAAGAAAAGGAGTACGCATACTTTAAACAAATCAGCAAATTTTTTGCACGAGGCTCTTTTCTTTTGTCTTGCATCTTCCAATAATTTATGTTTTGATGACGACATACCGTGAAAATTGTAATTCAGATAAGCTTAGCAAGCACATGCAGTACTGGAGTGATTTTCAAATTCAAATGGCAAATGAGAGACATACAACCTCTCAGAAAACTGATTTTTGAGAAGGGAAAAAAAAATCCCACCGGCATTGTGAGGGAGCGAAGAGGATCACAATCAGGGACGTTATTTTTTTTGACAGGAGTCATTTACAATCCTTTCTTAAAGCACGTAAGGGATAAATGGGTCTTTGCAGGGAAGATACCTTTACTTCAAAGCAAGCAATTTCTGGATTGATGCATTGTGAATTCCGGCTCAACTGCCGCCCCATTTCAAGTGTTAAGAAAAGTAACCCTTTACATGTACAAACAACCAAAACAATCATACCGACCAATTACCCCATCATCACCCCACAAAAGTCGAATTTTCAGTCTTCAAGGTTGTTTGACCACTGTTCTCCTTAAAATCATCCCTTCAGAGGACAGAAGGGAAAGGAGCAGGAAATACATAAGGAGCAGGAGATCCATGCGTGGTAGACCAGGAAATGCAACATATATTTTCTCTATAGAAATCAGAGATTTTTTTTTTAACCTGTTATTTTTCAAAAAAAATAATTTTGATTTTAAACTAGATATTGGGGGGGGGGGGGGTCTAACCCAAGGTAACCCAATGCTGGCTACGCCACTGCATTGGGGGCTTTAGAAGGGAGATTGGTTTGCATTAAATCTGTTGTGGGTCAATTATCGTTAGTCGCGATGTTAAACAGGCCTCCGTGGCCGAGCGGTTAAGGCGTTCAGCTACTAATCCGAGGATTGGTGGTTCGAACCCGTGCGATGGACTTGACAAAGAAAAGTAAAAAAGTAGTGATCTTGCAATCGGAGGGTTGCCAGCTTCGCTACAAAAATACTAGAAATTCGTCCAGAATATCCAACAAAATTATACTGGCGTGTATACGGGACTGGTGCACGATAAATCTGATCGGGGTCCAAAGTCCCGACGTGTATTGAAGGCGTGGGTGCCAGTTCAGGTGTTTCCTCGTCATCTGACCATGGTTCTAAAATAACGAGGAGCATGTATGAATGTGTGTGTGAATGTGTATGTGTTCTCGGGTCTTTCCTTCGAGATTGACCCCGAACAGTCGCCAATAGCCCACTGTGCAGCTCTAGTGCGACGTTAATTAACAAAAACCAAACCAAACTGACCATGGTTCTAAAATAACGAGGTGCATGTATGAATGTGTGTGGGAATGTGTATGTGTTCCCGGGTCTTTCCTTCGAGATTGACCCCGAACCGTCGCCAATAGCTTACTGTGCAGCCCTAGTGCGACGTTAATTAACCAAACCAAACCAAACCGTGATGTTAAAGTTATAAGAATGGAGAACCCGTTCAGGTGTTTCGTGCTATGCCAACCACATTATAATGTTTTCTAATTTATATATTTCTAGTTTTTCCGAATCTGGCAAGTCAACAAAACTAGTTTTCTATTTATTACAATTTACCGTAGTTTTGATTTGTGCATGATAAAACCAATATTTAATGGTGTTTTTATGAGTTTCAAAATTTATACATTGAAAATATATAAGTGATATAAAATTGTATAGTAAACAGTTATAGAAGTATGGCATTCGAACATCAACCTGGCATGGCGATTGAATGCTTAAGTGTAAGTAAATGCTTGTGTTTCAATTGAATCATTGTTGTAAACCATGTAGGTTGTTTCTTGAAGAATTAAATCATTGCTCTAAACCATGTATGCCGACGCGGTGGACGGCAGGTACGGATTTCGTTTAGCAATCGGTGGATTGAGATTTAGAATCGGCATGAGGGCTTAACAAAAAGTTGAAATTTAGTGATCTCGTGATCGGAGCAGTGCCGGATGTAAGATTCTTGCGGCTCTAGGCGAAATTTTTCGAGCGGCCCTCTTCTGTTTGTGATTTTAAAGATCACTTGATGCATAATAAACATAACGTCCGGATTTCTTAAGGACAGTCCTGATTTCAAGCTCGCGTACGAGCTCTCTCAAATTCTGTGTGTGTTATGAAAGAAGGTCCTAAGTAGACAGTTATTAGAATTTTATATTATACTTTGACCCCCTCCCTAAGACCCTTCAACCGCCCCCTCCCCAAAGTGTCCGGATTTCACTAAAATAAATTGTGGTCAGCCTACTTCATGCCAGATCAGTCCTATCAAATTCAAAACCAGTAAGGAACAAGCGTGATTTGAATTATTAAATTTTTTTTAAATATTGAGAGCCATGTAAAAGAATTGAGTAAATTTTGGTTATTTTTACAAATAACGATACTTCTGTAAAAAGTTGTAAATCCGGCACTGGATTGGAAGGTTTCCAGATTCACTACTAAATTATAAAAGTCGACTGAAATTATCCTCAATTACCATCGTCGTGTATATTCTAGACGGGTGCATGTGTATATGGGGCTGGTAATTGAGCTCAACTTTAATAACTGGAGTGATGACTCCCGTTGGGGGAAAATGTACTTTATCGTGGTGCCATATTGGCATTAGGAATTTTGTGTTCTAATGTTGTGCATAGCTTTAACATTATGGGATGTAAATAACATATTTACAAACATAAATTCCCTCCAATCAGGTATTTTAAATTTGGTGAATTCCGGTGTAACGGAAGGCCAGTTTGTACAAAAACTTATGGTTATAATTTAAAATATATATTTTATTTCAAATAACTGATAGGTAGACTTTAATACACTTTACTGCATTTTATTAAAAATGCAAAATCTAGAATTTAGCACTTTATAACTTTTTAAAAAATTTAAATTTTAGTAATGGTAACGGAAGGACGTTTTTTGGAAGTGGTATACGACATTTACACCTTTTTATTAAAAGTTCAGCTAAACCGTAAAAAAAAAAATCTAGAAAAATTAGAACACTTAAAGAAGAGTTCAATTATTATAAATTGCAGTGCAGTTTTTAGAAATTATTATATTATGCCCAAATATATTATGTTTTTTTAAGGTAACGGAAGGACAAAAATTCCAAGTGTGTAAAATTGGATTGTTTTACAACAATTTACTCATAAATATTTTAAAAAAGAATAATAGGTGCTAAATTTTGCTTATTCAGCTGTTTTTAAATCTAATTCTGCAACAAATTCTTTTTCCAGAGCCATTTGTTAAAATTTTTAGCTTATCCAATTTTTGGTTATTTTGTTTGAGTCAATTCCAGCAGTGGTAAATTCCTAGTGTACAGTGCCCCGTTGTCGCCAAGTCCAAAAATTGGTGCGAAGGCCGGAAATGACGTTTTTTTTGTCGCCAAATCAAAATGGCGGACATTGCGTTGGTCGCATTGAGCTCTACAATGGGCTAATGGCGACGGTTTACAATTGATTTAGAAGCTTTGCTTTGGTTAATTAACATTGCGCTAGAGCTTTATATTGGGCTGTTGGCGGCATTTCGGCGCCTATCTCGAAGGTAACAATGTCCCTCCGGGCAGTCGATCATGGTGCTTACAGGCAATCCCTCGGGCAGTCGTTTGGGGCATTTCAACAGCACTTTTAAGCACACGTGTACCGCACGCTTAAAGTCACAGACTCCTTATGTCGATTTTGTGGTCTCCAGCCATCGGCCTCCGACTATTCATGATCACATCCATGACCCACTCCGGGCAGTCGATCATGGTACTTACAGGCAATCCTTCGGGCAGTCGTTTGGGGCATTTCGACAGCACTCTTTCGCACATGCATACCGCACGTTAAAATCACAGACACGGCTTCAATGTAGCAATGATGTTATACTGATCAAACATGAATGTTAAGTTGGTTTTTGAATGTTAAATCAACTTGTACAACTACAAATTTCACCTCTTCTTTGAATTTTTGAAAGAATTTGTGTTGATGTCTTTTAATAAAAATATGCTTTAAAAATGTGCAGATTTGTTTTCAAGAACATAAAGGCACTTTTTAAATGAACTCGTATCTTTTTTTTTTTTATGGCTTTCTGTCTTCATTCCATTACTCTTATTTTAAATGTGCTAAATTTTTTTCATTAGTATTTATATATTTGGTAACAAAACAATTTAGACAAACTTTAAGTAGAAGGTATATTTGTAACAAAACAAACTGGGGTCTAAGCTTGTGAACTCTTTATAGTGATACATTAATATCGATATTTTCTTGCTGAAATTCTGCATGCTTCACTTAACGTCATCGTACGAAATCGCTTTTAAACTTTCTTCTTTTTCCCATTTTATGGCTTTATTGTAGAATCAACCCATATAGTGAATAAATAGAAAAGAAGTATCAGTTTTAATTGAAACTCAATGTATTTGTGACATACTTATTAAATTAGCGGGGGAGGGTATTAAGAAAAAAATACAGTTAATATGTATATATAATATTTATATGTGTTTGAATTTCAATAATGACTGAAAATTAGTTTGTTTAATTGTGGAAAGTTCAGTCAAAATCAGCTCATACAAAAATGTCCTTCCGTTACCACATTGATGTCCTTCTGTTACCATGTTTTATGTCCTTCCGTTACCATTAAAAAACATCTAAATTAAAAACAAAATAAAATTGTTGCTATTTCTAATTAATAAGTGTCATAAGTCTGCTTTGTATAAAAATTCATTAAGTTGTAGACCCAATGGTTTCTTAGTGAGGTGGTTGAAATATAGTATTTTGGTAACGGAAGGACAATTATGGTTTGACTTAATGAGTTATTGATTTCAAGGTTAAAAAATATTTTTTTGCAAAAAAAATTAATAGAAAGATTAACTAGTTGAATAAAGTATAAAAGTTAATCTATTTATTTTATTTTGGTAAGGGATTTTAGTCAAGTTATAATATGAAACAAAATGTAGATATTCTGCACTGTAAAAACATATAGTAAAGAAGTGACTTTGACCTTGATTTTATAAAAGTCATTGTGTTAATTTAAAAAAAATATGTTAAGATTCAAAAAGTTCATATCTTTCTGAAAAAAATGGTATATGACAAATGACTCAACGTAAAGTTTAAAATTTTAAGTGCCATGGCAACATTTTCCCGGAATTCACCATTTATAAATCTTCCTGAAATGTTGATGTCAATCCAGTTCGATTGTGGTCACTTATTACGGACATTTCTTGGTTTTGTTATCAAGTTCTGAGTTATAGACCTAAATTGTTTGTTCGAATCAATAAGTTTATTGGTTCTGACTATATTCTACACTTTGGGCTAGTCGTAATGAACTTTGAATCAATCTTGGTTTAATTGTGTTTTGTGATGTAATTGTTCTTTGCTTTGTTAAATGACATTTAATCGAAAATGCATTTAGATGCGAAAAGGAAGAGAGCTAACTTATTAACAGGGATGAGCCATAACCTCCAAGACTGGTACAGGCCGTGCGACCTTGTGATCAATAGCGAATGACGTCACAGTCGCATTGTTCACATTGTTCTAAAATGTTATAAATGTCAACATGGTCAATAATTTTTAGTAGCAAATGATGAAAGTGTGTATTTAGATGAAGAATATAATTATATTAAAGCTTTAGATAGAGGTAGTCTTTGTTATCCTCAGGATAGTGTTATTGATACAGTTTACATAAACTATTTAGTTCTAGACATGTTATGCACAAAATTTGAAGAAAATTTTTTACATGAACCAAACCAAAGAAATGTTGCCTGTTCTATAATGTACAATGAAATCTTGAACAAGGAATTGTTTGAAGATAAAATTTGTAATGATGGTCATGTTTTAGATAAAATTGTTTGTACAATTATTTGGTCATCCACAAATATTTTTCTCAACAACTTCTGTAAAAAAAACAACGATGATTTCCAGAAAGGAAATAAACGAAAAGGGGAATCCAGTAAGAAAACAGTTTATAAACCCTGTGATGGTTCATCAGATAATAGTTGTAAAACCAAGAAAAGAAAGTTGTCTACATTAAATAAATAATTTTGTTTTTAAGTTGAAATGTATATTTATAGTTGTCTATAGATGTAATGTTAATTTTTGCTCTGTATAATAAATATATTTTTATACACTAAAATAGTGTCTTCATTAAAAGTGTTTAATTCTATTGTTAAAAAAACATTATTTTTAAGAAATTAATTTCAATAAAAATTCTATTTAATTAATTATGTAGTAACTAATTCTTCCTCATTTTTGATTTTGTCCTCAATACTATTGTGATTTATTAAAATTTAACTAACTAAAAAAAATCTCTATTTAGTTGAAATACAAAAATTATGTTAAAGCAATTTACATGATTACAAAAAAATTGGTTAAAATGTGATAATTTGTTTTTCAATAAACTCTGGCGGTTATATTAAATTTTTTGACTTTCCAAGTTGTTAAAGCTGAATCATAAAATAATGCTCTAAATAGTAAAAAAAATAAATTTAAAGCTGAAATAAAAATTCTAATATGCCAAAATATGGTTTTTAAATTTTAGCGAAATTGCTGAAAAGTTTATACAGCCCATCTTCAACACTTGCTATACTTCATTTTTCTGCTAAAAGTATGTTCATTTTATATTTACAAAAATATAAATACTTCTTTTGCTGAATGTAACGGCACTAAATACTAGTATAAATTTTGCTGAGTGAAGAATATTTATTAACGAGGTTGAGCTTTTTCGCAAAATATACTCCAAATCTGGCCCTCGGCAACTACTGGCTTTTTGCAGACATCAAAAGATGCTCCAGGGCAAGAAATTTGGCACAAATGAAGAAGTGATTGCAGAAACTGAGGCCTCTTTTTAGAGCAAAGACAAATCGTTCTATAAAAAAGTCATCGAAAAGTTAGAGGAGCATTGGAATGAATGTATCTTTTGAAGCAGATTATATTGATGAATAAAGTCGAATTTCTAATTTTTTTTCTTACTTAGACCGGAGACTTATTGAGTGATAGACTATTCTCTAAAGCAGGGTTAATTTATGAACAGTTTTTTAATTAAAGTTAAATTATATTTTTTACTTATATCTGATCATCTGCAGAATACATTTTATATATGTATATATCACAATTATTTCAACGTTCCCAACCATGCAAGAAATGCAGAGAGGAAAGGTGAGGAAAACTGCTTAGTCCGACATAAATGGAACCGAGGTTCATTGCAGCAGAAAGGCCCTTGGACTGGATTAACATCACTATTTCAGTCTGCCTCGCTTCCAATTTTAATCGCCTTACTCTAAGGCAACTAACGCAATAGCCAACTTGCCATATTTCTTGTGTAAAATGTGTGTGTGCATAATGCTCATGCAGTTGCCCATTTTTGTGCAAAACAAATTGTTCATTAACATATATAATAGTTTATACCTTTTGATTTAGTGTACTCTGAGCAGTCTTATATAATTTAAAATAGCAATAAACATTCTTGAGCAGTTTCTTCAATTTAAAAGTTTTCATACCACTGCCAAACTGCGGATTTTAGACTATGATACAATGTGCAGCAGTCCATTTTGTATAAGAATCTACGGCAATCCATCTATTAAATCCCCTAAATTTGATTTTTTACATTAATTTTTATTCAACCGTTTCTGTTTTTCAAATGCATTTTTGCGTATTGGGTTTAATATACTAAAACATGCCTTTGAAAAGAAGTTCAAGTTTCAATTCGAATAAAATCGTGTCATTCTGCTTTTCAAACCTTTCCTTCATACATATCCTGATCTATTATTAATATTTCAATTTTGTTCTCTTATGCATCATAGTCTTCACCTAATAGCTCTAGAATTAACTCAACCAACTGTTATTTGTACTTGTTGAAATAATAGATCATACTTGTGCCACTACTTGCTTCAGTTATATGTTGTCAAATTATTTATAATATCTTTAAACATATTTTCTGACCTTGAGATTATGTAATATTTTTCTTTTCTAGATTCCAATAAAACTGACAAAAGAAACTGCAATAGATCAAGAAGGTCGTGAAGTGCAAAAGTGTGGCTTCAAGATTGGAGGTGGAATAGATCAAGACTTCCATAAAAGTCCCCAAGGATACAAAGACTCCGTAAGTTTTTTTTTATATAATTATTTCCCAATGAATCCCATTTTCTTTATGATGATGATTAACTTCTTTGATATTTGTTTAATTGTAATATAGATTACAACATCGTTTTTTTGTAATCCGAAATTTTCAATTAAAAGATCTTTTTATATATTTTTTATTTTATAGAATTTTTTTTTTAAATTAACATTTGTGCAGTAATGTATGAAATTTTTTTAAAAAATACAATAGCTTCTAAGCAAGCTCCTTCCAGCAATGTCAATATTTTTCTTAATTAGACTTGTGTCTTACTTATATGCTTGGCAGTCAAAAATAATCTGTCAACATATTATATTTTTACTATTAGATTTTCCAAATAATACTATTATTTATTCCAAATATAATTAAATGCATGCCAGCTTTGAGGGAGCATCATAAATTTGAAACCATTTTAGAGAGGTCGAATTTTAAAGGACAAAATTTCTATATTTAGCTCAATGTGGCTGAATTAGTAGTAAGATATCTGTAAAATAATACTGGTTGCCAACAAGTGAATGTTACAAAATTAACCACATTGTATTTATAAAAACTTAATTATAATGTTTTCTTGCCATTAGTCTACTGTGCAGCTGTAGTGCAACACCATCAATTCAACCAACCAGCAATTACAACTTTAAATGTATCTTTAAATGTTGAATTGTTCTGATGATAAGGTTTGAAAACTATAAATCCATTTCTTTAATTAATAATTTTTGCCTTTTAATAGCTTTTTGGGAAATATTAAGCAGTTTGGGCTTGTGTTGCTGGGGAACCCATTAAGGCATATACATTAAAAAAAATTGAGTGGTCCTATCACCTGTTGCTCCAAAATCCCGTGCACTACCGACCAAGCTACAAAAGCATGTTCTAGGTAGACCTTGTAAATATTTTTTTAAAGATTTTTCTTTATGCAATATTTCTTTTAAATGCATTTTTAAACAAACTTTTGCTATTTATGAGATGAAAGAACGATTTGTGTCAGTGCTCTGTGAAATTGTCTTTCTTTTGATACTTGTTTGTTTAAATTTGTCATGTGTAAAAGGGAGCTATACTATAGCAATAATATATATGGTATGTAAACTCGGCCACTGTCATCATCAAGATTCTGGTAAAAGTGTTCTATAGCTACCCTATTCAAAAATGCCAAACTATTTGCAGTTGTTTGGGACTGGTATCATTAGTCATACCGTGTCGATGTCAAAATAGCTATATAAATAAACTCGAAATTTGTGTGCTAAATCAAATTAAAAAAAACCCCAGAAATTATTCTCTAAATTTCTTGGATCCTATTAATTAATCTGAACTATGCAATGAAAAACAAATTAATAATATCACTATCTAAATTTTATTAACCTGGCTGATATTTCAGCCAGAATCCTATGTTAAAACCAAACACACTTCTTCTAAAGGTTAAACCGATCGAAATTTGTAAAGAATAATAAAAAAAAAATATGGTATTAACTAAATGAATGAAAATCATAAAAAAAAGACTACAAATTAACAGCAATAATAAATAAAACAAGTCATATTTCTATTTTCCCCTGAAATTTTTATTTTAAATTTAATCAGTCAAACTAAACAATTCGTAAATGGATTAAAAAAAGTGGTACATCCTGTTTATTGTGGTTTTTAGTATAAATATCCTTGGCATAGTTGCACATATTTTGAATGGTCCCTTGCTAGTGGAAAAGTACTAAAAAATAAATTAAACTAATTTGGATAATTTTACTTATAGGGTATATATGTCACTGAAGTGTATGAGAATAGCCCTGCACATAGATGTGGCTTGAAGATCCATGATAAAATCCTTCAGGTTTGTATGATTTTTAATTACACACTTTGTCTTTCCATCTCGTAACTAAAATTTCAAAATACTAATGCTTTTATAACATTCTTAAAAAAAATGTACCAATTGTATCCTAATTAGATCTTGGTTTACCATATTTCCAAATTACAATATTTCTGAATGAATTTGAGTTGTCATTAGGGTCTTGTAAAAATTGTTTAACAAGTATCACTATTATGACTATATTGTTATTAGTCCAGGATTTCACGTGATGGAAGAATTGAAATTTAAAATTTCTATGATCTTTTTGGAAACATATGAATACTAAAGTTTATATTTAAGCCTTCGATCAGCTGTCCTGTAATTTTCCGCCATGTGATCACCAGTTTCTTCAGCAATACACAACATTTTTAATTTATATAAATAATTTATTTTTCAATATTTTCCAAATCTGTTTGATTTGGATATAAATTAAAAGCTATCTCTTTAAAAATAATTAATAATATTGAATTCTGTATTGATGAAGGAAATTTAAATGTAATATACAACCTGTCTCATTTGTTTACTATAGGTTAATGGCTATGACTTCACAATGGTAACACACAACAAGGCTGTTGAATATATAAAGAAAAATTCTGTTTTAAATATGCTAGTTGCGCGAAAAGGAGTTACACATTCCTGAATGTAATTTATTATTTATATGCAAGTGCTCTAGCTGGCTAGAAGCAACTTTTAAATTTTGATTTTTTTCTAAGTCTTCCTCAGTATTGAATGCTTAATTTAAAATATCTTATTTATATTGCTAGCATGCTGTATACTCATTCCAACCTATACTAATGTATTTTTATAAAATTATGCAAAACATCTGATTTCAAAGGTTTTTATTATGTATAAAATATACAAAAGAAACAGAGTTTTTAAATAAATATAATGATTTATGTTTTTATGAGTTCTTTATGTACCAGAAATATTGGTGACCATTTCATATTTTGTATGGCTTTCTGATTTTTCCATTTACATAGGCTATTATTATTATAGTATAAAAATTATCATAACAGTATTATGCAGTTTATATGCAATAATTTTTTTGCATAGAATTCAGGTGTAGTTGTTACACTTCTGTTGTGTAAATTTGTAACGCTATATGCAAAATTTTCTTGAAATCTATATGTTATCCTATTTGCCACATTTTCTCTAAAATTTTGACAATACTTTAGTATAATTGTCTTATCAATGACTAAAATTTATATTGAGTTTGTTTGCATTTAAAAAAGAAATTTTAAAGTTGGTGTCAAACAGAATGTTTTAAAATGTTAGGTAGCTACTGCTTTTTTTTCACTGTATGAAAAACTTCTTAAAATGTACCTAATGTTAAAGTTTACAGAATAAATAAGTTTTTTTTAATAAATGCTAATAGAAATGTGCAATTTAAAACTTATAGCAAAATTGGCTTTGATTGTGGTCTTGATTTGTGGTTTTGTTCATTCCTTAGCCTTAAATGTTTTAATATGGATTTTTTTAAAATCTGTTTTCAATATTTGTCATTGCATCAGATTTAAGTTCTGCACATTTCTGTGCTAGCCAACTATGGTTATGATTATTTTTTATGTATAAATCTCAGCATTATTTGTAAAATGCCTTTGATTAATAGCATTCATGTGGTGGTGCTTAGTGTATCAGCTTCTCATGTGATAAGACTGATTTAAACTTTTTAAACAGAATTGCATGTTTTTTCTGGTTTTAAATCTATATTAAACGATATGTTTGTACTAAGATATTTTTATTTAATTGTAGAATTGGCTTTAAATTTTAATACAAAGTAAAAATATGCTGAGCCATCTTAAGCACAACAAGATTATACAGTGAGGAGGTAGAAAGTTTCAAAATAGAAAAAAATTATGATTAATTCTGCTGGAAATTGAAGAAAATATTATGACAGTTATATTTTTTCTCAATTATATTAATGTTATGCAGATTTAATGTTATGCAGATATTTGAAATGTTACATAACTTTTCCTAATGAAATATGAAATAAAATCTTTGTTTTACTGACTTATGCCACATAATCGTTGGTGATAATAAACATGTTTAAGTTTAAGTGCACTATGCAATTTAGAAATGGGCTGGAATGTCATACATATTGTAAGCATCAAACTAGTATAATTTCAATAGCCTCTTTAGACCATTGGAAGTAAAAGTATAAGACATTTCTGTATTATTTGAAAATAATTGTTATTCATAATGGTACTCTGATGGAGCTTCGTTTTTCATCTGTTTGTTATTTAGTGTGCACAATATATTTATGATGTTTATAAATACAGCATTCCTTGCAAAGGTTATACTATTTTTAGATATGTTTCTATTTGTATATTTCAAGGATATATGATGTTTTCTTCACACACATATGAGCAAGATCCATCTTTTTAGATTAAACTAGTCGAAATACCAATTTTGTTGTTGTTACAAATCTTTGTTATCTTCAACAACTTGCAGTTTTTAATCATAACACAAGGACATCTAATACAAATTTTTAAAATGCTAACAGATGTGTGTAGTCCTCTAGTATCTGAAACTGCAAAAACATCACTTGTTATTTTTGATGATCTGGCCCATCTTGATTTAAAGCCCCACATTTTGGAAGAGTTGATCCAAGGCAGCAGTAGAGTGTAGTAGGCACTGGTTATGCAGTGCTGATGTTTTGGTGTTTGATTTTTTTTTTGAAATGGTGAAAAGAGCTTTCTATATGTTAGGCATCAGTTGTTTATTATTTGAACTTACAGTAGAAATATTTGTTATGATTCGAATAAATATGGTTTATTATTATTCATTTGGGTAGTACTTACACAGTAGATAAGTGAATTATTAGAGTTGATAGTTTTTGCAATCATACTTATACCAATTCTGTGGATTTATGTAAAACATTAAGACAAAAAAAGTAAATAATGTATAAATTTTGTTTTAACCCATTGACATGCTCAGGATTTTTGCAAATTAAAAATTTTATGCTGCTTGGAAACTTAAATAATTTTTCCTAGGCATGCCAGGCTTTATATTATATAATTTTTTTAATTATAAAGAGGTAGCTTGTTTGTATCTCAAGCCTTTAAATAAAAAAAAAAGTATTCTAAAATAAATTATTTTTATGAATTTAAAAATTGGGTGGCACACACACATATTGCTAAAAAAACTGGAAATCCCTGCACGTGATATCACGTTCATGACCGCTTGGGGTTAACAATGTTCGCAGAATGGTTGGTTCAAGAATCCTGATAGTATGGAGCTAGCTTCTTTTATGGGAGATTGAGTCTTATGCATGAAATTTTCAAAACTGTATTAGAAATCCAAAGAATTTTAGATCAATAATGTATATTCATTGTCATATAAAGCAATTTTAAAAGTATTTTATGTGTTTGTAAATATGTAATTTTTTCTACAGTTCTACTTACTGTTTACAGATCTATGTGCTTAAGATAGCTATACACTCTTTTATTCTCTCTACTGAGAGTGAAAATTCATCTTCATGATGTCAATGTGATTTAAATGTGTAAAAATCTTTGTATAAATAAGGATGTGTTAGTGATGAAATGTCACAACACCTTTATCGTTTTGAAATAAATTGCACATCTAATGTGAAGTTGGTATTGGATTCTTGTTTGTATTGTCATATTTTCATTAATTTTATATTTTTCGTCTTAATTTCACAAATAACAACCTGTTCTTCAAATTCTACAACAAATAGGAGTAAATGTTCCCTATAAAGAATGTAAACATTAAAGATGTTCTTGACATACAATGGGTTAAATACATTAGTATGATTACATATTTATAATAATAAACAAATGTAATGTGGTAGTAGATTGTTTTGAAGCTAAATTTTAAGAAAACTACATTTATGAAATACTTCTATAGGTTTATTCATTAGGTAAATTGCCCAGTGGCGTAGGAACTTCTTTTTTTCAGGGGGGGCTGAATATTTTTTTCAATCTATTTACAATATAAAATAGTACGGAGTTGCGAGCTATTAAACAATTAAAAAACAATCGATGCTTTAATTTTTTTACAAACAAGTGTTTAACTTGTATCCGTTTTTGTTTCGATAGCTTTAGAACATAAAGTAACCAGGAAAATGTTATTAGTAATTTTAAATGTCCGTTTTGTACGTTAAAATATGAATTTTTTCAGATTTGAGGAATTCGTCTCTATTTAACTTTCTTTAACAAAATGTAATTTTCTAAATGAAGAAATTTCAACTATATAAGCTGTTTAGAAAATAGTGCATGAATATGATGGCTTATTACTTCAAAGGGAATAAATTATGGGAAATACGATTATAATTTATGAAATGTCCATAATAATATTTTTTTTTATTTAAAAACGCATTTTTACATTATTCTTAAAATTACTCTTTAAAGCTTTAGCGTTGTAGACATTTATATAAATACTTGAAATTATGTTTATATTTTAGATGTGTAAATTGATAAATTTATAAGTAGTTTTCAAACTAAACTATCATATTTATGCTTTTCTGACATTTAAGAAAGGACGTAATATATAAAAAAATTAAAATAAGCGAGAGTATACTGAGGAAAAAAAATTAGATATTTTTGTGAAATAAATTTGTCAGTTTAAATATTACTGAAATGAAATAAACCATAACTAGTATTCTATTGATGCAATAAAATAATTAACAATTTAGACTTTATGTAAATACACATTTTCCTTAAACTAATTCTACAATGACTTACATACAATACTTATATACAATTAATACAATACTTAATGTTATTCACTATACTGTATAACATTAAGTATGTTAATTCACTATAATAGTGTATAACAAAACTAAACATCATTATAATTAGAGTTACTGCCAATTTATATAAGCATAGTTACATTTATCGTTAGAAAAGATGGTATTACTTTTAATTGACTTTTAGAATGCAGAAAAAATTACTTAACTGACAAAACAGAGGAATATGCTGACAGAAGAAATCTACTACCATTCGTTTGTAAAAAGAAATGCTTCCTAAAATTGTTGTCTTTACACTAAAAAAAGAAACTGTAATGCGGTTGTAAGATCTCACCAGGGATTTCTTTTTTGTTGCTTCCATGACTTTCTGCATGACTTCGGCCCCTAGGGGCAAGTTTCAGAAAAGCCTATATAGAAAACTGTCTACACAAGCATACATTGTCATTCTCAATGGGGAGATCATCAATCAGCTAAAATCGACTAAAGGGTGAGAGCCAGTAAATTACAAACAAATGGGGACGAACTATACAATTCCCAGCTTTGGTGGTCATTCATATGTCTTGAAAATGACCGTGCTACCCAGGGTGCTACCGACATGGCTGGTCGAGTAACCAGATGGCGGTAGCATTTTGCAAACGAAGTACAGCTGTTGACGGCAAACAGGTAATTTTCTGGTGTTTCTCACAAAAGGTGACATATGACTAATGACATGTACAAGTCGTCTTCGATTGGAAACAGTTGAGAAAGGAACTCATTGTCCTCGCCTGTACCTTTCAAAGCACATTCCCCCCACTTTAAAACACGTTTAGAATAAATAAGGGGCGCTTCTTTTCGAATGCCTCTTTGTAGGAATTCTCTATTTCACCGATTGGTTTTTTAAGTATTTTTTTTAAAGTATAATATTAGGGGGGGCTGAGCCTCTTCAAAATAATTCCTGGGGGGGCTCGAGCACCCCCAGCCCCCCTACTTCCTACGCCTATGAAATTGCCTGAAACATCCTACAAACTTATAAATGTATAAACAAAATACATAAAAAAGCACAATTTAAACACATTAAAAGACTACTGAAGTAAAATTATTCTTGAGACGTTAATGGGAACAGCATCCAGAATTGTTATGTCCTTGAAATAATCAACTACATATGAATTTTTTAAAATTATTTTATAGAGAGAGATTAGCATTTTGCATGTAAAGTTTGTGTCTATACTATTCTTCAACAGGAAAAATACTTTTAATAATAATCATATCAAAACATAAAAATTTGGATAATTTCGGCAAAACGTTAATTGGGTGATCTGAATGAATTTGGATGAGTAAAACCCGAAATCTGATACAAATGTCTTTCAAAAAAAGAAATTGGATAACCTTTTTTTTAAAAAAAAAAAAAAAAACTTATTGCAGAGGGTATTAAATGATATATATATATTCCTTTTTCTTTACAAATATTATAAAGAAACAAATGTTTTTTGCCTCTTAATTCCTTAAACTAACATAAAAAAATCAGATACATAAATTATAATTTTTAAAGTGAAAATAATTGTCTTTTAATTAAATATTGTACTTTTTTTAATTAATAGTAATCTAAAGCATCTGGTTTTTCATTAAATTTGTTATCTAAATATCCGCACATTTTTGTTTGTGTGCAGAAATTTAACGAGATAAATGCCAATTGTCTCGTCATTTGCGAAAGAAACACAGATTTCAGTTAAAAGAATTAGAGTGGCAATCATGCTGTAATTTGGTCAGAACTAGAACCATTTTGGTTCAATTGTGTATTAAGACTTGTATGGTACTTGCGCCATAACATATAATAGCGACCGCTTTAGGTGTCTAAAGGGAAGAGCGTAGGCAATGTCGACTAATATGATACTTGCGCAATTCAGCGGTAATTTTTATGTACACTGTTTAAATATTATGCATAGTTTTAAATAATATTCAATTTTCCCGACAAATACAAAATTTTGATAAATTAACAATTCACAACAGTATTATAAAGGGAAATTTTTCGCATAATCTCTCCTGAAGCAAGGGGGAAATTTAACCACGTGCATTTTTACGCCTATTGTAAAGCAATATAGGTCATGTATTTACTATTGCTATCAGCGGAGGTCCTAGAGGGGTGCCGTCACCAATAGCCCAATTTCAGCTCTAGTGCGACGTTACTTAACCAAACCAAATCTAGAGCGGAGCTGGTGTGCTGCCTTTGGATTGCACCAAAATAAAAAAAAAATGGAGAAAACTACAGTTGTCGGAAGTTAAAATGAACCTTACGGTGTGTCGATCTTTTGGTCCTTACATTTCCATCTAAAAAAGCCTAGTAAATAGGATAACGTTGATGAATTTAGATTTTAACTTTTAAGTTACTAATTTAAATTAAGGGGGGGGGGGGCTGATGCTAAGCGTATGCACGTTTTAATATAAAGTTGTTTGTACTAAACACCAATAGTAAACATTACTAAACTATTTAGGTTAATATGGTTTATTTTAGATTTTTTAATACGCGCTAATAATCGCTTGCGTCTCTATTGCCCCGTCACGTCAATGACTGTAATATTTTATATTTGAACTCTTTGGAAGGAACCATGACAACCTGAAAGAGCCGTCTGAACAGAATTTTAAAACTTAACTAGTTCATACTTATCCCTTTCGTCTGTTTAATTGTTTTCATATAGTCTGTAATTAAATAGTCATCGCTTATTTTAGGATCATTTTCATCCTTAATTTTGGTTACCAGATGGCAGCACCAAAACATATTCGGAGCAGCGCTTTTGCATTTGAAGGGGATATGGGACCTCTTTTTATTGAAATCGAGATCTTGGCGTCTTATGTAAGCTCAGGCATGTACTTTTATAAGCACATAACTACTAGAATCGTCTGTATACCTATATCAACAAAATCTTTTAATTTGACGGGTAAAAAAAATGCAGTTATTTACTTTTTTTATTATAATCGAAGTAGTTTTATGAATGGTTTAATGATATACTCTGCCTAGTTCTTCAGACCGTAACAATTTCTAGCCATATGGTCAATGACCCACCATCATCCACCCCAGACTAGTTTTTGTATTAAAAGGGGACTAATTTTGGGATATGTTTAGCATAACCTTCTGTTCTTACATTTAGGTGTTTAATATTTTTTTTTGTTTATATTTGTAAATTATGAGTGGCTACTCATCTGATAGATAAAGTTTTGTGAGAAATCGTATCATAATATCCTTTTACTCCTTCGTGATTTTCTGTTTGCACGTAAAATCCCCACAGGAGTTGTTTGTTTTGGTAGCATTTTGTCATTTTTTTCTTAAAAAAAAATTGTCTGTTGTTATATTTTGTCGAAAGCTTCAGCAAGCTTGAGAATGACGAATTTACTCAATTGTATGTTTAATGGTCGTTTTCATTTTCATCGTTCCTTTTTAAAACTTCTATTTTAGCAAATTGCACTGTTGAAATAACCACTCTCGACATCGACTTTGTTCTAACTGCACAGGCGTAAACTTGTATTAGACCCATGGGCTCGAGCCCCCCCCCCCCCACCTTATTATTTTGAAAACTGGCTCAATTTCCCTAAAGTTTATGTATTTTATTAAAAATTGTAGCCATGCTGAGCACCTCCAATAATATTGAAAATTTTACGATAACTGTATATTTAGACTAAAAAGTTTAGTCTTACTAAATTTTCAAATAGCACTTATTGTCCCTGCAAATTGTACTGTTGAAATGGTCTCTTGTGAGCTTTGAGGAATTATTAATAGATTTTTTATTAATTAATCTGTATTTTTTCAGAAATGTACATCATAATGTATTTTTAATTATTTATTCACGTATATGAATGATTCCGTCAAATTGGCGGGTCTGTAGATATAAGTATATAACATATATATAATATAAATTTACATATACAATAAAATCTAAGTGTACGCAAAGACTCGTATTTATATATAAATCATAGCGAAAATTTTAGGTTAATTTATAAATAACAGTGAAAAATTCAAGAGTCACTCTCACAGAAAATTGTGCAAAGAAATAATTTTTTTTTCTATTGTGAGTTTTGTTAAAGTCTGTCAATATTTGACTATTTTTTTACTAATTAAGTAAATGTTTTTAGACTTAACTTTGTACCCCGGAGCCAGACGAGCCGAAGTCCAAATTTGGCTATTTTGTTTTATTGCAGATAATATCTAAAAATTTATTTTTCTATCGAACCATTTCCTCAAAATTCACTTAATTTTTTTAAGCATTTAGCAAGAGCTGGAAAGTCCAAGTCCAAAGCTCTAGTTGAAAGTCAGATTCAGTTTTTTCCCTCTCCTGTAAAATTGACCAAATGAAATTTAGGCTCGTCTGGCTATGAAGAACAGAATTAAGTCTGATGGTTCAAAATGGAAATTGGACGCTTTAAAGATTGCTCCATTGATCCTATATGGGGCTCCATTGATGTTTTAATTTTTTTAATAGGTGATCCAGAATTTATGTAAAAAAAATCATATGATTAGAAAACACAATTTAAAAGAAAAAAAATGTTTTTCACTACGACAAAAAAATTGGGAGCTTAAGGGTTAGAAAAAATAATCTGTTTTACTTTAAATCCAACTTAATTAAATTTTTATTACTACTATTATTGGTAATAAGACAAGCAATTTTTTTTAGTTTAAGCAACAAAAAAGACGTTTTTTTTGTCAATAAAAGGAAAATTAACTCATAATTAATTAATAATATAAGAGAAATAATTAAATGTCGCAACTTTTTTTTAAAGTTTGAAAAAAATATATTTAAAGTCTCTGGCGTGTAACGATATGCACCTTGCATTTTAATGAAATATAATCAGTTTACATTTAAGATTTTTATTATTTTGATCAATCAGACAAATAATACAACCCACAAATTGTTGGGTTTAAGTCATTGTTTGGCTATATCACATTTAACTTTATTGGTATAATAAAATATTATTTTTTCCCAAATACTTTGCTTATATTTTAAACAAGTTGGTTAGCTTTAATATTAACAAACAAAGTAGTTAAAGTATTTAAAAAATAATGGCTTATTATATGTAATTAAACAGCCAAGCAATGACCCTCGCCCAACAATTTGTGACCACCTTGAGAAGATAATCCTCAATGTTCAAAATGAAGACAATATATATATATATACAATATATATATATATATATATATATATATATATATATATATACATATATATATATATATATATATATATATATATATATATATATATATATATATATATATATATATATATATATATATATATATATACAATATATATATATATATATATATATATATATATATATATATATATATATATATATATATATATATATATATATATATATATATATATATATATATATATATATATATATATATATATATATATATATATATATATACAATATATATATATATATATATATATATATATATATATATAATATATATATATATATATATATATATATATATATATATATATATATATATATATATATATATATATATATATATATATATATATATATATATATATATATATATATATATATATATATATATATATATATATATGTATATATATACTATATATATATATATATATACTATATATATATATATATATATATATATATATATATATATATATATATATATATATATATATATATATATATATATATATATATATATATATATATATATATATATATATATATATATATATATATATATATATATATATATATATATATATATATATATATATATATATATATATATATATATATATATATATATATATATATATATATTTACTTGAGAACTCCTTTAAAAATTGCAACAGAAATAGCTATTTGTCGCATTCGCCTGTGCCCCATTGCATAAAGATAACGGCTGTGCATAATGACATGTGCTTTATTTTCTTGAAGTATGCTTAACTCAGTTTCGATTGTTATTTTGTTGTTCTTCTTCACCTCGATCGGACGCCGATTTCCATTTCATCGAAGAAAACAAGTGAACTTGCTCCACTTTCTTCCGTTTCTTAAAAAAGATGTATTCGGGGAAAGAAGTGTGTCAGGTGGTCAGTGCACTTGACATAACCGCAACGCCTCGCGTCTGCCTTTCTAGGTCACCATTCTACCTGCCGCTATATTTATTGCGTTTGTATTCTCATAATGGGCTTACGAGGCTTCTCCAGGACCTCTGGCACTTTCTCCGGAATTACTCGGCGTGCAATGAACGGGAAACAAGTTTCACTTCTGAGACCTTTTATCCAGAGACGGCCATTAAAAGCATACGCGGAACCGGATTCGATTTGGCCCCTTTTAGATTGAGGAAATGTTTACCTGGACATAAATAGCTTGTTACTCGGATGGGTACGGCATTTGGGATTTGCAACAATAAGTCGAGATAACGTTTAATATTTCTACAATATAAAAAGGAGTTTAGTTTGTGATTGATTGGTATTCAATTGGTGGGATTTAAAAACAAACAGAAATATTTAAATTAACGACGAAAGATTGATTGTAATATAATCAGCGGGTGATCGGTATGGGAACTTTTCAAAGTTAACTGAGATTTCTTAGATAAATTGCCATATTTAGCATCAGCCTGTTAGTCGCGTTTATAAGTTTTGATGTCGTAATTACTTACCGAAGTTGAGGCCTCCATGGCCGAGCGGTTAAAGACGCCAGCTGGGAATACGAGGATTCCTGGTTCGATCCTAGGCGATGGACTTGACAAAGAAAAGTAAAAAAAAAGTAGTGATCTTGTGATTGGAGGGTTGCCAGCTTCGCTACAAAATACTTGAAAAGTCGTCCAGAACATCCGCAAAAATTAACGGCGTGTATACGGGACTGGTGCACGATAAATCTGATCGAGGTCCAAAGTCCCGACGTCTATTGTTGGGTGCCAGTTCAGATGTTTCCTCGTCATTTGATCATGGTTCTAAAATAACGAGGTGCATGTATGAATGTGTGTGTGAATGTGTATGTGTTCCCGGGTCTTTCTTTTTCGAGATAGACCCCGAACCGTCACCAATAGCCCATTGTGCAGCTCTAGCGGGACGTTAATTAACCAAACCAAACTTACCGAAGTTAAATTATTTTTTTGCTGTTAAAATATAATTGCGAGCCAAAAAATAATATTTTATTATTTTAAAATAAAAACAATTCATTCTAGAAGTGAGATATGTGTCGATACTAATCTTAAAAAAAAAAAATGGGAATATGGTGCATGCTGTATGCAGTTTTGTCTCTTTTGAAGAGGATGGAGCATGCCTCTTGCGCTCTTTTCCGTATTTGCACTTGCGCAAGAAAATAGGAAGAGGATCGTTAATGATTTTAAATTATCAGGATTTTTTTAGCTGTAGATTTCAGTCAATATGTTAATTTAACCTTTCATTGCATGGTGGGCCTCAGAAGAGCCAAATCATAAAATGCCTTTTAAAGATATTTAAAATAAACCCTTTCTTAAGCGGACACAGTACCCTGAAAGTTATCAAAACACCAATATTTTTATTATCTTAAAATAGTTTTACGACATTTCACAATTTATATGAAAACTTTCAGAGCTTAATTTAATATACTTGTGATGTACAATGCTTTTATATTGGGAGACACATACAGTTAAAAGTGCACTGCAGTTCGGGCAAGTTAACGTGCTAGAATGACCAAATGACCTAAATGACCGTGCGTGCTAGAATGACCGTAGTCAAATTAAATATTTATTTAATCTGCTTTTTTTAAAGTTAGAAGTAAGATATTAAGTGAAGTAATAATTAAACAACATCTATGACTCTTTAGTGCTGTTTATTTTTTCCAGACATTTTACTCGAAATACTAAATTTTAAAATGCTACATAATAAATTTTAAATACTTTCAAATAGTGAGGGCATAAATGTACTTTCTTGCAAATGAATAGAGAACTCTAAAATTAAAAAAAAAAAGCTTTTACTTTTGAGGTTATATATTTTTTTAATATTATACTGAAACAAGAATATAAATTTAACTTGAAAGAAAGTTCCCCCAAAATGTAAAATTGACCAAGATTTTGTTAATAAATATATTTAACTTGATACAAAGTATAATATATTTTGATAACATTGTGATACACGTACAATAAATAGTTTTTTTACATTTAAAAACTTTAAATCGCTTTTTCTCAGTGTTATTATTTATTTTTTTTGCTTTTTCTTGTATCTAAAATTATAAGTCTTTTTTGTAATAGAGATAGACCTTTAATTTTTTGTGCGAATATTATCAGATATATGTTTGATATAATTGTGCATGGAATAAGCCCCGGAGAAAATGGTTATATTAAAAAATTCAAATAGAAAATTTATGTTTTTTCGTCCTTTTTTTGGTTTTTGAGAAGAAAAAAATTATACCAAAATTTACGTGTACAATTGGTTATATATACGTATTGGTTTTTTACTTAAACGTCATTATTACTTAATTATCATTGCTAATTAATTGTTCTTATTAATTATTATTATTAATTACTTGTCATAATTACTTGTTATTATTAATTATCATTATTAAATATCATTATTAAATGTCATAATTAATTATTATTATTAAATGTCTTTATTAATTATTATTATTAATTGTCATTATAAATTATCATTATCAATTGTCTTTATTAATTATCAATATCAATTGTCTTTATTAATTATCATTATTAACTATTATTATAAATTGCCATTATTATTTAAATGCTAATAATTTCCATCCTTTTTAGTATCAAAACTTAATTGTCAATAATTTTAATTAGTTTTTTTTCAAATTTCTATTGTGAGCAAGTTCAGACCCAGTTTTTTTCATAACAGTCTATATAGCCATAGCCCATTTACTTAAACACGTCAGATGGTCATAATATTTTAACTCTAAATGTATCATTGCCTGATTTATTTCGGAGCGGTAAAGCCTTTTAGGCGTATAAAAAACCAGGTTAAAGTTAAATTCTCATAAAATAAGTTCAACGAACGTTATCCCATTCTGGAGAAATACCGATAGTTGAATGAAGGTAAGCTCCAACCTCAATTAAACTATACCCACTTTCTCATAAACTTTCCCCACCAGCGCAAAGTACTATAAATAATTAACATACAATATACAAACAAGCCACAAGCACCGACCTCGCAACAATAGAACGCTTACATTCGCCCCATGCCAAACATGTCAATCAACGCGACAACTTTAGGAAGAGTGCAACCGGTGACTAGAGAGTTCCTCTCCAATTAAAGCCGTCACTTGCATAAGGAAGTTTCTTTTAAACAATATTAACTACTATGGATTGAAAACGGTTCCTTATTTTCAAACTACCGACGATGCGGCCTGTTGGAGACTTCGGGCGTCGACCCACTTTTTAGAATTGCCTGGAGCCTACGTCGCGGGAGTTAGACTTGTGTCTAGTGAGCCATTCAGATATTATATATGAGGGGGTGTGTATAAAATTCGTAATGATGTAAGTTTGTTTTAGTTTGAGATGTCTTAAGAAATATTGGAGTGAAGAAATACGAAATATCTTATGGAGTATTTAAGAAATAAGAACAATCTTTTGAAAAAGTTAGACCTTCCTGATTTTATGCAGGGCTGTTCTTAGCAGACGAGAGACCCAGTGTAAAGCTGATTGTGCACTGTAAAAAATGTACTTAAAAATGAATACCTGAACCTACTTATTTTTCTTTGAGTACAATTGCATCGTAAATAAGCAATGACGTACTCAAATTTAAGTAACCGTACTTTCTCAAAAATGAGAAGGGTGAATTAATATTGCTAATATCAGCTTTTGTCAAGCGATCTGACAAACTTAAAATAGGTGTTGAGAAGATGGTTTTAAACAATTATTAACGTCGATTGCTTAAATGGAAACTGAGTTATTACAACTCAATTATTTTACTTCCCATTCTTTTGGTACACCTTTTTAACATTTCTTATTTTTATAACTTTTTTTGTCGCTTTTGTAGTACAACGGATAAGACATTGGGCTGCGATCCGAAGACCTGGGTTCGATTCCCGGTAAGTCTTAGTTGTATTTGTTGATGCTTATTGAAAGTGATTTATTAAGACAACCTATGTAGGCTAGCACCTGTTATTTTTGTTCATTTTTACCTATTGTACTTATTTTTGAGTACATGTCTTTTTCAAAATTAAAACTTATGTATTCGGAGCTATGATAAGCATCGAATATACTCAAAAATGAGTACATTTTACTTATATTTGAATACAAATTTTTAGGAATGTAGGACCCTTTGAACTATATTACAAAGTTTGGCTTGAAAAAGGTAGAGTCAGAGCTCTATAACTCTCTTCATTTGCAAAAAATAACTTTATTTTTAAAATTTGATCATATTTTTTTTTTTTAGTTTTTGATGACAAGTACAAAATTTCTCTTATAGGATTAACGTGAATAGTAAACTCGCTTATGAATTATTTCTCTTGAAACCAATGAACTTCATTTACTCTTTTATTTTCTCTATTCAAGTAATAATAGTTTTGTTTTATTCGACAAAATAGCGTGTTACATAATTGTGTAGTAAAGGCAAACAACTCTTTTTGCTTTAAAATTAATTTATTTTAGTATTTATTAAAAATATCTTTGAAAAATTAAAAACATTAGCACAGCATTGTTATCTAAATGCAATCAAATTATACATAAAAATCGAAATTAAAAATTTTCAAACGAATTAAGTGATTGCGTTTTAGCGCGGAGATTAATCTGATCTATTTCTGAGATTTTATAGAAATCTAGGCTTTTCATGAATTGGTACGTCATTTCGTAAATTCATTTTTTATTGCATTTGAACGTGACTTCGACTTTAAAAAATGAGTTTTGAAAAGCAAAAATAAAATGTAAACAAGTTTCACAGGAGCCTGAAAGAAACCCATAAGAAGATAAAAATAGGTGGGAGTAATGTTTAAAAATAAATTTGTCGCTATTGCAAAAGAGGAAAAAATTCTACACGTCCGAGAATTTCGCTATGGCGAATGTTGGAATTAAGGAGAAATACGGTTTGCTTTAAAAGATTTTGAAATTCCGTTTCAGTCAAACTTCACAACAAAAGTTAATTGTTAAAGTTAATCTAAAAAATATTATCTGCATTTGATTTTTTTTTATTATTTGTTTTCCTAATATATATATGTTCTTAATTTGCTTTATTTACTTTAAAAAAAAAGAAGCTATATTTAGTCCTTAATTGCATCGCGTAATTCATTAGTTACTTAAATGAACGACAAGTTACATACGGTAAACCAGATTTAAACTCGTAACCCTCCGATCGGACCTCTTCCAACCAGGCCATTGTGGCCGGTTTATAAGCAGAGAAAGTACTCGAAAACGAAGAAATTTAACTCATTTATAAGAGACAAGAGTACTCATTTTTATAGTATATTTTCTTCAGAACTGGATCATTTATATCACAAACCCGCTTAGTGTACTTTTTCAAATTTTCGGGAAACAAAGAAAAACATTCAATCTTTGATATTAATATAGATTTTAGCTTAACATTTTTCTAGAGTATTACTTAACATCTTCTCGAAGTGGACGTTGCCAGTAATTAAATAATACTATTTATTCCTTTACAAAAAAAGTGCAATTAGCTGATTTCTGTAATAAAATAAATTTGTACTGTAAAAACGTACATTTTAAAAGTAAATTTGGCAATTGATGGAATAGCAGTTGCCGAGATAATGCGCAAAAATATGTGTTACTATGTAAGATGTTCATTCGTAAAAAAAAATCCAAAAAAATCTATTGAAGGGTTTCCGAATTAAATGATTTAACTCCCTCATACGCACTTTATATATGTACCCCCAGTAATAAACTTCTAAAAACTTTTGATGTGAGTTTGCAGTAATGAGGCTGATACATTACGTGAAGACCTATGGAGAGAACCTAATAAATACGCGTCACAACTGACTGTTTATCCTGTTCTGCCAGCAAACTTCAGCTGAGCTTGTGAATCAAACGCACGACAGTAGTAAGCCCCCCACTTGGTGGTCAATCAAGGCGTGGCCTATTTTGACAGGTGGCCACGCCCCCTTGTCAAATCAGCCAATAGGAAGCCGAGGGGGGCGTGGTTTATGGGCTGTCCTGTCCTGCTATTGGTTGAAATTAGATAGGCCCCGCCCCCTGGGATGTCTGTACTCTTACAGATGGGGTTTTTAAGCCATGGGGCGTGGTTTATGGGCTGTCGTGCTCTCCTATTGGTTGATGTCAAATAGGCCCCGCCCCCTAGGACGTCTGTACTGTTACAGGAGTATTTTGGTATATCCGATTGGTTGAGGTCAAATAGGCCCCGCCCCCTAAGATGCCTGTACTGTTAGATGGGGGTATGTTGGGGATGACGTAAGCGGTGACGTCAATGGAACATTCCCATGACGTAAGCGGATACGTATGTACTCTTACAGACGGGGATGACGCTGATGTGTTTAGGGATTGGCAATCGGAAAGCGGGCTATTGGGGAGGATACAAGTTTTGGGTTTCTTCTCGGTGGCAACGTGGGGTATGTTATGATGACGTCACTACTGTTTTCTGATTGGTTATTCAAATAACGTACTTTTACACCAATACTCGATTCTGATTGAATAATTTTATGGCAACAGTTTAACAAAAGAATGTAGACCCCTATAGCATATAGATGAATTTGATGTAAATAACGTGTATAGAGAATTATGGTATTACTGCTATTTTATGATGGAAGATGGGTAGGCTTCTCTGATGGGTAAGATACGTTTGGATATGATTGAACACTAAAATTCAAATGAAATCTTATAACAAAATGCCAAGTGTATTGTGGGATATAATTTATGTTTATATGACAGTGTATCTCAAAGAAAGTATTAGTTGTAGCTATGGCATTGCCGAGTGAGGTAACGAGCGCAGGGTGCTTATACATTTGCTTGTGCGTAGTCATAGCTATTATTTACCTGGTCACCGATGCCGAACGAATAGCGGTGGACTTTACGCTACGTGTTAACGATACTGCGAATTTGACCCTTTCTTTATGATTTCCTCTATTTCATCTTAGACTGTGAGTAAGATGCCATGGATCCGATGTATCAAAATCCCAAGCACGTAGCAAGTTTTGGTGGTGTAGATGCCTTATACCGTGCTGCCGATCGCAAAATTCCAAAGAAAACCATCAAGACGTGGCTGGAAGGTGTGGACGCCTACACGCTACATAAGCCTATGCGTCATACGTTTCCTACGAATCGTGTGATAGTCTACGGTATGGATGAACAATGGCAAGCCGATTTAGTGGATATGCCCGCTTTGAAAAAGTATAATGACGGTTACCGTTATGTGCTCACCTGTATTGATATATTATCAAAATATGCATGGGTTGTTCCACTCAAGCAAAAGAGGGGTGTGGATATCATGCAAGCTTTTCAAACCATATTTCGTGAGAGGGCCCCCGAAGTACTGCAGACCGACGCCGGGACCGAGTTCAAAAATAGCACGTTTCAAAAATTTCTGAAAACCCAAAGCATTCGATTTTTTACCACCTTTAATGCTACGAAAGCGTCTGTGGTGGAACGATTTAATCGCACGCTCAAGACCAAGATGTGGAAATATTTCACGACCAAGAATACGCATCGATATATCGACGTGTTGTCAGATTTAGTCAGCAGTTATAACCACACGTATCATAGAAGTATCAAGCGTTCACCTGCGGAAGTGAATGTGGATAATCAACAAGAGGTGTGGAATACCCTCTATGCAGATAAGAATAAGGACCCTCCACCCAAGTGTGAGTTCAAGGTCGGAGATACAGTACGAGTGTCACGCAAGAAACTTACCTTTGAAAAGGGGTATCAAGCCAATTGGACCGAAGAATTATTTGTCATCACAGCTTGCATCAAGAGACAGCCTGCCGTGTACAAAATCAAAGATTTATTAGGAGAGCCCATAGAAGGCACGTTTTATAAACAAGAGTTGCAAAAAGTCAACATGAAAGAGGACTTTGTCATTGAAAAAGTATTAAAAAAACGCATCAGAAAAAAGAAAACAGAATATTTTGTGAAATATCGAGGATATCCCGCCAAGTTTAATCAGTGGATCTCCGCTTCTAACTTGTTACCCCTATAAATAGGGATTTCATAGAATAAATATGTCATTCCGGACATCTCTATGAAAGGATGAGTTTCTACATTACGCTGGTCTCGGACAGTTCCATGTCCTATTTCCCCGAGAATAAAATTTCGCATTTTATTACACGTTTATCCATACCGATTGAACTGAAGGGAGAATGGGAGGTCGGAATGGTAGAATTGGTCTATCCGCACACGTGGTATAATGTGAACGAGCACAATAACTTATTCGGATTTGAAGTGGGTGGACAATTAAAAGTGGGAAGACGTATACCTCCCGGATGTTACGAAACCGTTCCGGATATTTTAAATGCTATGTATGTGAAAGAACATGACGGAAAAATTATGACCAGTTATAATCCAGTAACGAAACGCGTAGAAATCAAGGTAAAATATGCTAAAGTTATATTAGAAGATGGACTTGCTCAAGTGCTGGGATTTGCACCGACTGAGATTACTTCATTGGACGACAACATAGAAAGTGCAGCTGTGAGCCCCTTCGTGGCAGACCCCTCCGCCCACTATCGTGTATTAATGATCTATACGGATATCGTAGAACCCCAGATAGTCGGTGATGTGTTAGCACCCCTCCTTCGAGTAGTAAGAGTGAAAGGTCGAGATGGCGAGATGGTGAGCGAACAATACGACAGACCGCACTATTTACCTGTGAATCGGAAAATGATCGAGACGATGGAAATCGTTATAAGGACGCACACAGGCTACTTAACGCCATTTGAACGCGGACGCTCGTACGTGAAGTTACACTTTCGTCAAAGATCTCTATCATAATGTATGTACCCTATAACTGCTGCCAAAAATCTTTTGAAGATTACTATGTCCAACAAACAGGAGGCGGATTAAATTATTATCAAGGAAGTCCCTATCAGAGAGGATATGGATTAGGGGGTCTCTTTCGATCCTTCTTCAGGGCGGCGGCACCTCTACTTACATCGGGTGTGAAAGCGATTGGTAAACAACTATTCCACAGTGGTGTGAATTTAGTGAACGATATTTCTCAAGGTCAAGATTTCCAATCAGCTGCCAAACGACGACTCAAGGAAGCTGGAAAAGATTTAACGAATAAAGCCGCGGTCAAAGTCAAGACCATGATTGGGAGTGGGAAAAAAAATAAAAAGCGTAAGCGAATGACAAATACCGTCATTCCACGTTTAGACAAGCAGAGTGCAGTACGTGATATTTTTTCCTAATGGCTTCGTTTATCTACAAAGACTCCCCTCCCTGCGTCAAATCCGAGTTGGATTTGTTTACAGTACCCCCTACACAGACAGTGATTGAAAAAGGACAGTTTATAGAATATCATCCCCTTGCCAGTGTTCGAGATGGTGGTCCCATTGAATTCACCATTTCTGGAAATGGAGAAGAATATATGGATCTCGCCTCTTCCTATATCCATATCAAAGTCAAAGTGACGAAAGCGGATGGAACTCCATTACCTGCGGACTGTAAAGTAACTCCTAGCAATCTCTTTCTACATTCGCTCTTCAGTCAAGTGGATGTGAGTTTGAATGAAAGAAATATCTCCTCGGCCAGCAATACCTATCCTTACAGAGCCTACATAGAAACCCTACTCAATTATGGAGAAGATGCCAAGAAAAGCTTACTCACCTGTGAAGGATTCTACAAAGATACGGATCCCTCTGTGATAGATCCAACAGCAGATGGAGCGAGTGATGGGTTAAAGACACGCCATAATCTTATCAAAGGCGGACAAGTCCTGGATATGATTGGTCAACTCCATTGTGACATCTTTCATCAAAATCGACTCATGATAAACATGGTGAATATAAAGATTAAGATGATACGTAGTAAAACTTCCTTTTGTCTGACATCCCCTACGGCAACGGATGATTTTAAGGTTATCTTGGAACATGCGTCTATATTTATCAGAAAAGTGAAGGTGGCCCCTGCTGTGTCCATAGCTCATGCCAAGGCTTTGGAGATTTCATCTTGTAAATACCCGATCGATCGAGTTATTTGTAAAACTTACAGTATTGCAAAGGGAAGCTATTCATTTTTGCAAGACAATGTGTTTCTTGGATCCATGCCAAAGCGTGTGATTCTCACCTGCGTGGAAAATGCTGCCATGAATGGAGCATATATTAAGAACCCCTTCCTGTTTGCGCATCATAACGCAAGTTCTGTCGCCATATACGTGGACGGTCAACCCGTTCCTACCAAGCCCTTGGAATTAGATTTTTCTTCAAAAAGTTATACTCGGGCCTACCACAGTTTATTCTCTGGATTCAACGCTGATAAAGGCATTTATTTATCCCATGAAGACTATGCGAAAGGTCATGTGTTGTATGCATTCGACCTGACTCCTGATATGTGTGACGGTGAACACTTTAATCTACAACATCAAGGAAACTTACGAGTGGAAGTGAAGTTTTCTGAAGCTATTGCAGAAACCTTATCTGTACTTATTTACGCAGAGTTTCAAAACGTGATTGAAATATCCAAATCCCGACACGTGGTGTGTGACTTTCCGAATTAATGGAAACCCAACAAATAAGAAGAATTCTTTCCGGAAACGAGAAGACCAAACACATTTTTATAGGTGTGTTTGCAAGTGATGAATTACCAGCCCGTATCACAGACTTTCCTGCTTGTTTCGTGGCCAATACAGACAAGTCGAGAGAAGAAGGGAGTCATTGGTTAGCTTTCTACATCCATTCACCAGCGGAACTATGTTTCTTTGACTCGTATGGAAACCCACCTGCCTATTTTGGAGGAGATATAGAAAATTATGTCGAGAATTATCAACATGTGGAATTTAATCCTATGCAGTTACAGTCTAATGTCAGCTCTGTATGTGGACAATATTGTATCTATTACCTGTATTCGAAATGTGTAGGACGTACGCTGAACGAAATTCTCCTGCCTTTTGTGCCTCATCAACTATGTAATGATGTAAAAGTGCATTACTTTGTAACCAAACACTTTAGAATACTTTTGCCTTTTTTTCAATAAAATTTATTTTGTTGTCAAATTTTTGTGTGTCTTGTCTCTTATTTAAACAGTTGTATGGTGTATCATATCTCATTCGCAATGGAACTTCCAAAGTTGCAACACCCTTTTACGATGGTCATTGCTGGTCCTACGGGATGCGGTAAAAGTTATTTTGTGAAGGATATGATAGAGGCTAAAGAAAAAATGATTTCCATAGTACCCGATAAAATAGTATGGTTTTATGGTATTTATCAACCTCTCTACGATGACATAGATCATGTGACATTTGTGGAAGGATTACCCGCTACCTTTCAAGAATATTTGGGAGACAATACCCTTTTTGTGATCGATGATCTCATGCAATCCTCGAATGATAAGCGTCTTAGTGATTTATTTACGCGTGGAAGTCATCATCTGAACCTCAGTGTGATATTCATAACGCAGAACTTTTTTCATAAAGGCAAAGAAATGCGGGATATTACATTGAATGCTCATTATTTGGTGCTCAGTAAAAATCGAAGGGACTTGAGTCAAGTAAGCCATCTGGGAAGACAACTGTTTCCTAGACACGTCAGACTATTTCAGGAAGTGTTTGAAGATGCCACGAAAAATCCATATACTTATTTGTTTATTGATTTACGTGCTGAAACACCTGAATGTTTACGGTTACGTACTAACATATTACCTCATCAAACCCAATGCGTATACCAGTTTAAATAACTCCCCCAAGGGCTATAAAAAGCAAGATACATGTAAATTATGTGTCAGTTGTGAATATGACGCTCACCGAGGAACAGGTGAATCAATTACGACTCATCCAAATATGTCCATCCAACTTACGCAAGCCTTTATTGGAGAAAATCGACAAGAAGTGTATAAAAGCGATATGCGAGTGTTGTCTGAATACATTAAAGGGTAATATACCATTGACTGCAGACCAGAAGAAACGTCTCTCCAAACATAAAGGAATTTTACGCAAATTAAGTAAACGTAAAGTGCCATTGCAGAAAAAGCGTGAAATTATCACACAGAAAGGCGGATTCCTCAATATCCTCATTCCCAGTGTACTTAGTGTATTAACAAGTTTAATCCATGGCTCAAGTTAAGAAGTTTGCTCTCGTACCAGAAGAATTAGTGGTAAAGCATACTGTGTCCAAGAAGAGATTAAGTGAATTGGATAAAGCTATGATGCAAATACTAAACAGTGACCTACCAGATCATGAAAAATTGGCACGCTATCACGAAACCCTTCATACAAGTCTCAATCTCAAAGAATTCAATCAACCTTTTCTCGTAAAGAAACCACGACCAGAAGACAATGACAAGAAAATGGCAGAAGAGGAAAAGAAGCATGTTGAACCACAAGAGGAGAAGAAAATAGAAGTCGTTAGGAATATAGATGAAAAGAAGACTATTCCAGATAGTTATCAACAACATATAATGAACTCTGTATATAAGACGATGCGACGAAAAGCAGAAAATGCCCTTGCATTGTTCAAGTCTCATCCCGATGTTTTGTCATGGGATGCAAAAGGTCAGCTGATTGTACATGGACAAAAAATAGCCAATTCCAATATTATTGATTTATTTACGTACATGTACAATTCTCGAAAATACGTGTCACGTAAGCATGACTACGATAAAGTGCTGGAAGAGTTAAATGTACCAAGAGACTTTATTGGCAACAAATACTTATTGAAATCATCATCTCCCCCAAGAAAACTTAGAAATATTCAACAACGAACACATATTGTAAAAACTTCTCCTTTCAAATGGGAAACTTTGTAAATAAAGAAATTGAAATGACCAAATATCGTCTACTTTTTGCATTCCAACTTTACATATTATAACACAGAATTACCTTTTTTAACATGTTGCATAAAATAAAAATTACGTTTTCGTAACATGTAACCCTATGGAAAAATTACCTTTTTTATCAGTTTGTTAAAAATAAAAATTACCTTTTTTAATAATTACGTTTTTCAATCATGACGTTTTTTTAAAAATTACCTTTTTTTGAATCATGACGTTTTTAAAAATTACCTTTTTTCACATGTTGCATAAAATAAAAATTACGTTTTCGTAACATGTAATCCTATGGAAAAATTACCTTTTTTATCAGTTTGTGTAAATTAAAAATTACCTTTTTTGAATCATGACGTTTTTAAAAATTACCTTTTTTGACTTGTTGTGTAAACTAAAAATTACCTTTTTGACCATGTTACATAAGCACATCTTGACAAGTCATTGTATAGTATAGAAATATAGCAACACAGCTATAAGAACCAACATATTTATTCACAGCACATACATTTAGTTCTCATTTTATACGCCATATGTTTAAAGAAATCAGCAGGAAAACATATATTATTCAAGGCTTCCACTACACGTTTGACATTCAAGATAGAATAATAATAATAGCAAATCATTTCATCAGACTACATTAACAAAAGACGACTATAGCAATTCTATCTCACTGCCATCGACGTACAATTCTTTGACCGATTGTAAAAAATCTATTCCGATTGCCAATCACTAAGACAAGACATCACCCAAAAAGATCGATAGCTTTCCCGAAGACCACATTGCCACCGAAAAGAAACCAGTTCCCAGTATCAACCCCCCTTCGCGCACGATAACGTCACGACCCGACCGATAGGGACTAAGATAACATCACTCCCGAACACTAGGTATGCAGATAACCCGCGCCGTTCCCAAACAATGTTGTCACTATAGACCGATTGTCAATAGAATGTTCTGAGCGGTGATTCCCCCTCTCAGTGACGTCACGACCAATAGTACTCGACTTCACTTATACCATTAAGAACAGATATCCCCAACAGCCCCATTGCATAGTTAGTTGAATACGCGATTCACATTCAAAAGGTCCCTGGTTCGATTCCCGGCTTCGGCCAAATATCCATTTTAATCAAAAAAAAAATTCCAGAAATTATTCAAGTAAAAAGAACCCACCAAATTAATTAACTAAAATTCTCCAATTAACTAAAATTAATTAAATAAAAATATTCCAGAAATAATGACGTCCCACCTTCCCCAAAATAAATCACTAAATAAAAATGGCGTCCTCAGAAAGTATGACGTCACACCCCTCCGATGACCAGAAAAATCCTCTCTTCCCCTCGTGACGTCATCCCCAAAATACCCCTGTAACAGTACAGACGTCCTAGGGGGCGGGGCCTATTTGACCTCAACCAATAGGAGAGCACGACAGCCCATAAACCACGCCCCATGGCTTAAAAACCCCATATGTAAGAGTACAGACATCCCAGGGGGCGGGGCCTATCTAATTTCAACCAATAGCAGGACAGGACAACCCATAAGCCACGCCCCCTCGGCTTCTCATTGGCTGATTTGACAAGGGGGCGTGGCCACCTGTCAAAATAGGCCACGCCTTGATTGACCACCAAGTGGGGGGCTTACTACTCACGACTCTCCTTCGGGCTGTAGGTTAATCCCGTTCTAATGAAAGTGGAGTCAGTAGTACGGTAGATGGGAGATCAAGTTCTCGATGCTTCTAATACTGTTACTTAAAGAATCCGTTTTCAAAGTTTGACCTTCAAAGTACTTTTACTGTTGGGATAATATTATGCCCGATTAAGAAGAATTATGTAAGTCTAGCCTGCGATGCTGGGGATCCGGAAATGTACAGGGTAAAATTGCTGGGTGATGGTCATTGTTTGGCTGTACTACATTTAGCTGTATTGGTATAATATTTTTTTCGCCCAACTACTTCGCTAATATTTTAAACAAGTCGTTTAGTTTTAGTAGCAACAAACAAAGTAGTTAAAGTATAGCAAAAAATATGGTTTTTTATGTGTAGTTAAACAGCCAAACAATGACCATCGCTCGCCATAACCATACTGTTTGTTGCTTTCTATATACAAAAATAAATAAGAATTGTATGTCTGACTCCAATACCCATACTTCGAAAATCAGATGTAATATTTGTATTAAATTCTGTCAAATTGAAAGTGAAATAAATAAAGAATATATAGAGTATAAAATTGAGACTTGTTTTTAGAATTTTTGTGTACTTGCACTGAGTTCTCATTTACAAAAAAATAATAATCATAATTGGTACAGCAAAAGTTCGTAAATTTGACGGGAAACAAAAAGCTATTTTATTTAAATTCTGTCCAATAAGAAAATTTTCTGACAAATAAATAACTTACAAAGTGATTTTTGTGACTTTTTATATTTTTGTGCACATATAACATACCCAGGGCTTTTATTTAAAAAAAAGAATAGAGTAAGGTGCGGGAGATTGAATCATTAGGTAAATGTTTTTTTTTTAATTTAAATATTAAATTACATATTATTAAATTTACATTTTAATCTCGTGCTTTAAAAAAATTACTTCGGTTAATGGAGTACATTTTACCAATAAATTACATTTTTGGGTGATTTAATTCAAGTCCAACAGTTGTTTGAGTATACAAAAAAATTTGATAGTTTGATGCATGAATATTTACCAATATTCCTGGGTTTTGTATAAAAAACCTTTTAATTGATAAGTAAAATAAAAATAAAAAATTAAAATTTCTAATTTATTTAGTTTTTTTTCAATGTTTTGCAAAGTGGGAAAAATGAGTTTTCGAATTATATTGCTTTTTAAAACGATATATTGTATAATTTCCACAAAATTTACAATTACAATTAATTTTACAATTTATTTCCAGAGATATATTGGACTTCGAACGTCAAAAATTGAGTTTTAAAACCCATTTACCCCACCTTACCCTAATCAACAGATCTTATTATAGAAAAAATGAAAAAGGAATATACAATTTATTTAATACTTAATAATGTAAATTAAAGTTAGTTTACAGTTCACGTTTTGAAATGTTTGCATAGAGGGATGTTACTAACACGTTTTTTCAATTCAATTGATGTTTTTTTTAGAACTTAGTAATAGTTTATTGATTTAAAACTGCACTGTGTCTTTATAAAAAATATTTGTAGAGCTGACAGAAACTGTAGCAATTGGTTTGACTACAAAACGGATTGATCTAAATCCTATGCCTAAATCCTTGTTTTGTTTTTACGATACATGCACAAAAAAAATATTTCCATTTAAAATAAACTCATTATTTTGTACCCAATGGTTTCTAATAATGTTTTCAATGTCTGGTGATTATCGTGTGATATATTTAGTTTCAAGACAAATAAAATCCTCCAGTTCCCAAATACGACTTTGCAGATATTTTTTTTAATTAAAAAATAGTTTTGGCCTCTAAATAAGACAAAACAGCACTTAATTTTTTTTTTTGTATAATTTTACAATTTTTGAAAATTTGTAAAAAAATTTTGTGTGTGTGTAATTTTTTGTGTGTAAATTTTGGTATACAAGTCACTAGATGGCGGCAGAGCTGACAATTAACATTATTTTAAATATTATGAGGTGCACACTTGAGTGTGCGTTGGGAACTGGAGGGTTAATTTCAGTAACACTTAGTACTTGTATTTCTTACTATATCCATTCATTTAATATACACATAATTTATTAATTTTTTTTTTCAAATTATAAAGATGAAAGGAATAGTATTGCACTTTCCTCATTAGACATTGCCTTCGAAAATTGTAATGTTAACTTCCTAAGGAAAACTTTCATTTAATGTCCGCGTTTCGCTCTATTTAAGATCTTATTAAGACAAGTAGAGTAGCACTTTGCAGCATCAGCATGGAATAAAGAACTCGTATTGTTATTATCTTCTTTTGCCTCCTCTCGTGTGCAATGTTTATTACTAAAAAAAATCAGTATCAGTTGGAGGGGGTTCGCTATAGGGGATTTCCTTTTAGCATCCTCCAGTTTATGAAACTTCTAAAATCTAAATAATTATTGTTGGTGAAAAAGCAAATTTTGTACGTACATGTTTCAATCCTTGTTAGATACACATACAATTTTATGTATATATGTGTGTTCATAAATACGTTTTAGATACATATGCGACTATATATAGTAAAATTAGGCATTTTATATAATGTTAGCTTTTCCATTTGGGGTATTACGTGAAATGTCTAACTTGTAACTAACTTTTTAAAGTGGAAAAAAAATAATACACAATTTCCTTATTATAATAATGTAAGGTAAATGTTATTGTTTGTAACCATTGTTGGTGCCTCACAAAACTGGCTACATACAAGTCTAGAGTTAATTTATTCATCTAAATGTAGAAAACCTACCTATCAATAGAACTGAAAACGATTATATTAATTTATAAAGTTATTAACATTATTAAGATTTGTTAAGGATGCTTTTGATCTTAATAAGAAAGACCCCTGGTTTTGAATGTGATTATCGATTGTTGCGTCGAATGTATTTCAGTTGATATGAGATAAATTATACTTTGTGATCACAATGGCTTAGTTTTATTAAGATTTCAAAATGAGAATATTTTATATATATTTTAATAAAAGTATTTTTAAATTTTAAAGTGGATTTTACTTTTTTAACGAGTTTTGAATTGATAATCAATTGAATTATGAAACTTTTTTAACATTCCATTAAATATACATTCCAGAAGTGACTTTTTTTTATTTATTTTATTAAATTATATTTTATATTAAATTAATTATTTATTTTAATAAATTATATTTTATATTAAATTAATTATTTTTTTTATATTATTTTTTTTAATAAATTATACTTTATATTAAATTTTAAAATTAATTAGTTATTTTAATAAATTATTAAAAAAATATTTATTAAACAACTAACATTTTAATACATAATTAAAATTTGTTAAATGTCAAAACACTAAAAATGAAATAACTTTTAGATTATACCTATGCTATTATTATCATATATATACCACATTTGAAAAAAATCTCGATTTTTGCATAGATACGGTGATTTATCATCTATACGTGTAAAAACATAACATTTAGACTTATTTCCAAGCTAATTACCATAATAAAAAAACCTTTTAACATTTACAAGCCCGATTAGATATGCAAGCGGCCATGAAAAGTTTCGTCAACTTAAAATCTGTAGTTTGGTATAAAAGCAATCAATGTCAATTTTATCATTTAAAAAAACTTTTTTGAGTATATAATTTTTATACTTCTAAATGAAATAGTTGCAACAAGACTGAGCATTAAATTTTGAAGCAATTTTTCCCAAAACAGTCAATTATGATATTGCGTTCTCGTTCCAAGCAACAGAAATAATATATGCCAAGTAAAAAAAATATATATCCTAAATTGTTTCACAAATTTGCACCTAAAAGGAATTAGAGAGTAAATATTCAAATCTTGACGAACAACAACAAGCTCAAGGCCCAATAAAGTTGGTCGTGTTTAGTATCTCTTATATATTCAAAAACGACGAATATTTAATTTATTCTTAAAATAATTTACTCCTGTATAATATAATAATATTCACAACAAAGTTGTTTCATTTGTTGATTACTCTAATATAAAAATAGTGCCTACTCCCTTTCCGATAAAACTTTGATTTGTTCAATTTAAACCCATTCCCTTTCAATCCTTCACTCATATTAAAATTCAAACTCTCAACATCCCACTGTTTAAATTTGAACAGATGAATCAAATCTCCCCTAACCCTTTTCTCTTCTAAAGAATACATATTTAAATTTCTTAATATATCTTCATAAACCGTGTCTGAAGTACTTTGAACCATTTTAGTAATCTGAACTATCTGTAAGGAATCAATGTCTTTTTTAAGATATGATGACCAAAACTGCACAGATCAAGATGAGGCTTTACCAAACCTCTTTACAATTGCAAGATTATATGCTTATATTGTGATGAAACACTTTCCAGGTGTAATAAAACAATCTGTTGACTTTTTTGCTAGCTACTGTACATTGATGATCCGTTTTAAAATCCTAATTTTCTAATACCCCAGATCACTGACTCTGACACTTTCTTGGATTTCAGCGCCTTGAAAAAATAGACATCTTTTCTATATTTGATGCCCAAGTGCAAAACTTGACATTTACTGACATTATAAGACATACCCCATTTTGATATTTTTGTTTTTGTTAAATCACCTTGCAATTCCTTTTAAATATACAGTTCCCGTAATCTTTAAATGATCTCTATAGATGCTGACCTAACCCCTAATCCCCCAACTATAATCACCCATGAGAGATAAAATCTTTACAATCGGACTTGCAACATTTTTTTTCTTCAAAATTGTTAACATGCCCAATCGAATGTCTACACTTTTAAAAATATGAAATCGTTTCTCGAAATATTCTTTAAATTCTTTAAAAATATTTTAGCTACAAATCGGTGGGCGATGGTCATAGTTTGGTAGTTTAATTATACATAATAAACTATTATTTTTTTTATATACTTTAACTACTTTATTTGTTATTACTAAAATTAAGCGACTTGTCTAAAATATAAACGAATTATTTGTGCAAAAATAAATTGTTTTTTTACGCCATTTCAGCTAAATGTGATACAGCAAAACAATACAATTGCCCAACAACTTATGAACACCCTGTATAATTGCATAAGCATTCAGAATTTGATACAACAAAACGTTGCAACCATAATATAAGAACCAACTCAAAAGCATTTATCAACTATTTCAAATACTTTTTATTTCGGTAGCCAATTGAATTCCCCTGAGAACGCACAAACTCGCTTCTTTTTCAACCCCTTTAAACCCTAAAAATTCACGCATCACTAATTAACAAGTGAATGACACCCTCTTCAATAAAAACATCCTAAATCATCCATAAAGCTCACACAACCCTTTTCGCACCAGCGATTCTCGCTAATTATCCACGCCCCCTTTCCAAAAAAAATGGATTCAATCGCCATTTGGCGCGATTCCCACGCCTCACCACGCCAAGTGTCCGATGATGAGGAAGATGGAGGGATCACTTCCATTCAGCCCCGAGACGATGGACTCTGTAGTGATGCTGCTCTCTGTGGCTGTTCTCTTGTCAATAAGGATATCGGTTTCGCTGGCTTTTCCTTCGTTCCCGACGGATACGGAGAAAGTGCTGTTGGTTCTTGTGGATGGTGTAAGGTGGGATTATTTGAATGACAGTTCCTATGTTGGATTTAAGAGAATTGCTGATAATGGTGTGAAAGCTGAGTATGTGACCCCGGTTTTTCCATCGAATTCATATCCCAATTGGTATACGATTGTTACAGGTAAATAGTCTTATTGATTGAAATAACTTGATTTTGAGTGATTGGTTTTCGTAGATCCTTAACATGTGACTTAATCAGTCACTTAATGAAATGATTGATGATGAAAATATATATTTCATGGAATTATTCGTGATTAAATAAAATGCTTGATTATATCATGTGTTTATGCTACAGAGGATAATCTGTGAAATATTTTTTCTGAAATATTATTTAAGGGTTTTATTTAAAAAAAAATTCATATATTCTTTTGATTGTGTATAAGTTGCTGAATTATATGTTTTTCTTTTTAACTGAAAAATAACTATTTAACTAGAAAATATTTATTTTGCAATGATTAATTAAATCATTTCTTCCTATTATAAAAATTATGCGAGTTCGGTAATTTGCAATGAACGAAATAATGCTTCGCAGTGAAAATCTCAAGTTTATTTAAAACAATTTTTTTCCTAATGTCTGAAAAATCTGTTTTAAGACACCGAAATTCATTTATAGAAGACTTATACAATTATTAATTCAATTCATTCATAAGAAGGGTTAATAATTTACGAGAAGATAATAAGAGGTCTGTACTTCCACATGTTTGGCCGGGGGCCAACATAGCAACGTGACATAATTTTACTCTTGTTTACAAACTGTTAAGTGGGGTACAAGAACAGGAACACGTCAATGTTATTAAAAAAATAGACATTTTTCAAATTTGTATAATAACAGTTGTATTTTAAATATCACAGTAGGGGGGGGGGCATTTAAATGAGGAATCTCGAAACCACCACCATTCCAGATTCTTTGAGAGGGATTTCCTTTTAAGACTTACCAAACTTCGTTTATAGTGTAATTTTGTATAACGATGTGGGAAGAATTATAAAACTTTTTTCCTCCAATATATTACTTATACCTTTTTCAAAAAGAATGAAGGGCTGGTTTGTAGATTCTTCATATAAACCGCCCTCCAGACCATCATAGCTTCGATAGAGGGTCTGTCACTGCTTAGAAATACAGATATTCGACATCTTTGAAATAAGTTTGGTCTGTTTTAAGGTAGTGTAATAGTTGCTAATTTTTCTAACATGATTAGTTTTTTTTAACAAATAATTATATTCCATATTTAATTAGCATTTATATTGCATTAACCTTTTGATATATTTGTGTTTTAAGTTTCACTCGATTATGAATAGGCGTTAGGGAAATATTTTCACAAATAGAAGGTCTCTTTAAATTTTGCACACCTGTGTAGAATGCTACGAATTCTAAGTATGTTGCATGTTGACTTTTCTTTTACAAGCTTTTCTTTTACAACATAATAAATGTCAAACTAAAAAATAATTTTACAATACATACAATACAATTGTGTATTAGTTATTAATTAAACCCTTTTTTTATTATAAAATTCTACAGTTTACTAGAAATTTATAAAAGTTGCGACTACAGGAAAATTTCGATTTTGTCTTAAGAGTGGGATTTCCCACTTTTGTCAAAAGTCTCTACAACTTTTCAAAAGCCTAAATGATTGTTATTAGCTTTTAAAAGTCTTATTTCTAAAAATTAAAAATTAAATAATAAATATTTAAATTAAAGAGACCAGAAGGAATTCGAAAAATACTTTTGAATTCATATGCTAACTAGTTGAAACATGCTTAGGTTTCTATTAAAAATTAAAAACAGTGTAATGAAAGTAATGCTTTTAGCAGGGATGCCCTTAGTAACCGTGGTGCGAGTGTGAACCTAGCCTAGGGGCACCTTTAGTCGGAACCTCCCCTTCTCTATAAAAACATCATACAAACTTTTTACAAAAAATAGTTACATTTGCATTTTGATGTATAATAAATTTGCAGAAGGAAACGTTGAAATTGCAGTTTTAAAAATAGGAATTCACTTCCTTCCATAATATTTAATTTTATCATTTTTTTTTTTGCTGGTCGCGGAGCCCCTCTAAGAGGGCGGAGCCCTGTGTGGTGGCATGCGTCGCACACCTCTAAGGGATATCCTGGTTTAGCAATGGCTTTTCATAATTGTTCCTACTTGTTTTAAAGTGTCTTGACTAAAAAAATTGAGTGTGTGTCCAGGTACAGAAGATTTCAAGAACGAATAATGTTACGATTACTAAATTTTGTGGGAAAAAATATTATCTCTATGATACCGCGTTACTGGAACCTTTGTTCAGTGAGCTTTGCTTAGAGGATATTGAAATATAGGCCGCAGTAACCCAGTTGGATAGATAACGGACACGTGATCGCAAATTTGTGACGTCCACTCTGCATTTCCAACTACTAACTTGTCGTGAAGATGGTCTGGTGGACGTTAAATCTTTTGAAGGGTAGTGTGACGTAAGTCACAATCAATTCAATGAAAACAATCAAAAAGACCATATAAGTCAAGTTAGTAGTTAGGGTGTGGTTATAGGGTTGCGGAAGCCTGGTTAATAAAAAATATATTTTAGTTGAAATAGGAGCATTCGGAATATTAAATAATAATTTTTTTAATTTTCGTGCGCATCTACACATTATTATAATTTTTATTAAAAATAATAAAAAGTGATCCAGTAAAAATCAATAGATCATATATACAGTGTGGTCACAAATTGTAGGGCGATGGCTATTTTTTGGTTGTATCACATTTAGCTATATTGGAATGATAAAAATTGTTTTGTCCAACTACTTCGCTTATATTTTAGCATGTCGCTGATCTTTAGCAGCAACACACAAAGTACTTAAAGTATAGCAAACATAATGGTTTACTATATGTGCAGTTAAACAGCCAAACATTGACCATCGGCCAACAATTTGTAACCACCCTGTATTTGTATTTATTAATATTTTTGTATTTTAAATGTTGTAAATAAATAAAAATGATTTTCAATCGTATTTTTATATACAGGGTATGGAAGGAGTTTTGTCCGAAAAATAATACATGTTCGTATCGATATATTTTTTTCGATACCAACTCTTGGATTTTATCTATTCTTTGATGGTAACTTTAACGAATGCGGATGTAATTTCGTCTTTACTGGAACTATTGTTTAATCCAATTTCCTAGAACAATCTTCGAAAATACACAAAAAAAAGGTGTCCAAAATTACATAGCAAGAGCGAGAGATTGGGTCGCATGTTCTCATTCCTAAGTGTTTTAGTTCCGGAATTTCTCACAATGAAACGTAAAACTTGATTTATGTTTCTAAAAGTAGGTTACTCTTAGTTGAAATTTTATATTCTCTTTGCGATTTTCTACTGGAAGTCGTTACCTTGCTTATGAGGTCGGATTTGGGGGTGGTTTTGTTTTGTTTTCTGGTTTATAACATCGCGTAAAATTCCGTGTTTCGTTTATATTTTTTGAATGAAAATATATATTTGCTCTAATTGAAGAATGAGCAATGTCTGATATAGTTGATTTAAGTTACCTCTATCATTTATTAATGAAAATAAATTAGCATTATGCTTTTCTAGTTTCTTTCATACTTAATATGTATAAATTTAAATACTTAATATTACTTTTACGTCTAGAAAACAGTTTGTTTATTGTATGTCTTTCACTTGACTATAAACACACATTAAGTGATTTAAATGAAATTTTGCACATTACATTTGCACAATTTTGCACATGATCTAAATAAAAATAAAAATTGAGAAACATAGTGCTTTAGACACGAAACAGCCTATATTTGCTTAAAAGTAAATCGTCTAGTTTCAAAACCAGATAGATCTATTTTAATAAATTTTATAGGAGACGATTGACAGCCGCGCACTTTTAGATCTAAAGCCACGACTTTGAATGCATTTTTAGACTAGATTCCGACACTTTTGGTCTATATTGCTTTGCATGGTGATGTAGTGCATTGAGAACTTATGAAATATATATATATATATATATATATATATATATATATATATATATATATATATATATATATATATATATATATATATAAAACATTTGGCAATAAATATGGATCTATATGGTTTTGAAAATAACAGGCTCAATTAATTTAACCTAATATTACATTATGTAATAAATAAAATTTGATAAAAGGAGAAAAAATTAAAGCCCATACACAGATTTTTATGGTATTTTTTAAATAATATGACAAAATCTGTTCTGCCCATATTTCTATAATTTATTAATAGGATTTAAAAACTAAAAGTAATATAATTTATAGATAATTTATTGACTAAATTTAATAAGATATTTGCATTTATTTAAACATATTATTGCTAAGAAACTATGTTAAGCTATTGTAAATCCAAGTCTAGATGATTAGAAGTTTAGGGGAACTGCTGGCTAAACATATTAGTTAGTAATAAAAAGTGGATACGTCGAATTTTTATAATCAAGGTGTTTAAAAACAACATTTGGTGTCCGAAATCTAAGTTTAATTGGGCTGGAGTTTTCTTATATAACTTTTGATTGTTTTAAAAATTTATAGGGATATAATCTAGATATCAGCTAGTATTTTAAACGTAGGGTTTTTTCTATAAAAGTTCAAACACAAATGACAAGTTTGCATTGAATTTTAACTACTCCGTTTGATGTATCTGCTTTATGTTACCCCCCCCCCCCCCCATTGGATTGGATTGCAGTTAAAGGACTTTTTACCATCTTAATAATGGAAATATAGTTAGCTTTCAAATGTGTAAGTGGATGAGTATTACTACTTTCAATATCTATTCGATTAGTGAAAACTATATTTAATTATTCACATTCATATTTTCTTCAATAACAATGGTACATGTTCTTAAATGATTTTTTTATGTTTGCAAAAGTATTTGTCATTTAATCCCTAACTTTTTTTAACCTTTTAAATGGGGAAAATGTTTTGGTGTAGTCATTGCTGTTAAAACTTATCGTCAATGAGACAACCCTTATACAAAAATGTAGTTAAATAAATTATTCGAATAATAAACACTAATTTTTTTTAAACGGTTTAATTTTATATTCAAATTATAAATATTTCGAAGAAGTTCAGTTCTGTAATTTTTTTTTACATATTTTGAAAACCTATATTTCTGTATCACTGAAATTCTCAGCGTTCTCAAATTTTAGTCCTTCTCATTTTTTCATATTCCATATGTTTTCTTTAAAGACAGGCTTTTCTTTTTGCATTAATGAATATACCTAATTGCAAGACTACAGAGGGTTACCAAAAGGTTACTCGCTTCATTTCTTAATGAGCTGGAGATGGATAAATAATGTTAATTTTTTTTTAATTCTTAAAATAATGTTAGGAATCAGAAAAAATAATAATTTTTTTTGTAAATTTTTAATTTTAAGATTTTTGTTTGACCGTTCTAGCAAAGAGTTGAATTAGAAAAAAAGAAATCACAACTGTTTCAAAAATATTCTTATCTATATCTCAAAATTTAATACAGTTATAATCGAATAAAAATTTATTAAAAGACAGGTATGGAATATTTTAACCCTCAGAGCGGCCAAAAAATTAATGGAATTGTAATATTACTCTTAATATTATATATTATTAGTATTAATGTAATATATTATTTGTAGTATTGTACTCTACTACAGAAATACAGACAGCTTAAATTCTATTTGCAATATGGGATTTAATTTTTTGAAAAAAATATAGCATATTTTAATAGAGTTAGCTCATAAATTACATTTCAATGAAATTGAAAATATTGTAGAAAATAGTATGGCTAATGGCTAAGCAATACATAGATACCCCATAAGTTTTTGAAAGGCATATATTCTTTGGTTTGTCTCTGAGAACTCACACATGTTTTGTAAACTCAAAAATGAACTGTGTTAAAGTCTTTTCAATCGAGATTTATTACGCAAATCTTGTTTATAACCAGTCCAGAACACAATAAAAGAAAGTTTGTACACTGTTAAAAATAGGTACTCAAAATAAGTAAATGTACATTCAATGCTTATCATGGCTCCGAATACATAAGTTTCAATTTTGAAAAAGACATGTACTCAAAAATGAGTACAATGAGTAAAAAGATCAGATTCTTGCCTACATAAATCCTTTTCAATAAATATCGACAATTATAACCAAGACTTTCCGGGAATCGAACCCAGATCCTCAGGTACCGCAGTCCAGAGCTTTATCCGTTAAACTACTAGGGCGATGTGAAGAAGTTGTAAACAGAAGAAATATTAAAAAGGGGTGCCAAAAGAATGGGAAGTAAGAAAATTGAGTTGTAATAACTCGGTTTCCATTTAATTAATCGATATCAAATAATATGAAAAACCATCTTCAGATAAAAAGTTTGTCAGGTCGTTTTGTTAAGATGGCTTGAATAGAAGCTGAGATTAACAATATTAAACCACACTGCTCATTTTTGAGACAGTACAGTTACTTAAATTTGAGTACGTCAGTGCTCATTTACAATGCAATTGTACTCAAACAAAAACAAGTCGGTTCCGCTATTCATTTTTAAATACCTTTATTTTACAGTGTATTTTAGTGATTTTGGGATAATATTTGAGCTAATGTGGCTTTATCTTTTGCAAAAACAAGTCCCATATAAAATAGACTACTTTAGTAAAATTTATTTTAACCCTAGTATAGATTAAACAGCGAGAAGTATATATCTTTAGTGATTAAGTAATAATTAAAGAAAAATTCGCCTTAAGAATTTATATTGAGATTGCGTTGACTGGTTTGTTTTTCGCTGACTGCTGGTTAAAAATTAATTATTTTTACTTTGTGCTTTAAAAGTTCGTTAAGTTTTTAAAAATAAATACGACACAAAAAGTTAAATAGTAACCCTTTATTAATACAATCCAGACCTGAATCAATGTGCCCAAGGTCTGTATCAATGTATCCTGTCACAGAGGCCGATTAAAAAACAAATATATATATTTAAATATTAATTTCATAGAACCGTATTAATTAATAACAAAAATAAAATTTAAATATAAATTTTTAAGTTTATAAATTTATGCCAAAATTATAAGCTTCATGTTAAAACTAAATATCTTTCAAACACTTAAAAAAAATTAATCAATAATCCCCATGTCCCTCTACTGTGTTTTTTGACAAACATGCTTTGAGTTAGTGAAAATTCAAGATAAAACACATACATTTTTCCCCATTTTCTGGAAACTCGAAAAAAGTTTAAGGAAAGGGTTAACCATTTGCAATTAAAAAAAATTTCATATATTATTTAATGCTTTATTTTTCTTTAGTAATTAGCTATATCCCAGGTTCTTATTTAAAATCTCTTTTTTTAAGACACGCTTTGCTAATGATGCGAATAGCAATAAGCCATGTAAGACCTAATCACCTCCAATGACGCTAATTTCTTTTTACTAGATAAAAACTGCCTTACCACACGTTGACTTTAACACTTTGTAGTTGATTTTGATTACTTTAATTAAACAGGAAAAATAATTTATTTTCCTGATTGCTTTTTAGTTATTAGTGAATTAAACCATTTAATTTGCAATGGTCCATTTCAAATATTTTAACAAAACAAATACTTCAACTTCCTTTATAATATGGTTGTAATAGCTTTAGTACCCAGAGCAATCATATCAAAGATCGAAAATCATTAGTTAGTATCAAGTTAATTCTAAATGAGGATAATTGATTTTAAGATTAACTTTCTTAACTCTTCACTCTACACACTTTTTTTATTCTTGAAAATGATAGTGTGTCGTAAAATACCTGGAAAATTCTTTTAAGGAGAGACGTGAAAAATTATTTAAAAAAATATTCGACAACCAAATTGGCCTTTTACACCAAAGGAGGTTGGGGTTTTGATTAGTCTTGGTAACATTACGCAACAAATAAAATAACTCATTTGCATGTAATTCAAAATATTTTTATGTACTAATTTATAAAGTAAAGACTTCGATTCCATGATTTTATTTAACAAGGTAAGGAAAGTGATGTAAGCACCACAAAAACCGTTCCAATATGGCGTCACAAACCAAATCTTCTCTTTCTTCATATGGACCGGGATTTGGTGGTTGGAATGCAAACTAAAGGTGGTTAGGAGTTTGGAGACCAGTATAAAAACTGTTAATTTAAGGAAATGTTTGTTCTTTCGTGACCCATCGTGCAGTGAAGGGTTAACAATCAAATAGTTCAAACGTTAGATTATTATTATTATTACTATGAAAGTAATAAATGAAATTAATCATCTGTCTATTTTTAGATAAATAAATTGTCGGATGTAATTCCTTGCGACTACAAACTTTCACAGCTTCCCTATTGCTTCATATTTCAATTTTTTTATTCTCTTTAATGTTAGTCGCATCTTTTCTATCATGTTTTCATTCCTACTTACATAACATGCTATTTTAAATTTAAACACTTTCATGAAGAAAAAATGTGAATAAATTTGAACTTTATGGAAAAATTAAACTTCCGAATTTTTATATAAGCAGGCACCCATTCTTTAATACTTAACATTTGAGATGTATAATGGGATAGAAAATATCGTAATGGGATCCCCAATAATCATAAAATAAAACAAACTTAAAAATAAGATTTTTATAGTTAGTATTAATGTAAAAGTATGTGGAAATAATCGGATAATACTTATAATTAAATATAAGCTCTTATGTGTAATTCTCAAAGTTATTCAATTTTTAATGTAATTGTTTTGAGTTAAATATTTTAAAACTTAAATATAATGTAATAAAATGTTCCAATTATATTTATAAAACCTTCAATTTTGAATCAATGTAATTATTTAAGGGAACATGCAGAATATTTAAAGGTTTTACGCAGGAAAGTTAATAAAAAAATTAATTTTTTTGTTTCAAATTCTTTTATAAAACCTTCAATTTTAAAACTTTGATGAAATTTTATACTTTTTTTAGTTAGCTGTAGTAACGAAGATATATCTTATGTAAAACTTGTTTTACACATTATAAAATATTCAATTCATTATAAAAATAACTCACTATACACTGTAAAATAAACACCAACTCATAGTAAAAGAAATACGGGTTGGCATAATACTGCACAATTCGAGATTTGTTTATTTTTCTAAATGTTTAGTTTGCATTTGATAAAATAATTTATAATCAGACCAGAGAAACTTTCAAATGCAAAATTTTAATACTTTTTAACCATTTACATGCAAAATACTTGTGTTTGAAAGCAGTTAATTTGGATTCGGCAATATTGATCAAAAATACAATATTTAAATACTTAATTACAAAACGAAAAAAAAAAATAAGTATTTGATTTGTTGATTATATAAATAAGTTAGTTTAAAAATACATTTCCATTGATAATTTTTTGTTATCTAAATAAATTAATTATGCAAATTCTTTAAAAAAAAATCAAAGGTAATTTTCATTGTATTTCCTTAAACGCCAGGTGAGCACACGGTTAATTAAAAACAAAATCAGTATATTGAAAGTCGAGTAATATACTTTTTCAGCAATGTGTGGTATAAAGGCTATATATAAATGGTTAAAATATTGTATCATAATATCAGGATTTAATAATTGATATTGTGGAATAAAACAAACCATTTTTATAAAATAAATTGAAACTTCACACCGGTTGCAAAGTTATTTTAAATTCAGATAATTATTTAGCGGAAGATTTTTTATTAAAAACAGAATTAAACTAAATATTACTAAGACTAATTGTAATAATATGTATTCTATCACGAAAATTGAACATATTTTTTTAACAATTTATTTTTACCATTAAAAGATCACATTCAAGATTTTATTGTAGATGTTAAAATGCTGAACTTAATGTTAAAAAGCAACTTAATGCCATTGTCTTTATTTTTTGAAATATGTAAATATTCCAATTAATATGTACAGGAATATGACTTATACATGAAGCAATTTTTTTTTTTTTATTTCTTAACCTTTTAAATCTCATTTCCTGAAGGAGATTTCCGTGTTTACTTTTTGGTTGAAGAATTTTCTTCGCGAATTGGAGCGATACAAGTGAGAGTTTTTAATCGATAGCAGGTGATTATTAAACATGGATGATTGATTGCAATTGCGTACACTAAACTTTCATCGATTGTTCAACAACACACTAATAAGGCATCGATGCAAACGTAGACATAAAATATAAATTGTTTTTAATTGTTGTATCGATCTTGGGTTATAAAAAAATTACGTTAACAATTATTTTAATTTTAATTTTTACATGATATAAATGGTTCATTTCTGAGTTATGATTAAAAAATATTTTTTACAAATAAATATGTTAGTCTTGTTAATTTATCGTTCTTTTTTTTTAAAGTTAAAACGTGACAGAGGACTCAAAGGTAATTCGGTCTTCAAACATATAGAATAGTCTATCACCGATGGTAAAGTTTGACATTGTTTAGGTAACTGAGAAGAATATGGGAATTCCTTAATACTTCTTTTAAAAAACAAGGGATTTTTTTAAATTTTCATTTCTGCAAATTCTGCATTTTGTTTATTAAGATCATAAAATGATCTTTTTAAAACAGTATTTTTAGTTGAATCCAAAATCTCTGGTTGTCTCAATTAATTAACTTATGCTCTCGACCATCAAGGTACGTTAACGATTCGAAAAAATAAATATATAATACCAGAATATGTGATTTTTATTTAAGTAGTTTGTTTAATGGAAGTAAAAGGTTTTAGTTCTGTAGTATATTGCAGTCTAAGTAATGTTTAAATTTCCAACAGAGTATGTTACTTATCTAAGGACACAAACCAAATAAGACACAAATGAAATAAAACTTTAGGAAGGGTATAGTTTGGTTGATTGATTTAAGGGAGCTCAGAACTCTAAAATAATTAAATATTCAATTTTAAGATTTTTATTATATATTAAATTTCTTTTTATCTGTATACTTTTTGCTTTTAGGTGCATTAGACGTATATTAAATTAATTATTTTAAAAGGTAGCAAGTGTAAGCGGTAAGATTCTAACCTTTAAACGCGATTTTATCAAAACTTAAAATTTTGAACTTCGATGTACCTTTTTTACAAAATTACTATATATTTATGCCCACATATTTTTTAAAATTGAAGCACATAACTGAGATTAATCTGAGGTTAACATTTTGTTTTAATCTTACCATAATTATTTTTTATAAAGCAAAAACTATATAAAAAATCAGGTATTTTAGAAAATGTTTGGTAATTAAAAAAAATATTTAATATTTTTTTTCTAAATCATAGTTTCAGATAATTATACAAGAGTTATTAAATGCCTATAAAAGTTTTCAAAAATTAAGCTGAGTACTTTACAAGAAAAGGTACATCGAAAAATGGCATTTTAACGTTGTAGGTAACTAGTTAAAAATAAAAAAAAAACATTTAATTTGAGTAATTTTCAAAGAAAAGGTGCATCGAAACACAGCATGCTAACATTGCATGTATATGGGATTCTGAGTTCCCTTAAAGTAGCAATAAAGCTGCAGAATGAGCAATTGGTTATAATTTACAAAGGGTATAAAGAAACATCGACAATTTCAAAAAAAATCTTCAGTAACAAAGCTTATTTTTGAATGGTATTTATTTTACATATCATCTAACAACACATACTTACCGATGGGTTATTATTTTCAGGTTTATATCCAGAGAGTCATGGCATTGTCCAAAATTACATGTATGACGAATCCAGGGATGACCTCTTCTTGATGGCCCTTCACTCCAATGCCTCACACGCGCACTGGTGGAACGATGCAGAGCCAGTGTGGGTGACAGCCGAGAAAAGAGACCTCAAGTCCGCTGTGTACTGGTGGGACGGGTGTCAGGTCCTCATTCAAGGGAAGAAGCCTACCAAGTGCGAAGAATATGCCAATTACTGGGTGTGGGGCAAGGTTAATAAAGATACTACGAATGCAATGAGTGAGACGCTGGATAAGTTTCAGAAGGATAATTTCCGATTGGGACTTGTCTATTATGAAGCTGTGGATGCGAATGGTGAGTTTCAGAGGAGAAGTTTCTTATAGATTAAGAAACTGTTTTGTTGTTTTTGTATCTTGATTTGTGCTTTTTAGTATACACTAAGTGGACAAAATATTGTGACCACCTGATGTTTTTAAGTAAATGAGCTATGCTGTGACGTCACGCTACTTCCACCAGAGGGTGAGATAAATAAAGAGCCATAAAAAAAGAATAATTGTATATACATGGTGATCAAAAAAAATTAACATGATTTTAAGTACGCATTGATTGTGTAATAGTTAACTGATTAAATTTATTCTAGGTAACATGTTGAAAATTTCTTTTTGAGTTTCAATATTAATTTTGGGTCATTTATTTAATTTTTAATCCTCTCTTGGAAGGCTTTACCGCTGTTGTAAATGAATGTATGTTCTATTCTGAATTCTAAAGTTCCAAATATTTTTGTCACAAACGTAATTTTGTTTGACCCTCCAGTGGCGGCTCGTAGGGTACAGCAAGCACAGCTGGGTTGCACCTACATTTATTAGTGTATTTTAAAACTGAAATCAGATATTTTACTAATTTCCTTAAGTGAAGATTAGAATTGAAAATGAAATTTCTACGGTAAGTAAACAAAATCTCCGATAAATAGCAAACCTGTTGCCGTAATACACAGTTCAGGAGGGGAAAAAAACTCCATTCAATCAAAACTGCAGCCAAAAAGCGAAGTTCGAAATCGGCTGCATCGTTGCCAAATACTACGCTGCAATAATTTTCAAACCTATTGCTTTTAGATATTTTAAAATATATTAAAATTTCTCTGACAAAAATCTCTATCAAATAGACCACCTCTCCGGGAGACCAATTTCTTATGGAACTGTGAGTGGTCTTCTTAGAAAGGTTTCACTATATATCTCTAAAAAAGTATAATTAAAAATACTTATAAAAATGTATTTGAAAATAATTTAAACTCTCATGTAGTAAAAAGAACTTTACAATTTTCCTTAGCCGTTTATAGTGTAAAAACCAGGTTGAAATCAATTATTGAAAATATTTTTATTGCATACTTTGAAAATTTTATCAAATTGTTTAACTATATTTTTAATACTTTAAGTTAAATATTTTTTCTGTGGAAAAAAAAATATTTTTTTATAAGATATAAGTGCTATTTAAAAAAAACCCATAAAAAGTGCTATTTTGAGTAAAATGGAGCGTCAAAATGATACTAGCTTGTGTCGTGATTTCCTTGATCCCACCCTGGACATCTCAGGGTATGAACATTTAAGAAATATTTTAATCGAAGCGATTGATATTATCGAATAAGCGCTTTAAATTTTAGCATTTTAAAAAGCTCTATCCATTTTACAAAACACCAATAAATATTAAATATGACAATGGGGTAACAATAAAGTAAAAATAATTATTTTGATAAGTTCAAATTACTAAAGGATAATGCAAAGCCTCCTTCAACTGCAGTGTTTTATTAACCCACTAAAAATCGTGATGTTTTGTTATTTTCTTGATATATCTACAGGACACTTTAGAGGACCAGCATCTGAAGACCGAGTTCGATCCCTCAAAGATATTGACACAATTTTGAATGGTATACAGGATGAAATTTCCAAAAGGGGAATGGAAAATCAGGTATACCTCTGAAAATATTTCCTTTTATATAATAACATTTTAATAAAATCAAATGCAATTTGAAAGCCAATAATATACCAACATTTGTCATATTGCTTTATAACGAATTCAGTCAAATGTAATTGATATGAGCTCAAAATCCTTTACATCAGTATTATATTATTACCAAACACAAATTACAATACATCCTAGCATAAGTATACTATTTTCTTATAGAAAGGAGTATCGAATCTTTATATTTTGTTAAACAGCTGGTTCACATTGGTAATGAAAATAAATCCATAATCCTGGGTCAAAAATGTAAGACTCAGCAAGGCCGTATTTCGTAAATAGTCCAATGCAACTAAGCCAGATATGACCAAAACCCGAATATAATTAAAAACAAGTTAGTTTTAAAAAAAATCAGAACACTGTATTTATTAACTTTAAAAAAAAAAAGTCCCAGGGGGAATTGGGTTCGGATTTGGCAGGAATTAGTCTTTTTTTTTTTTTCGTGTTGAGATATGCAGTTTATTGCAATTAATTTTTTTCTAAAGTAAAAATATGTTATAAAATGATTATATTTTCTACACGTCTACCTCCCCTGCCCCTCTGAGCCGACGCCTGGAGCAATGTCCGTTCTTTTACGCCTTATAATAAAATCTTCAAGTAAAAAGATTCAGGTCCAAAAGGATTATTCTTATTCACGGTTACGTTTATTTTTCTTTAACAATTCAGTTTACCTTTTAAAACCAACCGTACTTTCCAATAGGCGGACAGGGCAGTTCGAATTAAAGAAGCATTTATTTCGAAATAAAAAATCATGTATTTTTATTGAATGGATGAAAGTTTATGGAAAAAATTATAATGTTAACATCACTGTATTTGTTAAAGATCTAAGCATTTATTGTGATTTCTAACTTTAATGCTAATTTAAGAAGAAAGGCACACATTTTATATACAGTTTTTCATTCATCTATTAATTTGTATTGCATGAAAATTAATTTTTTAATAAAATTAAAGTTGGCATTTAATATTTTTCTTTCGTTGCATAAGTTTATTAAGAGTACATTTCGGAACGAGTGATTCTTTCATTTTATATTAATACATTAGATTATTTAGTATTATATTGCACATAAATTATCTTATGAAATTTTGCAGGAAGCCTTTACTCGTGAAAGTACGCTTTATCAAGTTACAAAAATACAACCATTGCTCGCCTTGCATGCCTAATTATATCAGAACATTTTAGAACAATTATCCCAATTAAAATATTTTAACTTTTGTGTGTATATATATATATATTTGTGTGACATAATATTGTATGTATATATTGCATCCATTTGTAAATAGTTTAAACTCTTTTGAGCAGTTTTACCAGAAAACTATTGTAAGTATAACACTTAAATTGCAATAAAATTCCAAATATTAGTAAATTATTATGAAACGATCATTTCAGGAAATTGAAAGATATATTTGGTTGTTTTTTTAGGTTAATCTAATTGTAGTATCTGATCATGGTATGGCTGCAATGAATGGCGAAGGACCTAGAATTATTGATATCCAGAAATCAATCGATTTAAAAAATGTACGATTAATGTTAGACAGAGGAGCAGTTTCAATGATTTTGCCTGTACATGGAAAAGAAGAAAAGGTATGTGCATGTGTGAAGTATTTCAAAAATATAGGTATATAGGGGGAGGGGAAGGTTTGGTTAATTAACGTCGCACTAGAGCTGAATAGTGGGCTATTGGCAACAGTTCGGGGTCTATCTAGAAGAAAAGACCCGGGAACACTACCTCGTATTTTTTAACTATGGTCCTGAGCTGGCATCCGACGCAAACTCAGTAGGTGTCAGGACATTGGACTACGATGAAAATTAGCGTGCACCGGTCCCGTATACACGCCAGTAGAAATTGTGAATATTCTTAGATGACTTTTATAATTTAGAAACAAATCTGATAACTCATTGATCACGAGATTGTTTACCTTCTCAAGTCCACGTCGGATTTGAACTTGCTACCCTCTGACTGCAAGCCGAGGGGAAGCAAGACTTACATTATTTTCGGAAAAATATATATAAATACCTTTATTTCTTTTACAATATGCAATTAGCGTTTGTGTTCAATGTGAGCCAAATACAAGCATCTGAATTACTAAATTCTCAAGTATCTGAAAGTACTAAAATCTAAATTTTTATTTTCGACAAACAAAAATACCCAATCTTCGAAAGGAGTTAATTACAACGAATCCCTGTAGAAAAATAAACACATGTCTTGATTAAATAAAAAAAAATGTTTTAAATTTTTTTATTAAAAAAAATATAAATGAGACCACTAATGATTGCTCTCTGTACTAGTCATCACTCTTTGTTATTTAAAAAAATATATCAAAGCAAGTACATACAATAAAAAGTTATGTCCGAACAAATAAAAAAGGTAGACAAAGAATAAATAAGATAATTAAGGTATAATTCAGTTACTTTATAACGGATGTACACAAAATAAAGTGGAAGCCCGTCATATGAGCTACTATTTTAAGCTTAAATTTTACAATAAAATAAGAATTTATAGAAAATCTAGAGCATTAAATAATTATGTTGCTTTTGTGTTTGAAAACGATATGAATTTAAATTACTCTCCTATTCTAAAATACAGCAATTGTGAAATGTTTTTAAATTATTAATATAATTTAAAACTTTCTTAACCTTTAGGTAGCCACGGACCACCGAATTAAAACTTGGACATTAGGCAGAGCACCAAGTTAAAAGTTAGACAATGCGCGGACCACCTTTTTAATAATAGTCAAAAATATTCCAATACAAATTATATATGCAATTCGGATAATAAATGTAATTAATATTAATTACCATATGTTTCAAAACGTTTATAATTGAAAAGTTTAACTATTTAACTTTATATTTTTTCTCTATTTTAGATAAAATGAGTTTTGAAATTAATGAAAACATGTGTATTTAATTTCAAACAATAATGATATTTTCAATTACATCGTTTTACCAACTTCAATATTCCTGGGTAATACATCTAACTGTTAAAACTGTGGGTAAACATTAAAAATACACTTTTAAAGCTGCAAGTCGAGAAGTATTCCACTTGCATTTTTCTTTACAAAAACACAAGTTTAATCCAAATAATATACAAGCAGATTCATAATGGCGTACTTCCTTCAGCAAAACATCAAAAATAATTCATTTCCTTTTAAAATCCATAAGAAGCAAAGACGAAAGTATAAAATTGATGACCCAAAAACTTTATTTTATTGGAAAAAAATTGATTTCCTCGTTCGATTTGTTTAGCATACAAAAAATAATACATTCTCAAACAATGCCAGATTAAAAAAAATAATTCTGAAACAGCAAAATAAAAATACATTGGTCTAAATTTCTACGGACCACTTCGGACCCTCTCGCCAATCACCAGTGGTCCGCGGACCACGGGATGGGAACCACTGATTTAGATTAATAAAGACTAAGTAACTGTGAAGTTTCTAACATTATAATATTGCATCTATTTCAGCTGTATGAAGATTTGAAGAAAGCAAATATTCAAGGCCTGACTGTTTACAAAAAGAGTGAAATACCCGAACATTACCACTTTAAGAAGCACAAGCTAGTACAGCCAATTCTGCTTGTTGCGGATGAAGGATATGTAATTAAAGCGGTAAAATTAATTTGTATATATTTTCATTTATATTTTGTTGTAGAGTGTTAAAAATAATTTAAAATTACAACTATTTAAATTGTGGCATTTTAGTAAGAGAAAATGTATCATAATGACATGTATTTGCATATAAGATAAAATTATACTTCTGCAAATTGTTGCTTTAGTGCGTTCGGCAATATAATTTCAAAATTTAAAAGAAATTGCGATCAACTTTGAATCGGGGAAAGTCAAGGTGTTAAGTCACCACCTTTATCCCCTAGTACATAATTTTTTTTTGTATTCCAATGACATTTCTACTAACAGTATGCAAATAATAGTGATATGTAAGAAAATATTAATTTATTCAATACCAATTCAATTTATTGTAGATGAGTATGGAATGTTTTTATTAAAGTGAAAATGACAGCGAAGTTATAAACAACAATTAAAAATGTTGTTATAGTTACTCTTGTTTCGATACTCTTGCTCATGTTTGCTTTGTAAATCTAGTGAATAACATGTTATGTGCTGTCAATACTCAACTGAAAGTAACATAAATAAATAAATTATAGTCGTTGTTAACATTGAAATTAAACAAAATCTTTTCTTCAGTAAAATATATTTTTGCATTTTTCTATTATATCTTAAACAGTTGTTTTTCTCTTTCCAGTTATCTGATCCCAGAAAAATGAAACCTTATGCTGAAAGGATTTTCAAAGGCTATCATGGATATGACCCATATAAAGTAACAGACATGAGGACAATATTTTATGCACGAGGGCCGTGTAAGTACATGTATTTACTGTAATATTTCTTAAATATAAGTATATAGTATACAAGAGTAGGTATGTAAATACTAAAATAAGAATCCACCAGAAAAATTAAATATACTATTCATAGAATTTGAGGAATAAAATAATTTATCACGAATTAGTTTCTGGTAATTAAAAAACAAGTAGAAAATTTAGTATTATCGGATAGGAATTAAATGAAAATAGATTAAAAAAATTAACCACAAAAATAAAATGTATCTATAACATGTCTGAATAATTATTCAGCTTTTAAAAATAAGATTTTTTTTTAAATGCAGCTTTTCAAAACTTTCATCTTATTTGGTTGACTTTTTACATGATGCCATTCAATCAGTGCTGCAAATTAAACTTAATTTCATACAAATACTGTTGCACTTGTTACGAATACATAAAATACAATTATGCCAAATATATCCATTTTACATTATTTCATTTAGTGTACAGGTTTTTAATTTGTATTAATTTATTTAAGGCCATAATTTTACTCAGAAATCTAGTTTTTATAACTTGGCTGTAATTACCACTTTGGTTGTTCATTTACCTTTTTTTTCCTAATTAAACCTATAACTGTTTGAGATAACCATAAAGTTTTACATAGACTATTTTTTTATATATTGTCCTGTTTTATGTGTAGTAAACTTTTTTTTAATACCAAATACTTAATTATCTTAGCATTCAAAAAAGGATTCACCTCGCCCCCTCTGCAAATGGTGGATCACTATAATGCAATATGTAAAGCAATGGGAATGGAACCTCTTCCCAACAATGGTTCATGGCCTAGAACTCGAGAACTCGTGACAGGCAATGCCTTAAGGCCTGAAACTCATGTGGGACCAGACAAGAAGCAAAAAGTTGTGAAATTTAATAAAAACAAAAGCATATCACTAAACAAGAAAAAGAATGTATTTAAGGGAAAGAGAAAAAATTCAGCATCTTACAACAGCAATCAATACTTGATTATATTTATTGCGCTTTTTGCAATAGAAATTAGCAGAAAATTATCATATAGAAACAGCTTTTTCATTTAAAAAGTGAATGCTTACATCAGTTGAGAACATGTTAAAGCTAACCAGTGGTTGTGTGTCAGAGAAATGACATAAAAAAACAAGATGTTTGAACAATCCAATGAAGAGAATTTTTTTAATGATTCCTATGACTGAGTCTAGAAATGAACTCGGCAAAACGATCTAGAAAGACAATTAAGCGCCTTTCCGGTAAAGGGAGCAATTTTATGAAACAACTTGTATTTACAAGAAGCGTTTCTTTTAAAGAGTTTTCCAAAGATATTCAACATCGTACAAGCTCAAGGGCAAAGAAATGTTGCCACTTTTACATCAAATTTTAAACACCTTTAAGTGCAATAACTGAATTATCATATTTATACAAAATATTTTAGAAGTACATTGAATAAAATTCTACATTTTATTAATTAAATACAAGAGTCCATTTAGACAGGGATTCATTTTAACAGATTTTTGAATGAGTTGGGAGAAGGGTAATGGTGGTATCCTTTAAAATTCAAAATATTGTAATATTATTAAACCAAGATGATTTTATAAAATTATTAAAATAAGCGATAGTGTGTCATAAGTTTCTTGAATAAAAACTTTTTTTTATATGTGTCTTATAGTAATACATAAAAATTGCATTTTACCAATCAAAAATTATATTTAACCTTTTAGTAGCATCAATATTGAATACATCTTACATGTAAACAAGTAAATACTAGCTGCATGGATCTCCGTGTAACTGTGAACCATAGCAGAACAAGCACAAGTATAAGTAAAATAAGCAAAAACTAGTAATTTATATTAAAAAAAATTCAGTTGGCAAGATAACAGAATCAGAATTTATTGGGATTTGAAAAATAACTTCGTTAACAATATATTTTAAAATTTGAACACTAAAGATGAACAGGTTATTAATGTACACAAAAAAAATTATCTCTAAAAACTGATTTTTTTTATTTGAATGTACATTGTTAATAATTTCAATATGGCTAGAATAGTATCTACTGAAAAGTGTTTGAAAAATATGGAAGGAACTTGTGCTGCTCCAGTGTGACATAATTTCAATCAATCATACTAAAAATGTATCTCACAGGCAGAAAATATACATTTTGTAACTGCAAATTTTACTTATAAATAACCTGTTAATTCATACAAAATTAAACTAACAACTTATTTTGCTTGGTGTCAATGTATAATTTGTTTTTATTATATTACATTCTAAAAGATATATTTTTAAAAATTCATACGAGATGCATACAATAACCTGTTTTGAGGGACTAGTTTTCACCTTGATTTAATTATCAAAATGCAGTTGATTATTCCCCAATTTTGAATCCTTCCATTGATTCATGCACATACTATATGCATTGTGTGACTAATAAGTGCTCTATAACTTGCAAATAAACATGTATTTGCTGATAACAATTGCATATGTAGGCAGAAAGTTATTTGCAAAATAAACAGGAACATGAAATTTTTTTAAATACAATACATTTTTTTCAAAATAATTTATTTACAAGTTTGAAAGTACAAAAATATTGTAGAACATTTGATTTTCAGATTAACAAAATACAATAATGTTAAATATATTATAGAATTACAAAACATAAAAAATTGATTGGCAAAAGGAGTTTAAGCAGTTGGCAAATGTGTTGGCTGACAGTATCTGACGCCATTCACCTGAAAAAATAAATTTTTAACTTATCTCAAAGAGTCAATGCTTATTGGTTATAAATACCATTAAACAAATAGAATTAAATCAGAAAAAACCTTTTATAGTTTTGTATTTTGTTATCTAATAAGAAAAAACTATTGCATACTGTCAAAATACTAGAATATACAACATTTGAAATAACATAATAATCAATATGTATAGTCAGTGGATTCAGAACTTATTTTAAATAGGTCTGGCAGAGGAAAAAATTACATTTTTTACCATTAGGACCGAGTATTTTTAAAAAAGCTGTTTTGCAACAAACTATAAAGATGAAAGTTGGTTTGCCATACTGGTTCCAATGCCACTATATGTTATCTTAAAGTAAATTCAGCATTCTCAAAAATACAAGAACCAGTAATTTGAAAAAAGTATTTTTGCAGTAATTGCCCACTTTAAAACACATAGTTGAATTATTAATTAACAACATTTGTCCATAACTTACCTTGTAGTCATAATCAAGGATGAATGGAGGAATGTCTAATTGATCTGGAGGAATCAAGTAGTAAAGGTATTCAATACCTCCAAGTAATTGAATTTTGTTCTTTATTGATGAGGCAGTGAAAGTAGTAAACCACCAACACATTAACTAAAAGAAAAATTAATTTTGCTACAGCAGAGGAAATTATATTCTTTCTACTAAATTTCAAAAAGAATGCAATACTTTAAACTGGAGATATATAAAATTTATTTTTATGTTTTGAATGTATTTACATAGCACCTAGAATGCTTTTTCTAGGTGTTATGAAAATACTGATTTCACTTAATGCATTTTTGGAAAAAGAAAATACATTACAAATGAAACATTGTAGTTATCAAGTGTGTGCATAAGTGGTTTGTGTTTTTCAATGTAAATAAAAATTTGTTTTTAGAAAAATACAATTTTAATCAATCTATTTTCTCAAATTGTACCATGTTAGCACATAAGTTATGTACTTATTCTCTGCTCAAATAAAGATTGTGGGTTAGAGGTTACATAGAGGAACATAAGTTGTCAATGCAAGTTTTGATATTACAAATTGCACTTGCAAAGCATTGGTAAGAAAACATTTGCCTGTAGGAATATAACCAAACAATAATCTGAAGAAGTGATATTAGGTGAATATGTTGCAAGTGAAAGTACTTCCCAGCATTGGATGTTTTAACCCAGCAATTGAAGATGTAATATAAGCGTTCTTATAAATAGCACTCTAAATCTTATAGCTCTTTTGACAACTTTTTGTTATTGCCAATGCTAATTATGGATTTTAGACAGTAAAACATACATTCTTCTTACAGTGAAAGTACCAAAATCATTTAGCATTGTCTCTATATGTTTAAATTGTGGAGAGAAAATTATAATGATTAGAATTGTGAAACCTTTTAATATTCAAACACTCATGCGATACTATTATAATGATAAAAAGCAAGAGTAACCTGAATGGAAAACCGATGTCTCGTTTTCCATTTTTTAAATATTCTAAATAGTAATTTTGAGAAAATGGTGTATTTTTTTGCTCTTAAAAAAATATATTAAGAAACTCCTGCTGCTTACAACATAAAATAAAATACTGGGGTTAACAATAAATATTAAATATAAAAAAAAATTGCCACCTGCATCATAACAAACTGTTAGTAAACTTTTGTATCATTGGAATATATATAAATATTGAAAATAGTTACTGATAGAAAATATGCTACGTTTGTAAAAAGACTACACTTTTTAATATTGTTTGTTTAAAAGTTATTTTTTTTTGCTTAAAAATTCAAACAAACTTTTTTCGGAGAATTTTTGTCTCTTGCCAAAATTATGTGAAAATTCTTATGACAGATTTTGATAGTATGGGCAGATTGTTCAAAAGCAAGTTAAAAAATAATGTGCTCGCATATATGTTTCAGGTACTGTGCGAGATATAAGAAAAAAATAAATTCTTACTATTTTATTAACTTTTAATTTCAAAATTGGCTAGCAGAATAACTTCTCTAAAAAAAAGTATTTTTGACTAGATTTTGCATGTAGTTTAAAAAATAAGAATTAATATTATGCATTTTAGTAGCATGCCAATGACCATCCAAATCTTGCCTTGAAAGTCAAAAGAGCTGTATTTGCTAAGAAAATATTCTAGTTATAAATAGATAGGGTCATTCCATGTCAAATCAACACAGTCATTTTCCTCACCATCTCCGATTTTTATGAAATTTGGTGAACTTGTTATACTTACTAAGAATGTAAAAAATGCAAAATTTTAACCTCCTCGGCCTATTAGTTTTTTAGTTATTTGCATTTCAAAATGGCTAAATGCCCTCCGATGGCTGCATTTAAATTACCATAACTCCTGTTCTAATTAACATATAGAAATAAAATTGGTATAGTTTTAAAGCTCTTTAAATGACTTTTAAAATGATATGAAACACATGAATGTTTGGTGAAAAACATTTCAAGGTCATATTATTTGACCTTTGACCTTGAATTCCCAAAAAACGAATTTCTTAATTTTCACTAAATTTTTTCCCTGAATACTACAACATTTGAACTACATGTATACCAATTTTCAGAGTGGGACGACAATGTGATCATACACTAAAGAAAAATTTCAAAAATTAGCCATTTTGAAATGCAAATAACTAAAAAACTAATAGGCCAAGGAGGTTAAAATTTTGCGTTTTTTACATTATTAGTAGGTATAACAAGTTCACCAAATTTCATAAAAATCGGAGATGGTGCGGAAAAAAAATGCATTTTCTTGTGCATTTTTCTCCCACATTTTTTTTGATTTGAGATGGAATGACCCTAATATAGTGCATATTTTTGTTTCTAATTTTTTTTTATATGATCCCATTGTTGTCCCACTCTGAAAATTGGTATACATGTAGTTCAAATGTTGTAGTATTCAGGGAAAAAATTTAGTGAAAATTAAGAAATTCGTTTTTTGGGAATTCAAGGTCAAAGGTCAAATAATATGACCTTGAAATGTTTTTCACCAAACATTCATGTGTTTCATATCATTTTAAAAGTCATTTAAAGAGCTTTAAAACTATACCAATTTTATTTCTATATGTTAATTAGAACAGGAGTTATGGTAATTTAAATGCAGCCATCGGAGGGCATTTAGCCATTTTGAAATGCAAATAACTAAAAAACTAATAGGCAGAGGAGGTTAAAATTTTGCATTTTTTACATTCTTAGTAGGTATAACAAGTTCACCAAATTTCATAAAAATCAAAGATGGTGATGAAAAAAAATGCCATTTCTTGTGTTGATTTGACATGGAATGACCCGATAGGCTTTTAGTTGCTAAAGAAGTGCTCATAAATATTAAAACTATCCAGCATATAAATTTTTATGTAGTGAACAATAAATGTGAAGCAAAAATTTATATAAAATTGAAAAATTAATATTGTAAATATTACTTACTCTGCTCCAAAACGTTGGATGAACGATATAAAAGGCACGTAAATTTTTCTTGTATTTGTACTCGAGTATGCTATAAACTTCTTTCAAAATTTGTAGAGAGGGATTATTTTCATTTGTTGTAAGAGTATGGAAGTAGACAACAACATAGTCTTTTTGAACAATAGAATCAAGGGTAAGAATCAAGTACATAACAGCCTAGAAAGAAATAATTGAAATTTGATAAATCAGGGTGAGAAATGAATACATACCAATACTAAAAAAAATTCTAAATACATGAATATAATATATAAGTAATACTAAGTGTTTCTAAAGTTTTAATCTAATTATTTACAAGTTATTTGGTTATAGAATTTTGTACATAAATTTGTGTGAATTTCATTAAATTTTTTTAATAGTATGAAAATAATCTAAAGTTACAATATTTACTACAGCAACAATATTTGTTTAACTATAAAAACATTACTGAAAGGTGATGATTGCTTAAAGAACATTTCCTTTACTGTATAAAAAAGCAAATGCCCTGTTTAATGCCAAAATAAACATGGTATATAAAATATGACAAAGAATTTTTTCGTTTTTGACAATAATTGCAATTCATTAAAACATTTACAACAAATATATATATTTTCTCTTCATATAAAATTTTCATCAACAGAAAATAGCATGTATAAGAGTAAATTATATAAATGTAAGTATCTACACTTTTCACAATTTTTTAATCCAGACAACCTAGTTATTGTAAAAGCATTTTATTGCTAACCTTATTGAGGTCCACTTGATTTGCTTTAAATCTCTGTCCAATAAACACTACTACAGGTCTACCATACCGGTCTTCTCCGCTGTGATATAGGCAACCTAAATTTGCTATGGATCTTAAATCTTCATTTCTTGCTTTACGAAGCAATCTTTCATACCTAAAAAAACGTTTTGAGAAATACTTAAAATTACTGTCATTAAATTTTTTAACACAAAATAATAAACAAAACCAGACAAATGAGATTTGCACAAAAAAAGGTAGTTAAAAAATAATAAAAGACAAATTTGTAAACAAATAATTCCAAATTTGTCTCCTTATATCCACTCATCTAAGAAATACGTATAGGTTAACAAAATTATATATTCTCACTTTGTATGGTTAATCAGTACCAGTTTAAAGATGTATGCATTTATAACTTATAGAATTATTCATAGGTCAAGTAAAAAATTAAGGAAATTGTCTACATAACAATGCAAATTTAAGGTGGCTGGTTTATATCCAAGTCAACAATAACATGGTCTTAAACACACGTTATTGTTGTTTAACTATTCTAGCATCTCCAGTGTATATGTTAAGCTAAATCAAATCATTAAAAAAAAAAATATTTTTATACAAATAACTAATATTACAAAAATATTAAAATTAAAAGTGGAAGGTTATTGCGATGAATAAATATTATACTTAGCTTTTTACTTCTTTGACCTCAAAAAGGGATAATATCTAGATGTTTTAATTATAAATTTCCAGTTTATGTTAACGTTAAAATTACAAAACATATGCAAACAAAAATGTTATAATAAAGTTGCATATTAAAGACTATATAAAAATAATAATTATAATAATCTAAATTGATTAAAGAAAATACTAAGTGTATAATCTAAAATGAACTTACTTTGTTTTTCTTTGAACTTCAGAAGACAATGAATCAGATGTAAAACTATGTTTATGGGAAACTGTACGTTGTCTATCCAAATCTCCATGCATTTTTGCGAATGGTGTTTTACCTATGCAAACTGATGACTGCAGTTCAGCTGCTAAATCAACACTCTCTTCCACAGCTGGAATTTGAAGACGCATTAGCACACTTTATACTAGTGATATTATAGCACACTTTATACTACAAATATATTAACATATACATTAGTTAAAATATCTAGATAAATGCTGAGTTTTATAATCTTCCATGTAATATTCATTAATGCAATGGCAAACATCGCTGGAATATATTATAAACTACATAAATAAACAAAATATATAAATTCTTTCAAAAACAGTTTTAATTACAGATTCAAAGAGTTGAAAAATTCTTCAACTACTGTCATGTATGTGTAGAATTGCTGTTGATGTAAGGTGCTTTTATATTATTAGATTCTATAAGCAATAATTTGAATAATATCACACTTATTTTATAGTTGGTCACAACAGTAAATTGGACATTTGAAAGTAGATAAAAAGCAATCATCTTTTACCTTTTAGTACAATTTTAAAGAATATTAATGTACATATAATTATTTTGTACTATGAATAATAATAAAACAATTTTTGAGCTAAATCCTTATTTTGAATTGCAAGGCAAATGTCTTATATAAGGGTATGATATAATGCACATGTCAGAATTCAATTTTTTTTTTGTCAAGTGAATTGACAAAAATTTAAATTCCAAATAAATTATAAAATTAGTTCTTTATGCATAGGAGATAAATCATAAAGGTAAAATGGAAAAATGCTTAAAATAAAATAAGAAATTTTAAAAAAATCTCAGAAAAAAAAATATCAAAATGTTCCATCCTCCATCTTTAAATTTTACAAAATTATAATACTACAATAAAAAAGTAACTTGTACAACAGTTCAGTCTGTAAACGCCAGTGGCGAAGGGTCCAGTAATCGGTAGATTCGCCCACGTGACCCACATGACCACGCAAAAATGAAAATAATTTTTTAAAAAATCAATTTTTTTTTTCTCAATATTTTATCAATTAAAAAAAGTTTAAAATGCATTCGTTTATATTATTTAATTTTCCTTTTCTTTAAACGTTTAAAACGTCCCAAAAAATGAAGCAATTAAATCAAGTTAAACCGAAAACACTCGGAAACAAAACCAGCACTTTCTAAATCGTGCCAAGAGTTTAGAATCTGGCGATTAAAACTTCGCCAACTCATCTGTAACGAAGACTGAATCTCGTTTATGAGAGTCAACCAATCAGATTCGCGCTCAAAATATTCCCGTCAGCCAGGTACGGATTGAGACAAAAGTCTCTAAGCGAATTTGGCCTGCTAGTCATCTGTGTATTTCACAGCTTCTTCAAGCAACCTTAGATCGTCGTTTCATGCACAGTATGATTGCTAGATTAGTTTTGTAAGGCCATATTTGTCAATAGAGATTTTTTGTTTTTAATTATTTTCGACATATTTAGTCTGTATTTTTTCATTAAATCATTCAACTTGTCATTTCGTTTTAAGTTCGTTTGTTTTTATGTTCGGGTTTTTTCGTCTGACTTTTTATTATTTTAAAGAATTGTTTTTCTATAAACAATTCTTATTATGTTATGGAAAACGTTTTTTCTTTAAAATAAAAGTTGCAAACAACTAATTACCCAAAATAAAATAATTAACAATTTTTTTCCAAAAAATATTCTGTGTAAGTAAAAAAAGATTTAAGAAATTAACAAATTCAAGAAATATTTAAAAAAAGTTCCTTATAGGTTGACAGAAAAGCAAGTTAATTTTTTATTACGTTGTACATTGCTCAACTAACGGTTTTGTTTTGAATGAACGTTATTCCTACATTAAAAAAACTCATAAACTAATGATATTTTAAATATGTATTCAGTAATACAATACATTTCTTTTGTTATTTTACTTATTAATATGGCAAATATAGATGTGTATATATAAAGACATCAGCATACTCAAACGAAACAATTCGGCTACTTATAATGAAATACAATGGCATTGCATTGAATTGAAAATATTTTTTTTTTAATATTTAAACAGTATAACTCGGGATTAAAATAAATCGAAGTATGTAAATGGACAATTGTAAATTATGAAAAAGGTTGATTGGTTTATGAAATCAGTTGATAAAAAAACAATTGTCCCACTGTCCATATAACCTAACCCACCGCCATATAGCCTAACCCGTAGTGATTTGATTGAATGTTGGGGAGGGAGAGGGGGGGGGGGGATGATGTTCATTGACATTGATGATGACATTTATTACGCCATGTGTTTTTGGTTCTTATTTACTTTGACTTCTTTTGAAGTGCTATGTACTGAATTAATTAAAAAAATATTAACAGAATGCTTTGGAACATGGACTTTTTAAAAAAAATTAATTTGTTGTTTTAGATTTTTTTTTAAATAGTTCTATTTCATTTTGTGGTACTTTCAACGTAAATACAGTTCGTTATCATTTTTAGCAATTTTCCTGCGATTCTGCTTTTTACCAAACATCTCAATAATGAATATCAGAAAGATCGTGAGTAAAATGAAAAGGGACAAATATGAATGCCCGTGGAAAGTATTTCCTACAATTTTCTCCCGCAAAACGGGGAGGGGGGTCTACAAGAACAGTTGACGGTCACAAAGCTATTACCTCTGTGTGTGCACATGCCGCTAGGGGCGATGACCATCGCAAAAAGTCACGCCCCGCCACTGGAGGCCATATAGAAAAGTGAGTCCGGTAGGTTCTTCTGAAAGGACTGTGCGTTCTATCATTAGGTGCCCGCCGCCATATAGCCTAACCCGTAGTGATTTGATAGAATGTTAGAAGGGGGGAGGGGGGAATGATGTTCATTTATACATTCATTACATCATGTATTTTTTGGTCCTTATTTACTTTGACTTCTTTTGAAGTGCTATGTACTGCATTAATTAAAAAATTATTAACAGAATGCTTTGGGACATGGAAATTAGAGAGGTGGCGGGGTGGATTTAACAATAGTTGACGGTCTCAAAGCTATTATCTCGAGGTGGGGGACATGCCGCTCGGGGTGAAGACCATCGCAAAAAGTAACGCCTCACCACTGAGAAATGCAGTTTAAATTTTGGATCCAAGAGCTATTTTATGCTTAGAATTAAATAGCAATTTGAAAAAACTGTAATAGGTTATGCAATAAAAATTTCAAAGTATAAAGCATTTAAAATGTGCCACAGCCAAAATGAGTATTTGGAATGAAAAACAAGTCAAGGTGTATGAAATAGCATAAAGTTACCTTCTACTGCTTGAAAAGGCCTTTCTACAATTCGCATTTGCCTTTCTGGAATGTAAGCTTCTCCATTTCCCCCACCAATGTCTTTAGGAAGGTAGTACAAAGCATATTCTTCCTCCTCCTTGGATCTTGGATAATACAATGGCATCAAGAGTTCATAAATACCGACATCAACATCTTCAACAGCAAAAACAACCATGTCCACAGCACCGCCATACTTTTCTAAAAATCTTCTTACTGTTCCTAACCATGCCAAAAATTGAAAAACAATTAAATGCAAAATTTTAATGAAATTCACTAAATAAGTTTTTTAATTTAAGTGGAAAATTATTAGAGACAAGATAAAGCAGGATGTCAATTCAAATTACGTAATCTATTTCCCTGTTAATCTAGGACAAAATTCAAGAAATATCTATTTTTATTAAAATGTGTTAGTTTGGTTACTTTTAAATTCAAAAACAAAAAGTAAAACAAGCAGTATATAAACCTTTTCTGCATTTTAAAACTTACTTTTGTAAATTAACAATATTTAAAGTTAATTTAAATTGTTTACACAACATTAGTAAGAGAAATTATTTATTTCCCCATCAGCAAACATCTTATTTTCATGACATTATATGTCTTTTTAAGAGAATGGGAATCAGTGTTCAAACTAGGTTTCATAAGCTTTCTAGTAATTTAGCTGAAATCCTCAAATAAAATAATTGAAAAAAATATATATTTTAGAATTGTCATTTTTAAAAGAAAATACTTTTATTTACATTTGTATGTCTTTTTTATACATTAATTTGCAGGTGTTTTTATGATGAAAAGGAATGAAGAATTTAAATTGTGCCTTGAATATTTATAATAAAATCTAATTGAAAAATGAAAAAAAGATTATATGTATTAACTAGTGTGGAAGTAAATACAAATCTTTCATTTAATTTTTACAAATGCAATTTCTAATATTTTAACAAAATGGAATTTCTTCAGGGTTTGTACGCATTCAGCGAAAACCTATCGAATGCAAATAAGCCTTTTCTACTCAGATACAGTTGTATTTTAATTCACATTAAAAGAAAACATTTTTAATAGGTTCAGTATTATTATTTAAATAGTCATTTTAAAGACTTTCTAAGAGCCTTCAGTAACTTAAAAGTTTCGAAGGACCATTTGGAAAAAAATAAGTCTAAGTTCTTTATAAGGGCCATTATGGACATAAAACGAAAATAAGGTGTTTCTAAGGACCGTACAAACCCTGTTTTAGTGTCTTGTAAAACAACTATCACAGTATAAATGCTGGTGGGAAAGTACAAAGGTATAGTGTTTGCTATGCAAAGATGAAAAACTGCATCATTAGTAATGTTAAGTATAACTTACGAAGAGCTATGTGAGCACCCTCATGAGGTGGGTAATTTCTTCTTAAAGAGTTGATAACACAGAGACCAACTGTACCAAGATTATGTTCTCTAAAAAATAAATGTACAACTATTTCATAAAAAGCTTAAAATATAATTAAGACAAATTCTACAATAACAAAGCAATTTTAAATGTGAACAGTATACATTGCACTGATACTTTATTCCTCCCCCCCCCCCATAAAAAAAACCCTCCAATGTTTAGTAAAGGAGTTACCAAGGTACAATCATCTACTAATCATGGCTAAGTTATAATTTTCATTTTTAGACATGCAAAATTCAACTAAACTTTGAAAACCTTAACTAGATTTACCTAGTATGAGCATCTATACACCTTCAGGCATTACTGACCTTATTTTGATTAATTTTAAGGAATAAAATGACAAAATTTTTCTAATTATTTTATTTTCCTGCCAAAATGCCCAAAGTCCCTAAGCAATCAAATATGAAACAAAGCTTTATTTTACTTGCACAGTTAATGATTCATTTATAATTACACTATACTATTCAAAATATTATGTGCTCTTACTTTAAAACATCTTAAATAATAAACAATTGGCTGAAAAAATAAACATTTTGTAAACATTGGTACAAATACAAAATATGTGTGTAGACAGGAATATTTTAATCATGTTTCCAATACCCATTTACATGCAAGTAAATATTCTTTTTGCCTGCCTAGTAGGGCATTTCTACATAAAGTATAAATGTCTAACGTTTTCAGGTATGTTACATTTGAAAAATTTACGCTGTTTAATTTTTTACTTTAAATTATTATAAAATTTAACCGAGTTTTAATTTAAGTAAACATTTGTGTGATCTTAATTCCAAAATAAGTTTTGGTAAATATTGCTATATGTAAATTTTAAAGAGTTCCTGGCAAAAGTAATAATTACATTGCATTAATTTAAGCAACAAAATAATCCGATAGCTTATTACTAAATCAAAAATAACAAACATTGACTCACTTAACAAGCTGCAAAACTTTAAAATAACATGAAAAGAGAGCACTTTCTGCAGCTGTCTGGTATTTCACATTAAATTTTGGACCAACTGTGTGAATTACATAACGAGCTGGAAGATTGTAACCTTTAGTCATCCTTGCCTCACCAGTACGACAAGCTAAAATATAATGTTATAAATTTATTAAAAAGTAACCTTTTCCCCCACATTATTTATTAAGCAATACTACATATAAATCAGTCATAGATATAAAAAAAAATTCTGTTTCACAATTAGCAATATTAATCAATCATAATAAAAGGTTCATTCCTAGTATACGGTGCCACTGCCAAATGTGAACTTGGTGCGCAAGTTTATATTTTGGCAACTCTTATTGGTGATGCACAAAACACTTGCATGATTTATGGCAACCGTAAATTTTATTCTTATGTTGTTGGAAATTGCTTCGTTACTTTATACACTGTGTTTGACTAACAGGTGTGTTTTTGATTTTGCTATGCATGGATGTGTAAGCTGCAAATGTGTATCTTAATAGTAGATTTTTTGGAAGGTAGAAGGCAAATGCGTTGCTATGAATTGGTGTATAAATGCTGGATTGCTGGCGAAGACTTGCTGCTGCCCGAAATGCAGAAAAGACATGAAGCTTGTTCCGCGGAAGGTTGTTTCTGACAACTTTTGCTAGGTGTGTCAGGAGAAGGGTAAAAGCCAGCACCATTGCAAGGTAACCATCAGGAAGGTTTCCTAATTTTACCGTATTTTTATTAATTGCATAATTGTTTTCACCATAATCAACTGCTCGAAGGATTGCCAGTAAGCAACATAATTGATTGCTTGAAAGTGGTACCTTCTTTGATCCTTAGTAATCGTGAAGGCGTAGACCAATATTGCCCGGTTCCATAAATCAAGATTAGAGTGTGACATTAGCGCACAGTACGTGTGCGAGCTTACGACTTTTGATTTTGTTGTATTTTTATGGATTAATTGCATAATTGTTGAATCCGAACCATTTCCAGTAGACCATTCTGCAGCTCTAGTGTGACATTATTTAAACAATCATTCCGCTATTTCGACTTGGCGACAAACATAATTTTGGCCTTTTACAACAATTTTTCAGAATTGTGCAATGCGGCACAGTACACTAGGAATTTATCAAAAACTAACTCAAAACAAGGATTGTCAGTTTTAAAAACGGCTCTACCTTTCCAAGATAGTATACAGGAGTGTTTAAAACTTACTTTTCACATTTGAAAGTAGATCCTCTTTTAATTGTGGGCCAGCTACTCTTAATAATCTATCATTTAGAGGACTTCTGTCAGTTAGTGCCTCATTTGTAGAATGAACAATTACTTGAATTCTCAAAGAACATATATCTCCAGCCCTAAAAATTTTACAAAGAAACCATTACATTTAAGAACAGAGACAAACGTTTTGTTTTTAAAATGCTTATTCAGAAAGTACATATTTTTCAAAAACAATTATATTAAGAGGTAAGCGCAAGCCATTTCTTTAATTAGTTCAATAACAGTATATTCACTGAAAGAAGTAATTGAACTTTTTACTTAAGTACAAAGTTGTAATTACGAGTATGCAACAGTATACAGTCCCATACTTTAGGGCCTGTATTCAATTAAAAAATTTAAATAACTTTTTCCCCAACTAAATATATTATTTATGTGATTTCTATAATATCAAGAGTGCATGTCTGTTTACATGAATAATTTTTTTTAATTAGATAATTTTTTTAAAGAAAGAAACAGCCTTCTTTTTAATATGAAATAAAGTTATCTGCCTTTAGTAAATTCCATAATTCATCCAATGTATACTTAAAATGTCAGTTAACAGAGGAAGATTTAACTACCAACTATAGTGGATGTATGTTTTTTATATTAAGAATTTGAAAAACAGATATTACTTGTGTGTTTCGGAAAACAAATTTTACTTATACATAATACATATTAGAATTCGTACATCCTCTACCTTGCTATTAATTACTCTTCAATATACGTGTTAAACCGGTAAGAGTCCTAGTTTTAACAAAAAATTAACCATTAGTTAATAGCCACTAAATTAAGTGGTATTTGAAGTACAACAAAAAATTTTTGTAATATGGGCCAAGTGTTAACTAGATGTACTTCTTAGTCCATTTCGTGAAACAAGGACAAGAAAAAAAATACTGATTTTGGCGAGGTTTTATATTTTAATTACTGTTAAATACACTACAGTTAAGATTCGTTTATATATGTTTGTGAATGCTTTAAAAATACTAATGCAGGGTGACAACAACATTCTAGAAAAAAAGTTCCCTAATGGTGTCACAAAATTTTTCCTGATTTTACAATTACATGAAGAAATGTTGCAATACATGCTTTGTATAGAAACAAAGTATCCATGCTACGATAATACTATAAATATATTTCATTAAAATTAAAAATTATAAGCAATACTTATTGACAGTTAAAATAATAAGTTATGGATACAACATAAATTATGCAATTACGACAGGCATTATAGTAATTAAACAGTTCTCTGGAAGCAGAAAATGCAAGTTTTTTCAAATTATTTCTTTTGTAGATAATTTTAAATGTTTAATATGCTTCATGTTTGCTAATCCAATCTTCAATAAATCCCATATTTATTAGCCCATCACATTTTGCTTACAATTCAAGGTCCAACACACTTTGCTTCTCCCTCCAGCAGTGGTTCATGTTTTTACAAAAATAACACTGAAAATATGAAAATATGCATAACCGTGCTTTTTCTTATTCAGAACTAAAAGAAAACATTGACAATTAAATTACCAAGAATGGAGGGCATAACAGACGATAATCACCGTTTTAAGGATACAAATTTGAAAAATTCCCTGATTTTTTGTGAAATTTTCCGATATTTCCAGAATTAAAAATTTCCATGATAATTCCCCGATTTTCCACGTTATGTTGCCACCCTGTAATGTACATTACCGATTTATATTTAATTTCTATGAAATCTGAGTGCTAATTTATATTCTAAAGATGTTATTTTGATTATCAAATTTATCAGATAATTTACCATAAAGCTACTTTGCTGTTAATTTTAGCATCAAAAGGAAAAGGACTTTCACAATGAATCTTTTCTTGGTTGCCAAAATTGCTAGAGTCTGGCAAGTCTCTAGGGTTGATTTCACTCCATGGTTTTATGGATGATGCATCAACTATTTCACTTGCTACACCCAAAGGATCCATTCTGAAATAAAAAAATATAAATGGTTTAATAAACATTTAACACTAAAACTTATCTAAATGGTTAAAAACTTATCTAACAGCCACAGAATATAAAGTTAACATTGCTAATTGAGTTTTCACAATTTTTTATTTTTAAATAACACTTTAAATTATGTAGCCTTTTGTCACAAATAAATACAGAATTAAAAAATAATTTCCTATAAATTAATTTTTAATACTTAAAGAAGCTTAATAGCTTAAAGAAATTAAAAGGAATATATTTTTCCTAATTTTTAACTTTGGCATTGTAGAAAATGACACCTCAGTCTAAGATTTAAAAAATTAAGAAGTCATAATTATCTTTTTTCTTAGTGGAGTATAGTGTGATAATTCTATTTGAAGACTGAATATATTAAAATGCCTTAAAAATATTATATATGGATCATAATTAAATTTAAAAAATATAATTTGTAGCTATTATAATAACTTTAATGTCTTCTTTACTTAAGAGTGCCGTCGAAATGCCCCAAACGACTGCCCGAAGGATTGCTTGTAAGCACCATGATCGGCTGCTCGGAGGGGGTCGCTTAAAACCGTATACATCATCTGTGATGTCCACACGACTTAAAGCGACTAACCAACAGCGGATCTACTGATCGCGAGTTCTAATCGGAACATTCGCTTTTAAACATTAACTTAATGTCAGTTATTTGTATATTTTCGATATGCGTCGATCTAAAATGTGTTCTAAATTACGAGGCAGCATTGCCGGGTCTTTCCTCCTAAATAAACCTCGAACATTAACTTTCCATTCGGAATAGCAAGATCCGTTATCTAACCATGTTTCAAAAATAGGAGACAGCTTTCCCGAGTCCTTCCGGGTAGATATACGCGAACCGTTTACAATACCGTTAAATTAAGTGCCGTTCTAGTGCTACGCTAGCCAATCAATCGCGATAGCAACCAACAAGGCAATCATCGACCGTCCATTTTAAAGCAAAATGTTTGGTTTGGATAATAAACATGATCTAGAACTGCACATTGGGCCATTTAATACAAATGTAAATAAAAGTATTACTCTTATCAAAGCGAACTGGCAACAATAAAAATTTATTTCCTGTTTGAAAGTTTGTTCATTTTTTAAAACGGCGATAGTTTGCTCTTATTACACTAATTTGTTACTAAAATATCAGAAATTACGAAAAAATAACATTCCGATATTAAATCAGTAAATTATAACATTTATAAATATAATATTTAGCATCGTTCCATTGTACTACGACTGCATAATCGAGGGTTACCGTCTCGTTTGGCGGGAGTAACAAACGCGTCACAGAATTGGCGACTTAATTTTCTTGAAAATTCGGTGCCCCGTGATAGTACATTAGTTCCAAACTTATAATGATCAAAAGTATATATTTAAAAAGGAAAAGCATTATAATATAAAGGAAATATTAAATCCTGATTTTATGAACTAATGAGAAAGTCAAATTGTTATTTCATACAAACTACAATTTTTTACTTGATCAATTTTGATAGTACAACCATGATATGTTAAAGGTACCAATACATTTGTAAAATAAAGTGTCAAGTTCACTATTTTTAATAAGTCATTTTAGCATTCAAGTACACTTTAGCTTTGTTAAAAAGAAATATTATATTCATGAAATATGCTAAGGATTAAAATTGCTTTTTATAAACAAATGCTTTGATAATTTTACAACTATACTAAAATATTCTCTCTGTTACTATGTAATATTCTGAAACAGAAATTTTATTATGAACTTACAAGTTTTTGCAGTGGCGGCCCGTGGTCGAAAATGTTAGTGCAGCCGAAATCACGTGACCCCCCACCCCCACCCCCCAAAAAAAACTTTTTAAAACTCTCAAAAGCCATTTCTGGGATATTTATCGAAAAATCCTCAAACTTTGAGGAATCGGCGAGACAAAAAAAATATAGACATTCGCTATCTTTAAATCTTACGTCAAATTCCATTATTATGGTATCCAAAATTTAAAAATATAACATTTTAAATTTCTTAAACACATCTTCGTGAGTTCGGAAATCGTCTTGTCTTTTGAAAACAATTTCTGTTTTCGAATTCGCAATTTCAAAAATACGTTTGAACGTGTTCTCATTATGGTTTTGTCTTATAATGTTCTGAATTACCTTGACTTGCTGAGGACAATAATTATATCTAAAGATTTTTTTTGAAGAATGTCATATAAAACATCTGTTTGTTGAAAAATAAAATCAAAAATTAAAGATAAAAGTGTGAATCCAAAATCATTAAAATAATTCAGAAATCCATTTGTCCATCGAATTGCTGCCATTCACTCCCTCAACAGCCATTCCTTCCACAGGGTTGCGAAACAGCACTTATCAATACAGCCAAAACTGAAACAATTATCGAGCCAAGGGGCTTTTCCTCCATCAGGCAAAGCGGTCTAGAGATGCTAGTAAAATACTCGGTCCCCTCCCCACACGTCCCTCCGATTCAAACACGGGAGCCAATCAATTCACAGAATTCCCAACTACAGCTCGAGTTGAAAAAATCCTTTTGAGCTGCGTTTGTGACGTCACAGCCTCATTTTAACGTGAAGGGGAAGTCATACCACGTAAGGTTGTCATGGCAACGATGCAGCCGATTTCTGACTTCGCTTTTTAGCTGCATTTCATTGACTGAAGTTTTTTTCCCTTCTGAATTGTGCATTACGGCAAAAAGGTTTGCTATTTATCGGAGATTTTGTTTACTACCGTAGAAATTTCATTTTCAATTATAATCTTCATTTAAGAAAATTAGTAAAATATCTGATTTTAGTTTTTGATGAATTTAGGTGCAGCACGGCTGTACTTGCTGTAGCGGGCGAGCCGCCACTGAGTTTTTGTTATATTTCTAGGATTATGAAAATTGGATGATAAAAATAGGTTATGTGATAGGTATAAGCTATGCTGTTAACAAACAACAATTTTTTTTAAAAATCATTTAATAAAAGTTTTATATTTGTACTATAATTAAATTTTTTTAAAGATGTTTAATAAGTTTTTAATAAATAGATATTTGGGATAAAATGAGTAGGGGCAATAAAAAATGCAATTTATAACTGAAACAAGAACCAATTTTTCGACTGCACATATTTAAAATAAAATAGAAATTCAAACCAAAATTGAATTCACACATGTTAACCATTAAACCTCCTAAAATCTCAAAATAAAATTATATGACCATGACATACATTTACCATGGGCGTTTAAGACTTTTGAAATAAACATTGTCACCAGTTTACTATGGATTTGTTCATTCTAAATCACTGTTTAAAAGAATGTAGTGCAAAAACACAAAGAAAATACACTTTTAATAACATTTGCGAGCAACATTAGTACTGCCCATATACGTGGAATGTTTTATAAATACAAAAAAAGGCAACATTATGAATACGCCTCTTTGTTACTTTAGGCACCAGAAGTTGCAGATTCATCGCAATAAGTGAAATTATAAAAAGCACAATCTATTTCAATACGGTGCAGTTGAAAGGAAAACTGTTTTTAAATAACTTTGCAAAACCTGTTTTCTTTGTTGACATTACATTGAAATAATCTATACCATTATAAAAACAAAATAATTAGAGAAAAATTAGTACTTTTAATCTGGCAATGATGACTGGAAAGCTCAATTTTCCATTAACTAAACATATTTAACAAAGTAAACACACGTCAAGTCGAGTTTCAAGATCCCTGTGCCGAATTTCAATCTAATGTCACATGATTGTTTAGAAGAGTAGAAACTATTTCGTTACTTCTCTTCAATTCTTGGAACATATTAAGTGCTGTTCCTTTGAAAAATATATAATATGACTTGGGTCGAGATTACAATTATGGAAGAAAAAGAAAAGCACATTTTCCAACCTGCTTTTCTGATTGGTTTATAAAATCACGTGGTTTGTATTCACTAATCATGGAGACATTTTTGAAAAATGTGCTTCTTTTTTCATCCCCAGAATTGTAATCTTGAACCAGGTCGTGCATTCGATTCATTCTCAATAGTCTTTTTCCAAGAACGGGCGGCACTCTGTGAGTCACTCTCACCCTAGATAACCCTAGACCCAAGGTAAGTAATGTAATATACAGAAGTCAGCCGTCTCCAGGAGTTTGTCACGGGAGGCGGAGCTACGTTAGTACGACGTCAAAAGTTGTGTGAGAAGAGTTAGAGGACTCTGTTTCAAAGGAAGATTGCGTATTTCATTAATTTTGTATTATGTTAATAAATGTAGACAGATTTTGATCATTCTTTTTTTTTTTTTTTTTTAAATATAACCTATGTGTAAGTTCATGTGCACAAACATATAAAAAGTTCCAATATATTTTTTATTTGTTATAACCATACCATTGGATACAATTTAATACAAATATAAAATTTATTAATTTTTAAAATATGGGTTGATCATTGATTGTTTAAACAAGTTTTAAAGTATTTTTTCCTTTTACTGTATTTATGCATACAATCACTGTTTCGTTTATTATGAAAATTTATATAGGTATATTTTTAAATATAGTTATTTCTTTTTGATTACATTTGATAAAGGAATTTCCGGGTAATATTATAAAACATTGCAGACAAGCGTTACTTTAACATGTGTTGTTTAATGTTTATTTGCGGTATTTTATGATTGTTTTACAAATTTATTCTGTTTGATCACACATTTTTTTGTCGTCCCAGATTTTTCTAAGATTTTTAGTCATTTATTTATCAATAAATTTAAAGACTTTTGGAAATTATAAATAATTAATTTCCAAAAATGTATATATCCGGAGAATAATATATTGCTCCAATATGATTCGATTCAACGTTTAAAACCAAGTCATTTCCTCTTGTTTGATAACAAACTATTAGTATAATTTTTTTTTCAAATTAAATCAGTATATATTTGAAAAAATTAATTTCAATCACATCAAAAAGAAACCTTGAAAGCAAAATGTTTCTTAATATATATGTTTTGCATGTTTCAAGCCACAAAATCAAAAATAGTTGACTTTCTAACAATTAAAAAATAAAACATTTAGTACATTTTATGATCAACTTTATAAAAATTGCTTGGAATTTCACTCCAAATCATTTGCAATTGAATTCCATTTCCATAATAATTGGAAATTTTTCCTATTTAGGACGGATAATTTTTAAAAGTTAAAACGACATTATATTCCATGCGCGACATATTTAAAAGGTAAATTTTCTTGATTTGATATTCTTGATGAAAATATTTGAAGACTAAAAATAATTTCTCATAAACATCTATAAAAATAAAATAGATGAGTTTTGTATGTGACAGTCTTGTCTAGTCTGTGATATTAGTATTTCTTTATTTTAAAAGTACGCAATGATTTTTAGTATAAATTTATACCAATAAAATTTATACTTGTGAAATCTTAAATACTTTCAAGACACATTATTCCTTAAGTTGACGAGGTTTTTTGTTGGCGACCTATCTATAATCTGCTAAAATGATTTTTCATGCAAAATCTTAATAGCCGCGTTCATTCACAGCTACTCTTGATTTTTTTGAGCATCTATTAGTGATTTAATATTCACATTACTTCAATGGATTTCTTCTTCAGGCAAAATATTTTTTAGTAATCTGGGTCTTTATCTGTATAATATTCTCTGGTAATTCACTTCTTACATTTTAATCAAACTAAACTGACTATAATAAACATTTTAGAAATCAAGTTTTATATTTAAATTATATCCAATAGGTAATTGAACGTGGTTTTGAGAAATAAAAAATACATTTCGACTTTTTCAATGTTTGTGCACATATACTTACTTGGAGGATTTATTTAAAAAAATAAATCCATAACTTTTGATGATAAGAAACGTTTATTTTTTAATAGATTATTAAATGCTAATTTTTAAAAGATATGGATATAAGTTATCTTTGAAATAAAAATAAATGATAATATTTTATCAAACTAAACTAACTATAATAAATATTTTAGAAATCAAGTTTTATATTTAAATTACATTCAATAATAAATAGAATGTGGTCTTTGAGAAATAAAAAATGCATTATTGCGACTTTTTAAATGTTTGTGCACATATACTTACTCGGACGATTTATTAAAAAAAAATCCATTAATTTTGATGGAAAGAAACGCTTAATTTTTATGTACGTATATTATTAAATGTTAATTTTTAAAAGGTATGGAAATAAGTTATCTTTGAAATAAAAATTATTCTAAACAAAAAATTTTGAGAAATATTCTAAAAAAAAATTGGATTAATAGCCACTTTATTAACCTGATAAAAAAAATTAATGAAATAACGCAATCTTGCATTGAAATAGCACACGCTAAACAACTCCACCAAACAACTGACGACGTCAGATAACTTATTTTATATTATTATCAATAAGACACATTTAAATACTTTGATGTAATGGAATGAATGGTATGGATGAAATGGTAGGCAGTTTATAATGACAACACTTTTAAAAATAGGTACTCGAAAATAAGTAAAATTTACTCATTTTTGAGTACATTCGATGCAAATAAAGGCTCCGAATATAGTAGCTTCAATTTTGAAAAAGACATATACTTAAAATTGAGTACAATGAGGTACTTATTTTTAAGTACCTTTTTTTACAATGAATACCGTATAATTAAAAAAAAATATTATTAAAAATTATTATATGAATATTTCCCCCCCCCCCCATCCTCCGAGGGATATTAACGTAGATTTTGTTCATGAATCTCAAGTTTTTCCGGTTTAGTAAGTAATTTTAAATTCAAAAACTTTTTTCATAAATATTTATTCTTGATATATGTTTTATTCTTTAAATTTCAGCATTTGAAACATTTTTCAAATCTAAAGCGTTGGGGTAAGCATTTTAAAGCTAATTTTAAATTAACTAAAATGTTATTATTTTTTTTAAAAAAGAAAGCCATACGTTGGAAATATAAATAACATTCTCTTGCAGTAAGAACAAGCTTGCAATTTCGATATTTTCCTCGATATTTGATTTCCTGTTTCCCTGAAGTTTAGGGTTATTTTTGATTTCTTACGTTATTTAGAATTTTTTCTCCTGTTTTTGTAATTTACATTATTACTTATCTCCAAAGTATAAAAGTATGAACTACCTTTTTTGGAGAACCATATGTATATAAAAAAAAACACCTGTTCAGAGAGTTATGCTAGAAAGTATAAAAGAAATAATATCGTTAATCCGAAAAACTAAGCGCCTAACGTTGAAATACATTTTTAATTGAATACTACTAGAATATCATTGAAATGGACACTATTTGCAAAAGTGGTAATAAAAAACCTAAATATGCTTTTGATGAGGTATGATTTTTACGATAAGTTAATGATTATTTTCACTCCTACCTAATTTTATCACGAATTTCTTTGACAGTATTTGTGGTATTTAAAAAAAAACCTTTTGTTTCACTGTTTTTGATTTTTTTTAATTGGTACCATTTTTAATTGACAGGCTCACAGCGGATGTGGGCGTTTTGCAGAATGTTTCTTCAAAGTTTCGTACACGTCCTTGAGCAGGAAACTGGGAACATATGAAAAACGAATAGATCCGATTGGTGAATAATGCGGTCTATTAGTAAAAAATATCTTATTTAATTTTAAGGAAACCAGTTTATATTCTATTGTATCATTTACATTCCATTGTCCAAACTTTTATTTTTGAAAATTGATAACAAGTTAAGCAGTTGTGGTATTTCGGCGTTTCACTTGAAAGTGCAAAATAGTATATCTCAAATTTATTTTTCAGTCAGGATATATAGTACTTGTATTATGCATAAGAAGTAGATTCAGTTTAAAGAATTATCGAATTTATGTATCAAGTTATCAAGTTGGCGCAGTGACCGTAACGTTTTTAGTCAGCACCCCCCCCCCACCGCTCCCCCCGGAAATAATAAATAAATAAGTACGAATTAAAGTCCGTTTCTCTTAGATATACACTGTAAAAAAGGTACTTACTGGCGTATGATATACTCAAAAGCAAGCAAGTAACCGTACGTTTTCAAAAAGTAGAAAAGTGATTTAATATTGGTAATATCAGCTTCTGTTCAAGCGATCTTAATGAAACCTGACAAACTTGAAATAGTAGTTACCACATAATTTGATGTTGATTGCTTAAATAGAAATTGAGTTATTATAACTGAATTTTCTTACTTCCCATTCTTTTGGGACACCTCTTTTTTTAAAAAAAACATTTCTTCTGTTTATAATTTCTTACTGTCGCCCTGGTAGTTTAACTGATAGGGCACTGGACTGCGGTGCTGAGGATCTGCGTTCGATTTTTGGTAAGACTTGTTTGTAATTGTCAATATTTGTTGAAACTGATTTATGAAGGCAGCTTATGTAGGCAAGCATCTACTCATTGTACTCATTTTTGAGTACTCGTCTTTTTCAAAATTGAAACTCACGTGTTCGGAGCCATGGGACGCATCGAATATAATAAAAAAAATGAGTACATTTTAATTATTTTCAAGTATCTATTTTCAACAGTGTATACGCCTGTTACATGCACTATTTTTTTCTGATATGCTATGGCAAAGGTTCAGTGTAAAAAAAAAAGGTACTTAAAAATTATAACCTCGACCTACTTGTTTTTCTTTGAGTACAATTGTATCGTAAACGAGCGACAACGTACTTAAATTTAAGCAACCGTACGTTCACAAACATGAGAAGTGTGATATAATATTGCTAATCTCAGCTTCTGTTCAAGCCATCTTAACAAAGCCACCTGACAAACTTAAAATAAGTGTTCAGAAGATGTTTTTCTACATTATTTGATGTTGATTACTTTAATGGAAACTAAGCTTTTACAACTCAATTATCTTACTTTCCATTCTTTTGGCACACCTTTTAAATAAGTCTCCTCTTTATAACTTTTTCACGTCACAATGGTGGTACAATTGACAAGGAACTGGACTGCGGTGCCTTATTATCTGGGTTCGATTCCTGGTAAGTCTTGTTTGTAATTGTTTATATTTATTGAAAGTGGTTTATGAGACAGGCTATGTAGTATAGCATCTTTTTTTTTATTCATTGTGCTTATTTGTGAGAACTTGTCTTTTTCAAAATTGAAACTTATGTATTCGGAGCCATTATAAGCATCGAATGTAATCAAAAATGAGTACATTTAACTTATTTTTGATCACCAATTTTTAAGTGTTACAGTGTTGACTTTGATGGGAAAGTTATGGTTCTTACACAAGCGAAAACAAAGATGATAGGCATGTATTTTCTTTATCTACCCAGACGTTTTTTTTCGTAGAAAGTTGCACAATTCTTTTGATCGTTGTGCCACCGACAGACGATTTACTTCATTGGTCCTTCATTTACCAACACTTAAACGACATTGTTCTTTTGTACCCAATCTATCAATATGAAGTCAAGTTATTGCAGAAAAACACCTTGGAGCAACTCATGAGAACAGGTTCGTAGCTTTTCATTAAAGGATTTTATCATTTTCAAGGGCAAGTGGCCCCTGGCATCTGAAATGGTCTTTTTAAGTTCTCTTTAAAAAATCCATCCATATCATTGTCTTCAGGGCCACTTGGACCTTTTGGCTAAATGATTTCTACCTGACCTTTTGAACTAGAAGTTATTGACATTGCTGTGGCTTTACTCACTTTTTCAACAACTTTTACTTTCTTATTCAACTACTCTAAGATATAATAAGAATATCTATATAGAATATTTGGTTCTTGTTCATTAGAATATTCTATAATACTATATTCTATCTCAAATATCGTAATATATATTGCTTTAAAATAAATTACAATTCAACATTCTCAAAGCTAAAAAGCAGCTTATTTAAAAAAAATGATTTAATAGTATTATGACGAATTTATTGATAATTAATATATTAATCTTAGAAATATATTGACTCATTACTAAATGAAGTATGTGAATTATGAGAATTGATTAAGAAGGTTGGTTAGTAAAAGAGATATAAGTAAAAGTCAAAATATAATTTTTTTATGTTACGTAATTTTCGCATTCTTACACTATACACGTGAACACGCCTTTTGCACTTATAATATAAAACTTTATATCAATAATATTGAATAAATTCACAATTACATTTTGATATTGAAATTTACGTTAAAGATTCGTGAATAATTCCCAATATTATATCTATAATAAAAACGAACAATAAAAAAATCTTAAGTTGCTTGTTCGGACGAAAATGTTGTATTTGCGATAATTTTATTTTTAAAAGTTACATAATAAAAAAAAATTAAATCATGCATTAACCATTCAATGTCCCATGTCACGTTGCGTAAAGCAGAACTAACCGGTCTCCTCCTCTTTAAGGCATAATGTAATTAATAAAGGGTCTTTAGTGCAAATGCTAGCTTAAAAATACAACATACAACTAAACTTATGTTTTAAATTTTATTTTTTATGTTTAAGCAGAAATTAATTCCATGAATTTAATATAAACTAAATCATAATAGAAAATTCCAATTTTTTTATATTACGCATTTTATGACACTTTGCTTCAAATGTAAACGATCATTTTCCCTTCTTTAAGGCATGGCTAATTGAAAAACCGTTATTAGAAATCGAAAATACAACAAATAAGAAGCATATAACTAAACAAATGCATATTGTTTTTTATATTTAAACAGTAACAAAAAGTATTTTTTTCGCAAAATTTAATTTAATTATATTTGTCTTAAAAAAGTCTTGTTGGACATCTCAATTAATTGAAAAAAGAATACTGGAAAAAATACATAAAAACTGAATTTTAAATATTCCAATACCTTTAAATTTTTTAAAAGAAATTATCTATGTAAATTGAATTATGCCAGTCTGGCCATTCACTGAATGCGAACACAAAGTAAATGAATGTAAAGCAATCAATCAATAATTAAATGGATTCAATAAGGTTGGATTAATTACTATATTTATTTAATTAATCACATTCAGTTACAAGCAGTGATTACAATATTTAGCTGAACTAATTATTATCATTAAATCAATTTTATAAGGAATTCATTTATATTCCATGCATTTCAGAAGCAATTCATTTTGCTTTCGCGTTTTTATAAGAAGGTTTTCTTACTTTAAGTATCACCTATAAATGTCTTATTTATAATTTTCTATATCCTCAAAACAGTTATGATGTCAATCGCTATGATTGCCTTTAAGCGAGAAATGAGGAAATTGAACTAAATTTAGAATTCGCTATGACATTTTTAGTTTGAAATATTTCTTAAAACTATATTCACATTATCATTTTTAAAACAAAAATTGGATCGATACATTAAATTTGATTTATATTTATTGACAACTTGCTTTAAAAATATTGTTCACATTAGTACATCAATGTGTATAGAATAAATAAAAGTAGAAATAGCCTTTAAATCAACATTACTTTCTAATAATTCAAAATGAACTTAAATGCTTAATCAAATAAGCGCGGGTCTCACTTTTTTGTTATCGAATCTATTTAATTGTATCATATCCAAGTTAATAAAGTGTATGTTAACATAAACGTATTTTATTAGAACTACATAAAAACATTTAACCAAAGTATAAGTTACATATTAAATGAAATTAGGGAGGGTAAACAATGCAATATTGTGTTATGCATCTGAAACAATTAGGCAGTTTTGAGGTTGACTATCGAAATTTACAAAAATTTGTTTAATTAAAGTTTGTAGAAAATTTGTAATACGATGATAGGTAGGAGGAATATCCCCAAACAACATTCGTTGGAGAAAACACACCCCCCCCCCCCTACACTTCAAATTGTCAAATTGTAGTGCGTTGTTATAATTATGTTTATTTTTCAACGGTAAATTTCAGTTTGACTGTAGAATTTCGAAATCCAATTTCGTACACGAGTAAAATAAATATGAAATATATTTGAATATGCATATCGTCAAAAGTCACAATCAATTAATCATGTTAAGATATATATGAATTGACGTATAATAAAGTAGTCTTGAATTAAAATATGCCCATTCACCGATTTTTAACCAGTAAATTGCTCTTTTCATAAATACCTGAAAATCGACTACCTCTCGCACATCATTGTTTGGCGATTTCAATATTACAAGATTGGGTAGCTTTAATGTAGGAAATAATTTTGTTTCTTACTTACAACCTAATGATAATCTCAACTTTTTCTACTAAACGAACAAAGTATTAATATATATGTATATATTTATTAATAAAAACGTGAGTGTAATTGCACAAAGTTTATATGTGTCGAATTTTGTATAAAACCAATCTATTGTCCGTAGGCGATTTTATTTTAGGCGTTTCCGTATTGCATTGTTTCATACTAATCCTACTCTTCCCACATTTACCAAAATTAACTCCAAGCAATGTGCGTTGCTTTGATGTAATGCATTTTGCAATGAGCGCCTTTCCTACACACTGGAAATCTCGATCTCCAATTGGCTGCTCACCAACTTCGTCTGCTGCCATCTATAGGCGATCCTGGGAACTAAGCAAGATCAAAATACTTTTTCCCAGCAAGAGCTTTAGATAGCTTAGTAAACGCGGGTATGGAAGCACCGTGGGGTCAAGGCAAATATTTTCTCCTAATTTTTCTATGCGCCCGTCTTTGTAGATCGGCATCGACTAATGCATGTTTTGAGTAAGTGAGAATTTTTTTTTTAATTATGAGAATGGGACTGATTTATTTTTAATATTAATTGCAATTTTTCTTTAATTTCAATAAAAATATATTTGCTTAATGTATTAATAACGTAAGTCCCATTGGAATTGTATTAGAATGTATTAATATCTCAAAATTGTTAAAAATTTCCGATTTACTCTATAGCTAGAAGTCCTGCTTTTTAAAAGAACACCCGCTCTTGCTTTTTGTGTAAATTTAATAACTAATACTATTAGAAAAACTATTATATACATTTCGCTGCCTAACTTTTCTTTACTATAGATTTTAAATAGTAAATATAAAATAATTAATTTTGTGAAAATATTAATTTTTTTCAAATACTTCAATTTTTATAATTTCGATTAAAGTTACTTTTATCTCTAAAATATGGATATGATAAAACCTTCAAAAATTTCTTTTAAATATATTATAAGTTTGGAATATTCCATTTAAAAAGAATAATAACCCATATGCTATTATTATTATTTTAAATTCCATTTATTGAGACTGTTTTAATTAAAATGGAATCTCATTTTAAAGTTATGTGCAGTACTTATAAGTTATATAACTATGATACAGGTTTCTATGTTTTTAATAATGTTTCGAAGAATTACAATGTATTTTTAGAATAGCTTATTTTTTAAGGAATCGTGTAGAATATGCAAATGAAATACATTTTTTAGTTAATTTTTGTAATGATTTGAACTTCTGTTAGTGTAGCTCTTCCAACAATCTCGATTTTTTCAATATGATTCTTCAATTAGCCTATAAGAAGCACAACCGATTGTTTTAAAACATTTATTTAAAGATACATTTTTAATTAAGTACAGAAGCAGAAATTTTATTATAAATTAGATAGTAAACTTTTTTAAATATATTTTTGTGTTTGTTATTTTCATTAATACCATTGAAAACTAAAATAAATTACAGAAGTATAGAATAATATTATTTAAAAGAAATATTTTTTTCAACAAACACCACATTAATAAAATATGACCTCTTTTTATTAAAAACTTTTTTTTAAAGAGGCTTGTATTGATATAAAAAATGGAAAGAAATACTCTTTTAACCATATATTATATTTGCAAAATATCTGTTTTGTTCAGAAAGTTATAGTTATATGCGATTCTTTTAGTATTTAAATTCTAAAGGATTTCTTAACTTGAAAATTTTCATTTGTTTTAATCATAATCTTGAATAAACAATATATTTAATAAATATCTCTGCCTTAAAATTTACAGTTAACGTTTATCTTTAACATTAAACAAAGCAAAATATGTGTAAAATTGTATCAATTAATGTTTTCTATACATTAGATCAATAAATATTATGCAATTTTTTTTATAAATATCACAAAATAATATTAATTGTATTGATTGTTGTAAGTAACATAACTTTCTATTATCCTTAGTATATTTCTATAATCATTATAGTTAATCAGCAAACTACTAACGACATAAAATATTTAATTTTGTTTAGATTTCCGTAAAACTGCATACAATAGGTTAATGACTCTTAGCAATTTTAATCCCTTCTTGATCGTATATCGCATATCATACATTGAGTATTATCTGGCCCGCGCGGTCTAATAATTATAATTAAGCATAGAACATCCAAAAAAGCATATTTTTATACTTGAAAATAAGTGTAACTGAAATTCGAAAAAATAAAACCTGACTAAAACGAGGTGTTAATTAACCTTTAAAACCTATTTACCCGATCGAACGTGCTCTTAAATAGATGGTCATGTTTTATTACGTCTTTTAAGGTTTAAAACGGTGTACAAGGCCTTAAAGATTAACCATTAAATGCATAGTGTATCTGAAGATTTAAACGATTTTAATATTGGTACTTATGTCAATGTTATTTAGCACACTATGCATTTGAGGTTCAAGAACTGTTTTCAACTCTGAGGGAGTTGTAGCTTTAAAGTAAAAAGTTTGAAATTAAATTTATTTTAAGGAAAACTAATGTTAGAACTTTTAAACTATATTTCCCTTATTACTTATAGTATAACAATTTGATTTAAAAACAAAAATATAAGTAATGCATTCAAGGGTTTCTCAGTGACTATAAAATTAATCCTTTAAAAGCAGAAGTGCTCGAAACCGGCAGGTATTCGATATTTTCTCAATATTTCCTTCCTTTACTGTCACTGAATCACGATATCCTTAGAGACAGTTGCTATAAAAATCTGTTTAAAAATGTATATAATATATGTATTTCTGTACAAGGTTTTTTCTAAATATTCAACAGTTTTTTTTTATGACTCTTTTCAAATAAATGTTTACCGCAGACAAAATATACAGCATCGCATATTACAAAACTAAACAATTTTGTAAAATATCTAAACATCTTTGTTTGCAAAGAGTAACGACATATTTAGTATGTTAATGATGATATAACTAGAATTATAACAATGACCTTCGAAACACTTCTGGAATTTTGCCTATTTTCCGTAGCCTGGAATAATGAGATTTGAATAAAAAGAATCAAACTTAGCTAACCATCATAGAATAAAATCGACTGCTTGACTGAATCGAAACCCATTAGACAAATGAAGAAGATTCATTTTATTTGGTAATTTAGCCTTTATTGTCCTAGTGTTGGTCCCATGGACTATTTTCAAAAGTCATACGAATCTTCGTGTTTTTGTCTCATCTTTTTTGTACCTTTCTCATATTATCTTTGTATTTTAGTATATTTTATTGTAATGGGTTAACAATAAAAGAAATGAAAGTTTATAATTTTTGTGTTTAAAATTTAGTACTTTTTAGTTAATGACATTATCCCTGCCATACATTTTGAGAACACGGATTCATATGCATCAAATAACTGCGTAAAAGAGCTTTTAAACTGAATAGTAATAGATGATTAAATTAGTTAGACCTAACTTTGTCCCTTCCATGAAATTTTTTAAGAATAGAAGATTAGAAATCCATAACATAGTCAATCTCTTAATTAAAAATTAATGTTTTTTTGCCACCTAATAATGCTCAGATATTCTATAATTGTCATATATAAAAACTAAATTATTACATGAATTCCATTCCTATACAAGGGTGTATGTTTTTATGAGGATAGACTTCATGAAGTTGTTTCTGAGAAACGCAAAGTATACTTTTTTTTTAATTCCACTTGCTTTATATTGCAGAAGTTCCGTACAAGTATATAGATCCGTACTGTAAAGATATGACATTTTTTTAATATTAGACAGATCTGTATTTTTTATTTGGCTTATTAGGTTCAAGCCTGTATATAAATTCTTAAAAAACGGTCCATATTTAAAAAATTCTTTACTTTTATTGCAATTTTTTATAAATATATATATATATATCACATTATAGCAGTTTGTTTAGTGAGAGTAAAATCAACATTAAAGTAAAGTTTTATGGATTTGGAGATTTTACCATTGATTTTTTAATAAGTATAATATTTGAAGAAATAGTTTCTAAAATAATTAACATTAGTATTTTTGGTTGCACATTTATATTCTTTAATGATAAAAATAAGTCGCAACTTACTCTCACCTGAACAACACTCGACCATCGAAAGCATTTGTGAAATTAAGTATTATTTCTAAAAAAATCAAATAATAAACAAGAATTATTTTATGGGGCATAAAACACAAAAAATTAAAAAAAAATTCCGTTTTTTTTCTTCCAGATCTACATAGTAACAGCTTTCATTAAAAACAAAGAAGAAAAATCAAAATCATCTAGGTAAAAGGTCGAAACTTATATCTGCAAGAAATATCTGATTTTAGTAGATGATTTCATAAACTAACCTATGACATTAAATCCCAATGGCATTGAATACTCTGTCTGTGAACTTTTTACACACCTTTCTTCTTGATTTTCTAAGCTGCGGTTGTATGGATAATTTCATGGACGTTCGATAAATTCCTCGCCCATGACAATACCACATCCACCCATTTGACCATGACTTCGGACTTTCAACTCATTCCCAATGTATCACTACATACATATTCAGGGCGACCTTTAGCTGCCTTGGGGCCCTGTGTCTATCCGCGAAGCCCTTTAGTTTAGAGTGTTGAAATAAATTTTTGAACTGCCCCCCCCCCCCTTCTCCAAAACAAATTTACAACTTTTTCTAGTTGGCGTCAATGTGTGTTGTTCAGTGCAGAGTCCATTTTTTATGCAAATTTTTCGGGGACTGCACAAACGATCAGTAAACATATATTTTGTTCTAGATATACAAGTAAACACAAAATTGAAAATAAAAATCTAACGGAGTCTTATAAAATAGGAATTCCTTCTTCTCTAAAACACTTTTATCCTTTCTTTTAAGTAAGCGAGGGTTCTCTCCAAAAGCACGTGACCCTATGCGGTGGCACGAGTCGCACACCCCTAAGGACGGCCCTGAACATATTTTCCTTGCATTTTACTGATTTCAGTTACTCATGCAGATAAAATTTAGTAATCGTAATTGTTATTCGATAAGTTTTTGATTATTTGTATAGTTATTTTTTATTCTTTATAAAGTTTTTTTAATGTTAAACCCCTCATTCTAAGTTTGATTTGAGTTATCAATTTAAAAATGGTCATTCTTCTTCTATGAATCATTCGAAATATTTTAATATCGTAATATTTGTCAACTGAGAAAGAGAATAGCTTATTCTGGGATCCGAAATAAATTTTTTTGTAGTTTATAGTTCTTTATTTCAATTTTTAAATTAGGATCAATTACCTCAGTTTTTATTTATTTTAAATATAGCATTTTGCAAGTGTTATATCCTTTTACAAAGATGTGTTAATGACATAGGAATAACAATGCACTCACTGTAAATGTAAAGCGTTTTTAGATACTAGAAGAATGCTCATGAAAAATTCAAAGAGCGAACCTGGAATTCCGTAACTAGATTCTGTGTTTTGTTTTTATTATATTTAGCAAAGTGAAACTATATTAAAATAAAGAAAATTGGATTTTTCATGTAAGGATCTTTTTATATTAAAACCAAAGTTTATCATAAAATATTAAAACAAATTAGAATACTTGTATAGGATAACTTATATGAGTATATTTTAGAGTTTATTGAGTAAACATTTATAGTTAATATTACCTAATACATAATGTAAAAATAAGCTGTAATATATTACTAAATTTGGTAATAATTTATTGGTAGCTGAAGTTATCTGCGTACTAATGTCATAAACATAAAGTACTAGAAAATCATATAAATCAACAGGTATTATGCGATTTAAACATATCTTTAATCTTTAATTAACTTTTTCTTTACTTTGAAAGAATTCGAAATAATAATTAATTATTGTGAAATTTTACATACATGTTTGTAATAGTTTTATGTGAGACAGTTTTGTTTTAATTCCAAGCAAAAATGCGTAAAAAATACGTAGAAAAGTTTTTTTTTTTTGATTATATAGTTTGTATAATTGAATGGGTAAGATTAAAAATTAAAAGATTCCGCTCAGAGTAACTTTCAGTAAAACGACAATCACTGATTTCCATCTTAACTACCAGTCAAATATAATAACTTAAACTGTCCATTTAATTTTTAAACGAATATTTCATCCTACAGTATATGTATCTTTAAATATTTAATAATATTAAAAATGTCAAATTTGAGCGCATTTAAAGTTGAAGGAATCTTTTCCTTTTTAATCTTAATGAGATTTAGGTAGTAAAAAAATAATTTAATTTTCAGTAAAGAATTGCCTTTTAATATACATTTTGTTTTTTATTACTTAAACTAAAAACTTGATAAATATTTAAAAAGATACACAATAACTGCTATAACAAGTTTTACTATTTTTTCTTCTTCTAAATGTCACTCTTTTGTTTCTCTTATTCATTGTCATTTTCCTCTGTGGCATTTGAAGTTGGCTAGGTTAAAAAGTTGTAAAATTCTCTGTACTTATAGAGAACATAATGAATAATTCGTGAAACGTTTTCGAACTTATTTTTCTTGATAGGAACTCAGCCATTGCAGGCTCCTTGAAAGGCAACGATAAAATTTACTCTTTTAAAAAATTTGTAAGTTTTTGTTGTGAGCCGTCAATAAAATCTCTTGCTGTGATGTATCCTCTCTGTTCTTGTTTAAAAAGTAGATGTTTGTATACTTTCTAATTTTAAAATAAAATGTTCATTAGACCCATGTGTTAAGCTTTTTAGCAGTCTTTTTAAACTGAGTAGGCCACAAATTTTTCAAACCTTTGATTTCATCATTTCTCAATGAGTTAAAAAAGAGGCTATTGTATTTGCTGTTTCATTAATTTCACCATATTGGACAAAAGAATAAATTCGCTCAAAGCGTCGAATAACTTTTAATTATTCTAAAGTTCTAATTGCACGGAAGAAAGCTGTAACTTAGTTGAAACTTCAACGTCCTACCATCATTCGATGCAGCTACATAAGGAATACCAATTTACCAATTGACTATAGTTGACCAAAAAGTGAAAACTTTCCCATCTCACCCATTCAATTGTTTTTTTTAAATATTATATATATATATATATATATATATATATATATATATAACAACTTAAAAAATTATGACAATTTTGAATTGCACAAGAGTCCCTTGCTTTTACAAATGCATTTATTTGTGGAACACTTCCTTTTTCAATGGCAGCGTGTGTAGCCTTGCCACACCCGCTTCTCGAATTAGCTGCAGCTGCTTCTCTCAGCGACATTTCTTGAAAAGAAATCTCATCTATGGAAAGTAACTTTTCTTTACAAATTACGAACTGATTACGTGTGTAAAGCTGCTTGAGGGTACCATTTTTATTTGCCAGTTTATAGAAGTCGGAGTCGTCTATTCCAACAACAACCGCTAACACATTTCGGCTATCTGTACGACCACGGTCGACATCATGGACTTGTATACGTACAGTATCACCAATTTATGAAGGAGGGAATTGTTTTTGGGAGGTTCGTAACATTTTTGTTGCTTGCAGTAGAAGATTCTCTTTCGCGGCCGCTCTTTTTATAGAAATTAACTCGTGTTTTTCAGTCAGAACTTGATGTGAAGACGTGGTAGATTGCAGGTCCTCTTCAATATTTTTCTTTGGAATATGGTTTTCGGTATGGCCACAGCTCAATTTTTTTTCAGAAGTATTAACAGTTTCTTCAAGCTGTTCTTCGGTTTCAAAAGTATTGGCAATTTTTTCGAGTTATTCTTCGGTTTCAATATTTGCGATTTGTTCGCTAGGCAAAAAAGACGATGCTATGCCTCTTTTTGCTTTAACGCCAAACATGGCTTCATAAGGACTTTGGTGTATTCCTTCGTGGTATGTAGTGTTCTTGGCAAATTGAACAAAGTTTAAACCATCTGACCATTTATTTGTATCGTTATCGTTCATCCATGCAGTTAGCATATTCTGTATATCCTGATTGGCCCTTTCAACTGAGCCTTGTGTTTGACTATGACGAGGCTTTCAATGAACTATCTTAACATCTTTCCACTTAGCGCATATTTCGGATATGATTACTGAATTATCTACCATTATCTGATTGCAATATTGCTGGAGCACCAAATGTTAAAAATATTGGAAGAACGTGATACGCTACTTCTTCAGCTCTCTTAGTTTTCAAAGGTCTTGACAAACTTAATTAAATGATCTTGATACACCATTATGAACTTATATTCGCCATCTCTGTTTGACTGCAGATCTATCAGATCAACTTGACATCTTGAGTTTAACTCAGAACTGACCATTGGTTTCACAATAATAACTTTCTTAGGCGCACTGTGTTTCACTTGACACTGTCTGCATAAATTTAAATACAACATTACAACTTCATGTGTAATATTTTTGTATTTAACTTGCAACTCTTTAAGCATACGTGTTTTTCCTCCGTGGCCTATTCTAGTGTGAGTTTCATATAGTATACTGAACAATTCCTCATTGGTAACATAATACTGTATATTCATTTCTCCTGGGTTTAATGGTACAATTAACTTCTCTTCATCATTAATTTTTAAAACGTCAACACGTTTTAATCGTCTGTAATCCAAAGATGTGTTGCACTTAGTTTTAGCAGAAACCACTTCAGAAAGTATTTTAGAGTACTTTTCTCCTCTCTTTTCGACCTCCACCAGCGCATATCTGTGATTGTCGACATACACCGGTGAGGGTCCGAATGTACAAGAATGTAATGAAATATTCGATGTTTCACCGACGTATTTGGTATGTGTTGACATTCACCGGTGAATGTCGACATTCTTCAATTTCGGTCTTTCACGGTAGCATATATATATATATATATATATGTCGTCCTAAACAAAGACTGATTTATTGACTGTAGAGATTGCTCGATACTTGCTACACAGAATGTGCTGACTAGGATATCCCAAAAATGAGATTATGCTTTCTTTATGCAATAGATGATTTTTTTTATATATATGTAAATAGATTAATTTCTTTATATATTGAAGATATGTTTACTTCTTTATACTTTGGAGAAAGAGGAATACTTTGTAAATTGCAAAAGTAATCGAAATAATACGAGGGATAACAATAAAAACTTTATAAAATAATTAAAAAACAAAATAACAAACAAATAAACACAAAATAATAGACTCATACGTTTCTATTAGTTAATAAGTTCAAATGCAAAAAAATTGCCCGAGTTTCAGGCTAGATTTACAAAAAAATTACATGCTTACTTTTGAAAATTTGAATTAGTTATAACTAATTGAAAATAAGTGTTTTCTCATATTGGAATAAAAACGTTTATCATATTAACCTTTATATGCCTCTGTTTAAGGTTAATATGGTGTATAATCATTTAAAAGTTGTGATTAAATTACTTTCAATTTATATTGTATAGCAATTTATCCAGGTTGAAATTTAATCATAAATGCAAAAATATAGAAATTTTTCAAATAAAAGGAAGAAGTTTACCTACAATCCCATTTCTAATGCTCTAAATCATAGACAATAATAACATAAGCTACCTTTTTAATATATTATAATTTTGTTCAATTTAGAGATAGAGTTAATAAAAAAAATATATAGCCTAGATTTTCGATTTTTAAAAAAATCTTGTTAAGCGCTTTATTAATACAAACTGCCTTATAAAAATCAGTTAAAACATAATACATTTTGACTACTATCATTTTTGGTTAAATTTTTACCACGCTTTTCCGGTGCTTATTTAAAGTATTTTTGAAACTTATATTGTTTACCTCTCTTGAATGCATACAAAAAAATTGCGAAACCCCTTTCTAAAGCATCCTATATACAGAACATTATTTTATTGGTGTAAGCTTGCTTTCTATCTATCAATGATTCATAGGGTAAACTTGACGTTTCATCTATCAATATCCATTACTGGTATAATAAGACTCGATTTTCTTCATACTATTGAAACAAAAGAGGGAACTGTCACCATAGCCTGAAGGAATTATGTCATTACTAGAAAAAATGTTTATCAATCTTTCTCAATTTTCGGTCGGAATATTTATAGAAAGTGTCAATCTTGCTCAATTTGTTTAGAAGGTTGTGCTTATTGGGTAAATAACTTTATTAAGGGGGAACCATAAGGATACTATGACATATATGAACAAATTTTGAATGTTTAATTTATGAAATCTACAAAACCATACATTTAAAATGATATATAATAAAAGATCACACGAGTGTAAGAAGTATTTTTAGTATTTATGTTAAATTATGTTTTAGAAAAGAAATTAATGGTTACAGTAGAACTTCAATTATCTGAACTCCAGTTATCCGGATCAAACAAAGTGAGATGTCCAATTATCCGGATCTGGGGCCCTAACATCATCTCGGCGGAATCGTTCCGCGTTGGGATCGATCTCACAGGAAGTGACGTTTGACGATATCAATCCCAAGAGTGAGATCTTACGCGGCTCGTGGTTGGTTGTGGGATTGGCTCTTGGGATTGTATTGTGGAATCGTTTTGTAGTGGTTTCGGTCAATTGGTTGGATTTAGTCGCATTACAGCTGCAAATTGGGCCATTGGGACTGTTCTAGGTCTATCTCGAAGGAAAGACCAGGGAACGATGCCTCGTATTTTTGAACCATGGTCAGATGACGAGGATGTGCAGTGGAAGTTCTGATGAATAAAAACATTCTTTTATAATTTACAAGTGAAAAAAATACAATATTACACATTAGATAGTTAAATATAGTTTTTTATAAATATATAATGCAATTATAGTTTTTTTATAAATATCTATAACACAAAATTTGTTATTTATCGTTTATATATTTAGATATTAATAAACTAAGGAATGTCTTCTGCCAGACAGTTTTGTATGGTTACCCTAGTCAATTTTTTTTTTTAGTTTTCCTGGGTCTCCCTGGCCGAGCGGTTAAAGGCGTCAGCTGGGAATTCGAATATTCCTGGTCTGGTTCGAACCTTAGCGATGGACTTGACAAAGAAAAGTAAAAAGTAGTGATCTTGTGATCGTAGGATTGCCAGCTTCACTACAAAATACTAGAAAAGTCGTCCAGAACATCCGTAAAAATTAACGGCGTGTATACGGGACTGGTGCACGATAAATCTGATCGGGATCCAAAGTTTCGACATCTATTGAAGGCGTTGGGTGCCAGTTCAGGTGCTTCCTCGTCATCTGACCACGTTCTAAAATAGCGAGGTGCATGTATGAATGTGTATGTGTTCCCAGGTCTTTCCTTCGAGATAGACCCCGAACCGTCGCCAATAGCCCACTGTTTAGCTCTAGTGCGACGTTAATTAACAAAAAAAACCCCCAAAAAATCCTTCGGTTTGGCGGAATGGTTGGTTGTTTAAAAAACATTGCACTAGAGCTGTACAATGGGCTATTGGTGACGGTTCGGGGCCTATCTCGAAGGAAAGACCAGGGAACGATGCCCTCGTATTTTTTAACCATGGTCAGATGACGAGGCCAACACCTGAGCTGGCACCCGACGCAACCTCAATTGGCGTTAGGACATCGGATCCCGATCAGATTTATCGTGTAACAGTCCCGTATACTCGCCAGTATAATTTGCTGGGTGCTCTGGATGACTTTCTAGTATTTTTGTAGCAAAGCTGGCAATTCACCGATCGCATCTCACTACTTCTGTACTTTTCTTTGTTAAGTCCATCGCACGCGTTCGAACTAGCAATCCTCTGATTACTAGCTAAACTTTATCCAAAAGTTTTGATGGGAATCCATAACTGTGAGCTTGACGTTCTGTCCACTCGAACACTACGGAGCGGGGTGTTACAGATATTTGGTTGGTTTGGTTAGTTAACGTCGTGCTAGAGCTATATTATGGGCTATTGGAGACGGTTCAGGGCCTATGCTTCGTATTTTTGAACCATGGTCAGATGATGATCAGTTATTTCGATACAAAGAAGATAGTCAGAATGATGTTGCGGCATATAATATTATAGTTAGGTTTAGCATAATTTATTTTAGTAAAATTCGGAAAGTGTAATAATTCCTTACTAACTACCCTCTTTCCTAAAACAAGCACGGAGTTTGAGTGAGCTCAGACGTGAACTTGAAATAAAAACTGTCCGGACGAAATCCGGTGACCAATATCGTGACCCAAATTTTAGTACAAAAATTATTATCTAATATTTAAAACTGAAACCTGTTGCATATGGTACACACTATTTTGTTCGAAAACATTACAAATTGTGTGATCATTTTCACTTTTGTACGATGTTCTGTTATAATATTTTAACTATTTATAATGTATCGTATTTACTCATTACGCTTAAACATATTGCACACTAAAAACATAATTTTATTTCTTCTGTAACAAATATCATAAAATTCTATTAAAACGCATTAATTAAGGACAATAGTATTATTTTGCAAGTATTTATTATAATATATATAAACAGTTCCATAATAAAATGACATATATTCACGAAGTATTCCAATTTTTTTTACTAAATACATAATTATTTTAAATCAAAAATTAATTTCCGTATCTACTAATTTTCATTTAAGTAATTTTGATTTTTTTTTAATATTGATCCAGATATAATATAAATGTTATTTTTTTTTTCAAAATTTACTTAAGTATTTCTTTCATTTGTAATAGGTTTTTTTAAAAAAAATGTTTCTTTTATTGTACCTTGTACATAGCTAAATATTAAATTTATTAACTATGTTATATCTTCCTGATTAAAATGTATTTCTTCTCAATGCATAAAAAGAGGCATTTTATGCCACAAAATAAAAATATATATATTTTTCAAACTTAGGTCACCGGCAACGCCGGGCTACATGACTAAGTTGAAAATTATTCATCTAAAAATGAACAGAATAATGAAAACTACAAAAGATAGCTTTTAGCTTGAAATCTCGACGGAAATCCCTTGGATTTTCTCGAATCTCGATCCCACCTAGTCGGAAATCTGTTGGAAACGATCCCACCTACTGTTGGAAAAGATCCCACCTTGTCATTGAATCGTGGGATCTATCTCAACCGAGACATCGTATTGACCATGCGCAGTGAAAGAAAGTGACTTATTTCCGGTCGTTTTCAAACACTTGATCTATCGTGAAAGGGCTTTTATTGAGATTGCGATAAGAAAAGCGCGCGAAAACGATCTCGCATTCGAAGTCACTTTACAATCCCAACTCTTTCTGTCGGCATCTCAAAGGAAATATCACGTGACCTTTCGATTCCAACAGAAAGTCTTGACATCTCGAGATGATGCTAGGGCCCCTAGATCGCTTTGAGAAAAAAAAAATCAGTAAAATACAAAATTTTATAAATTTCTTATCGGTGAAAGCAAAATTTTTTTTTTTATAGAGAAATAAATTTTTTTTCGTGAATTTTGTAATTTTTCGGGTGGGATCTGGTCCCGATTAATCCGGATAATTGGAGTTCAACTGTACTAATATAACTTTAAATCCCGTTTTCTCAAAGTACCAGTTATTTATTCCTGTTTTGAAGAAATGTATCATTTATATGTTTTCAAAATATGTCTTAAGTTAAAACCCCAAAAGGAAAAGTTCAACATTGTAATATATTTACTACCATGGGTTTAGCATGGATAACAGCAAATACGCTGTTTTTAGTATATTTAGATTGTTAAATACATTTTCAATAATACAAGTATTTGATAAAAAATACTAGTGTTATTATCAAGAAAAATCGCTCTAAGGCAACATGGCTGAAGCACGTAATCAATTCTTCGAGGATAATGATTTTTTTTTCGTTACAATAAGTATTTCATTATAATATCAATATATGCTTATTTAATGTAAAAGCAGTGTTCACTCTAGGCGTTATTTAAAGGGCGGTCCGCCCTGCCCGCCCTTTTTTTATGTCGATAGCGCCCTCATGCCCTTTTTTCAAAAATGCCGCCCTCTTTTTAAAAAATTACGCCCTCTTGCCCTTTTCAGTCAAACACAAGCGTCCTTGCTTACCTGGCTATTTAAAAAAGGCATCGATTAAAAAATGTTGCGTATAAATTGGAATTAAGTGAATTATGACAATAGAAAAAAAAAACTCCTTTTTAACTACCCATGTTGTGGAGTCGCGATGATTCCGCGGTAATTTTGAGTACGGAGCATTCCACGAATCCTATTGGTTGCCTGTGCCCGCATATGATATGCTAAGTCTTTTTTCTGTGTTTTTTTAAAGAGAAGATGGTTTGGGGCGACGTTGCTAGGTTAAGCATTTTATTACCATATTTTGGATTTAAGTAGCATTTTCATCAGTTTTGTAAGGGGTTTGATTAGACCAACTTTAAGATTTGGTTTTTAGGGAAAACATTAATTTTTAAATGTCAAATTTTAGATTTTAAGAAATATCTTAATAAAGAGACATTAATTTTGTACGGGTCTTTCCTTTGAGATAGGCCCCGAACCGTCAACAATAGCACAATATGCAGCTCTAGCGCAATGTCAACCAACAAATCAGAACTTGTTTTTTATTTGGTCACGGGTGCAATGTTCCAACGAGTGGCCACGCCCGCCCAAAACTTTTTTTTTGAAAGTGCCCTATTAGAAACAAGAAGTGCCTCTTCAAAAATGGGGTGCCCTTTTGCTGGCAACAGCGCCCTGCCCCTTTTTATTTCTAGAGTGAACACTGATAAAAGAGAATAAAAATTTGTTTTAGTGTGAGAATTTTTTTTTTATTTTAGTTAATGGTATAATTTATGTGAGTAATAGAAACGAAAAAAAATATATGTTATCATTAAAAATCTCCTTAATTTAAATTTTGCGTAATTAAATCTATTGATTAAAACAAATTCAATCCCTATACAAGAATTTAATATTGAACTAAATTATTTTATTTTTACAAGTATATTAAAAATGTATTACATTTTATTAGCATAGCAAAGTTTTTATTTGTATTATTTGCGCAATTGGTATGATCTTGTTTATTGCAATAATATGTGTTAACTGTCTTCCCTACCACTCTTATCTTTACAATATATAACGATGCATTAAGTGTTTTTTTAGTTTTCTGTAAGAAGTATTGATTAATAATTTTTTATAGCGATTATCATTAAATTCTACTTCTTTAATGAAAATGTCACTTATATAATACAGTTTGTATGTGCGGTGGGTTTAAGAAGTTTTTTTTATATCTTAATACAACAATTTCTTGATATAATGAAAAAAGTATTTAACCTACCTATATGCATTAAGGGAAGATATCGGCATTTTATTACATTTGTAATTATATTTAATTTGGGATTTTATTACAATCGGGAATTTATTACTATAAAATGCTATGCTCTTTGAATTTGCATTAACCCTTAAACGTTTGTTTATTAATTTGTAATATTTTTAACTTTTAAGAAACTTTCCTGCAGTAATTATTAAGAAGAAAATAGTAAAAAAATTCTTCTCATTTATTTTCTTGAAAATCATTTTGAATTTCCATTCGTAACTTGTGAGTTACGAATTTAGTTAGAGTTGAAAACAGTTTCATGACCTCAAAAGATTATATTAGTAGTTAAAGTAACACAAAGAGTTTAAATAATAATTAATAGAAAGCACAAAATCTTTAAGATGTTAATGTAACGTTTGAGGTTTCAAGTATCTTCTCTTCATTTGCACTATGCACTTAGTAGTTTAGCTGCTAAAAACCTCATCATTTTATTTACAGAATCTTTTTGCATATTGAAATTTTCTGTATGCAACAAGATTAGAAACCAAATGTACTTCCAACAGGGGAACGATTCCTAAGAATTTTCAGAATATAACTTTCATTTAAATTTGATAATATACTTAAATCTCCACGCGTTTTCTTACAAAGACCATTATTCGCATTTTATATATAACTAAAATAGTATTTTCTAATGTAAATTTCTAAAAAAATTATGAGAGCAAATATCCCACAGTCTGTTGCTTCGTGATATTAGATTGTGGGACATTAGAAACCAGCGAAACGACTCCTAAGAATTTTCAGAATATAATTTTTATTTAAATTTGATAAGATACTTAAATCTCCACGCGTTTCTTACAAAGACAATTATTCGCATTTTATATATAACTAAAATGGTATTTTCTTATGTACATTTCTAAAAAAATTGTGTGAGCAAATATCCCACAGTCTGTTGCTTCGTGATATTAGATTGTGGGACATTAGAAACTAGCGAAACGATTTCTAAGAATTTTCAGAATATAATTTTTATTTAAATTTGATAAGATACTTAAATCTCCACGCGTTTCTTACAAAGACAATTATTCGCATTTTATATATAACTAAAATGGTATTTTCTTATGTACATTTCTAAAAAAATTGTGTGTGCGAATATCCCACAGTCTGTTGCTTCGTGATATTAGATTGTGGGACATTAGCAACCAGCGAAAAGATTTCTTAAGAATTTTCAGAATATAATTTTTATTTAAATTTGATAAGATACTTACATTTCCACGAGTTTTCATACTAAGGCCATTATTCGTATTTTATATTTCACTAAAATAGTATTTTCTTGCGTGTATTTCTGAGAATTTGTGTGGGCAAATGTCCCACAGTCTGTTGCCTCGTGGTGTGCCGACATAAAAAGAAACGTGAAAAGTGTGAAGTCTACACATGAGTTGTTTGCCAAGGGTAGTGAGAGATTCTTCAGAGGAAAAATGAAGAAAGATGCAACGCTCTGTGATGGAAGAGTTACTACGTCTTGGCCTGTTGCCCCATGCATGCTTAAATTCGTTGTTGAAACGAAATATTTTTCTTCTCTAAGCGGTTCATGAACTCTGTTTATTTGAAAAGTGTATTTCTGAAATGTCTCTTCTTAGACACTTTTCATTTTGCCGCAAGTATTTTTTTATTAGGCTAAAATTAAACTTCTTTAACAGGTCGTCAATCTCCAGTTACTTAGAAAACGAGCAATGAATTTTCTTTTAAAATTGTCGATGTGTTTGTAAAAATGCTTAAAAATATGGTTCAGGAGTTTTCTCATATATAACAGACACGATATTTGTATGTTAAATTTACCTCTATTAAGACCCCACTTTGTTTATTTCCTTCTTTGAGAAACCAGATTTTGGAGCGATGAAGTCTTGTGTTTTTTGTTTGTAAAACACCTACTAGAAGATAAACCAGAATGTTTCAATAATTATGTATGGTTTATAAAGAATACTGTTTATTTTATTAGTTGATTAAACTAAAAATAAGGAGTGTTTCTAATGATATTGAAAATGAGAAATTAAATTCCTAGAGATTTTAATTTTACATTTATTTTTAAAACTTATTTAAAGGTGTACAGTATAGTTTTATGTATAAAAATAAGAATTCGTAGTAGAAACGTTGTACCTTGAATTAATTTCCAAAGTTCACTTTGGCTTTTATCTCTGTACCTATTTTATCGTCTGATGCTTTATTCAAAACAACAATTTTCTAAAATAACATTTTCGGTACCTTGAACCAATTTCTAGAATTCAGTTTGACTCTTTTATGTCCAATCGTTTGAAGCTTTATTCAAAAATACATTTTTCAATCTAACATTTAATTGCTGTGGCTTTTTTTACCTACAGACTTGACTCATGATATTAACACCAAGCCTATCTTCTAATCTTGACACATCTTAAACATTAAGTCTATTGTCTAATCTTTAAATCTATCGTTGACACTAAAGGAGTCGATCTGTCTTTTTAACTTATATTGAGAAAGACCCTTAAGTGTTGCTATTAGTTTAAACTATGTTTTTTAAAAACATTCAAAAGTTGTAGCCTTAGTATTATTGCCTTTGGCAATTGAATTTCTACAGACCTTCTATTAGTACGTATTACCTATACAGATAAATATATATTTAAAATCATTATTATCCCTAGTTCATAATTGTATAACTATTTGCTTGGAGAATCTACAAAAAGTTAAAAGATTTTTTTTAACATTGTTGAGAATGTTATCATACTTCATAATGTAATTTGCTCAAAGTATTTAACATTTCGAATATAGATAAGTTTGGAAGCTGTATAATATTATGGATGCAAATTATATTTTTAAGATAAAAAATTCACAATGTTACCTGTGTTGGAACTTAATTAAAGTGTCTTTAAGATATTTCTGGATTCGTCTCATTGATCAAAAGTTATAAAAAGAGTCTCGGATTGAAGATTCGTGGCGACAGAATGTTAACAAAGCGCCATTAGATTGTTGACAAAGCGGGAAAAAAACGAAATTAGGTTCTTGACAAAGCGAATTAGATTTTTTGGCAACCCTTAATGCAGATAAGATCATACAGATCTAATCCTCTGGATCTAGAAAAACAGTTTGTTGGGATTTATTCCAACGCAATGTAAATAAGAGAGTAAAAATAAATAAAATATAATGCGTGGTATTTTAGATTTTTGCATATCATTTGCATGTAGCTACGTTTTTAAAACCTGTAAATATAAGATTACATATTAATGGAAATTCCTTTTTTTCTCCATGAGATTCAAAGTACTTGGAATTATTTAAAACTTATTTTACTTATTTTTTGGGAAACAAAGCTCTTGCACTCCAAAACCGTGCTAAACGATCATTAACAGTCAGTTTATCATTAGTAATAGATGATACTTACGAAATGTTAAGCTTATTGTTGTTGAGAACTCCTAACACTAAATTATTTGTATGGATTTTTCGTATTTCATCATCGGAATAACTTTCGCACTTCTCGTATTTCATCACTCTTGGGAAATTTTGATTATCTAGCAAAAAATTACGAGTCATTTATTTAGTCCTGGGTTAGACCTATTTTCGAATAATTTGAGTAGTTCTGCATATTTAAAATAGTATTCATACTTGAATCACAAATAAACCAATACTATAAGTTAAACATATATAATTAAATGGATGGCGTTAAAAAGGAAAATTATATTGGAATCCAATTGGAATATTTCCCTTTTTAATCTCACCCATTTAATTGATATATACCAATAACTGTTATCTTGATATTTATGAGTAATTAATAAAAGTTAAGTTTTATGCAAATTGTAATTTATGAACAATAATTAATTATGTAAACAAAATTGTCATACACTATATTGTTTTACTATATTATAAGCTATTTAACAAAATGTATATTATTCTTTAAAGCGGTCTTCCCACGAACTACCTTTACATAACTATAAATTAAAATGTGCATTGTTCTTAATAGCCGTCTTCTTTTTCATTACTTAAAAGTTATCTCTCTTTTTAAAAATGTATTCTAGTATGCAAGGGCTTTATACGAAATAAACAACATATATTAAATTTACACAGGTTAAATTTGTATATTGACTTAACCTAAAATATAAAATACTGAAAACAGAAAAAAAAGAACATTTAAAATTTATTTAAAATTCTTCGTTTGTAAACATGGTTATAAATATTTTATAAATGGAATTTTTTTAAAACCTAAGTGTGAATCTTATAATAATGTATTTAAAAAAATCATTTTAGTATAAGAACTGAAGAATGCGTAAAGTTATTAATTTTATATAGCTATTGTTATAATAGCTGTATTTTGAAAAATATGCCATCTATAATTCTAAAATTAATATATAATATCAGAGAGAACAATATAGATAGTTAGATAGAGATATAGAAAGAAAGAAAGAAAGAAGTAGAATGGAGAGAGAGAGAAAATTAAGCTTATTTTCAAGCCAAAAATAATTTTATGAAAAAATTGACAATTGTATTGCATGTTAAATTTCAATGTTGTAACCGCATCATTCAGCTCAAAACCTCCTTTAATTCAAATCAGGTAATGGTAATGAGTACACAACATATTAAAAATTATACTATAGAAATGTGAAAGAGTAACGAAAAAGGAAAAAAGCTAAAAAAAAAAATTCTGTATTAAAGTATAATTCACATTAAACTCCAACACTAAAGGGATTCGACTGCAATGATTAAAAAACCATTTCTGGTCATTTAATTAAAAAAACATAAACAAATTCCGAAATAACTTAAGGTTCCAATCTTATTAGATAAACAATAAAAAGGATATATAAAACAGTTTGAGGTATTAACTTTCTTCTCATGTATTACATTTTTGTTAGACAATGTATCCTAATACTTTCCTCATTTATCATCATAAAAAGGGTACCAGTAAGGATTTTTATAGAAATACGGCACATTTATTCAAACATCATTTTAACATACATTATTTAATTTAAAATTATAATAAATTTAGTTCAATTAAAAATCACGATGTTGATTTTGGCTATCTACGAATCCGAATACGATTTGTACGTTCTTCATTAGCAATGAAATGAAGGTACGATCCTTGTCCTTGGTGCGTGCCGCACACGCCCTTGACCGATTTCGTAAGACTATTTGCTCGATTAATTAAATTATAAAGCTCCTGGAACTATTTCATTGCATTAATGAAGAATTAATTTAATTAATCTGATATAAGCGTTTACTTCCCCTAGGCTTTTTACATCTTATCACCTATAGCTTACGAAAAAATCTTTCTTGGTCCATTAAAAACTAACACATCTGTCTCACTATTTATTTGATCAATTCCAATTGTTTCGGAAGGATTTTTTGTATTATAAAATGCATAGGGTTTTATTTTAAATTGTTATAAAATTATATATACCAGCGAAATTATGTTATTTGATAATTATTTTATAACCACTTATTAAAAATTCAGAATGTAATAGTGGATTACTTGGACCTTGTAATGCAAGAAGCAGTTAAACCACACAAAGTTCACTTTGAGAAAACTGGCTTTTAAAGCAAGCCACACAATAGGAAAAATCCATTCTGCAATAATTCTCTACATGTCCAGTGTCGCTAATGACATTTTTTTGCATAGAAAGTGAAACCTTGGGCTTCCATTTACGTTGAAAACCACATTTATTTTCAACTTGCCTAGTTAACCGGTTATTACATAACACGGCCCTCTTAACTAAATACTTTTATATTTCTTTACGAAAAGATATTTTTGACACATGACATTTTATCTGATTCATAATAGAATGAATACATATTAAGTACAAAATATATGTAAATGTTGTGGCATCTGTTATAACTAAAGTTACCACAGCTGTTAGTTCAAATAAGCTAGCAAAAATAGCATTTAAAGTTGAATTAAATACTTAAGAACTGAAAGTTAAAATTTCTACTGTTAACTCTGGAAGATTGTTCTTTTACAATAGACGATACGTTCCATTTTAAGGTTATTCAGATTCTCAGAAAACCACGAGCTTCTATATTTTCACCGAAAAATATCCCCTGCATAAAAAAAAGTTTCATTTAAATATAAAGGATGTAATTTATTAAAGTAGTTAGAAAAGTTTCCATTCTTTCCTGTATTTCGGAATTTTTAACAGGAAAACTATTAATTCAGAAGCAATTCACGCAACCAAAATTGGTACACGCAAACTTAAACAAAGACTGCAGATGGTTCGGAATATTTATTAGTGTTGGCCATTCTAACTGTGGCATGATTCAATCGGCAACAACGTAACTTACATTACAAATAGGACATTTAGACATGACTTCTAGACATATACAATGCAACCCAATGAATACAATTCAAACAAAAGTAATAAACCTGGCGTGCAGTATTATTAAGGATTACTTCAATAAAATAAGCCGTTATGAAAATATAATTAGTTAAGTATTGTTTGCGTGGTATTGGTTCAGTAATTGTTATTTAGATAGTATAGAGTATATCACTCACGAAAGTAAGTCACACGCATATTAGTTGATATTGAAGGGAATATTTTGTGTTATATACTCAAGTACTAATGGCAGTTTAGCTTATCAGATAATATATCAGATAATCGATACTCATTTGTTAAAAAATTGAAATTTAAAGTTTTGTACATATACATAAATAACTAAGGTTTATTTTTTACACAAAGCAAACAATGTTTAATTCAAATGCGTGCTTTTAATTGTTTGGATTGTGATTTTCTTTGCGAATAAATTACATTACATTTGTCATTCATGCATTTTCTATTTCAATTTAAACAGGACAAGTCTTTAAACATTCGTACGTCAATTGTTCCGTAGTCTCTCGATAAATAATTCAAGTATTGAACTTTTTTTCACTTAACTAATTATATCAACATTAGGATAATTTTATTTTCCAGGTTTAAAGACTTGAATTTTGAATACAATTTACATGATTTTTTGGACACTATAAAGATTTAAGTAAATAAAAATAATTATTTTGAAACTGTCGCATTTCTGTGATCCGAATTATTTAAAAAAAAAGTTTTTCCCATAATAGCTAGTTTTGTGGAAGGGGGAAACAGTTTTTTTCATCTTTTAATTAAATAAATTTATATAAATATATATTATATACTACGTAAATTGATTGCCACATATGTTTTTATGTTCTTCATTATTGTTGTGAAAGCACGATTTCTTAATTGAAGGGGCCCAAATGGGGACATTGTTGAAATATATTAAAAATAGTTTTGATTACATATTTTTTTAAATCCATTCAATTGATTTACTACATATTTTCTTTGACATTAGTCGGTTTGTAACACAAACATCGTGTTAAATTATTAAATATCGTCTAAGATATTATTAGATATTGTCTAAGATATTATTAGATATCGTCTAAGCTGTTCATAGTTTTACAATTCGGGCAAATGAACATATAGATTAGTGGTTCCCAAAACGTGGTCCGCGGACCCATGGGGGACCTCGGGTCGAAGTTAGGGTGTCCGCGGACCCCTGTGGGATCGCGGATCGATTTTAGAATTTTAGATACGATATTAGGGCGGGAGTCACAAAGAGAAAATGGTTAAATGCACTGATTTTAAGAGTGTATCAAGCTTGCATCCAAACTTGGGCGATAATGAACCAAAAAGAAGGATTTCACTCATCCCATACAGTTCGAAAATAAGTGAAGTAACTAACTTAAGTGATTATTATAATGTTTTCATGAGGTTAAATGCTTGTTAAATGTTCAAGTAAGAGGCTAAAAGTAATTAAACGTCTTATTTTAGTGTTATCTTTTCTATGTATTTGTTGGGTAAATATGAGTTCATATTCTTTGAAAAAGCTGTGTAAAATTAAAGAAATTATAAAATTAATTTCAGAATGTTTTCTTCCCTTCATTTTCACGATTAAACAAAATTGACACACATATATGCTCAGAAAGCGGGGGGAACTTTCATGAGCATATATGAAAAAAGGGGTTCCTTTATTTTAGGTTTAGCAAGGCCTAATTCAGATTGGGAAATCAGAATCAAACCGAGGACCTTCTGCATGATACGCCGATACCCTACCAATCAGGCTAAATTTATTACCCCAGCCCAAATAGGAGTATCGGGTATATGAAGTGACCATCACAATTCTTAATGAAGAAAATACAAATGTAAATAATTAAACATGCAACTGACACGCTGTCAATGAAAGTTAAATGATTAATTCTTTGAAAGAGTAATACAGTTTAGTATAGGTATCTTACGATACATTTATCATTAACAAAATTGGAATCCGTATTTGAATTAATAATTCATACCTAGGGATAAATAACTAATACTAAAACATTACTTTTATTATAATTTCTACCAACACTTATATTTATAAAAATGAAGCAAAATTTATTTTGAACTTTTCATGTAACGAGAGTTGCTTATCAAAAATATTAAATGCTATTCATTATTGGATAAAACCTTGAAAAGATTCAAAGTTTATACAATTAGGCACGTGTCTTGCTAGATTTTTAAACATGACAATTATACAAAAATCATATGCATATTAGAGAAACTTATTTGGTATTTTGTTGTTTGCTTACTTTTAAAAAAATCTACATTCAACTTTTGTCATCATTTACATATTTCGAAATCCCGCTTGAGAATACAAAAATGCAATTTATGTAATTAATTCTTTTCGGGATTAAAGGAGTAATATGATATTGGGAAATGTTCTGAGAAGTAAAAAGAATTTCTTTTCTCACACAGATAGTAATTAGAAAATAAAGGCAACGAAAAGGTCAGCATGATTAAAATAACGAAGAAGCGATTACACAAAAAACCCAAACAATGTATTTTTTGTATTTTTTATTAGTGGATTTACGTAAATAATTAATTCCATGCCCCCCCCCCCTTCCATTCTTTAAGGTTATCGTAGTAGAACGAAATATAAAAACTTTAATATAACGTTATCCTTTTTTATTTGTAGCTGAAAGATAATTAGTAAACCGTCATTAGTATTCCCATATCCCTTTACTTAAAACTGCAATTAGGAAGTTTGTGTCATGTTGATATTGATAATAATATTGTGACATATAAATCGTCCTTTATTTATAAAATATTAAAGATAGATAAGTATATAATATACTATGGAGAAATTCCAAAGTAAGAAAATTATTTTTAATACTATGTTCGCATGGTGTTGTCAAAAGTCATGTTCTCATTAAAATAGTGAATAGTAACTGATATTAACACAACCAATCATAAGGCTTTAAGAGGTGATGCAATTGCCTCAAAAGGTTTCAAAGCGTGCGTTTCGCTATAATATTTAAGAGAAATAAATGGACTCACCATTATTATAACAATATATTAAAAAATTATTTCCTATGGAATATGTTAATTATTAAATCAATTTCTAGACTTGGTTTAGAAAAAAAATGTTTTTTATTATTACGCCCAGAGTAGAGATTTATTTTCATTCAATGTTTACTTTTCTGGTATGCTCTAAGTTGATGAAAATGGGTGACACACTTCGATTGTGATAAAGCTTTTTATTATGTAAAAATATAACTGTTTTTTTAAAGAATCATGAATATGCGTTGAAATAATTTAATAGTTATAAGTCTGTATTCTCATCCAATCAAATTCAATCCCATGGTCTGGAATCCTGCTAAAAAATACTCTCATTTGAAAGTGTCCTTTTAGCAATGCAAATTTTGCTTCTATAACACATTTTTAAAAACTCAGAATTAAGAAACCCGAATTAAGTTTTTGCTATAAGAAACTGAACCTCATTTGCGATGAAAGTATTAAAATTTTGCAATGTACCAAAAATTGAATTTAATGGAAACCTGAGTGTCTTATAGACCCGATATATTTAACATGGTTGAAACGCAGAGGCGCCGAGCAATGTTGTTGCGAATTCTTGTGCTACTTTGGTATGATACATGAAATCAGATAAAGTAGCCTCCGAAGTAATTGCGGAAGGTTTTCCGCATACCTATTGAATGCCATGCATCTTCAACAATGGAGCTCTCACATATATGAAATAGGACTGGGACGAATCTGACTCGCAGCGTGGCTAATATCCAGCAATCTCACTATCTTTTTGGCAGATGATGGCAGTAGGGCTGAGTAGAACTACGAGGCACTTGTGTGTAGTTTCTTTTCTATTTCTAATTGCTGGAATTTACGATGTATCAACAACTCACGAGAAAATGTTAAAATGTTGTTGTTGATTACGGAAAGTTCGAATTGCGGCCTATGACAACCTTTTGCCTGCCTTTTGACGAAACAAGCTTTATCAAATTTTGAACGAAAGTTAATTACTCAGATTCCTTTTATGGCCCTTTTCTGGGTCATCAGCTCATGTCTGATTCTTATAACTTATATTGTCGCAAATCAATCGAGTCTTCGCGGACGACTGGGTAGAGCATTGAACTCTGGAACGAGAGGTCTGTGGTGCGAGTCAGCTCGTCTGTATTGAATTACCATATTATTTAAATTCGTCCTCATTTTGGCGAAATAAATTTCATTAGACAAAAATGAATTTCCCCAGTTTGACGAAATACTTAATCGGAGCATGTAGCAGGGGTCTGTTTCGTCAAAAAGGACAAAAGTTTCATCAAATATGAGAATGCATTTTTAACGGTGAGCGGAGAACAATGCGCGTTCTTTAAAAAAGTCACTATAAGTAAGTTAATATTATGTTGTAACTACTTTTTGCTTATAATAAAACGGCATTTCTAAAGTTAATAAAATAAAATAATTTGTAAATTATTTTCAGCATTTCTAAAGTTAATAAAATAAAATAATTCGTAAATTATTTTAAAAAAAATTTAAAGCATGTAACATCAAACTCAGGTGATTGACACCCTTTAAGATTCCGAATAAATCGCTGCATGCTTTCTACGCTCTGTTTTTTGTTCTTAGAAATACGTTTGCGAGTATAGATGCAACCACGCCAAAGCCGTTTCACGGCTCATGTTTTCGTTACGGTTCATTTTTCTCTACATGCTCCTCATATCCGAAACGGATTTAAAAACTTTACACATGGCATATTTAAATAAAAACAATCTATATTATCTATTAATAGTCATAATTTGTAACTTGAATGCTGAAACTTATTATATAATCGAAATTTTTTATCTAATATTAATTTTAATTATCCTCTTAGGGTATTTAAAATTGCGGCAAATATGTTAGCTGCAGTTTATTGACCAAAATAGAACCACGAATGGCTGGATTTGAACTCACAGCTTATTTTTTTTTATAGATTAGTTAATAAACTTCACATGATTATGTTCAGTTCAATTCAAAACAATGTTTTTTCAACCCTATTGAGGATTACATTGACTATCAATTTTACTATTTCGTATGGAATTGAAGATAAAGATTGTAAGTTTTGATTTTACTTTATTAAGCCACTAACTCTCTCATACAATTTTTGTAATTGTAAAGTTGAATACACTATTGGAATATTAAATATATTTTCCTCGACATATAATTATATATATATATATATATATATATATATATATATATATATATATATATATATATATATATATATATATATATATATATATATATATATATATATATATATATATATATATTTTAATTAATTATAAAGAGATAGCTTGTAAGTTGTACTTCGAGCTTTTAAATTAAAAAAAATTGTAAAATGGAGTACTTTTATGAAATTTAAAATTTTGTGCATTACAAGAAAAATGGAGATTCCTGGTTATATATACGACCATAAGCGTCAGAGGGTTAAAGCTTTTTAAAACCCCATTTCACCTTCTTTTAAATCCAAAAACAAATCAGTATTGCTTATTGAGGTATCCAAAATCGGACATTGGAAATATAAATCCCTCTAATAGCGCATTCAAACACTCATTAATCTTAAACATATTTCAATCGAAATCGACAATCAAATGAATACATTTTCATTGTACCATCAATTATTTATGAAGTGAAATACTCACGTGAACTTCAATTCCAATCATTATTTCTATTGAACAGCACGCGCGAACCATGAAATATTTATTCCCAATTTTTATTGGATTTATTTTTGCGTACTGACTCCTAGCTTCGCCGTCTCCTTCTGTCATCAACCTAATGTTGTAAAGGCGCTTTTTACTTCGTGCCTCCATAAATCACTTGATGACTAAGAGAAGCCATGACTTTCAAGGAATCTCCCTTTCACGCCGAAGGGGGTCATTTTATGAGTTAATGCCAAATTTCTTGAGTGGTATGAGATCGGCGATGAAAATTATATTTATCAAAGGCGTTTGGATGAGTGATTTATTTGATATACGTTATACGTAAAACTAAAAATACTTTTCAAACAAAATTGTCAGGTTTATGTGTCACAGTTAGATGTTATTATCTTTACCTTTGATTATACAAAAAAAAATACTTGCGTGTGATTAATTCAGATTAAAACTTTATATAAAATATATACTAGGGGTTCTGGAGACAGTCGAACTCGCAACCAATAAAAAAAAAATTAAAAAACATATATATCTTTTTTAATGACTGCAAGGAACATTGGTACCAAATTTTAAGAAAATTGAACAATGTGTTTAGTCGTAAATGCGTAACAAATAGACGAAATGCTGAAAGTTCGAGTTAAAACACTGATCTCGCTGAAGCTCGATCAAGGGAGTTTTAATTTGAGATAAAGGAATGTTATTTATTACATATTTCTAAGTAATATTATAATGACAAGTTTGCTTAGCTTTAGTAGCAGCAAACAAAGTAGTCAAAGTGTAACAAAAAGAATGGTTAATTATATGTAGTTAAACAGTCAAACAATGACGATCGCCCAAAAATTTGTGACTCCCCTGTATATCAATACGACCTTTGATATATGTAATAACAGCTACTATAAACAAATCAAAAAATTATTAACTTACACTGTTAAGAATAGGTATTCAAAATTAAGTAAAATGTACTCATTTTTGAATACATTCGATGCTTATCATGACTCCGAATACATAAGTTTAAATTTTGAAAAAGTCATGTACTTAAAAATGAGTACAATGGATAAAAACGAAAAAAAAAGCAGATGCTAGCCTACATAGGCTGCCTTCATCAATAACTTTCAATAAATATCGATAATTACAACCAAAACTTACCAGGATTCGAACCCACATCTGCAGGCACCTCTGCCCAGAGCCTTATCCGTGATCGCTTATTTACGATGACATTTTACTTAAAATAAAACGAGTAGGTTCATGTACTCATTTTTAAGCACCTTTTTATTTACAGTGCAAAAACTATAACTGCAATAAAATATTGATTTAAAGATAAAGCAACTAAGGAATGAAAAAAAAAACTAATAATTAAACTCCAACAACCCAATTTGCGTCTTAGAAATGCCAACTAAAGCTACTGGGAATAATAGAAAATATTATATATCTGTCGCGACTTTTCTCTGGTTATATGATATCATGCTCCACATGGCAATTCTCTTTGTAATGCAATTTCCTGGCACTGGGTTTAAGCTTCATCTCCATTGATTGTCCCCGAATTGCTTTTATATCCCTATAGTATTCCATATAATGGAATAAGGCTTACAAGGAGGTGAGGTCTCAAATAGAGTGCTATAAATTTGAGATATATTGTGTCTCGGATGTCTTAAAATGAATATTTTTGCTGTGATTGAACTATTGTTAGGCTTGTTTAAAACGGGATTATATTTATGAGGAATAAATATTTATATTTAAAAACTTAATTTTTTTTATTCTGATATTTAAGTTCTGAAATGAAAGTAGTAATTAAAAATGATTATGAGTGATTATTTAAAAAAGATGATTATATCGTCATTTTTTTATATAATTATTATACTAAAAATGTATGCAATTATATTTTAATATTACAAAAAATTAGCTCTTGTCATAGGGATATCCTTCAAAATGGATTTAACTTAAAACAGCTTTAAAACGATATAAATCAACTATTTGAAAAAAAACGTATTTATATGATATTGTATAAAAAATAGTTATACTAATTTACTTTAAAAAAAATTAGGTGGGTTGGACTCAGGGTTTAAAACACATACATTTAATATTCCGGACAAACTGGTGCACGCGAGCATCAAACGAATGCAAAATAGATGCAACCGCTACCGACGCTATTTCGCTGCTCATGTTTTCGTTACGGTCATATTTTCGTTACCATCCACTTTGCCCTATATACAACCTTTCTCCAGAGACGATTTTAAAGACTTGTTATACGTCACAAATCAGTTAATGTCTCAAAATGTTTGTTTCATACGTTATTTAATATAAACATAAATGTATTAATTTATTACAAAAACCCAGTCAATTTAAAAAAATTAAACTATGAAGAGTAATTAATTTAAAACAATTAAGTTTTATTTCGAGCATCAATGTATATCAACAAGCACTTTCTATTTGATATCTTTATTTCTAATCAAAATAATGAAAATTCCAAAACTGCATAAAACCTTTTTTCAAAATGATATCTAAAGCGCAATACAAATCAAAACGCATTTCAACGCTCGAAATAAAACAATTAAGTTTTATTTCGAGCATCAATGTATATCAACAAACACTTTTTATTTGATATTTTTATTTCTAATCAAAATAATGAAAATTCCAAAACTGCATAAAACCCTTTTTCAAACTGATATCTAAAGCGCAATACAAATCAAAACGCTTTCAAAGTGAGTTCTTCATTTATAAACATATTGAAATCTCAATTGACTTGTCTTAAATCCTCTCAAAACCCATTTCGTTGTTTACTCTCTTAAATCCACAAGAATCCATTTTACGTCGAAAGAATTTTATATCAAAACCCATCACTCGGATATAAAAGTTGGTCGATCTTCATTTCGATGGCGGGAAAATAAGGAAAAACGGGAGCGGTATTTGCAACATAAGCCATCGTCTATGTTTGTGGTACTTAGAATAGTTTTTGTGTCTATACTGACATGGATCGATAGGACCTCTGCTATGGATGGAATGACACGTGGGGAATGGGGAAATACTGTTGAAAATTCTTTGCAACATGTGATGCATTCATTTGTAAGTAACATTTCTGCTACTCAACTAGGGTGTTTATATATCGATGCTATATTACTTTTCGGAATTTTGAGATAAGGCCTCATTTGATTCCTCAAATGGTAATCTATATAGCACCTTATTGTGCTACATGAAAACTAGGATAAGGCCTCATTTGATTCCTCAAATGGTAATCTATATAGTACCTTATTTTGCTACGTAAAAACTGTTATTTTAATCTGCAGAAACTTTATACTACTGTTGGTGTCTATTCCTTATAATATAAAATGGCTGTCCTGAAAAATTATCGTATAGTCACTTACCACATACGTGTACTGAGGCATCAATGTGTACTTTTAGTTAAGCGGAATATTATTGAAGATTCGAGAAATGTTGAAGTTTACCTTCCATTCGGTGAAAATGTTTCGTGGTACTTTTTTTTTTAATTCTTAGTGAATGTTAACCTGTAAGGTATCAGTACATCAAAATTGTCAAATTGGTTTCAAGAGAAAGGGACTTAATTTCCGAACAAAATGTTAAATATTTAATCCTTTTTTTGTAAAGACATCTTTTTAATTATGGAACCAATTCTTTATATTTGAACAATACTGTAACTGGGCCACTTTAAAATTTGTTAGCTTAATTAAATGGCACTAGCTGCAAAATGGGTCATTGGCAACGGTTGTAATATATCAAGAAGATTATTTCGACTTTGTAATTTTAAACCATAATCAGATGACGAAAACAACATACCTGAAATGGCATCCTACTTTACAAAATTCCACATTACGACCAACATAGAACACGGCAGGCAAATTTAATTTATACCATTCCTCTCTACAGGTGAATATTCGCTTGGCTCTGAGAGTCGAACTAACAACCATCCGATTACGACGTTACTGTTCTTCCAACCAGGCCATCATAGACACTCAGTTCAATGACCATATAAGATCATTTGAATTTTACTCATAACATTATTTAGAATTAAAAAAAGAAATATCAGAATATTTTTAGTGTGTCTTTCAAGAATAATTTTATTTATTAATGAAAAATAATAACTTTTCTAGTTTAATAATATATCATTTTGAAGAAAGGAATGAGTAAAAATCCACACGAAGAAGACGTCATATCTAATAATAGGTATTGAAATTTTACCAATGAACAAACATTAACGTTATACTAAGCCGATTGCTATTTCGATAATAAAACATACATTTAGTTATGTTTACAATAATTCATATATTCTTTAATTTTTAACATTGTTCTCCCACAATTATATTTTTCATCTCATTTCATAAATTTCGTGATCAAAACATCCAATTTAGCAATTATTAATATCATTAATAAAGACGATATCATGTCTTAACATTTAATGAAATGAATTATTATAATATAATTCCATATTTATGAATAATGTTAAATAAAGTATTAAAATTACTGAGAATTTTCAAAACCATAAGTGGAAAAGCTAAAAACAATCTTTGTAATTAAAATAACAAACAATTGTTATATTATTTTTGTTCACATACTCTTATTTTTTCTTGAAATTAGACGCCTTGCAAATAATTTTTTTATGCGATGTAAAAGTTTTTTTTTTTTGCTTTCTACTGAATAAATTAAGGGACCAAGCGTATAATTATACTTCATATTCTATTTTTGACAATGGTTTTTTATTTAGTCATATGAGACATAATTTAATTAAGTTGCCTGAGTGTCAGTCTGTAGTATCATTTTTCATTTTGAATTAAAACTTAAGTTATATAATAATTTAATTTAAGGTTTTACACTACTGACTTTATTTATACAACTGACTATAAGTGACAATAAGTGTTGAGCTCTAGTATTATTAATTGACGAATTATTAACGGCAATTATAAGTAAGCAAATACAAAACTGTTTTTGATAAGTTTAAGAAAATAATATCTATATAATTTCAGAATTTTTAATTCCACGATTATATTAATGTTATTTTTTTATCATTTTGTAATGTTCAGTTAATTTTTAAATAGTAATAAATTGCATTAATTAATTTTTTTTTATTAACTTCTGATTAATAAATATTAAAGCGTTCCTCCATATTTTATATTTAGACATTGAACCAAAATATAAATAGTTGTGCACTTAATTATGACATTGACTTATTTATTCCTATGGGGAATTACTTTAATGGAAAGACATATATTTCTGCTTGTAATACAATAACATTGTAAAATACAATTAGCAAATAAAACAATAACCGCGCATTCCTTAAGAAACAAATATACTGCTAATACTACAAGTTGTTTTAAAATTTTCACAGACATTAACTATGTATCCTTACTAAAAGCTATCCTTACTTAAGTTAATTGAGTAAGTTAATTGCTATATGAGCTGTTTTGATGGATGTTCGTAGTATTAGAAAACTGTTTAACTGATTCCCAGGAGAGGGTTGCGCGACTCAATATATTCTTATCCTCATTAATTAATCTTAATTTCAACTCTTGTCGTGTCTATTTTTTGTTTTGTTCCGTGATGAAGTGCTTTATTTTTAGATCCACGAAGGGTTGAAATCCCACTCAGAGTAAAAAAATAGGTGATTATTTTCAGGTATTTTATGTAGGTAAAAAACAGCAGGTAAGCATTCGGGTTTTTGACCTGTAAATATCGTTTTGTAGTAGGGTAACTTTCAATCGGGATTGTTCCTTTTAATGAAAGTATAAAACACTATTTTACATTGTATTCTGCTATATGAAATATAATAATTTGATTTTTTCTGGTATACATTTTAACATTGAGTTTTAACTATTTTAAATTTTCTAAAGTCCCCAGAGTTAAAAAATTGAGGGGGGGGGATTAAAAATTAGTCTATATGTGTGTACTCTTGTCAGGGTTGGTTAAAACAAACAGGGTTTAAAGAAAAAACTTTTTAAAAACGGTGTATTTGATGATATAGGTGATACTATTGGTGACTTTTAATGAAAATTTAGAGTTTTTCTAGGAAAAACTAAAAATTGAAAAACAGTTGAGTTCTCAATTACTAAGTTTTTATTAATTAGGTCATTGGCTGAATTATTTTAATGGTGTATCGTTTTAATTAACTCTATTGCAAACGAGTGTCTTTGCTGGATTAAAATAAACTTTTAATTCTATTTAAAGCATACCAAACAAATATAGCTTTATCAGCTCTATATTCCCCATAGATTCTTTTATATGCTGTTTTATTACAAGTGTTTAAAGTTAAATGAAATATTAGCTCTCACAATGATTGTATCGACAATAGGAAAGACGACTTCATGAATTGATTTTCATTCTAGAAGTGCACTTTGTAGTACCAAATGTAAAAACAATATGGCATTTTAAAATTTATTTGAAATTGAATAAGTAATTCATAATTTATAGTAGCAATTTTTGAGAAAAAGGTTTAATCAAAAGTGTATTAAATGTATACATTTTGAACGCGGAAAAATTTAACTAAAAATGTTACTCAATTATTTTACATTAGTCCACTTTACTTTACTTATACTTAATTTACTTCAGTTGTCCATCAAATTATATTAATTTAAATATAAATGTCATAGCCAGAAACATTTTCTCACAGAAAGTGACGGTCTTTCATAAGGCTTGACTGAATTTTTTTCTTTTTGTTTTATATGCCGGATACTGTTTAAAATTGCATTCTTTTAATTTTTATAAATTCTTTTGCAATTATCTCTTAAACTAATAAAAAAATGTACTTGACAGCTAAAAACCTAAATTTCTAAACATATCTGTCATGAAAAGAACTGCTTAAGAATAATGTCTGCAATATTAATGAAGCTTTTAAGCTCCTTTAACGCTTCAAACTAATGCATTGTATCAACTGAACAAGACAATATAAAGGAAATGCAAGGTGTGTGTAAAATAAAATAACTGCAATGTGTAATTACGTACCATTTGATGTTAAAATGTATTTGGGGGATTATATTTTTTATGTTTATAAATTGTTTGAAATATTTTTTTAAAAAAAATTATCTATTAGATTAATTGACAATCAGTTTATAATATGATAAAACAATTACCTTTAAACACATTAGTGACATATTAGGTAACTAATCTAATATAATTATAATACCACGTTAAGTTTTGATTCTTTCTAATTATAAATTTTTCCTTTCTAATTATTATTTGTATTTGGATATTTATGAAAGAATTCAGGTTTGCTATCTAGTATCCGAAACCATTGCTATCCAATGTTATTCAGTTTCGATGAATATGGCCCTTTTTGAATTTTGCCCACATATACGCTGAGTGCCCCAAATATTATGATCATACCCATATCCTATATGCTTCCAAATTCCAAAACTTGAAATGTACCGCAAATAGTGTGTATAGTGATCCTATGAGAGGATCCTTAATAAAAACTACTGTAATTTGCTGCACTGTTTTCCTTCGGTTATACCTTACAAATCTGGACACTGGTGTTTCCTCTAGAGCATTCAGTAGCCGCTGACTACCGCAAGAGGAACGTTGAGACTCAGTTTTTTGACTAACAGTCCAGTCTTTAAACACTTTCACTACATCAGTTTTTAAATATTTCACAAATGCAGCGTTTCTGCTAATGCTCACTCCACCACTTTGAGCAACTACAATTATCCCACGTTCAAAGTTCATCGCGTTTTTTACTCAGACCTGTTTGAACAAAATGCTTCTACTAACGTTGTAAGAAAGCAAATTTCCTTTATTTTATACCTCTCTCACCCTCTGTCGGAAGGAGAATGGCATAATTGCTCATTTACTTAAAAACGACGATGGCCATAATATTATGACCACTCAGTGTACAATAGTACTTATTAAATAATAGATTAATAGTTGTAATTCATTATATAAGTGACAAGAGCATATATGTTTTTTTATAAAGTTACAGGGAAACTAATAGGTTTTGTTTTTATTATAATAAATGAAGTATTAGTCATTTGAAAACAACAGTTAGCATTCCTGCAAAAATTAGAAACTGCTCATTCACCAAATTAGGGAATTCCAATAGAAATCGTTAAAATATCGATGAATTTCATAATTGAACTCAGACCTTACATTTTTTTTGTTCCATTGTTTATAGAAAAAGCACGTAGTTTTCGAGTTTCAAGTCACGATATTGACAACCAACACAATTGTGTCGAAGTCACACAAGAAACTCACGCTTTGGTCAATACAATGTCCAATAAAAAGTAGTAGCTGAAAACTGTATGTTTATATAGTCAGAAAGATTTATTTTTTTGTGGTTCATTTGTTTATACTGCATATACAAATTTGTTTTTCAATGCAGCTTCAGATATTGCCAAATAAGCATTCTGAAATCGTTTCTATGATAAAAACATTACTTTTTGGGAAAAATAATACCTCGGATTTTTGTTTGTGTACTGCAACATAATATTTTTGGTGATTTTCAACGATATCTCTAACGTACCATACTTTTATCCTGTATAAACGAAAGATGAAAAGATAATTTTATTTTATTCATTATCGTCTTTATTAGATAAATACTAAAAATCGTGCATTCGGTGTCTAAACCATCGGCAAATATCATTATTATATTTGCTTTTAAATATTTGATTTATAATCAATTTATTGAGAATATATTTAAGTGAGATTGTGAGATTTTTTGGAGAATACCTATTGTTTTTCAATAGTTATTTTTATTAATTAAATAAACAACGGGTTCATAAATAAAACATTATATGTTTATATTTATTTGATAATATCTATCTGATTATATTTATATGATTAATAATTATTATATTTATATGATTAATAATTATTATATTATATGATTAATAATTATTATATTTATATGATTAATAATTATTATATTTATATGATTAATAATTATTATATTTATATGATTAATAATTATTATATTTATATGATTAATAATTATTATATTTATATGATTAATAATTATTATATTTATATGATTAATAATTATTATATTTATATGATTAATAATTATTATATTTATATGGTTAATAATTATTATATTTATATGGTTAATAATTATTATATTTATATGATTAATAATTATTATATTTATATGATTAATAATTATTATATTATATGATTAATAATTATTATATTATATGATTAATAATTATTATATTTATATGATTAATAATTATTATATTTATATGATTAATAATTATTATATTTATATGATTAATAATTATTATATTTATATGATTAATAATTATTATATTATATGATTAATAATTATTATATTTATATGATTAATAATTATTATATTTATATGATTAATAATTATTATATTATATGATTAATAATTATTATATTTATATGATTAATAATTATTATATTATATGATTAATAATTATTATATTTATATGATTAATAATTATTATATTTATATGATTAATAATTATTATATTTATATGATTAATAATTATTATATTTATATGATTAATAATTATTATATTTATATGATTAATAATTATTATATTTATATGGTTAATAATTATTATATTTATATGGTTAATAATTATTATATTTATATGATTAATAATTATTATATTTATATGGTTAATAATTATTATATTTATATGATTAATAATTATTATATTTATATGATTAATAATTATTATATTTATATGATTAATAATTATTATATTTATATGATTAATAATTATTATATTTATATGATTAATAATTATTATATTTATATGATTAATAATTATTATATTTATAACATAAACATGAATTTTGAAATTAAAGTAAACAACTATATTGCGAGTTAGTTATAACTTCAACATAGAAAAACTCAGCATTCTTTAATTAATAAAGTTTTCAAATTATTTTTCAATTATTTTACTATGCAATTGTTTAAACTAAACTGTTTAGTTTTTTGTGGCATTATCCAAATTAAATGAAAACATATTTTTATTCATTGTAGAATGTATACATTAGTAGTAAATTATCTGTTAGTTTTGTGAGATGGACTCTTTCAATTAGCTACATCTCGAATTTTGGCATTTTCTATGAAATATCAAGTTATTCATTACGATGCAACCGTTAAAAACTTCCTTAAAAAATTAACTAATCTCGCATTCTGTCATTTTTATGAAATATCAGCTTATTCCTTAAGATACAGTCCTTAAAAAAATTCTTTTATTTCATGCATGCTTCAGAAAAATTTACTCGCTTTCGTAAAGTCGTTACTTTATGTTTTTACGTATATAAAGTGAAGCTTCATAAATTAACTTTTTACCCGTGAACTCTATTCATAATAAATGAAGACCATTCGAAAGAGATACCAGAAAAAGGTCTGACAAAATACTTTTAAAGCAGTCACGACTTGATTTATTCAAACTACTCAGCTCAATACTTATTTTTGGAACCGTGCCTAACATGCGACGTTTTCTACGGTGAAGCAATTAAAACGCGCGTGAGAAAAGTTGATGTTGACACGCGCGAACCCTTTCAAGACGATCGCATGTTTTGAAAAAGCTGCCAAAAACCGTGATGACAAGTTTATGTCTATTTATCGCTCATTTGAGTCATTTTAGGTTAAGTTTAACGGAGATAGAATATGTTTATGAATTTATTTTTTTAAGGATATATTTAGTATTACAAACTTTATTGAAATAAGTTATCTTGTACAGTTTCTTCGTTTGATATTTTACCTTAATTGCTTTATAATTATTTCTCGTTTTAAGTAAAATTTGTCAGTGAAAGCCTTTAGTCACGCAGGACGTTTGAAAAAGAGTTATTACCATTTTAATTTTTTTTTCATAACTTCAAAGTTTCTTAACATAGCATCATAAATTATCAAGGTTTGGTCAAACTTACAAAAAAGGATATAGACTTACAAAAAGGAAATATTACAAGAGGATATATTAAAAAAACTGAATACTTTAAATTTTAAAATTAATATTTGAAATTTACGGAAATATCTTAATAGGTGAAAATGGATAACATCTTATAATGAGCTGCTATAACTTCGAAATTAAAAAAAGCTACATTTTTACCAAGAAAAATACAGATAAAATATTTGAATGTACAGTGTTAAAGTAGCTCAGTGATACATATCTGGATTCCAGGTGAAGACATATGGGGGTTCTATATCAGTCGTTGCCTTGCTATTGAATATCTATTAACAATGAAATGATAGTTTTTGAAAAGAATAGGCGAGAAAATTTGAGAAGAAAGCATACCAAACTTGGGAAAATAAAGTTTTTGATATATATCTAGGTGTATTAGAATTGGAATAAAGTAATTTTACAAATTTTTTTAAATTTAAAGATGATTAAAATTCTTGCTAGTGGCACTTAAATTAAATCGTTGTAAACTTTGAGGAAAACTTTAACTAACTCTGAATTGAATTTTTAAATACATCCGTTTATATCACTATACATTGTTGGGGGTTAAATTTTTTAAGAACTACTTACAATTTATTTTAAAAATTTCATACATGCCAAATTTTACGAGTTCAGAACCATAGCAATGCATCTATTATTGCCATATCACTAAGTTGGAATTTTGATATTTCTTCCTAACCTCCTCAAATGTGTGTGCTTTGTACCTATCTGCAAACAAAAATATATCTAAAGATCTCTAGATTCACCAGACTCTTCCAGATTGGACAAGAATCTCGTATCCGTAAAAGGTTACTTAGGCGATTTTGTTCGGGTTGGAGCTACATTAATCATATATTTTGCTAGATTTCGCTGTGTTAGTTTTTTATTTGTAGATTGTATTTCACAGATTAAACACACTAGCACCTTACACAGCTTAACATGTTCAGTGCCGGTGTCTAAGAGGATGCAAGTCGACCAATTGCCTTTTAGAGGCCGTCCACAAATGATGTCACGCTTGGACGGAGGGGGGGGGGGGGGGGGGTTCATGAAGCTTTGACAATTTGTGACAAGCGGGGGAGGGTATAATAAGTGTGACAACATACATATCGCCTAAAAAACATTGCAAATAAACAGAAAACCGAAACAACAACAAAATATTTTTTTCAGAAAAATAAACCGTTTAGTGTTTGGTTTGAATTGATTATGAAGTGATGTTGTAAACAAATCTACTGAGTTATAGTTGCAGTTTAAAAATAAAAATAATAAAGTTGCGAAATAAAATTTCAAATACCATCTATAATTTATTAGTGCTTTGTTTCTGAACTGCGTATATGTATATATAATTTATTACTTGCTAGGTTGATATTTTGGTAAAAGGACATGGCATGTGACATGGGGGGGGGAGGGGAATGGTGAAGTGTCACATTTTGTAACATAGGAGGGGCAAAAATATGGATAACAGGTCTTACGTGTTATTTTGAAGAACGTATCACGCGCATGTGAGTGATCGGCAGCGAACGTGTTAACAAATTTACACAACTTAGAGATAGTAAGAAAACGTGCGATTTGAGGGTGGTTAAAACAAATCAAAAATATATTTTTTATTTAAAAATAGTAAATCATAAGAAAATCTTTGTCTGTGGATAGCAAAAACAAACTTCTTCTGCGTATACAAAGCTGAACGTTTATGTATATGTACATTCTTAAAAATATGTACTCGAAAATATGTAAAAGCACTCTTATTTGAGTACATTCAATGAATATCATGGCTTCGAATACATAAGTTTCAATTTTGAAAAAGATATGTACTCAGAAATGAATACATGCTTACCTACATAGACTGCGTTCATAAATCCCTTTCAATAAATATCGATAATTACAGCCAAGTCTGACCGGGAAACGAATCCAGACTCTCAGCACCGCAATTCAGTGCCTTATCAGTTAAACTACCAGCGCGACATAAAGAAGTTTTAAACAAAAGAAATGTTAAAAAGGTGTGCCAAAAGAAAGGGAAGTAAGATAATTGAGCTGTAATAACTCACTTTCTATTTAATCAATCGACATCAAATATTGTGGGAAACCATCAACCGAATGACTATTTTATGTTTGTCAGGTTTTCTTAAGATAGCTTGAACAGAAAATGAGATTAGCAATATTAAATCACATTGCTCATTTTTGAGAAAGTACGGTTACTTATATTTGAATAGGCCATCGCTCATTTACGATGCCATTATACTTAAAGAAAAACGAGTAGATTCAGGTACTCATTTTAAGTGCCTTTTTTAAAGTGTATGCGTCATTTTTATGAATATGAAAAAAAAAACTATTTTATTAACACTTAAAGAGCGTTTTTCATCATATGACAAAACTACCGAACAACTTAATGTAATTTATTTTACACATATATTATCCTTATTTTCAGAGATGTCTGTTCCTCGCCACCTTTGCAGTTTGAAGATATCGTGCCAAATAATTATGACAAATTAGTGCCGCCGACGTCAAATGGTGAGCTCATTTTTCTGTTTATGTTTATTTAAGCACCCACAATTTACATTTCTTTTAAAAAGCATTTGATAAGTAAATATTACGTGCTTCCACGGATAAACATTTCCAAATATATTAACGTATTCGACTTTGTAAAGTAAAAATTGAATAAATGAAGTCTTCGATATTTCCTTTTCTTAATTATCATTATTCATAAATAAGTAATTAAATCATAAATTATTATTTTTTAAACCAAGTGCTATTTTATATAAAAAGTGGTTTAAATTTGTATTTATCTTTTTTCAAAACTCAATTGAGATCTGAAATGCAGGAGTAGAGATTTGTTTGACTTTCGAAGAACTATTGTTTTTGCTCTGTGAACAATTTATGCAATACTTTTCATGTAAATTGATGCATATATTCACAAAAAGGAATATTTGCAAATTCTAAAAGTCCATAAATAGATATCTTTACATGAAAATACTTGTTTTCTAAAATTGGGTGATATTTATATAAATAACGAATACAGTAGACTAAGTAGTAGTACTTAGTCTTCAAAGAATATTCCAATTATTGAAAATTTATAAACATTGTTTTAATGTGTTTAAAAGCTTAATACAAATTTAAATATACCATGTTAAAATGCCTTTTTTATAGATATGATTTTAATATATGATCATGTGCTTTAAGATTAATTTTAAATAAGACTTTGTGTGTGTGTGTTTACTTGACAATAAACGTAATTACTTTCATTTTAAAACGTATACAAAGGAAAAATCTTTAGGATATTTAAAAATATTTAAAATAAAGAAAACGTTACAATTGCCAAATAGCAAATAAAAAATTGAAAATAAAATACATAGTAAATTAAAAGTTAAACCCAAAAATCACTTGAAATACAAATAAAATGTAAAGAGAAACTGCATTAAAACTGATACCCGTATTTGAGAACATTTCGAAAAATATTTCTTTGTGTAGAAATTCAGACTTTTTGAATTTCCTTTTGTGTAACAACTCCACTCCTCATAAAATGAATTTATTGATGCTTGATAATAACCACATGGGGGATCCACAAATAATTCCTTCACCAAATAATGTAATTTTGCTAAAATTGTATCGTGTACTACTGGAAAGACAACAATATGACATTATGGAATCATTCCAATTTAGTAAACATAAGTATGATAATATATGCTGCTTCTTTATTAATTTTTTACTGCTTCTTTGTTATGCATACAGAAGACGATTTAAATCACATGCTCTACTGGCATTTTGTCTTTTTAAGTTTTGTGTTAATTGACTTGTATAATTCTATGTTTAATTTTTATAAAAACATATTTGTAGGGAAAACGTAATTACAATATATATATATATATATATATATATATATATATATATATATATATATATATATATATATATATATATATATATATATATATATATATATATATATATATATATATATATATATATATATATATATATATATATATATATATATATATATATTAAGTAAAGTTTTTTTTAATAAACATTTTTAATATTTTATTGCAAAATGATGTAAGGAAAATTACATAGTAAAGGTAGACTTTCCAGATATTAATAAAATAATAATAAAAATTATATTCATTTTCATGATGGGCTATCAATTAATACTACTTTTTCATTTATTCCAACTTTAACCAATATGATATTTTTATAATGACAGTTTCATTTATATTCATTCATTCATATCGAACCTAATGGTAAGTGGGTTTTCTATATACCGTAATAGCAACACGGAAAGATTCCCAGACCTTTACCTAACTATTTATTGTGATGTCAAATGACTAGCGAGCCGTTCGACTCCCTTTCCAAAGTACTTAAAATATTAGAGGTGATTTTCGAAGTAATGCGACACAGAGGAGGCGCAGTTATATTTAGAAAAGAAGATAAGTCGGTTTGTGTGATGTGGGACTTTTTTGCAGAGGGTGGGAGGGGGCTTTGGAGGTGGGAAGCGTTGCTGCTAATGAGGCTTGTCACAAACCGAGCAAGACTTCTTTTCCCGAGACAGGTTGAATGTACTACAAATTGAAAGACCCGTAGGAGGAGCCATAGCAATAAGACCTATAAGTCGGTTAACATTTTTTAATAATTTCTTAAGGAATGTAGTACGATTTAAAATTTCAATTAAAAAAAGTTTTTGGTTTGTTTATTTAATAATATGGAGGTTTCAGATTTAAAGTAGACTAAGTCCAATAATTGACAAATTTGAGTCCAATAATTGTCAAAAATAAGCGTCATAATGCAGTGTAAACATGTAATGTTTTAGTGTAATAAAGAGTCAAGTCTATAGTTCAAAGTTAAATTTTTAACTATAAAATCCCAATGTAGTTCTTTGTTTTTCTTCTTTGTTAATTCAATAGAAATAGAGGTATTCTTCTTCGATAACTTTTTTCTTGAAATCTACTTCCTTGTATTTGGTCTATTTTAACCGATTACACTATTGTTACAAAAGTTAAAACGCTACAGTTATAAACCTCCAGCTTCTTCAAGTACTGATATTACCCCCAATTTAAATACTGATTATGCAACATCAATAGCTGCGTTATAAAGTGGTCATAATATAAATATAGAAGGAATGAAAGATCATAGTAATTTCTAGAAATGACGAAAAACATATTAATTCTTTTTAAAATATCAGATTTGTTCTTATCTATAACAATAAAAGAAATTGTCTGTCTGTTGATCGCAAAAACCCTACATCCTATGTGTATCAAGGGCTGAAAACGTACGTATAAGTACACTGTTAAAAATACATACTCGAAAGTAAGTAAAACGTACTATTTTTCTAGTGCATTTGATACTTAGTATGGCTCCGAATAGATAAGTTTCAATTTTGAAAAAGACATGTACTCAAAAATAAGTACAATGAGTAGATGCTTGCCTACATAGGCTGCCTTCATAAATCACTTTTATTAAGTATCGTCAATTACAACCAAGTCTTACCGAGAATCAAATCCAGACCTTCAGTACCATAGTCCATTGCCTTTTCCGTTAAACCACCAGAGCTACTTTAAGAGGCTTTAAACAGAATAAATGTTAAAAAAGGTTACCAAAAGAAGGGGAAGTAAGATAATTGAGTTGTAATAACTCAATTTCTATCTGGTAGTTTAACGGATAAGGTTCTGGACTGCGGTGTCTGAAGATCTGTGTTCGATTCCCGGTAAGTCTTGTCCCGGTATGTTGATATTTATTGAAAGGGATTTATGAAATCAGACTATGTAGGCCAGCATCTGATCTTTTTATACATTGTACTCATTTTTGAGTATATGTCATTTTCAAAATTGAAACTTATGCATTCGGAGCCATCGAATGTACTAAAAAATTAGTAAATTTTACTTATTTTTGAGTATCTATTTTTAACAGTGCAACTTCGTAGGTAGCTAGCGGGTTTTCGGAATAATAGGCCGCGGGTTCGATTCTCGACGGGGTCACTCAAAGTTCTTAATATATATGTCTTAAAGGGTTTTACAGAAACACGCAGTCAAAAAAATCTAGTTTTAAGTAAATTGGACAGGAACCCAGCAAAAAAAGTCATCATAAAACCTTCATCAAAATTTTGAAATTGAAGGTTTTATGCAGGAAAACTGCAGGTTTTTTGAAGATCTATAAAATTAAAGGTTTTTGTTTCAATATCCTTCATAAAAACTTTAAAAACCCTTCATAAAAACCTGCAAAAAAGCTTCAATTTTGAATCATGAAGGGAAAATGCAGATATTTTAAAGGTTTTATGCAGGAAAATTAAATACTTTAAAAAAACTGCAGTTTTTTGTTTTAATATCCTTTATAAAACCTTCAAAAACCCTTCAATTTTACAATTTTGATGAAGGTTTTATGCTGACTTTTTTTGATGGGAACTCACACATAATTGAATTGTGTTATATTTTTAAAAAGTTGTTGAAAGCTACTAATTTTAACACTTCAACCTTTTTTTGTTTACGCTTAAATTAAAACAAATGTACCATATTTAAAATTTATCTTGAACATGAAATTCACATAAAAACAACTTTCAAATACAGATTACGAATAGATGTTTCTTTTTACTTTTAAAAGCAACATATCCAGAAGCAAGATACACTATTAGAGACATACATCTTTTTAAAAGCTAGCATTTCTGTTCTCGACACAGTACATCAGCCAATCTCATCCATTCTTGTAGTGTGGTCCTACCGGAGTTAAAAATACCTAACTGGCATGAAATCCGTCAGTTTTTCCTTACCACACGCTTATTAAGGATGTCATTTGTTTGCGACTTACTGAGGGTGGCACTTTTGAGCTTGCTTTGTGGTGTAAGTTTTCATTACTCAACATTGAATTCGCAACACGAAGTAGTTGACAGTTGCATGCTTTGAGAATTGCAAAAAGAGCGCGGGATGAAGACAACCAGATGGATGGATTTAAAAAAAAAATAGAATTGTTTGCGTCACTCTACTTAAAAAGTAATGGAGCGTCTCAGAAAATGTCTTGTATTTATTTATGCTAGGAAATCCTTTATGTCGATTGATAATTTTCTACAAAATCAGATGTCATTCATTTTAATTAATTATTATAAAATTATAATTACAAATGAACAAAATGCAATATTTTGCTTTGAAAGAAGAGGAACGTGTTTTGAAACAAATTAGGTAGTTTTATAAAGAAGAGAGTTACCTAATACATAGCGAATATCAATACTATAATAATATGGTAATATATTCGATTATTTGATACACAAGTTCTAAAAAAAGTCATTTGCTGCTCTTGGATATTTTCTACTTATTTGACTGAGCGTTATCGAAGTCCCTGTTTCAACTCTACCTTTCGACATATTGTCTGTTTGTCTGCAAATTTGTTTGTTACGCATTTACGGTCGAATACGTTGTTCGATTTTCTTCACATTTGGCATGAAAGTTGCTGGAATTCATTAAAATCGACGTATATGTTTTTTTTATTTTGTTTTAATTTATTTAGTTTTGTTGTGAGGTCTACTATTTCCAGAACTATTAGTTAACTTTTATTTCAACTTTAATAATCTAAAGAAACTTTTTAATTTAAAATTATTGTTAGAAATCAATATATAGTATATTCTTTTGTAAAACTGAGTTCCATAAAATGTAATTTCACTATAAAATTTTATTTATTCTTATGTTTTTTTTTATATTTAATTAATTCCGTTATTGATTACAAGTTTAGTAGAGTTATAATCTTTTGGGCAAAGTTTTATTTATTTATTTTGCAATATTCTTTGAGTAGGGCTTTCGTTAAATAATCCAATACACAAAAAGGTTTCCATACTGTTTATGTTCCTATAAAACTGGTACGTGTAGTTTTTCTCGGATTAAATATTTTACGTACATATAAGATATGTATTCTCAAATAAGGGTATAGATTCGCAAGGCAATTTCTATGAAATGGCATCATACGCTTTTGTTTAGCAATTTACTCAATAATCAGTTATATAATAAATGATGGGTGACATTAAATAACGATCAGCGTGCATTTCTAATTGAAAATGAAACATTTTGTAGTTCCTTACAGATACATTGAATGCATTTTTCATTTCTCTAGTACGAAAAATCCTAGTATTTGAAAAATAAAGGCGAAGGATGTTAGATGTCAAATAAAATATATGAGATTTTGACTATTATATAGAAATTTTGAAGAATTAGGAAAAATTGACTTAGTTAATTTTTCTCTTTGCACTCTGAATTGAATTGCATAAGTATGAATAATTATATCTGGTGTATGTAACTTAGGTAAACTATTTTTATGGTGTTTTTAACATAGTTAAAAAACAATGATTGCCTATTTCTGGTTATGTAAGTTAAAAAATAAATTCCTAAAAAAATATATGGCATTGTGATAATTCGAAACTAGGCCGGTTTGGTGAAAACCTATTTTCGTTGTATTATGAGCTAAAGCGTTTCTTTTGTTCTTTAGATTGTATGTGTTTTTATCATTCATTAAATCATAATCGCTTGTATTACCAATTAATAATATTTATATCTCATGAAATATCTAAACATTTTGTTTTAAAATGTCTATTTTTGATTTGAAACGTAAAATTTAAAGAATTGTAAAAATGTCATACTATGTGTGAAAATATGTCTAAATTAAAATTATTTAAGAAGTTAATTCAGCAAAAGTCATTTCGTATATTAATTTACACATATTACTTTATGCATTAATTATTCTTCGAATCGCTTTCATTTGAAATCGACTACCTTACTTGTTTTTCATCCCATTCTGTTGTTACCTTAAGAGTGTTTCTAACGTCTTTGTAATTCCTGTTAAATCGAAATTATGTATTGACGACAGTGAAAAATTGAATTCTGTTACAGGTGTGTCTTCTTCTTATTAAAAAAGGCTTCAACATTTGATTTAATAATTATCAGAGCTCTGTTTTTCTGATATATTAAGATTTCCAAATAACAATAATTTATACCTTTTCACAAAACACATTTTATCCGGTCATTTCTAGAGAATTTTTTTACTTTCTTTGGCATGGAGTGTGTTTGTAGTATAATTTGTTTAGTGTAACTAACTGTAAGTCTAACTATCAATTAAAATTCTATACTATCGACTAAACTTATTTTATTTTTAATACGTAAAATTAAAATATACAATTTACAAAATATGGAGGCAAAACAGGAGAGGAAGAAAATATGGAAATACTTAAATTCTAAAAGATAATTTTTTAACAGTAAAAATTCTATTTCCTTAAAAAAATTATTTTCAAATATTTCGTTCATAGTATACCTACTAGCAGTTTTTAAGATATTTAGCTAGATACAATAAAATTTTGTAACTTAAAACGGACAGTATAAAATCTGCCAAGGTGTCAAAATTCAAGTGCACTGCATGTTTAGTTCAAGGTGGTCCACAAAGGCGCCAGCGTTGCGTTGGTCCTGATCCAACTCTCACTGGAATTGTCACTGGGAAGCTTGACGTGCTTCACCTGTTGACAAACAATGCGAATAATACGGATAGAGTAACTCTGAAATTCGCGTGCGCTACTGCTTTTTTTAAAGACGTTTTACTCAGCAAGTTTATTCACTGTAATTTAAACTAAGTTTGGCAGTTAGAGTAGGAAGGGTTTAGTTTTTTTATAACGCGAAATACAATCGATTGAGAGGGGAGGACTTCGAAGTTATTGTTAGAATTCTTTGAAAGACAATATAGGGAGAAGAACAAAAGCCAAATGCAGTGTTGTACCTTTGACCGATTTTGGTTTTTTGAATATATGTGCATATTACTATTCCACAGTATAGTTAGTTAGATCAACTCCAAATACAAATATTGTTTTGCCAGCAGGTTATATGCGTATACAGTGTCGTATATATATAACGTTGTCATGCTTAATCTCATAGACGTTGTCAACCTGCCACATAAATGTATAAATGTTATCATTTTGTCCCTTCAAATATTTAATTCTGACTGGCTAAAAGTACAAGTTTTGACACATTAATATAGAATTTATATAGAATAATATTCATTAATATAAAAAAAATAACGTATTTTTCAGGGTATATAAAAAGTTTGAAAACTGTTATATTTTTAACAGCATATTGAAGGGCCTTTTAGTACATATTCAGCATCATTAGAAAATATGTTTATTTTTTTTATTCTACTTAGAAAAATCTATATTAGTAATAGCTTATTTAAAATTAAGATATATTTTATTAGTTTATAATATTGACACATTTTATTTCAAAATTTTAGGTGAACCAACTGTAGTGCAAATAAAGATATCTATTCTAAACATAAATTATGTTGATGAAGAGAAGCAGGTGAGCTTATAGGTTTTCTTTTTATCCTTGTTTCAAATGTAAATTTTCAGTTTATATTTAAAATGATTTTGCACAAGATCGAAATAAAGAACTTTTACTTAAAATTTTTTTAAATATTTTTCGAATCACATAAATGTTTTCTTTGTAACAAAAGTCACAGAATCGATCAAAATCGATAACATTGGATTTATTAAAACATAAATGTGGGTTAATTTAGTTGGGGGTAAAAAAAAATGACCTGTTTCATACTGTTTTTTCCTACGATTCAGGCTTTCGGTGTTGACATCTTCTTCCATCAAGTGTGGAATGACCCGAGACTAAAGATCCCCAGCAGTCACAATACGAGTCGCTTGGTTCTTGATGGCAAATGGCGACCAAAGCTATGGACCCCAGATACTTATTTCAAGAAACTAGTCGACGGAAAAGTGAACGACATTATCATCCCATACAGCTACATGGTGCTGGATAGCGATAGCACTTTGTTTTTTGCATCCAGGTATAACATCCTTTTACTATTTTCAAAGATAAAATACATTTCAAAATTCTTTCTCCCGAAAGAGTGTCTGTCAGGGTAGGGGAGGGGGGGGGGGTTCATGCGATAATTATCGCACGGTCATACTAGTGATATAAAATAAGATTAAATCGCCATTAAGTGTAATTTGGACTTGTTATCTAGAGAAATTCTTCTTGGCACGTGTCATTTTTATGGATATTAAGTCTACGTTAAACATCTACAAAGCCCCGTGATTAAAATAAATCAACTTTTTTTTGTGTATCACTTAGTATAAACTCTAGATACCCGACAGTTCTTAATAACATTTCACACTGCAATTGTTACACCTTGAAAAGCGATTTAAACAGTAACCTAAACTTTATGTTCTTAAGGAATTTGTTTAAATGTATTTTGCAATAAAATATTTGTTTAAACGTATTTTGCATCCAAATATTTGTTTAATTTTTTTTTAATTCAAGTATTTGTTTAAACGCATTTTGTATTCAAGCATTTGTAGATAAACAGTTTGACGTTGCCACTGCATAAATTTCACCTAAATGAAAACCTTTCCACTAAATTAGACTCTTTTCCAATAAAAATATCTTTTAAAAGTTAAAATTACTTATTTTAATTCTTAAATAGTTTAATAAACGGGTAAACATAATTTAAACAATATAAATGCAAATCAAAAGATTTTACACTCTAAACGTTAGAAAAGTATCCGCAACAATTTCTCCTATTTTTGCAGAAGCATTCTCATGCGCATATCTAAATCTCACGTTTTATTCTGTTCTCGTTGCATAATATAACGAAACAAACTACTTATTTCATTTTTAATGGCACTGATCACGCAGCGTCCTACTTTTCCGAAACAAATAGTCCTGGTGCGGCGAATGTGGAATAAAATTGGCCAGTTATGTATCATTTGGATGCATTTGATTTCAAGGGAAATTATTGGGTTAGTAGTAACTTCGGTATTTTTCTTGAGAAAATCAATTCTTTTGTATGGTTTTCACTAAATCATCTGGCAAAGTTTACGTTAAAAAACAGGAATGGTAATAATCATTGACTTTATGAAGTAGGCTTTAGTGCGCTTTTGTATAGCTATATTATCCATTTTACTAGAATTGCCTTTTTATAACAATCTCCTTCTTTTAACGGCAAAATTGGGAACTCGGAATATATTAACCTAACCAATTCGTGTATTTTAGTACGATATAATAATGCAAAAATATTGGAAAAACTAAAAAAAATATTTAAAAATATTTTTCTGTTAAGAATTTTCGTAAACACATTTTTTGTGAAATGTTCCTGCAGCCAAGGCTTTCAGTTAGCAGTACCTTTCAAACTTTTCACATTTAAAAATTTTACGGTATATTTCCAGCATTTTTAGTAGTAATAATGTCAATAGGAGTCCAGATAGGAATTACCTTTTGTAAATCTGTCCATAACCTAATGTAAATTTGTACTTCTAATAAAAATTAAATAATAGCTACTTTTTAGGGTATGTTTATTAACTTGCGTTGTTATATAATATATACATATACATACTACACTGAACAATAAAAATTTACTTTTTAAGGTATGTTTATTAACTTGCATTGTTATATATAATATATACATAATATAAATACTACACTGAACAATAAAAAATTACTTTTTAGGGTATGTTTATTAACTTGCGTTGTTATATAATATATACATACTACACTGAACAATAAAAATTTACTTTTTAGGGTATGTTTATTAACTTGCGTTGTTATATAATATATACAAATACATACTACACGGAACAATAAAAAATCAAAATTAACATTTTATAACTTTCTAAGGCATTGCGTTATTATCAAAAGGAACTTTTCAAACAACGTTATGCAATTTAGATGTCGTTTGCCGGAAAAAGAATGTTATACATTGAATAAATATACTTTTAATAAATGTATGTTGTTCATAAACGTGGTATTAAAAATGTCTCACTCCTTTTGAAGTATAGAGAAATGTATGAAGATAGGTACAAAATTATATGAATTAAAAAAAAAAGTTCACTTGATAACATTTACTTTAAAAACAATCAGCTTTATAGTTGAATGATAATATTTTGATTTAGAGTAACAAACCCCCCCTCCCCCCCATCTTTCCAAACCTCAAAGAATATATTATGAATTAAAATATCTTAAATATTCTATACTTTCTGTAATTATTAAATATTAAAAAAAAACATTTGGCGCTCATACTAAGGTGCATCGGGACTTTTACGCTGTGGCAACAAAAGCTTATATTGTAATAATAATACAATGTTTTCGTCGTGAATATAAAAATAATATTATGTATTTCACCATTTATTCATATTGTATCACCACCTACTAGGGCATCCAATAAAGGATAGAAGATTAAATCTCTCATACTTTTGACATAATGTTGCCCTTTGTATAAAAACAATCTATTACAACTCACCTATAAAAGCGAGATATGAAGAATATTCTGGTTGTCAATTACTGTTGATTAAGAAAGTAATCAAACGATACAAAATAATAATAATATTTTTTAATTTGTGATGCCTTTAGTTTATATACATTGTACTATTTTTACCTTACTTTGCCAAGTGCACGTATTTTTTAAGTTCATATATTAATAAATATATTCAATCATTTGATCTACCACCAACCAGTGAGTAACAGTTTAGTTTTTGGATTGCTGTTCTAGCACAATAAATACAGAACAGTTATTATAGTATTCTGCTAACAATTAACTGTAATTGTTTCGACTTATTTCTTCAAATAAGCATTTTTATATGTCATATTTAGTTTGAAACTTATTTTTTGTTATTTTAAAAATTTCTAAAGGATTCTAACTATTTTAAATTAGGAAACTTAAGCCCTAACCCGATTTTTTTTGTTTTCTAACTTGTGTGGCTTTGTTTGCCACCTCCTAAATTGAAAAGTACAGAACCTTTATTCTTCCTTCTCAAATTAAAAATTAAACATTAAAAAAAAACTGAAAGGAGTTTTATATAAGTGCAAAATCGATATAAAGCTTTAAGTGACATCTCTGTCGTTGAATCATCTACAGAAAGTCAAATAAAAAGATTAAACTTAAAATTGAATCTTATAAATAACCAGTTGTATTAAAAGATTAATTAAAATAACCTATTTAAAAAAAATATAAACAATTATTTTACTCTTAAATGCAAAAATTAAACAAAATAAGGATTAAAATAATTATGTTTATTAGATTTAAAACACAATAATGTCGTTTATAATAAAAGTTATTGATAGATTTTTTGTCAGTATATTATTATTATTTATGTGTTATTAATCATAAAGTTTTGTAATAATAAGAATTAAAAGAAATTTAACAACTATATTTACAACATAAATTTATGAATCTTGTAAATTAAGTGTGTTTACTGCAATGTTAACATATTTAATAGGAGTTTTAGGGTAAATACTTTGCATTTTAAAACTGTTTTTTTAATGAACGACTTTTTGTTGCTTTATTCGGAACATCACAACCCAATCAATAAATATTTTAAGCACATCCTCATGCATATGGCTGTAATAGTTTACTGAAATCTTTTTTGATAAAAAAAACCAAGAATATTTTTTTAGATAAATTTCTTATTTACAGCTTTGCTCTTTTGGTATAACTCCATCTAAATATTAATATATTGAATTTATTAATGATATTTTCAGAATTAGTCTCAAGTTGGATTGTGGAATGAATCTGGCATCATATCCTCATGATGTGCAAGAATGTGAAATATTAATTATGAGTCGTGAGTATATATTATGTATAAAACTACACATGCTAGCAATGAATATTTCAACGTATTATAAATAATTACTTAACAATTTACTGATAATAAATAATATTAATTTTATTTGCAATGAAATACTTCTATATTGAGTAGCCAACACATTATGACCACCTGACGTTTTCGAGTAAATGAACTATAACGTCACACTGTTTCTTCTAGAGGGCGAGAGACAGAGATAAAAAGGAAAGGTGATGGCTTACAATTTTATAGTTGAAGCTTTTTTTTCCGAACAGGTATGGGTAAAAAATATTATTTGACAGACTTTTAAAGTGGGATAATTGTGGGTACCGGAGTCATGGAAAGAACATCAGAAAAAAGACGCTTTTGTGAAATGTTTAAGAACAGTTGTAGTGAAAGTGTTTAAAGACTGGACTTTTCACCAAAACACTTGGTCCCAACATACCTCTTAAAGGGGAACATTAAAATCTCGAGAAGAGTGACTATGTTTATAAGAGACATTCGAAGGTTAACAGTGCAGCAAATTACAGCAGGTTTTAATCATAGATCCTCTCAAAAGAACTCTCTATTCGCTATTCGCTAAACACTTCAGCGTATGGGATAGTGGTATAGGCAAAATATGTTTGCCACTTAGTAGTGTATTAATTGAATCATCAGTATTAAGGGATAATAAGAGCAATCGTAATGCAATGGATTTGTACCCTTCTTAAAACTGCTGATTCAATAATTAATAAGTTTCATTAGTTACCAAACCACATTATCAATGTTTTTTGTGCTTTTAGTGTAAAAAATTCTTGGTCTTCACTTTCGTGTCTAAATATGGTTATGCATTTCAATCATTTCTTAATATTTCAGTTCAGCACACGACTAAAGATGTGGTTCTAATCTGGAAAGAATTTCAAATCACCTCAAGCATCCTTCTTGCTCAATATTCTGTTAGTGGCACTCGAAGCGTTAACGGAACAAAGAAGTATGCTGACATAGGTAGGTATACTACTAAAAGTAAACTATATGAACTCGGGCCTACATTCGCATAACCTGTTCAATATATGATTGCTTTTACTAAAAGTATATGGTATCACATGGTTAAATTTTTCCCTTTAACATGTTAATAGTTCAGTTTTTAAGCTAACTAACTGGATTTGGGCATGTGTTCTAATTTATTTTGACTATAGAAATTTTGAAATTTCTCAAGTATCATTGGTAATATTGTACATGGACAAATGAAATGAAGGCAAGCAAATTTTTTTATATATAAGTTACAATACATCGTTTCCTATTACCTTATACAATCTTAAAATGCATATAAACTTCTGAGAATTAAACCATAGTCTATCGACAAAAAGAAAGTCTTTATGAAAATGTTGTATGTAAAAGTCCTTTACTTATTTCTACCCGAGTTCAATTTGGATTTTCTTTTCGTTTCAGGCGAATTTTCTTTCATTTCTGGCAAAATCCATCTCTCCAGACGTCTTGGATACTTCTTAATCAACAAATACATCCCATGCGTGCTCATCATTTGTATGTCATTCATCACGTTCTGGATACCCGCAGAAGCGTATCCAGCGAGAGTCACATTATCTGTGACTTCCCTCCTCACCATTGTGACGCAGCAGTATCAGAGTGCTATGCCGTCTGTGTCGTATGTCGTAGCTCTGAATATCTGGATACTGAGCTGCATAGGATTCGTCTTCTGTTCACTGTTGGAGTATGCATTTGTGATAGCTGTTATGAATGATAGGGGAACGAGTCTATGGCCTTTCGGAAAGCTAAAGGTAAATATCGCATTATTGTTCGTACTAATTGCCAAATGTGTGACCATAATAATAAAGTTTTAAGATTTTTATTATGTTAATCATTCTTTCATAATTATGTGACAAATATTTTCATCCATTACATATCGCTGCCATGCGATATCACTACGATCTTTATGTATCTCAATGTCCAATCTTTGTGGCACTGTATTTGTGGTATCACTGCGAGATCACAGCACGACAATATGCCACGTCCTTTAAATGCTAGGTTAAGGAATATATTACGTGGCAGGCTGTTGTAATCCGTCGTCACATAGCCATCAGAAGGCTTAAGCCTAAAAACTTTTTCCCCCTGACTTTTTTTTTTTTGTACGAACACCACGTCCCAGTGAAGTTTTTGTAATTATCTGTGCATTTTAGACATTTACTAACGTTTATTTCAGGACTATCATTTGTTTATTTCTTACTATAATGTGTTTATTAAAGACTGGTCATTGTTTATTTCAAAGTATCCGTTGTTTATTTCAGACTATCATTTGTATATTTGACTATCATTTGTTTAAGTTTCAGATTATCAATTGTTTATTTTGGTCTATCATTTATTGAACTCTGACTATAGTTGTTTATTTCAGACTATCTTCCAACCTTCAAAAGCAGCGAATGACCACGAATCTGCCAAATCTTCACCTCGCAGTGGCATCGAGCAATCTAAAATGTCATACAAAGCCATTGATAAAATATCTAGAGTGATATTTCCATTCTTCTTTCTGATCTTTTGTATCTCTTATTTCGTATATTTTTGCCGGTAGTGTTTAATATACAATCAAAACAAAGATACGCAACAAAAGTTCAGCACGATTTTGAGTAATATTTCTCTTGAAAAGTTATAGAAATATTTCTCAAATGCATCAAAACAGAAACTAAGGTAGCGAATATTTACAGTGTAGAAATAAAATCGATGAAGGGAAATTATGTTTTTAAGTTAACAAACTAATACAACATTACTATTTATAAGAAAATGCTTAAATATGAATACATAGTTTTTGCTTGATGTAGAAATAGGTTTTAATAAATAATTTTAATGTATATTATAATGGTGTAATTGTGTTATGCAAATTCACAAAAACAGTTGTTTTGTCTACTTTTCCAATTATTTTTAAACTCAATCCAAAATAATTCTACTACAAAATAAGAATATTAATCATCAATTTCTTCATATAAATTCAATTTTTGAAAAGTAATTTTTTGAATACTAATTCTGAATGTACAAAAAATATTTTTCCGCCAACATACATATTCTCTTTAAATTTTATGATTATAAACTTCATTTTAACGTCACTATAATTAGTCCAAACTTCCTTTTTTTAATAAATAAATCTGAAAGTAGTAGATGCAGTTATACAAGTTATTCGAAGTTTCTGATTTATGGTGGAGAAGTTGGAATTTTTTTAAAGAGGTTTCTTGTGTCTCACTATACACTGAATGGATAAAATTTTATGACCATACACTTCCATATCCCATACGCTGAAATGTATGCCAAATAATGGTTTCAGAAATCGTTTGAGAGGATCCTTGAGTAAAATCTGCTGTAATCTCCTGCATTGTTGTCCTTTATAAATCGGGACACTCCTCTTCCCGCTAAAGCATTCAATATCCCTATAGCTAATCCCTATAGCTATTTTATAAAAGCACACTTTCCCTATAGCTGCTCTGGAACATTTCATAAATACAGATTCCATTATCCCACGTTTAAAGTTCGTCAAATCGTTTTTTTTTGTCCATACCTGTTTGAACGAAACACTTCTTCTAACGTTGTAAGCAAGCACTTTTTCTTTATATACACCTCTATTCATCTGGAGAAAACAGTGTGCCATAGTTTCATTTACATAAAAAGTCATATGGTTATAATATTTTGTCCACACAGTGTATTTGTTTTGTACAAAATCAAAATTCAAACTTAGTTTTTTTTTAAAGCTCAACTTGCTCGCAGATCGATACAAATAGACTTATTGTTCAATTATTTGAAGAAATATACTGGTACATTATTTAAAGAAAAGTAATAGTACATTATTTGAAGAAAAATAATGGTACATTATTTGTTCGATGATGTAATTTTGTGCTTGATTCACATATTTCATTCCCAGTAAAGGTACGATTAAATTTTGGCAAGGCAAAGAAAATGTCGAAGGCAGGTAATTGCAACAATAATTTTGCATTCTACATTTTATCTTTAATATTGCTTTAATTTCAATAGAATAACCAGACATAATACCCATTCTTCGCACGGTGTTAATTAAAATGACGCACCATATAAATAAATAAACCTATTCATTCTCAAATTAACAGGAAAAAGATAATAATATTGGAACTTTTTGAGAATTTTTAATTTAAAAATATTAAGTACACAATTTTCTTTAATGTACTAACTACTAAATACTCTATTTGTTAAAATTTTGTATTATACTTAAATTAATTAGGACACTGATTAGCATTATGTACTGGTCAGATAAATTTTCATTCACCATTGTAAAAAATAATAAGTATATATTAAAGTATACTTAAATATTTATGTGTGTTTCTATTATTATATCACTTTATTGTTTTAATTAAAATTATTCTACTCTTCATATTATAAATTAATTAGATTTAAATTTGCAAAATTGGAATTGAATTTTCAACTAAAAAAAATTTAAATTATTTATTTTTTTAAAAAAACTTGCATTGTTAAGTATTTCACCGAAAATAGATTGTATTTATCGACCTCTTAATAGAAAATATACTTTTTTAATCATATTTAGTTAGGTGTTCTTTTACAAGCTGATTGTGTGTTTCGTGGAATGTGCTATTTGAACCTATCTAAAATATAGTTGGATATGTAAGTTAAAAAAAACATATAATATTTGCAATTTTTATACATGGGCTTACCCTAGTTATATATTACATTTGATGTACATTAAATATTATTTAAAATCTAATTTCGATTTATGTATTTAATTAGTATTAAAAAAATAAAACAATGTATCATAAATTGGCATTTGCAGTAAAATCTAATTAATGAAATTGCTTTTTTGCCTGGTTTTGATTAATTAAGTAACTTATATAAGCTTACCTTGTATAGATCATAATAAGGACTTTTGGCATGCAATAAGTTTCATAGCATGCAAAATGTTTGTATTATTTCATTTATGTATTGCACACCGGTAATAGGCAATTGCATAAATGGTTTGAAATTAAAACTAAATGAACTAAGAAGTCAAAGTATTCTCACTTCAGCAACTTTCTATTGCTACATTTAATATTACTAACATATGTTTCGCCGTTTCATGTATTTCATTTGTCATTAACATACTAATTTAAGCGCTCGGCTTAAAATACATATTTATAAAAGAAATACTCTTTTTAAAATATATAACACTTTTACGTGATGAAAAACACAAAATGCGCAAAATTTCACGCACAAAAATATATAATAATTTCTTTAAGTAATTTTTTTTCGGCGCATATAAACTAATAATTACATTGAAATATTATTAAAATATTAAATAAAAGATAATCCGAACTCAGTTTATAAATAAATATCATTGTATATAACAAAACAGGTAAAATAAATTATCTATAAATAAAAATGATCATTTCAATTATTTACTGTTAAAAAACGATATATTTAGAAGGTTTAATAAACTAGTCATCAACATATCATAATGATTTTGCACCCATTATGGGTTGTTTCTAAAAGCTAAATGTCTGTGCCCAATACGGCTATTACTTAGTTTGTTTTTGTCGGCGTATATTTGCTTGCTTAGATAAAAGCAGAAGCTAAAAGCTTCTATTGACAGACAGGGTGTATTCGTTACATCTTATAAGAGTCAAGCTCTTTGGCAAAACAATCTATTGCAACATCTATTGCAACAGGAACTATTTTATTTTATTTTCTCAAAGCTAAATACTTTTCTGTTTGAAGTGTATTTAATTAACTCTTACAAAATATGATTTAGTAGTATTTGAATGACGCATTTTGTGTTTTAATTAGAAAGTACAAAATGTTTTGATATAAAAGGTATTTTGTACTTTAAATGTATTTTTCCCCACCTAGTTGTGTGTAATTTATTTTTAGTTATTTGAATTCATTTCAGAGAATAAAAGAGTTACGTTGTATTGTTTACGTTGTATAGTGCAGATTTCTTATGTGTTGCTAGTCACAATGTATGAGCAGTTCAGTTTTATACATGCACTTTCGTGAATTTGTATTTATACTGTATGTGCTATCATGTATCTGATATTTTGAAGGATGATTGTTATTTATGCTTGAAATGCATTTGTAAAAACATTTCAGTTATTGAAACATACTCAAACATCATTTAATAAAATGTTTCTGAAAAAAAAATTACTGTACTTTTTTATAAAAATTTAAATGTTTATAGATATTATAGTAATATCTAGAAGTACTGTTAGTGGTATTACTTTAAGTTTTAGTTCCACACACTGTCTGCTTGAGCAATTTTTGAAAATGTAAAGTTGTTTTCACCCCTGGAATTGTAAATAAATTTTCCAGTAAATAAAAGAGCATGCATGCTCTTTTATAATATCTCATTTTTTTTTCAATTGATTGTAAATCATTAGCTTGTAAATTGTACATCAAACAATTTAACTTTAAAAATATTGTAAAGAGAAGTATTTTAAGAATTTAAAAATATAATGCATTGTTGAAAAAAAATGGTGATCCATAAGGGTCAGGGGGGTTAATAAAAATAATAGATTACATTTTTTTAAAAATGTTTTTATTTAAAAAACAAACAAATAAAGCATTATAATATTCTGCTATTTGTGGAAAAACTCACTTGAATTTTATAAATGTAAATAAATATATGATCATTAAAAATTCGAATGTAACGTGTTACTAGCCTATTATATATTTTATTTCAATAATCCACTTAGAAAATAATGCTATTTAAAGCTTAAAATTTTCATTTTGTGACTTAAAATATACTTATTACTTGAGAAAGGCAGGGTAGAAAACATTCCACCTCTATTTATAAATGTTATAACTTAAAATAAACAACTCAGGGGAAGGAATGTATGCCATTTTAGTTTTTCACACAGAAAAGCTATATACAATGCTTCAAACACCGGGGTCTACTCCACCCCGGGAAGGGAAAAAAAGCTAAGAATACAATGCAGATGGATATCTATTGTGAGTGAAGTACAATAACACTGAGGTTTTTAGGAAAGTTTTTATTATATGTTCTTTAAAGTTTTTTTTATTTCGTGTTTAACGATAAATATTTTTTTTAAATATTCTAAAGTCAATAAAATTTTAATATTTACATAGAAAGTGATATGCTTAAGTAATTAATTATATCTCTCTTTTATAATAATAAAAATAATCAATTTAAAAATAAAAAAAGGATAACGTGAAAATTCTAGAAATACTTCGTTGACTATCTCTAACACAGCGAATAGAGTTGTTTTTAACGATAATCATCGATTAAAACGAATACTTATCTCATACTGAAATAGAAAAACCTACTTAAGAATATACAAATTAATAGCACGTGCTCCTTTCAAAATGGGTCGAATAATTGAAAGAAAAAAAACGAGCTGTATATGTATGAGCTAAATATATAAAAATATAAATATCTTTACATTTTCTTAGAGGTGAAACAAAAGTTAAGATGTCAAAAATCAAGTAAGACACCTTCCTTACTATACCGTGGTCTAGTTATGAATAGTTTGTACACGCGTCTGCTCGACATTTTTTATTGGGTCTTCATTAAAATCTAAATATCACTAGTTATAAGTTTAGACTTCTTCCAGTATTATTTTGTACGTCTTGAAATATTAATCCAATTTGATTAAGTTTCGTATACCAAAATCAAACTTTAGTTCGATATTTTGGCTTCATAGTGAAATCTTCTAAAAATCGTCACGTTCCACTCTGCAATTTTTACACAAATAGTTTAAGCTGTCAACTATTCATATGAAATTGTAGAACTCGTCGTTCTCTTCAATTTAAGCACGCACTCGTTAAGACCTGTGTTAAGACCGTTACAGAGGTTAAACAGGTCAGTGTATGAAAGACATTTTTACTCCTTCTCCTTACACGGTACAAAGATCCGAGGGGAAAGTGGAGTAGTAGCTTACTTGCTCGACATGGACCAACTTCTTCTACACGATGGTAGATCATTTATCCCTATAGACAGATTTCCCCCATGAAGTTATGGGGATTATCAACACTTTTTATGATGCGCAAGGTTTTGTCAATGACCGATTTTAGAGATTTATTAACGTAAAAAAAATTAGGTAAAGCTTCAAATTATAATGTTTCATCATTCAAAACACGTTACTTTTCAATGTAAAATAAGACAATTTTTAATACAAAATATAAAACTCCTATTAAAATCATTATTAATAAAAAAAAACTCATCAGTTTTAAATAGTCGTATCTTGCCATTTTGTAGCATTATAATTTTTTTGTTTTAAGTGTTTTAAAACGATGTGCATTCAAACCGTATATACATTACAAATTATATTTCTGCTATCGGGCAATACTGCTGTCCTGAAATTTAAACCAATCAATGAAAAGCTTAGTTACGTGGATTAACGTAGTTTTGCTGTATAAATGCTATTTTTAGAATAATCGGATTGGTTAATTAAATTCGAAATTACATAATGAGCCAATGAAGAGGATCATAAGTAAAAATCGAAAATTCTCTAATTTTTCTTTAGTCACTTTTTCAATAGTAAACATATCAGAGACGTCCGAAACGAAGTCTTATATTTATACCACAATACAAAGTGAAAAAAAAAAGAGTTTTTAAACAACAATTTTGTAAATTTGTGACTGCATCAAGTCTGACAATAAAATTGTTCGTTTCTTGTGAAAAAATATTTGTGGTTTGTTATGGATGTAGACATTTTTTGATAAAACGAATCTATTTAAAGAGGTTTAAATTTAATTATGATTTAGCAAAAAACATTTTTTTGTGATATTTTAAATAAATAGCAATTTATTTATGAAAAGTTTCAAATTTAATCCATCCATATATTAATTATGACTCAATTGATTTACGAAAATTAATTCAAATACTATTTTTGTGCAGGAAATAGCAATTAATATTAGGAAAAGTTTCAAATTTATTACACCCATAAAAAAAATTCAGACCCCCTAGATTAGCTAAAAAATCCACTATGCAACGGTTTGGAATTCATCCAGAAGGAAAGACCCGGGAACTGTAATTCGTAATTTTATTACCACTCATATAACGAGGATAACATATGAGTTGAAGTCAACCCCACGCTCTTCAAACTTTTACACCTATAGCTACGTGAGGAAATTTGAACGACATAAGATATTTAAGTTTAACAAGTTTCTTTTATATGGTGAGTCTTCGATAGGAATCACGGGTTCGAACTTGGGGTCATCCGATCCTCGAATTCTGGGACTCTTAAAGAAAAGAGACTTCTTCAATCGTCGAAATATTTATTAAAAAAAATATGTATTTGAAAAAAGTCATGCTATTAAACTTCTTGAAATTCTGAAACGTTTTTACCTATTTTTATTCATTTAATGCAGTCGACGAAAGAATACGTGTGAGCAAGTTATCTGTGTTTTAACGCTATACAGCGCTATACTACTTTTGAATAGTATGGTGCTTTAATGCTTAAACATATCACATTTGTTTTAATACTAAAACATTCAGACTTTTAAACGTGATATACTTACAAAACTCAGAAATTATTTACTCGACAACCTGTTTTAAGGTAATTTAAAACAATAAAAATCAGTAAAATTAAAGTGATGCTGCCATCTATCGGATATTTTAAAAACGAAATATTCCAACTTGTTGATTACATGGAATTTCAGCGAAAAGGGAAAGATTCTTTATCTGGATATGGACATTGGCCAGAAATAATCTAATATATTTATATTATAAGTAACATAAGTTTTAGTTAATACTATATGTTTAAAACGGTTTTGTGTTTTTATTTTCTAAATTTTGAACATTCTACTCAGTGCAGAGTTGTAAATAATATATATAATTTTTATAGTATTTATGTCGAATATCCTATTTTAACTATTCTTTTGCATTAATTAAAAATAAAAGGTCGAGGGCAAAAGTTTTTTTTTTAATTTTGTTTCTTCGTCTAATTAAAATAAATTGAAATTTAAAAGAAAACACTTTAAAACGTCTTAAAAATCGATACGGGTATATCGGCAGAAATTTGAGCGACATGAAAAGTGTTGATATTTCCAAGCCCCGTATCTCCAGTTCGAGATATGGAATAAATTACTTATGAATCGTGTGAGGAAATTCGGCCGCATTGACCAGGCTATTATTAATCCACTACTCCTCTGATCTTTGTACCAAGTGGGGGTAATGATAGTCACATTTCGGACATAACCTGGACACTTTAACTGCTGTAACTTCAGTTCTTATCAACAGATCATAGAAATTGTGAGCTTATATTGAAAAAAACACATATATTTGTCTAGTTGACAGTATATACCATTTGGTGAACATTGTGTGGAGTAGAAAGAGACAATTTCAATATGAAGGTTTCACAATGAAGCTAAAATCTTATAGTAAATTTCAATTCGGCAGCATAGAATACTTAAACAGGTTGAGAGCAGTTTGAAACGAAAATTATTTACTCGTCAACCTGTTTTACAGGTAATTTAAAATAGTAAAAATACCAAAAGGTCTAAACTTATGACAAGTGTGGTGGAGAGATCTAAAGCTTAATAAAACACAATAAACTACTGACCGGGACAAAGTAGTCACGAACCACACACACACACATTCATATATATATATATATATATATATATATATATATATATATATATATATATATATATATATATATATATATATATATATATATATATATATATATATATATATATATATATATATATATATATATATATATATATATATATATATATATATATATATATATATATATATATATATATATATATATATATATATATATATATATATATATATATATATATATATATATATATATATATATATATATATATATATATATATATATATATATATATATATATATATATATATATATATATATATATATATATATATATATATATATATATATATATATATATGTTGTATATATACGTTTGGTTCGCGAATTTCTGATTTTTGTGACTTATATCACTTGGCAGCCAACCCACCCTGCCCATTTACAGGGCATATCAATTAAGGATTAATTGAAAAAAAAAGATCGAATGATATATTCTTCCAATTGACAGAACAACACTCCCTTCGAACGTAGCATATTTTGTAATCTTATTTTCTAATTCCGATTAGACTTTTTTTTAATTAATCACAATAAATATTTTAAATAAATATTTAATTTCAATAATACTTTTACTCTAATCGCCATTTTAACTCTAGCAAGATGAATGGTTTGATAGTTTTTCATTAAATCCCGATATCGACTTTCAATCCATTCCCTAACAAGATTAGGCGATTAGTTTCTGGACGATCGATAGCGACTGAAACCTGGCAAGAACCGAGGACTACACATAATCTCATTTTTCACCTTTACCTTACCGCGCGACGGATAAAAATACTGATGTAAATGCGAATTTAATTACAGATTAATTAAAAAAAATAGGATTTTTTTTAATGTTAGGAGTAAAATTTGCTACTTAAACTCTGTATAAAAGTCACTTCTGCGGCTTTGAGAAGGCAAAAAGAATGCAATTATGCTTAACGTATGCAAGTTGAGAAAAGTATGGTTTCGCAGATATTTAATTGATATGCGCTTATGGGATATGTTTAACAAACTTTTAGATTTTGAAAAATCTTAATAATGAGAAATAGTAATTGAGTCTTTTAATTAAAAAATGTTTTTTAATAGTTAAAGGTAGTTAAACTTCGTAAGATGTTTTTATTTAGATTTTCGTATATTAGTGTTTGTAAGTTTTTCCTTTTAGTTTGCAAGATATTTTGTTACATGATATAGTCAAATCAAGCTGTATTTAGTAGTTTATAAAGGAAAGCATAGCTGGAAAGGATATTTTAAATATTTAATAATATATTCTAAAATGCAAGATAATTTTTATATCAAGGTAAGTGACAATGATTTTTATCAAAATATTTACTTTTTCATAATGCCTTGTATAAATATTAATTATACATAATGTTCTTTATCCCTAATGATTAAATTCCATAGATGGTTTTAAAATTAAAATAATTAAATATATGTTGGCTTTTTGATATTTATAAATATTAATTATATTTATTAGAAACTTAACTTATTACTTAAAATCGTGAAGATTTTTTACTTCCGAAATTTTGATATATATCGAATCATTGCCCAAACCTTATGTGCATATATTTAAAACTGAAATGAGTGAAATTTTGAAGTTACAATAGTACAAGAATGCATTTTATTTCATATTTTACTCGATTCATGTTTCACAGCAATACACATTTCAGTTTTGAATATATGCACATCAGGTTTGGGAGATGATTCGATATATATCAAAATTCCGGAAGTAAAAAATCTTCACGATTTTAAGTTTGTAACTTTGATTTGACGATTATTGAATTTTTCGATTATTCGAAATTAAACCCAGAAGTCCAAAAGAACACTCGGGATGCTCGGAACAAAAATAGCATTTATATTTTTAATAAACAAATTTGTACTAGGGAAAACAATATTGTACTAGTCTTCGATTTGAAAACAAAAACTTAAATGCCTATAACGTAAGTTTAAGTTATACATCTTTGTGTTTACATAACGCTACTGTACTTTTATTCTACTCATAAAATATCGACATATCCGAAATATCTATAAACCAAGAGAGAATATGTATATGTCGGAAATATTGATATATTAAAAATATCGATTTATCGGAAACATAGATTAATCTGAAAATATCGATTATTGGCTGGCGATGAATCGCGATTTCAAAATGTCATCATCGCCCAAGCCCCTAGTGTACATTACATAAATCACTTAAAAATCAAGAGAGCATACAGTACAAATCCCAATTTGGTAGAATATATTTTTATCAATTATTTTGAAATATTAAAAATTGAAGCATAAGTAGTGAAAATTGTTATTGTTCCTACGCTTTATTATTATAGTATTAAAGCTTTCAACCATTCTGTTAAACTTTATAATTAGAAAAAGAAAAGTTTTACGAAATATATAAGACTATCCGCGCAAATATATGTCGGAAATATTGATATATTAAAAATATCGATTTATCGGAAACATAGATTAATCTGAAAATATCGATTATTGGCTGATTATCAATTATTTTGAAATATTAAAAATTGAAGCATAAGTAGTGAAAATTGTTATTGTTCCTACGCTTTATTATTATAGTATTAAAGCTTTCAACCATTCTGTTAAACTTTATAATTAGAAAAAGAAAAGTTTTACGAAATATATAAGACTATCCGCGCAAATATATGTCGGAAATATTGATATATTAAAAATATCGATTTATCGGAAACATAGATTAATCTGAAAATATCGATTATTGGCTGGCGATGAATCGCGATTTCAAAATGTCATCATCGCCCAAGCCCCTAGTGTACATTACATAAATCACTTAAAAATCAAGAGAGCATACAGTACAAATCCCAATTTGGTAGAATATATTTTTATCAATTATTTTGAAATATTAAAAATTGAAGCATAAGTAGTGAAAATTGTTATTGTTCCTACGCTTTATTATTATAGTATTAAAGCTTTCAACCATTCTGTTAAACTTTATAATTAGAAAAAGAAAAGTTTTACGAAATATATAAGACTATCCGCGCACTGGCAATAATTGCATTGCAACTGTTAATGAACTGAGTAGCTAAAAAATCACTCTTTAACTGTTGTTGATTATTTAATTGAATCCTACTCAGAGTGCCAGATTTCAGATTTAACAATCGCCAAATTGAAGGTGAAAAAATCGCCAAACTCGTATTACCGCAATCCTTACAAAATCGTCAAATCGTCGATTATTTTCCAAAACTGTTAGAGCAGTAGCGAGAGAAACTATATATTATCCAACTAAAAAATTACTAAGTGAGCAGAAACAAATTGAGTTTTTCAACTGTGTACAACTAAACAGTTTAGTTGCATGTCCGATAGTTGCCAGTGTGCGGCTTGCCAATGAAAATGACTCATTTTATAGTCGCATTGCAACAAAGTACTATACATTAATTTTTTTAGGTGGACTCTGCTTCTATGTGCACACAACAAATGAGTAAATGAAAGCTATCCTTCGGAGGAATGACGAGTAGCATTTCAATACTAGCAGTAGTAATGTGTGTTCTTTCTTCAATGTTTTCCAACGGGCGGACCTTTCACTCAGAGTAAGGCCAGTTCAATCAATATTTGTAATTATTTAATTAACTTTTTTTTTTATAGAAAACCTGATAAAAGTCTAAAACTTGGTTATATTTGTGTACGAATGCATTCCTAGAATGTTACTAATAATTAAGGAGTGTAATTCTAAAAGTTGTCTTATCCAAAATTAGTAAATCTGAAGGAAAAAAAGTATTATCCCGATACAAATGTAAATTCAGTAAAATAAAGTTTTCATATTTTTAACTAGCTATATCTTATTTAAGTTTAATTGAAAATATTAGTAGTTGTTCTAAGACAAATTTTGGAACAACCAAATGTTTTAATTAAAAAATCTCTATTTATACGAAATTAATAGTATTAATCTAACGGATTTAGAATTAATGATGTAAATTTATTAAAAATAAAAATTTGTTTTGGAAGAACTGGAAGTTTCGTAATGTTCATTTAGTCTTATTCTCTTACCTACTTTTCCAAAACATATCTTATCCATTATCTTATTCCGAGACTTGTTTACTTCTAAATAATATGTGAAATATTTGCTTTCAAATATTTCTTAAATTTACAAGGAATTTTGAGGATTTGTATAAGGTGTATTAACATGAATTAGATTAATATACACACAGGAATATCAAAATGTGTTTTTATCAAGTTTGTATAAGATAGCCAAAATGGGCAAATCACTCGATGATACTCTTCAATTGTAATGCAAATATACGAAGTCGTAATCAGAGTGTTTTAAAGAAAGAAATTATTAGTTTCATTTTTAACTGAATTAAAAAAATATATAATTATATATATATATTTTTAATTTCGTTGTTTTTAAAACTAATTTTCTCTTTAATTTACTACTACTTATTTCATGAGTATAAAAAAGGCAGGCAAATACCACTTGAGAGGAATTACTTCACTTATTTCAAATACAAACTTCAATAACTAGTGTTAAAAACCCTTTCTTATCCTATCCTTCTGAAATTTTCACGCATATTATCTCTAGTTTTTCAGCAAACTATATAAGTTTTACATTCATAATAAGTTTTACATTCATAAAGATAACGTGTACTACAATACATTTCGCAAATGCATGTGCACACAAAAAATGAGTAACGAGAGCTACCCTTCATTTGTTTTGCCTCGTGTCTTTTTTTCTTTTTAAATGAAAAAAAGGTATAGAGAAGCTATTTGTAAAAATAAAATTATATTAAAAATATGTGCATAAATACAAATACAAATAACCAACTACTAGCTCTAGTCCCAGTAATGTTGGTCCCGTTTAAAGCACATATTAATCCACCGATGATGATCAATTTGTGTTTGAAAACTACCTACTCCTGATTAACCGCATCTTCAGGCGCTTTATTTTATTTATCTGTATTATATACAAATACTTTATTATAAAAATAATGCTTTCTACTTTTTGATTAAGTTGTGTTTTGTATAACTTGTACCCATAACCTCTAATCACATGGCTGTTTTAAATTATATGCTTTCAGCATCACTCGATTCGATGAATTTAAATAGTTGAATAAAGTCCCTTCTATTCTTTTTCTCCTATTTAAAGACTATTATTATTACATATTTAAAGTTCTGAGTCTGTCTTTTTAGTTCATTCCCGAAGTACCCCGAACTAATTTCGTAGCCCTATGTTGAACCCGTCCTAACAAGTCAATATCTTTTTTAAGATAAGGTGATAAAAACTGTACTGCATGTGCGCATGCTCAAGAGGAGGCCCCCTATTACAATAGCACTATTACATCTTTAGACAACATAAGGAAACACAATATAGAGGAGATTAAGGCATATTAGAGCTATGAGCAACTATGCTCCAGTATACCCTACATTGTAAACAACATTTAGGTAATAATAAAATATACATGTATGTACAAATTGATACTTTTGTTTCAGACGTCCGTCTGTCTATGCACAAGGCACCCGTGGTGAAATTCACAAACCTGGCTCCAAGTCAGGAACCCAGAAAGGTGGAGTCGGAAAAGACTACTACCAACTCACAAGTAAAGAAAAGTACGTTTACATGTCAGATGAGAGCTATAGGAAAGATAAGGGAAGTCTCCCAAAGAAGGGTACTCGAAAGGAACATCCACTCAATTCTTTTAGAATCATTAAACATCAGAAAGGTAATGGGTGCCACTGTGACAATTCTCTTGATCCCAATGATGAGATGTGCTGTCAGAATAGTCCGACTCCTGTGGCAGATGAATGGACAGATAGGTCAACTGGGGATGGTGCAAGTGATCCAAATGTTTTGAATGATGTCCATATCCATCCTGATCCTGAGGTAGGAAACAAGCTTTGCCAACGTGGAATGAAAGAGTTCAGTAGAGTCAGGCCACGTAAAAAAGGTAGTAAGCTTTGCCTGTTATATTTAAAATTAATGTCAAATGCGATGGATAAGAAATAGTTTACACAAGGCTGATACACCATTCGTCTAACAGTGAGATACTAACAACAAAGTACATTTAGGTACGTGCACTGGCAAAGTATCGGACATGCAACTAACCCAGGTTTCAAAATTAGCAAGTGCACAGTGCACCTAATTTTTTTTGGAGTGCACCAATATTTCCTGAAAAACGCCGATTGTATTTGCCATTCCAAAATACTCAATTATTTAAGAATCCGGTCTCACAGGGTGCACATGATACCAAATAATTTGTTTGCAAATTATTTGACCAATAACAACCTAAGAATCTGGTTTGCACCTTGCGCGCGCACTAGGTAACGATGATGCAAAGTTTTTGAAAAATTGGTAATTTGACACCACAATTAATCCGATTTGATGACAGAAAATAATTCTTTTTGAATATTTATTGCCTTTTTTGTAACGTTGCATGCTGTTTTTCAGTTTTAATTGGTTTCATGCATATAAAGAAGATACCCCTACCCCAACATCTAACTACTATCAACACTACTGACAGTACTCAATAAAAAAAATAAAACAAAACTGTAAACATTACTGACAGAACTCAAAATCAATAAAGGCAGAAATGCGAATCCAACTTCAACTAGGAGTTTAGCCCAGTAGAGATAGGATTTTGGCTTGCAAAAAATGGAGTAGTTTTGATTTTCGGGTATGTTGTATGTATCGACCCCCTCGTGAAAAATCCAAGTTTTCGACCTCCCACCCCTTGTGCGTTTTCCGCCATCTTGAAAAAACCGCTAAAAAAAGGCACTTTTTGAAGTTTTTCCTCAATAACTCTCTTCCAGTACATTTTAGAATAAAAGTCACAATTACAATTTTAAAGAGCATTAAATTTCCTACAAATTTCATGTATAACATATTGGAAAATTCTGAACATGTACTGAGATATAGGGCCGTAAAAATCTATAAAAATTTCAAAAAAATGAAAAAAGTCAGATATGTCGTTAGTTTTACTTGAATAACTTCTTTTTGTGCAGCTTAGCGTAAAATGCATAATAACCAATCTTGTAGAGGATTAAATTTACTACAAGATCCATACAAAATATTTGTAATTACTAAGAACAGATTCCGAGAAATGTTGAAATAACTATTTTGGTGAAAGTTAGTTGTAAACTGCAAATATCACCCTTTGTTGAAATTAGTATTCCTGAAAGTAATATCTTTAATCTATTATGTATGTAATATATACATGTAGTTCATGTATGTAGTTCATGAACTTGCATGCAATACATGAGATTTATGTCAAATTTAGGAGAATACAAAAACTTTACAATGAAAAACACAAATTTTTAAAGCATTTACAAATACCTATATTTAAACTTAATACAATTTGAAAATGCATCTTAACTTTTGTTTTAATGATATGTACAAAATCTAAAATTAAAAATCCATCATAAAATTTTGTTGTTTTAGCACAGGTGTGCTTGATGTATATAGTTCATTACTTCAACCAATAGGCAGTAGATCGAAAAAACTCGTCTTCTTCCATGTTCAATTCAACCTCTGGTGCATTACTGCTTTACTGGAATCCACAATAGACATACTACGGAGCATCGAAGCTCATGTTTTTTTGCAGCTGCATTTGTTACCACAAGTCTTTTTGCATTGGCACGAAATCATGTTAAGCAATACCTGTGGAGCTGGTTCTTTATTCATTGGGACTGGAGTTAGGCCACCAATATCCTTCTTCCAGCCCCATGAGAGCGTCTTTTTCATACCCCATCCAGGTTTGAACTTACAAATAAGTTATACATGCATGATATTGAACTGCATCCTTAGTTGGATGTAGTCAAGTCAAATTGAATTTTGTGTTTATAGCAGCTTTAGAAAAGCGAAGATAGCGCAACTCATCTATAGAAGTGTTTAGGTCACCGCCAAAAATAGCCACAAGGAAAGTTTCAGTGGCTTTCGTGATGTTTTCTTTTTCTGCAACTGGATCTTTGAAAATGGTAATACTTTCATTTTGGAATACATCACTTTCTAATGTGATACAAAACTACATTTTCCCCTGCCCAAATAGAGCGGAGATTGTATCGCAGCCACTTATCGCATGTAGAAAAATAATGTTTTCCACAATATTTTTATATATTTTGAAGTACAAGGCATCTGCCATGTGACTCCTACCAGATTTGCAAAAGAACACATTGTCTGGTGCTAAACCCGTGACCAATACTAAAAGGTCAATGTATTCACAAATAACTACAACAGAATCGTATGCATCTGGGATCACAGACGTGCTAGGAGTAACAGAAATGATCACTCCCATTGCATGACATGTACCTTCTCCATTCAGAGTGTTAACGTTGAGGTCAGCTTTATCAAAAATGAGTTGGCAGAATGCACTTTTCTTGAGGGTTGTGTCCGCATGAAGTACAGCAGATAGCTCAAATATAAAAACTTCATCATAACTGGAAAAAAATCCCAAGGATGATAATAAGATGAAGCCGTGATCCAAATTTTTTGTACAAATAAGTACCTACTCCGGAGAGAAGGGATGACAAAAATGACCGTGATCTTACTGCGGCTATCACTGAATGTGACAATGTCACATTCAGTTCATCCAGCTGGTCTTTCTTGTCTTTCATAATCACACTTTCCATGAAATAAAGTAAAGAAGGTGGTATCACATACTTCACATCCTGAAGGAAGTCAACTGAAGGTGTATACACACTATTGTCATAAACGTGAGAACGAATGTCTTCTGCGATGTCGTAAGCTGCAACCTGAAGGATACGAAAACGTTCTTCTTCCAAGTTTGTTTTCCTTTCGCCGTACCAGTTATCACTGAGAATTTTGTAACTAGTCTTTTTGAAACATATCACTGATGTATGGGGATGTGAGTCAGCAATCAATACATCATCTCCAAATTGTTTCCGAAACCTCGCTTTTAAAATTCTCATATCTGAACGAAACTCTCCTTCAATCTGATTAACCAAGTCTTCAAATAAAAACTAGCACCAGTAGAATCGGGTAGAGGGAACAAGAGTCGAAGTATTTTATGCGCCCATTGGTTCCTACATGCATTGACAATACTCAAAATTGATTCTTGGACAGTTTTCCACACAAAAATACTTTATCACGTCTATCCAAAGTGTATTTTTTTCTGCTTCTCCTCGAAATCCTTAGGTAATTCGTTTCCACAGAGGAAGCAGTGATGTTTGAAAGTGAAAACACATTCATTCAACGATCTACGGGATGGTCCAGGCGCAGTCTGAGAAGCCGCCCTTCGGAGGTAAGCTGCAATCAGCTTATCATTATTAGTTCCTTTGGCATAAAGTATTGAACCCTGACTTCGTTCACATTATTCAGAAAGGCAGAATGAGTTGAAAGTTTACGCTTTACACTAGACTCACGTAATTCGCCTAGCTCTTTCACTACGAACGTTTCACCTTCACTCAAACTTTCAGCACAGATAAAGCACACAGTTCCATGTAAATTCGACATTTTGAACAAAAGAGCACACACTACAGAGCTTAAAAACAAAAAAAATTAGCAAACACAACAGAACGAGAACCAAAACTCTTACAACTGGAAATATGCAAGAGAAGGAAGGGAAAGTACGTACGACATTGTTATTGTTATTTCAACATTTCTCGTCATCTATTGGTAGTAATTACAAATATTTTGCATGGATCTTGTAGTACATTTAATCCTCTACAAGATTCGTTATTATGCATTTTATGCTAAACTGCACAAAAAAAAGTTATTCAAGTAAAACTAACAACATATCTGACTTTTTTCATTTTTTTGAAATTTTTATAGATTTTTACGGCCCTATATCTCAGTACATGTTCAGAATTTTCCAATATGTTATGCATGAAATGTGTAGGAAATTTAATGCTCTTTAAAATTGTAATTGTGACTTTTAACCTAAAATGTACTGGAAGAGAGTTATTGAGGTATAACTTTAAAAAGTGCCTTTTTTTAGCGGTTTTTTCAAGATGGCGGAAAACGCACAAGGGGTGGGAGGTCGAAAACTTGGATTTTTCACGAGGGGGTCGATACATACAACATACCCGAAAATCAAAACTACTCCATTTTTTGCAAGCCAACCTCTTTTTTTGAGCTATCTCTACTGGGCTAGTTGTGTTAAGCTAATCTTTTTCGCGAATCAACGTATATTTTAGTTCCTCGTTTTCACTCTTAAAAATGCTTTTTCTTACACGTGCTTTTCTCATCGCGTGTTGATTGAATATATTTTTATTGCATATTTACATCGGAGCTTTAAATATGACACAACGAAACGGAAAATGATAGGTTTAATTGTCAGCTTTTATTATTATTGTATTTCCTCACTGAGCCACTTTTTAATTGCACAACATATTCTTTCGAATGATCTTTTTTTTTCATTGAATTTAAACAATTTACGTGATATTTCTTCTTATTAATTTTAAGAGAAGTTGAGTGTCTTGATAATTGGAGACGAAACGATGGATTTCTTAAGTGGCACAATCTACAGAGGAAAATGCCAAGTGAACTCCGAGTCGTACCCTGGACTTGGTGTCACAGATGCTCAACAAAGAATGAGAGACATTTTATCTAAGGTTACTATATCGTTACTTCTTTCCTTTTATCATGTGAGTAGTACAGATGCAAAAAAAGCAATATGCACTTTTAACTTTTTTGAGTAAATTGCGAAAAACTATCAAAACTTAACTATTGTAATAAAATAATTATATATTTTTTTGTAAAAATAAAAAAATATATAATAATTTTTCATTAAAATCTGTAAGTTCTCAAATTACTGAATAAGTTATTATCTAAATTTTAATTTTCACATAACTTGTTTTGAAACTCGATGAAGGATTTAAATGGTTTTGAAAATTATGCGTAATAATCTTATTTTGTATCAAAACCCGATATATCCACAATCCAACCTATTAGAAGTCACATTCGCTGCATATAACTGCTTTTGCATCTGTATCCCGCATGAATAGCGCGGACATAGCTACTTCAGTTTCTGAGTGATTTCTTTTTTAGAATTTTTATTAGTAAATAATTGTTTTGGCTTCTTTATTATATTTTAAAATTGAAGCTAAGGTTATAAAGTACCTATTGATACTGTATTCTCACTTTTCGAATTTTTGGATATAACTGCTTTTGCATTTGGGCTACTCATATGAAACTTTATGCATTTTATTATCATAAATATCTTAAATAGCTAATTCACTACTTAACAAAATTTAAACACTATATAAAGAAGTTATATATGAATTATGAAGTTACATAATGATTAATATGTAATGGCTGTTACATTTAACTAATTTTTAATATGTAATAGTAGTACTGTCAGTTGTTTAATTGTAACATTAATTATAACATTATCAAAATACGCAGTTATATTAACTCACTGTCATATCAGAAAGAGCGCAATTTTATCCAGGTTTACAACAAATGATACAGTAAAATTTTCAGATGATTTTATATATTTTATTTGTTATTTTTTAAATAAATTCAATGTGTTAAATAACTCAAAATTTGAGAAAGAGTTCCACAATTTAATTTTTTTTTATTCTTCAGAGAAATCGATATTTGATTTGATTTCAATGAAACCTTTACATAGATTTTGTAAATATTTTTTTTAAATAATCGTTTAATTTTTTATAACATACATTACATAAAGATTTCTAGAACAATCTTATTCAACCAATCGTGGATGATTAATATAGTTTAACACATCATCTTAAGCTTTGCATTATAGATAAATCATATTTTATTAACAAAGCAATTTAAAGGGAAATTTCATCAGCTGTTTAAGTAGTCCAAAATTTCCAAACTACATCCATTGAAGACGTCAAACTTTTTTCAAGTGTCAACATCATTGCAATGATTATAGATTGTTGTAAGTAATTTTATTTTTTAGCAGTTTTAAACCAATTGCAGAAAAGTGTAGTACAAATTGGTTTGCAGTTTTCTCACTTTTTTCTCTATATCTTAAAATTGTAAGAAATTGTTAGAACTTCTGATATTTTCCACGCATATAAAAATTTACATTAAATTTCTTGAGATGTATATCAGGTCAAAAAAGTAAATAATTTATAAATGCCGTAATTTAAGGTTTTGGAATCCCTGTTTTTTTAATGCTCTCCTTTCAATTCATTAATCTATACTAATAATATTACATGCTATCTGTTAATTTGCTCGATTAAATAAATCGATTTTGGTGATATCATAACAATAAATAAATTCCCTGTGTATTTTTCTAATTGACGTAAATGTCAAATTTTGTTATCTCAACATCTATTGCATCAATCTTAATGAAACTTGACAAGCTTAAAATAGTAGTTAACAAGAAAGTTTTTATTTTTTTATTGTGTTAAAAAATAATGTTACAGTGAATCGAGTTATTACAACCTACTTCTCCTGCTTACCATTTTTGGCACACCTTTTTGTTTGTTCGCACTCAACTTTATACTGCGTGTTCCTCTTTTGATGAAATTTTTAAATGGTGGAAAACCATTCAATGATGGTCCCTCCCATAGAGTTTTCATAAATTCCAGTTTTTTCCAGAAAAAATATAAATTTGAAAAACCGTTATTATTTGGTCTATTTTTTTATTTAAAGTATTGGTTTATTTACTTATATGCAAGGATAGTGAAGACTATATATAGAAGGTGCGCTTGTTTTTCGCTTTTTGAAAGTGGGAAAGGAAAGCACATTTTTGACGTCATTTTAGCTCCGCCTTACTATGGGTTTTTGATCATTCTCATTGGCTGTGTGTTTCAAGCATTGCTACTTAGGTTCGATCCCCGGTTGGGTAACAACTGATGATTTAATTTTTAATTAGCAAAATAATGTAAATATTGTAAATACCTGTAAATAATTGTGTTCAGGTAGCTTCACTACTAATCCGTCCTTGTTTTGTTATGTCCCTGTATTTTACTTGATTGAAATTGTAACTAATTTAATATGTCCAATACAAATGCATGGACATGATGGTTCCGACTTCCATTTAACTCTTTCAAAATTCAAGGACATGCTCTCGTGGCAGCTAATATTATTTTAATACGCTTAATTTATTAAGCAAATCTTTTGCAATTTTTACATACTAAATACAATCCTTAAAATATAATTTAAACTCTTAAAATTTAGCACATTCTAAATAAAATTAACAATTATCAATTTTTAATAGTTCACAAAAAAACGAATAGATGACAGCACCTCACAAACCAGAGCATTAGACACGCCTACAGAAAGCACGAGGTAGGCGTCCCTATGACGTCAAAAATGTGCTTTCCCCGCCTTCCGTCAGACAGCGCGAGAACGAGCACACCTTATATATATAGTCTTCACTATCCTTGACTTATATGGAACGTCGCTTAAATTAACTCCATAGAAAGAACGGCTAATTTTGCTATTTTTTGAAGGTTGTATACCAGAGGCATTGCCGTACCTAGAGAAATTTAACCTTAAAAATCCAGATTGAGCGGAAGTTGTCGACAAAGTGTTGTGCCGAAGGGATCAAAATATAAATTTTTAAACACTTTTATATGTTTTAGTAAGTAAAAGTACGTTAAAGATGATTCATATTTATATATAGTTCATATTTTTCTGATCATTTTATAGCTATAATTTATTTCGAATTAGATTTGTACACTTTATGTAATTTTCGTTTGTTGAACGCCTAATTCCATAATCTAAAACTGTCAAAATGTTAGGCTAAATTCAAAATGTGGACATTACTTATTAAAAATTTGTATTCTACAAGTATTTGATTTTAAATAAATAGTTATTCATAATAACACACAATTTTTGTATAAGACTCAATATTTTTTACTTTAGTATTTAAAAAAAAACTACTACTACTCATAGAGCTAATTCGAATGCCAATTTATGATATACATATTTATTATAAAATAGACTTAAAAATTATACATTTCCTCATTAATAATAAAAAAAGCCTTGACGTATCGAAATACTTGATATCAAGGAAAACCAAACACTGCATAAACGATTTAAAGTTTTTGTTACTCAAAAAACATCATCCAGAATGAAATTTCAAATAATTCATTAAAAACTTGTTCTCTAGAATTATGGAAGCATATTTAAAAAAATTCCAAACTTCAAGTTTAGCAAATAAAAAAAAATCGGGAATTTTACAATTTTTTGGGGTACTTTGTCCCCTTAAACGTTCCTAAATTATATTTATATATTTTTGTGACCCCTAATTATCCTTCCAACAAGAAAGTCAGCTTTAAGGAAAATGACGCATCCTCATTCTTCTGTTTTTCAGTAGGAAGTGAAGCCCGACAAAGTAATTATACACGCTGGAGCGAATGACATCATCGATGATTTGCCCTCCGTAACGACGCTGGTCATTAGCAAATTGAAGAATCTCATAGACGAGATGCGAATTTCCCAAGAATCAGGAAAATCAGCAAAGGCATTTGCTTTGTCAGGCATTATCCCAAGAAACGACCCTCTCATGACCTTTAATAACAAGGTGGGTGGAATGGTTCAGATTTATAAAGAGAAATCAAATTATAAATCCTTAATTTGCAGCTGTAATAATATTTAGTTGCCCACATACAGTTTGGCTTCTTTAAGTCAACGCTTATCGTAATTAAATTAGATGGCATATGTAATTTTAATTTTTATTTAGCCATACAAAAGGACCTAGGAACTGTTAATTTAAAACTAATTGCAAAAAGTATTTATTTTATTAATTTTTGTAAAATGGGAAGCATCAAGGACGTAGGCAAGGCGCGTAGGGGGTTCCATAAAATTTCATGGGTATATGTTAAAATAAGGAATGCAGAGTTTTTCATATAGAGTCATCTTTGTTAAAAATTCAAATGTGAAGTTGAAATTTCAAGTGAATTTTTTAACTTTTATGCTTTAAAAATTCGGTATTTAGAAATTAACAAAATGTAATTATTTTCAATAGCTCCGAATACTTATGTTTCAATTTGAATAAAGGAACATATTCATTTTTGAATACATACAGGTAATATTAAATATGGCAAGTATCAAATTTTGCAAATAAAATGTTAAATCTAATACAGTCTAAAGCAGTGTGCCAAATCTAAAGAGATTTAGTCATGATTCCATTATTATTGTCACTTGATTACCGAGGTCATCAAACAGTTTTTGTTACATTTGTGATTTTTATGCATGTGTGAAATTTTGTGTAGAAGATAAAGTAAAATTAAAAGAAAAAAGGGGGACGTGTACCTCTGGTGATCAATTCAAATAACCAAAATAATTTTCCTAAATATATAAAAACTATAAGTTATATTGAAAACCCTTTTAAATGTTTGGGAAAAGCAGTTAAGGTTCACTTCGCATATCCTATATTTTTACAATTAATCATGACACCTGTTAGACCTTATATTATATATAGGGCATGGTATATAAACCCAAATTGTGCGTTATCTTATTTCCTTAATAGGTGAATTTAATCAACTCTAATGTCGGATGGTATGCACAACGGAATGGAGTTGAGTACATCGACCACTCTCACATTTTCTGGCAGAATGGAGCTTTGCAGACGGATATTTACCACTTCGACGGATCCTTAAATGAAGATGGACTCCGTAAAATAGAGGAATCGCTATTTGATGACAGCTTGTGCCGAAGAAACGATGACGATTTTTATGATCAAGCTTGGCAGCTCAGGCAGAAAATGAGGTAATTTAGTTAAGTGCCTATTATCTATCAATATATAAAAAAGATCTGTGATGTGGCTTTTAAATGAGATTCAATTGGAAAATTCAAAATGTAAATTCGTGAAGATGATGTTGAAAGTATGGAAAATATATCCGAATCTACAGAAGAAAAGACTGCGATTAAAAACATAATTTGTAGAATAGTTACAAAGTTCTCCTTTTCTCTAAGTTTTTTTTTACAAAAGAGACGAATGTAATTATTTAAAACATTAAAGTTAAGTTAAAACATCAAACATAAAGACTTACACTCAAAATTCATCAAATGCTTCAAAACTAAATATTAACATTTTTGCAAAAAAAACATGCTTGATGAGGCTTAACTGTTAATCCTTTAATATTCTTTAACACTTAAAGATAACTATTTTAATAATTTAAAATTACAATAGCAGTTACTACGGTAAAAATAAAAAATATGGTTATCTAAAAAGTTATCAAAACTGTTTAAAAATTATTATTATAAATATTTTTATTAAAATTCATTATCTATTTCATTTTAAAAACATACTACTCAATTTGTATAATAACTTATTTAAAGATAGTTATTAAATAAACAAAAATTAGTTATTAAATAAACAAAAATTAGTTATTAAATAAACAAAAAATATTAAATTATGTTTTATTAAAAGTTATTAAATAAACAAAAATTAGTTATTAAATAAACAAAAATTATTAAATTATGTTTTATTAAAAGTTATTAAATAAACAAAATATTAACTCTAATTAAAAAATGCCTAGTCTTGTTCTTCTCGAACAGTTCTAAACGTAGATACTTCCCATTTCAGGTGATTAAAAGAAAATTTAACACCAATTTGTTGTTTATAAGTGCATATAACTTTTTTTGTAATTTAAATTGTGTATATGTTATTACATATTTGTAAAATTTGACATATGTAATTGTTTCGTTACCAATCCAGAGGGTGGAAACAAACTGGAATAATTTCGCGGTTAACAGTGTTCAATAGTCTATTAAATATAGTAACTTTATAATTCGAACATATTTTTAAGAGTTCTTAATATATTATATTATGCGCTTGTTGTGCTTTGAATATAAATATCCCACATAAATATTGTCTTCTGAAAACAACAAAAATTCAAATTTCCTCACGCTAAATTCGCAAACTTAAACTACTATCTGATTCATAAACCACAAGTAATAAAATAATTGTAAAAAACTGATTCACCTATCAAACTTTTAACTATTTTCAGAATGCGTATGCGGCCTTCTTTGGAACTGAAAGATATATTGCCAATGGAAAGAAAAGTATACGACAAGCACTTGCCACCGAAAAAAGACGGTATGAATATTATTCTCTGGTGTGCTTGTGTTTCATTTAGAAAATTAGATTATCATTGCGAAGGTATTTCTTTTAATTTTGCTTCATTTTTATTTGGTGTTTTGTCCTTAATACATATCCTTTCTACACTGAGTGGCTAAAATATTATGACCACTTATCACACTGATTTTGCCAAGGAGCAAGAGAAGTATAAAAAAGAATAAGGGATTGTTTTCAACGTTAATAGATGCATTTTTGTTATGATAGATATGGGTAAAAAAGTGATATGGCGAACTTTGAACATGGGATGATTATGGGTGCTCGGGGTCATGGAGTGAGCATCAACAAAACCACTGCTGCATTTGTGAAGTGTTCAAAAGCAGCTGTAGTGAACGTGTTTAAAGACTGGACAGTTAGCCAAAAAAAAACTAGGTTTGAACGGACCTCCTGTGGTCGTCAGGGGCTACTGAATTTTCGAGCGGAAAGAAGAGTGTCCAAGTTTCTAAAGGACTATAAAAGGGTAACAGTGCAACAAATTACAGAAGATTTTAATCAAGGACCCTCTCAAAGAATCTTTGAACGCACTATTTGCCATATACTTCAGTATATGAAAGCGTATGGGATATGGTTTGGGTCATAATATTTCAACAACTCAATGTATTTGCTTTGTTTTATTAGAGGTATAACTACAACCAATATAATTATTTGTTATAAAAACTTCATATTTATAAGTGAAACAACGCATTTCTTTTAAATTTTTTTATATGAAACACATTTATACACCTAATTTCCTTCAATCCTTCAGGTCAGCCAACAAAAGTCCATTTCCACGTTACAGTTTTAAGTGTTGATTCAATAGACGAAGAATCAATGGTAAGTACTATTTCAAACTATTCAAATTATTGGTAAATAACTGAAACTACAAACATAATTTCAACTTTAAATAAAAACACAAATAAAATCGTTATTTATCGCTCCCTCTAGACATATGTAGCTGACATATTTTTGGCACAGAGTTGGCAGGACTACCGTCTGAGGCTGCCAGAAAATATGACAGAAGGCTACAGGATTCTCGATGTTGGATGGCTTCAGTACATCTGGAGACCGGACTCTTTTTTCAAAAATGCCAAGAAAGTCACTTTCCATGACATGAGTGTGCCTAATCACTATCTGTGGCTTTATTATGATAAGACGTTGTTGTACATGGCAAAGTAAGTCGATGAGAGCATTAGCTCTATTAGCACTGTATCTATCATAATTTAACTTAAATTGTGCATCACATAAATGTTAATTACCAAACACATCTGGTTACCAAGGAATAATCTATATAAGTACAAACTCATAAAGTATCTGCTATTTAGAAAAGCAGATAATTTTTATAATTGCATGTTTCAACCCTCTGCGCTAAGAAAAAGGGCAAAATTGTAAAGTTGTTTTATCTAAAAAATAGTTTACTTTATATTTCCAATATATGTGTGTTATATATATTTTTTAATTTTCATTTCTTTAATAGTATAACTTCCAAGAAACATCATAACGCTTTAAATGAAAAAAATATTTGAACACTGAATAGTTTTATGAATTTAAAGTTAAAGTAGAGAAACTGTACTCTAGAAAAATTGGACATTCATGGACCATTAAAGTTGATCAGCTGCATCAGAGGACTAATCTAACACTTTTGTCGTTCCATCACCAAATCTATCACTAAATCAAAACTTCTTCCAAAAGAAGGGGCAAGTGGAAAAAGGGGTTAACTGACAAAAATCACTTTCCGAGATAAACTGCTTTTTCGCTGACAACAATCTTGAAGAAAAAGTTCGCTTGCCGTTGAGCATCCACTATTTGTTGCCAAGGAAAAAAATTAGCACGAGATAATTTCCTATCCATCGACCGTGAGCGTGATTACCAGTGGAAGGTTAACAATATTGGCGGATTTTCGCACATTTGGCAATTAGATTCGTTTCATGATATCGAACCATTATATGTGAAAAATATACTTTTTACTGTTCTGTATCTATGTACCTATATAAATCAAGCAGAGCCATATAGTTTTGAGGGAAGACGTATATATACTTAAAGCCTTCATCTACATCAAAATTAGGTTTTTGTTCCAAAATATTATCCAACGGTCTGTCCACATGTGCTATGGAAACAAGTCTTGAAGACTGCATTGCAATTTAATAGTATGATTCATACACCATTTAAAAGTTATAGTTAAGAAGTTATAGTTAAGAAGTTATAGTTAAGAAGTTATAGAAAGTTATAGTTCTTACATAAATAAAACATAGTTTAATTTTGTTAGTTATGAATTTTATTTATATGCAATGTGTGTTTGCAAAATATTTTTTATCGGAATTTTTCAGTTATTAGTAACACAGGCTAATTAAAAATTATTTATTTCATAAAAAACCTTTTAAAAATTTATGGGACTATCATCAATAATTTTCAATACATTTCTTTACAGACTTACATTGGAACTTTCGTGCGCAATGAAATTTGAAGCTTATCCGCATGATACACAAAACTGTTCAATGATGATCGAAAGTTGTAAGTACATAAACAAGTATTATATATTTAATATAAAATAAATGTCGTGGGCATTAGTTTTAATTAAAAACGTTATAATGAATACGGATAAATTATAAAATAAATTAATTTAAAAATAATTACAATATTTTTTTTCTCCAAACAATCAATTTTCAAAGTAATTCACGTTATTTAGAATTTTGGTAATTAAGTCTAAATAGAGCTCTGAACTTTCCAGCATCCTCATTGAAGTAATGAGTTCTTTTTTTGTCTTTTTATAGTGTCTCATACAGTAGATGACCTTATTTTCCTATGGAATATCTCATCTCCCCTAGTAGTCAGTGAAGATGTTGAATTGCCGCAATTGGATATTGTTGAAAGCAATACGGAAGACTGTACATTGGAGTATTCAACCGGTGAGATCCCTACTAACTGGACCTTATCATGTGCTATTATGTGCTTGACAAAATTTTGAAATTATCCATTAAATTGCTTTAATAGTTATTTCCAAAATTAGTTTCTTTATAGTCACTAAATTACACGCGGAAAAATATAATTACTGAACATTAAATAATTTTACAATGGTGTCAACTAATGAAAAATGTCTTACCTGATGAATTCTACATTAAGGTGTAAGCACATATTATACTTTTTCTTTAAATTTAATTTAAAATCCTAATTTTTCCGCAAATGAAAATTCTTAAATAGTCAGGATGATTACAAAAGAAAAAAATATATTAAGTATATTATTAATTTGCTAATTAATATTTAACACTAATTAGAAATTCTATATTTAGACATTTTAATATGATTTAAGAAACTTTATAGTATGCCTTGACATTTAAATATGAATAAAAATAAAATGTAGTATCATTTTAATGGTATGAACCTCCAAGAAGTGTTTAGTGTATTAAAGTTTTATAGTTAAAATATTTTACTCGGAAAACACACAATATTATTGTGAATATTCAAATTCAAATTAAATTAGATTATTTTTCGCCAATCTTGGTCATCTTAATAAAAGTCTGCGACATCAGCTTAATTATTTAAATTTCATAAAAAAGATTACGAAAGACTAAATCAAAGTTATCAAAAAATTTTAACTACTCAATAAAAGTTTGAATATTAAAAATACAGTTATTCGTAAATTAAATTTAAATATTAAATGCTATATAAATATTCTTGAAATTAAGGAAATACTTGTATTTCTTTACTGTATATATTTATTAATTGATGAGTCAGTCCGGAAATATGACATATTCTAAAATAAAAAACAGAAATTAGCATTTATAGTTGATTCACGTGATTCGTTGTGTGTGAATGTGGTTCTTTGTTTAACTTAATCGAATTAATAATTTTTTCACTTAGTTAACTTTTTTTGAACAGCTGCACAAATTTTATTGACCATTAAGGTTTAAGTAAAAGCAAATATATAATATTATACCTTGGTAGAAAACTCCCTCAGTCATTGATTGTAATTATTTTTTGTTAATGTCCCTGCGCAGTGCTAAGCAATTCAGTTGTTATAATACACTCCACAAGTCTATTAAGTGTGATACAGAAATAAAATTAGATTAACACAGTCTTCAATTACTTCGTCTTATAAAAAAAACTCAATATATCAAAACAGTCGCAAATGACATGGTGAATTTTTCCACCAAGCCCAAGATATTATATAATAGAGAAAATTAAGTCAAATGTTTCCGAAGGACGTAGATTGTCAGCTTATACGAGAATTAGCGAACTCTAAAAGCTTTTCTATTTAAGAGATTTGTTATGATCAGAACATAACTGATATGTTTAACCTGCTTGTACCGGCTTGAACACATAAATACTGAATGAGTTTGTTCCAAATATCCCTTGACTTGTTAAGGGTTAACCCCAGGCTCTAATTTCATAATCATTTGCAATCCCTCGTTTGTTATTTTTCAGTAGTCTTGGCAGATCGTCTCCATTGATATAATATTTATAATCAAGACTATACCAAATTGACTTAACCGATATTATGGAGACGATTTCTTTCCACTGACTTTAAACTAATTTATGACATCTAACCATCTTTATGGCAATGAATCATATTTGTGATTTTCTTTTTCTAAATAGAAATTTTCCAAAATTGAGGACAACCAACAATTTATTTTCAGGAAACTTCACCTGCCTCGCTGTAGTCTTCAACCTGAAAAGACGTCTTGGCTACCACCTTTTCCACACGTACGTCCCAACCACCTTGATTGTCGTCATGTCTTGGATCTCTTTCTGGATTCGTCCCGAAGCCATTCCAGCCCGAGTCACCCTCGGAGTTACCAGTCTTCTGACCCTGGCCACTCAGAACACCCAGTCCCAGTCTTCCCTTCCACCAGTCTCATATGTGAAGGCCATTGATGTCTGGATGTCCTCATGCACAGTGTTCGTGTTCATGTCACTCATGGAGTTTGCCGTAGTCAATCATTATATGGGGTACACTGGAAGTAGTAAGCTTATGAGGGGATATTCGGTGGATGAACTAGATAAGGTGAGTGAAAATAAGGTGAGTTGAACAAAATAGCTTTTATTACTTGAGCGTTTTAACGTCGTAATAAAAAATATTTCATTTTTAATTGCTTAGTATTTACCACCAAAAAATAAGCAAAATAATATATCACAGCACAAATATATCAGCGCAGCTTTTTTCCGGTAGAAGGCTTGTGAGTGGGTGTGCATGGTTGATTCCCCTAGTGCAATTGGCTTGTTTTTTTTTTTATATCACAGCTTTTTTAGCCACAGTTTCGAAGATTTTTTTAGGGGGGGGGGGGGGACGCTTAGCGTTTTTTTACTTTTCTAAAGTTTTTTTGGGGGATATCAGTCCTTTTTTTCAACCCACCTTTTGAAAAATGCCAGACCAATCACCATTTAAGCTTTTTAAAAATTACTATAATTTTTCCATGTCATTAGTTAAATTCGTTAATTCAAGGAAAAAATAATCACACGCGCCTTAAAGACTCGAGTGAAAATAAATAGGACCTTGCTTCACCCCCTCCTCCCCCCCCCCCTCCCCCCACACACACTCCTTCTTTCACTGTTGATATGGGAGATGGTTGCCAGTTGAGGTTCCGAGAAGGAACGTTTCCTCCCGCGGAAGAACGATAGGGGAAAATTTTCAACGATCTTAATTATTTCAAATGCTTCTATCTTCATTATAATTGTCCAAGTTAAATGATAATTGATCCATCGATTAAAAGGATTCTTCATTTTTCGGGTGGTATAATTTTTATTTTGTAGAGCGTTTTACTTACCGATAATTTTAACTTTTATTAAGCCGTTCTAAAACACAATTTGCTTTGGCGACCGGACAGTGGGAGGACTTCATATTTGGATATTAATTGCCTTGAGGCATAGAGTTTTGGCTCTTAGGATTTAATTACTTTTTTAGCTAATTAAACTTATAAATAATTAATATTATAAAATAAAAGTAACAAAAGGAACTTTTGATGCCATAAAGCTTTCATATAAGCTATTAATCAACATAATCGGTTGAATATTGTAGTGTCTAGCTCGATTTAAAAATTTGGGCTTCATAATTTGAAAAAGTGACAAATCGACTAACTTTACGCAAATTAAAAAACTCCGTATCTCCGTTAATTTTCAATTTAAAAAAATATTCTTGTATTAAATTAAAGGTTTCACAAGTACGGTTCCACCAATACTGGTTTTATTTTTTTACGAAATGTAGTTCGGCTGCTGGAATATATTTTACAGACACGTTTTAACATTATAACTTGTGCGGAGTATATATAAGCTCTACTCGTTATTTTCTTGTTGGCTGCTTTGACGAGTTGGCGTTATTTTTTCTGTTTTGGCTTAGTGTTGCGAGCCCGACCGGGTCGCTTGATAGAACATTCAGGGTTTGAATTTCAAATCAAACGCAGTTAATATACATTCAAACTTAAATTTTTTTCATGTATATTCCTCGTTATTTGGTAATTCCAGAATTTACGTGGGAATCTTCAAATAATAAACTTTTTGTTTGACATCAGTCTGCTTTTTAGCGTTCTGAGTTGCTACAAGTTCATGTAATAAGATTGTAGTAATTGTAGAGTATATTTTCTTTAAAGTGGAAATCAAAAAGTTTAGATTAGTAGCAATACAATATAGGTTTTTTCCTCCATGGAAATACTAAACTAAAGAAGTATCCTACAGTGCAATAGAAATAAAGCCAAAACTGTAACCGTGGTACGTACGATCAGTGACATAGCGCCGCTTTATCGTTTATATTATTACTTTTACACACAATGGTAAAACCGTATTCATAAAGTTAGATGGGAAAATGCGCTTCTTACTTCTTAAAACAAAAACTAGCTCCACTTTTAAAGTAAAACTGTATATTATTGGTATCGAATATTATCTTTAATTTAATCAATACTTAACCGTTAACATAAGGGCTAGTTGCGAAATATTTGGTGATGAATGCGTTTCAATCATATGGCGTTGAAACATTAAAACCGGCGCATAGTATAAGTGTTTTAGTTTCACATATTGGGAAAAGTAGGAAGTACAACTTCTTCAGCATGGTTTTTCCAAGAGTACATCTCGAAATTTTGTTTTATATTATCATTGATAATTTTAAGTACAATATTTCAAAAAGTCCTTTGTTCTTTCTAGCTTCTTCTTCAACGAAAGAATGGAATCAATATTCGTGGTAACAGCTTCAGCTCTCCTCCCCGAACTCCCAATACATGCTGCGATTTGGACATAGCACTTGGCATAGATAGGTTCTCCAGGTTCTTCTTTCCTTTTTCCTTCTTCATTCTGAACCTGATCTACTGGTGTGCGTATGCCTTCACATGGTGAATGGAACTTGACATTTCTGCATGAAATAGGGACATCTGCTGTGTAATCTGGCATCTGCTGATCTACTGGAAGGTGGTTAGATTACCTTTCGTGAGGAATGGGCATTCAGCAAAATATCAATGCATGGATACTTTATGATTTGTGATTGCAGTTCTGGACCAGTCAAAGATTTGGATAATTGGATAGAGGGCATGCATTTCTAGTGAACACTTTTTGCCCAAAGGAAATTAAAGATGTCGCAAATTTAAACGACTTAACTTTTCTTTTATTATCATCAGACGTCATACCTTCGATCGTGGTCAAAGGGTCAACATCAAATGTCATGATAAAAATTTATTTAATATAGTCAATTTTGCCGCAAAGCTTAAGTTCTAACCTCCAATTTGTGCTTTTAATATTTCTAATCAATGGTGTTACTAGTTCTACTTTTTTCATCGATTTAGAAGTGATTTTAGAAGTAGAAATGATTTTAGTAATTGCAAATAATGCAATGCAAAATATTGCATTCCGACCAATATATTTTAAATATTTAAGATAGAACAAAAGCTATTTTATTTTTCAAATATAAAAGATTCCTACGGTAAACTTAAACATATACTTAAACATTAAAAGTAAACTGCTATTAGAGTAAATTCAAACCATTTGCAAATAAATAAAAACCTTTTGAAAATCTTGCATAATTCAATCAAGGCAAACACAATTTTCATAAAGTTTGCTTTGTTTCTTTGTTAATTTTATTAAATTTTACCTTTAATTTTTAAATTCATAAAAGATTGAACAAAAATCGAATACCAAATTCATTTAGAATGTTGATTTTAAAAATAATTCAAATAAGTTACCTTAATTTATTTTAAGGATTTTTTATAAATTAATATTTTAGCTGTTTCTTTTCAATTAGTCATACATGTAATAGTGTATGGGTAACATACTATTGCCTAGAAAAATAAAAGCTCATACAACATTGTTCACTTATAAATAGAAAATCAAAGTAATCTTAGTTAAAGTAATGGAACAACCAGAAATATTAAAAAAAAATTATGAAAAGGATATAATTCTACAACATAACTTGATTATATAGGCATCTTTAAATCAGTTGAGATAGGTGACATTTTTTTAAAAGTACGTTAACAAAACTTAATATATTTTGTATTTTGAATTTTGTACTGTTGAAATGTAATTAGTTTTTTCCCTAAAAAACATTGTAAGTATCTAGGAGTTAGGCATTTTAAGTTATATTACATATGATATTGTTACATATTTATTGAGTGAAGATAATTAATTGTTAAAAATGTTGTGTAAATATATCCAATTTTAATTTGTCTGTTTTAATGTTTCATGTTAATAAATTCAATAAAAGTATTGTTGTATTGTCATTCTTATTATGATGAAAATGTGTGTTAAATTAAAAAATAAATCTAATAAAGCGTTAATTTAGATTAATTTCACTTTTCATTGGTACAATGTTAAAATAGTACTTAAAATATTTGCTTTTCTACATTAGAAACTATTAGGATTTTGATAACTCAGTTTTAGTCAATAACACATTCAGAGATATAATTTTTTGACATCATCAACTAATATTTGAACTTTTGTAGAAAATGGGCACCTTTTTTCCCCAAAACAGCCAATTGTACGTTAAGTTTTTTGTTTATATACAAATACGATATTCATTAAAGACTGAGTTTTATTTCTTTAAATCTTAAGACATTTTATAATTTTGAAGTGGTAAAAAAATCTATCTCATATAAACTTGATTCTATTTGTAACATTCCAATAAATTAAAGAATTAAATTTGTGGTGCGCTATTTAGGCGTTTTAGTAAAAATTTCGCAAACAAATATTAAAATTGTTCAAAAATCAATCGAGAGCTGAATTTTTTTTTCAAATAATTTCTAATTAAAAAAATCGTTATTTGTTATGATACAAGCAACAATTTACAGAAGAAAAAAAATCCTCAAATGACGATTAATAAGTAAAAACAAAACCGCTAAACAGCTCCATTGAAAAAACTAATAAATACAAAAAACTCAAGAGTACATATGCAATTGTTTAGACAATTCGCCTTTCAAAAACTAACATTTTATATCTATTTTGACGACTTCTAAGCTAATTCGGATTTCTAAATAAAAAAACAATTATAATAAAAATCAATTTAATTATAACAAAACTTCAAATAATATTTTGAAATTATATAATATATTTGAAAATCCCCAAATGACGATTAATTAAGTAAAAACAAAACCGCTAAACAGCTCCATAGAAAAAACTAATAAATACATAAAAACTCGAGTACATATGCAATTGTTTAGACAATTCACCTTTCAAAAAACTGACATTTTATATCTATTTCGACGACTTCTAAGCTAATTGGGATTTCTAAATAATAAAAAAAATATTTATCTCATAAAAAATCAATTTAATTATAACAAAACTTCAAATATTATATTTGAAATAATCTTTTGAAATTATATAATATATTTGAAAATCCCCAAAAGATGATTAAGTAAAAACAAAACCGCTAAATAGCTCCATTGAAAAAACTAATAAATACATTAAAACTCAAGAGTACATATGCAATGGTTTAAACAATTCGCCTTTCAAAAAACTAACATTTTATATCTATTTCGACGACTTCTAAGCTAATTGGGATTTCGAAATAAAAAAAACATTTATATATTTTTTTTCTCATAAAAATAAATTTAATTATACCAAAACTTTAAATAATATATTTGAAATAAGATAACGGTCACATTTTGAGCCCTGCACTACTTTTGACGAAAAAAGCGGCAAATTTGTAAAAAAAAAAAATCGGAAAAAATTGCGTTAACAGGGTAAATTTACAAAAAAAATTCAAAAATGCTCAGGGGTAAATTTACAAAAATTTGTGTACCCTTGAGGGTAAATTTGCAAATCCATCCCTGCATATCTCTGTTTTCCTGTTCCTGTCCAGCCATTAACAAAATATCATATCCATACTTTATATCGTACTCGCTCCGTAAAATTAACTTGGTTCTTTTATTCGTAACTTGTTGCGACTCTTCCGGAAAACGCATATTACGTCATCTTTGGAATTCGTCAATGAAATCCTTATCAAATTGTTCTTCCTATAGATGGCGCTGTTTGAGGGCTTTTGTGATGTATGGGATATAAACTTTCTTGGGCAACAGACTCGTGTTGATGTTTTGACCGCGCCACAGAAATCAGAAACGTCGTTCGAGTCGGGTCAGAATGGTGTGAAAACCGCGCTCTATTTGAAATGCTCCTGCACTGATTTTGGACGTTTGAGAGGTTCCCGAATTCATTCAATCTTACCGGTTAGTCATTTTAAATATATTCTTTTATTTAAATTGTCAATTATTTATGTTTTGAAGGGTGCATGTTGGTTGATCTAGTTCAATATAACTATTTTATATGATTTGCTTTCTTATGTACGCTGAAGTAATCAACTTGATATTAAGAACAAACATTCAAAAAATGTTCCGTTCAAAATTTTGAAAAATCAGATTATTATATCATTGAATTTGCTTTCGAATTTCCGATAAAACTAACCTATTTTATTCTTTCAAAACACATTTAGTCCTATTTTAACGAATTCGCAAATAAAAGTTATTTGCGTTTTCCTACACATCGCCTTATTCCAATATAAAGTTTTAAACGACAATAATAGTTTTGCTCAATATAAAGTTTAAAGATAAAACACGTTTTGAATATTTCATCTTCGTATATGTATAGTTTATCTTTAGTATTCACTTATTAGTTGAAAATAATAGTCTATGTATCCATTTTTAAAGTTAATTTTGAGCCGCGGAATTTAATCATTTCACTTACTAAATACATAAACTGTATAACAGATAAGATTAAGATCAAATATCTAATTCAGATTTTTGTACTTCGATTGTTTAAATGCACTTTTTTGTGCATTAATTTGGAGTTGATGTTCAACTTCTGCTCTGTTTATAGTACAAAATGCTATGATTTATTTAAAATAAGCTGTCTAAATGCTTAAACAACAGGAAGCATTCTGAAATGATTTTCAAACATCTTTCTGTAAAATATGATTTGTGCTTAACACTTAATATCTCCGATTCATTTCACAAATTAGATCAACAGCTCGTTTGTGTAACATAGACTAACTTTCCTAACGAAATAACTTTTAAGTATAGAAATGTATCATTCTTGTGTAAAAAAAATAGTTTTGCTGAATATAAAGTTTAAATCGACAATATTTTTTCCCCCGTGTCTGTTCTGTGGCGTAGTGTGTATTTGGCATTGTGTCCGTATGGTCGGTGTCGTATCTCATGCGTTGAAGAAAAAATTTACATTGCCATATAGAATTTCGCTGTTACTTATTGTCGAGTATATATTTCAACAAGTTTCTTTTTATTTTGAATATATATAATTGGAGTGACAATGATTATTAGTTTAACGTCTATATAAAGTAAGCAGCTGCCAATATTCAAAATACTGTTTACAAATAACATTTTGAATTTTTAGTTTAAAATAAAGCAAATCGGTACTTTTACCATGTATGAATTTTTATTCAATATACATGAGTAAAATATTTGTTGCAAATAGTTGATAACATTTCATTCGATAGTTAATAGTTAACGCTATTTAAAATCAAAACATGATCAAAAATTTATTAAAATTACAGTGTACAATATTTAATTCAAATTTCCTCTGTATTTGGTATATAATATTTGAAATGATTAGGTATTGAATATTGAAAAAAATGGCTTCAATTTATCATAGCTGAAAATATACTAAAAAAAGTCATGTTAATTTCTGGCCCGAAATGACCTGATCAAAAGAATTCAGAGCCTGTAATCTGAGGGTTGTGAGTTTCGAATCTCGTGTTGAGAATGCAACGAAATCACAATCGGAGGGTTACGAGTTTCGAACCTCGTCGTCTTCCAAAAACATCCACTGGGGAGACTGTTGTACATTAAATCTGTCGTGTGGTCTGAACCGCTACATGCCAATTCAGGTGTGTGGGGTGGCAGCTCTTGTGTTGTCCTTACCATCTAAAAAATCACGGGATAATGTTCCCGGGTCTTTCCTTTGGGATAGATTCCAAACCGTCGTCAATACATTGTTGTGCTTGTAGTGCAACGTGAAATCAAACAACCGGTACTTTACCATCAGGAGTCGGTTACTCTATCAACCGAGCTGTCAACAGTCTGATAATGATAGCAGTTATTTAAAGGCTTCCATACCGGTACGACGTATTGGATAACGTTGATATAGATATTGATTGCTTTGATAATGATGACTAATATCTAGCAAATCTCATAATCAATTATCGCGAAGCTAGCGAATATTTCGCGTTATCACAAATTAAAATGAATCGTAATTGTTAAATAAGAAACACTGCATTTTTGATTTTTTTTTAAATTGTAAGTTACCTTACCAAATTGTTTTATGCTGTATATTTTAACCCTTGAATGGTATTAGTACGTCTCACAAGCGTATGTTCATCCACTGAACTTCGTCTTTTAGGTATCGTTCTATGGTTAATTGACTATAGAAGCTAATCACTCTTGCACATGTAACGCTGAGCAATTCCAAGCTGATGAATATCCCGTATATTTTTTAATCATAAGTAAAATTTCAGATATACTTTCATAAAATTTCATATGTTTAAATATTCACTGGACAACAACATTTTAAAAAAATCTGCTTCTATGTTGAAAATAGCTAATTCCTAATTCAACGTGCTGAATACGAATATGACAAATAATTGACTACAGTTTTTGTTATGTGTACGCATTATTGAGAAAAAATACGAAACAGGACGCAGAGCAAATAATATGAGGGTATTCAACTGTCCACTTCTTTTTCTTGGTGATGCCTCCAGAAACTTTTGCGGTGGTGGTACCATGCAGAAATAACAGTCATCAACATGATTGATCGACTCCCACCAAATCATACGCACAGCAAATAGCATTGCTTTTCTTTTGCCATTAAGCCACTGAAATATTTACTGCACAAGTTCGGGTGGGGCCCAGTTTTTATCCTGGACGCCTATTTTGCAACCAAAATTCAAATGATATGCTTTCTTAACCATTGCACGGGTGGTCTTTTTCTGTGCAGAAACGTCCATATCTCTGCAACGAGATCCAAATCTACTTTTTTTGTAAGGAGATATTCGTGTTCAGCACTTTAAAGTCATTCAAGATTGGATTCTTTCATCTAAGAAGCAATTTCACCGATAACCATTGTTATGATTAACTCATACGATAAATTAGCGTCAAACAAAAATGAGTTAATTTATAATTTTTTTTTATACTAGACTTCTACATGGTGGTCCAAAAGTAACAATAAAAGTAAAAATTCAATAATTTAAAAATACCGGGGATTTTTTTTTTAATTACGACAAAAATATCAGTATAAATAAATTTCCACCAATACGTGATGCTTCAATTGGGATAGTACAATGGTGCAGCGCAGTTTGCAATTTCAGGTAGGATTACTACTGTTCAATGGGATAGCCGTATCATGAGAATAGCTGTCAGACGTGGTAAGCACTCTGCATAGCATCGAAAAGGGTTTCAGTTATAATTCCTGTCACCTGAAGGCGAAAATTTTTTTTTCGACATGAAAACTTAAACAGCGACAGGTATCAGATCTAAAAAGAATAGAATGCTACCTTTCGGTACCAAATATAACTATTCTGATAATTAGTCAACGCACTGAGCTTTCTCCTGAGGATGGGTGTATGAGAATTTTCTTTACAACTTTGATATCGTAATAAAACCTGAAGGAAACAAGATAGGTAAAATGTTACTTGTACATATAACAACAACAAATAAAATTTTATTTATAAGCAGTTTTTTTTTTAACTGAGTACAAATAAAACTCTGTTGATGCTATATGTATAAGCAACAAAACTTAGCTATCTTATTTCTTTCAGGTTGTATTGCGTGTCGAAGTTGAAAAAGTTTTTATTAAACACCCTTATAATTCGAGTGTTGAAATTTAGATTTTTTTGGAATTAAATAAGTTGCCCCATCAGAATTTTTGGAGGGAATTTTTTAAGGGCGTTTTTGACATAAATACGTCTTTAAAATCTGTCCTATCCTACATAAAAAGGCGACATATTTAAAATCCCACAACTCCAGGGGGAATAAGTTTATGGGCACAAATGACCTTTCGTTGTTTAGAGGAAAGTAGGCCTCTTCTACCAAGCTAGTCACTAAACCAGCCCCTCCCCTCCTGTCCTATGTATCGCATGGGAGGAAAAATGATTCCAAATTTGGGCATACTCTGGGCTATTTAACCGCTGTAACTTCAGTTCTAATTGACGAATGGTGACGAGTATGCTTAAATTAAAGAGAACGACGATTTCTGTAATTCTAGTTTACGGTTTAAACCATTTGTGAGAAAATTGTGTGGAGTGGAATGGGACGATTTGCCGAAGATTTTACTATGGAGCTAAAATATCCCTGAAAAGTTCAATTGTGTGTGTCGATAGGAAACTTTAACAGCTAGAAAGAGCGGGTGCGGCGAACAAACTGATAACAAGAATTATAATCTTATGAAAAATGCGGAGAGATCTATAGCTTACTGAAAACGCAAGAAGGAGCAGGCGTGCTTACGAAGTATTTACGTACCAAACCTTATGGTACAGTGGGGACTGTATCTCAAAAGTTTTATGAATACTTAACGCAGCTTATGTAAACACTACGATCATACACGTATCATACCTTTTACACATTTAGTTATTTTTTTTTCAATATCTGATTATTAAATCAATGATCTTTGTTGATGTGTTCATTTATTTATATTCTATTCTTCAATTCACTCAATTTTAGAGTATTGAATGAATATAAAAAATATTCTTATAAAAAAGGACAAGATAAAATATTTGTTTTATTCATATAACATTCAGCATCTTTCAAAACAACTGCTTTTTTTTACAGTATTATAATTATTTTCATTTCCAAAGTCTAAGAAATATCATTGTTTATTCATGAAATTGCTGTTATAAATATAAACTGTTCATTTTCTAGCTGTTCAGGCTTTTTATTTGTCATCTAAATTTATGTTTTGATTTTATTAATCTCTAACTGATTTTCAAAATACGAAATGTAGAACTTTGTGCGAATTCAGTTTCATACCCAAGCCACACAAACATATAGGGTGTACAGCCCATTGTAGTGGGGCCGGGAGTTATTGACTCATCATCACTGAGAAGACCTGTCTGGGCCTCAGTTAGAATTTAAAGATTCCAATAATGGTTAAAGTGAAGTGGGGGGGAAATTGGTTTTAAAACTCGATTCTTGACGTTCAAAGTCCCGGAGAAAAACTGTAAATTTACAATTGTTTATAAAAACGTTCACTTATTTATTTGAAACATAATCGTATATTTTTATTTTATTATGAGTTTTTTAATGTGTTGCAATTATTTTTTAAGGCAACCTACCTTGATTCATACATGGGGTAAATTTTTTTTGTGTGTGGGATTCGTGGAATTTACTTGTAAAAGGAATTATTAGGAAAATGAAATAAAAAGGGTTTTGTAAGGGGCGCCATTGGACTTGGGGGGGGGGGGGCGCCCCTTCTGTATTAGTAACACAAAAATGGCATCGTATTTAACTTAAATTACATTAATTATTTAAGGTATTCAAATGAATGATTTAGCGTTTATTTTCAAATACTAAACGGATACTTGATGCTTGCACCTTTTTCATCAACTTCGATGCTTTGAAGTACAGGTGTGGAAATGAAAAATACGCCCTCACAAATTTGCAAGCGGAATAAATATATTAAAAAATTTCTTTACGAACCACCGAAATACAACCATAAAAAGTACCCTTTCTGAGCGTTGCTGAAAATATGCTAGTAATTACCTTCTGTAAATTAGCAATAATTAAATTAACACTTAATTGTTATAGCATATTGCTATAATTACAGTCTACTCTAACAACAATGTCATTGTCCCCTCCCCAAAGCACATGTATGGTATCCAACATGCAAAATCTTTTAATGCAAAAGTTAAGATATGTCAACAGCTCTTGTTTGCACACTTTTCAGTTCCGATAGTGAAGTGCGAATCGATTAAACTTATCAGCAACGAGAATATCCTCTTTTAGATCTGCCAGTTTAGGAACTTGGAAAATCCTATTCGAGATAGGTGTGCGGGAGACAAAATTAATACAGTCATAGCTGTGGACGAATTCTAGTACACACGGAAGAGATATTTAGTGTCTGAGTGCCGAAAAATTATCTGAAGAAACACGCCAAACATTTACACCAAAGCCGATTTCTTTATCGAGAAGCATTTTTAACTATCCTCTTTCCAATATAACAGTAATCGGGCAATTGCCCAGCAAAAAAAGTCAGCATAAAACCTTCATAATTTTTTCTCTAAATATCCTCTTTTAGATCTGCCAGTTTAGGAACTTGGAAAATCCTATTCGAGATAGGTGTGCGGGAGACAAAATTAATACAGTCATGGCTGTGGACGAATTCTAGTACACACGGAAGAGATATTTAGTGTCTGAGTGCCGAAAAATTATCTGAAGAAACACGCCAAACATTTACACCAAAGCCGATTTCTTTATCGAGAAGCATTTTTAACTATCCTCTTTCCAATATAACAGTAATCGGGCAATTGCCCAGCAAAAAAAGTCAGCATAAAACCTTCATAATTTTTTTTTAATTGAAGGTTTTATGCAGTTAAACTGCAGTTTTTTGAAGATCTATAAAATTAAAGGTTTTTGTTTCAATATCCTTCATAAACACTGCAAAAAAACCTTCATAAAAAACCTGCATAAACCTTCAAATTTTAATCATGAAGGGAAAATGCAGATATTTTAAAGGTTTTATGCAGGAAAATTAAAAACTTTAAAAAAAACTACAGTTTTTTGTTTCAATATCCTTTATAAAACCTTTAAAAAAAATCTTCAATTTGACAATTTTGATGAAGCTTTCATGCTGACTTTTTTTGCTGGGTTGGTGTCTGAGAGCTGAAAAATTATGTGAAGAAACACGCCAAACATTTACACCAAAGCCGATTTCTTTATCGAGAAGCATTTTTAACTATCCTCTTTCTAAGATCACAGTAATCGGGCAATTGTTTTTACGATAAGATCCTTTGAAATCACTTAATAATAAGAAAAAAAACTCGCCTCTCTATACCAGCCCTTCAATGGAAATATCAGATAAGTCAGATTTTTTTTTTTAACCCTTTGCTCTTGAGGAACATGTTTTGTTCTTTTTTTATGGTACAGTTACATCCCGTTCTTTTCCCCCAATCAATGTCCCAAGTGATGTCAGACATTTAAATGGAATTAAAGAACAAGCTAACGAAAGAAAAGCGTTTTTTATGTTCAAGAACATGCAGTTCCCGTTCAATTTGAAGAACGGGCAACAAAAGAACAGATCGTAATTTTTGTGGCCGAGAGTCGCATCTAGAGTGCAAAGGGTTAAAATATATAATTTTTTCAACGCTGACAAAAACTTGTTTTTTTTTATTTTAATCCTTTGCACTCCAAGAAAACTTTGCGATTTGTGTTCTTACTATGGAACAGTTATTCCTCTTTACGTTTTTTTCCACATATTTTTTTTATACTCATAAAGGGAAAAAAAATCCTGATCTGTTTTGTATTTGCAAAAGAACAAGTTAAAAAAAAGATTGATGTTCTAAACACAAGATCATGCCGTTTATTTTAAAGAACAGGGAAACAAAAGAACTGGTCGTTCTGTTGGCTCCTGAGAGGTGACATCAGAGTGCAAAGGGTTAAACATCTTTAAAACATAAAGTATTAAATATATTCGCTTTGAAGGACTTTGTGTTCACGACTGGCCCTTCGAGGAATACTAGAGGGGGGATAAATGGGGAGGGGATAGAGAAGCCCTTCGCAGACCTGGGAGGTCTAGGGTGTTATGGTGCTATAACTTCCTTCTTTATTTTGAAAAATAGTCTACGTGAGCCATCTGTTTAGCGTTCCAGTAGTTGTGGCTCCTCATGGTACAAAAGTAGTAGCGGGGCGTCTGTGGGATGGCTCTTCTAATTAATGCAATAATATTGATTATCTCCCACTAAATTTATATGAAATAGGTAAATATACTGCTTGAGAAAAATATACTGTTATACAAAAATATACTTCTATACTGTTATATTTATAATACAAATATATACTTCTATACTGTTATATATCCTTTTATAATACAAATATATACTTCTATACTGTTATATATCCTTTTATAATACAAAAATATACTTCTATACTGTTATATTTATAATACAAATATATACTTCTATACTGTTATATATCCTTTTATAATACAAATATATACTTCTATACTGTTATATATCCTTTTATAATACAAAAATATACTTCTATACTGTTATATATACTGTCACAATACAAAAAATATACTACTCGAGAAAAATATACTACTCGAGAAAAATATACTACAAAATATACTGTTATACAGAAATATACTGCTTACAGAAATATACTGCTTACAGAAATATACAGCACCATAAAAATATATAGTGCTATACAGAAATATACAGCACCATAAAAATATATAGTGCTATACAGAAATATACAGCACCATAAAAATATATAGTGCTATACAAAAAAGTGCTTAATAAGAGTTCGAACATGCCCGATCCGTAAAAAAACAACTTTTGGCATCTCCTGGAATGACGTGCGACTATGGAAGTGTTAAATACGTTTGCACTAATATGAATAAAATATTTACAGTTGAGCTCCAATTATCCGGATCAATTGGGACAAGGTCCTGCCTGGATAATTGATTAATTCACGAAAATAAATTATTTCTTAGTAAAATAAACGAAATTTTCTTTAGAATGTAATGTAATTTAATGACTATTAAAAACTATATCATTCACAAATAAGAAACATTTAAAATGTGGATTTTGCTGATTTCTTTTATTTCTCAGGGCGATCCGGATAATTGGTGATCCGGATAATTAGGAGTTCGGATAATTGAAGTTCAAATGTACTTTATATTTTCTCTCTAACTGGATCTTTTAATAATCGTTTTAAGACCCTGATAACAGCACTTAAAAAGCCCTATAAAGAAAGCATATGTTTTATTTTACGCAAAAAAAATTCGGCGTTTCAACAAAAGAAAGCTTACAAAAAAACCCTACTTTTTCCCCTTCCATCTTTAATAATACGCGTACATTTCCCCTTTATTCTTCGAAGCATTTTTTTCTACCCAGGGGGAATATTGATGCTTGTAAATAAAGGCTCGTCGCACTGTGCTGTCATTTAGAAGGAACTGTGTAGAAGTTCCTGTTCACGAACTGTCACTTCCCGCTACCATTCAGAAACTACTTTATTCTCATTCAAATGAAACAACCGATTTAGGATGTTTTAATGGGAAATCAAAATCTCTAAATAGCATTGTATCGTATTTAGGTGCACTCAAACACTTTGCATTTAAATGTGGTAAGACCTATGGTGGCCGAATGGTTAAAGGCCGTGTATATGGGATTGGTGCACGTTAAATCGGTCTTTGTCCAATGACCTCACGTTTATGTAAGATTACGTGGTGTGCCAGCTTGGGTGTTGCTCTCGTCATCTGACGATGGTTCAAAATTGCGAGATATTACTCCTGAGTCTTAATAGACCTTCAACCGTTGCCCATAGCCCACTGTGCAACTCGAATGCGATGTTAATACAATCAACCAAATGTAGTAATAATGGGAATTAAAAAAAATCGTTTTAATTTGCTTAAATATGACTACATTACACTTTCACAAATTGAGGTATCTCAACTTTGGCTTGTTTTATGAAGCTATAGGGACTGTTTTATGAAAAGGTAGTCAGTCCCCTTACTGTAAAGGCAAAAGTGCCGAGATCGAATCCCGAAAAGCTTTGACGTTCTTTGTGGTTTGGAATACGCATTAATCTACCTGTCCTATTATGTCGTTAATAGCCCACTGTGCAGTTCTAGTGCAAGGTTATTTCAAATAAAAAATATCCAGCCAACCTATTATGCCGTTATTGTGCGCCATAACTAATTTTTTAATTATAATCCAACTAACCACGCAACTATAACCTTTTATAGTCTATTAAAGGTTTTTTCAAATACTAAGTCGCGTCTTTTTGTTGTTTGATCGAAAACAATATTTGAAAACATAACTGTAGACTTAAAACTTATAAGATAAATTGTTACAAAATTGTATTCAGTTGTTATAAGTTCCTTACCTTATTTGCGGCGCTTTTTTGCCCGCCTGAATATTATCAGTCCCTTAGCTCGCGAACGGAAATAATTGAAAATTTGCATAAATTGTGTATTTGCAGGACTCAAAATAGAAACTCTTTTTTAAAATTATATAGCTTTGTAACAAGGAGTCGTCAATAGAGATCGAAAAAATTCATATATTTCCAAGGCGTATTGCAATAACATCCTCACCGTTTTGAGTAAAATATAACTGTATTTTGCAAAATTCTAATTTACTTCAAAATAACGACACGAGAAGTTATCAAAGGGGCTATTTCATCATGTTTTTATACAACTCTTTCAAAATCTCGGCTATTTGGAAAATTTGAAATTCATAACTAATATCATATACCTACACCTTGCAGTTAAGCAACTAACAATAGCTTTATTGAAATCTGAAATAATTTGTTATAGCCATTCATTCGAAGCGTTGATCGATCGGTTGAATGTTTCTAGCGGAAACCTTAAATAAAACATATTGCTTCATATTTACATAGATAATAGATTACATAGATTTTTTTTAGCTTTGCAAAATCTGGGGTGAAAAAATAAATTTCCAATTTTGAAGGCTGGTGAGATTTCAACGGTTTCATCTCATTGAGCCGAAAATTACTATATTTTAAAATTTTAATTTTCACAAATCAATGGCCCGATAAGGTGTCGAAATCGACAATTTGTAAACGTTTTTCTACAGCCCTTTCCCAAAAACTATATTTTCTGTAATGAAGTTTTTTTTAATGTTATCGTATACATCTTATAGATAAACCACAAATATTAACTCTACTGATATCTGAAATAGTTTTTGCGAGATTAGTTGAGTTCGTAACACTGGCGCACTGATGTATTTAAGACCTCAGTTGTCAAAATTGATTAAACTGTTTTTATTATACACGTTGATTTTCTTCTTGTGCAATAGAATAAAATACATTTTTTTCTATATTTTTTTTCAATTTATGAACAAAAATCCAAAAATAAAGTCACTACTTACTAGAAATCTCATGTGCTTACTATAGTTACTACACCTATACTCATCAATAGTTCTTGTCATTAACGTTATCAACTATGTTTGTTTCGTTTTACGTGGACGCTCCTTGTATTACACTTTCGAAGAAATTTAGAACTCTTCATTTCAAGAATTAAAGTTCAAATAAAGCAGAACGCATTTATTTTGAAGAAAAAAACATCTACTGCTATATATTGTTTCCGGGGTTCCAACTGAATATGTAAATAAAAAAAATCTGATCAGTTTTAGTTTAAAATTTCCGAGAAAACATTACCATTTTTTGGTAGTATGATGAAATATTGAGAAATCTTCAGTCTCCGGGTTGAGCTCATCATAAATCAATCACTTGCATGAGCAAATAAAGATACTGATGATTACTTGATGCAACCAAAAAATATTACTTAACTTTTCCTAATTTTTTAGTCTATGATTTATTACCTTTGAGGGGTGTTTATTACCAATAATGGAAGTTTTTTTTACATGTATCGTGTAATTTTACTTCCTCATTGTTGAAGCTAATTTCAATGCAACATACATAACATGGACACTTTCAAAATACAGTGTTTCGAAACCTACTTCACAACATCAAAATTGTATTAGGTTTAGACAATTGAAACTTATCCAATGTTTTCTTAAACAGCTCTTCTACATGTCAACCATATAAAATTACAACATATATTTAATACCGAATAAATATTTGGAAAGCGACCAAATGTAAATTAAAAATTCCTCAATGCATATACTAGATTGTTATACTCTCTATACTTCAGTAAAGTCCTATAAAGTGTACCCTCTAGTTTTGTAGTAAATTTTTAGCACGTGCGAATATGTTAAATATCAAGTATTATAAATAAAGGATGTAATAAAAAGATAATAGGAAATGTCTCCCATGCAAAATTATGCACAGTAATTGTTTGATTTTCTTTAGTATTTCAACTATGGCACTTTCTCGTCCATAAATCAATCTCCGACTTGAAGGACTGTCCTGGAAGAAACAAACTCTGATCCACCGAGATTTCTTATCAATATTTGAGACACAGACATGATAGTGAATCTTGCTACGCGTAGAGGAAATAATTCATTTCTGTAAGATGTTTTAGTTCATGGGTCGAAATTAACTGCACCAGTGGCTCCCAAGTTTTAAACTTAGGTGCACTGAATATTATTTGGGTGTGTACAAAAAAAAAATCACAGTTTAACTTGAAGCCATTTTCTCATATTAGACATTCTAATTCTTAATAAGTTACATAAGCCGACGCTACCGGACTTCTGATGATATGTTTGACTAAATGTATCGGATTATATACGTTATCCGTAATATTTAATAAGGTTTCAGAAACTCTGTGGTTCGGTATCGCACTCCATAGAAACTACTTACAATCCGTAGTAATTGGTAGGTTTGCCGTAGCAACAAGGGATTACTGGTAAAACTTTACAACGATCTCGTTATCTAGTACGCGCACAATGTGCCAAACCTGATTCTTAGGTTGTTATTGGTCAAATGATTTGCAGACGAATTCAGAGTTCGTTATCCACAATGGCGCGCACCCTAGGAAAACCGTATTCTTAAATAATTGACTATTTTGAAATAGCAAACAAAATTGGACTTTTCAGAAAAGTTAGGTGTACTGCGTGCACTCAAATAAATTTAAGTGCACTGCTTAAACGTTTGGTGCACTGTGACCCGCAAATTTCGAACCCTGTTTTAGTTTGAAGCCATTTCTCCTAAATAGAATATTTTTGTAGTTTCAACAAAATTTTACGCAAAAAAAAATAACTTTCTCTTTGCACTCGGAGCAAACTTTATGCTAAGAAATAGACTGTCTGAGAACTGAAAGATTACCCGTAAAAACGCGCTGGACGTTTACACCAGAAAAGTTTTATTTACCGAGAAGCATTATGTGATTTTTCGGCATTATAAGGTCACAGGAATTGAAGAGATGAGTGGAAGAACCAGACAACTCCACTTTTTTCTCACTTTCTCCTAAAAAGAAAAAAAAATCCTCTATCGGATTGGTGTAAGAACCAGACAGCTGTAAGCAATGGCTTACAGCTATATATATATATATATATATATATATATATATATATATATATATATATATATATATATATATATATATATGTGTTGCCTCATACAGTGCAAGAAACGTACAGCTCCAGTTGCTGTCTTGTTTTTGCACCGAATTAGTTAAATGTTTGGTTGCGCTTGGTTGGATCGCTTTCCGTGTTGTATTAGCCAGTCGTTTGCCAAATTCGTGTGTTGAACCAGCTAAAAGGTGTGTTCACATCCAAAATTCCATTAAAAAGCTGCGATTCCGAGCTAAACTATATTTATGTGTAGTTTATTATGCAATCCTTAAATATGAAACGAATATGTTTTGCTGTTTGAAGTTCACAGTCGCATTGATTATTTCGGAGAAATATCTACAAGGATTTTATCGGTAACCCTCGCCACAGAATTAGTGTTAAGAATAAGTCTGTGATAGAGGAAGGTACTTTAAATGTTTTACCCAAATTTAATAATTTTTAAACATTTGTAAGTATTTTTAAAGTAGTTTTCGTCCTTCCTGAACAATTTTGAAAAGTGGAGCTGTCTTGTTCTTCGATCCATCCCTTCAAATGGGTAATTGGATACTTTAATGCCAAAAGTGCGTATGTACATTTGCTGTACTTGTTTAAATGATTCCGCTTGATAAATGAAAGCAAGTGTCCGCTTGAGAAAGTAATAACCCTTCTCTCATCTTAGCTTCAAAAAAGTATTGTCCAAACCAAAATGATAGATAATGAATTGGTGAAAGATATAGGTGAGCACCTGACAATTCCTTCGATTCGTTAAGTTCGTTCCTTTCATTCAATTTGTTCAGTTCATTCTATTTGTTCCTAATTTATTTCTAATTTGAATCGAACAAACTAAACGAATCGAACGAATCGACCAATTTCTTCCACCAAATTATTATTTATAATTTTAGTTTTGTCAACACTTTTTTGAAGACAAGATTAGATAAGTGTCATTTGCCAAGCGGCCACTTGCTTTCACTTGTCAAGAAGAAGCATATGAACACAAGTACAGCAAATATACATACGTGCTTTTGTCACTAAAGTCTTCAGTTGTTTCCCTGATAAGAATCATTTCCAAAAACTGAGTTTGAAAATCTCATCCGTGTATACAAGCCCTAACGTTCATTTGTGCAATCGCAACAAACTTTAATGTAAATGAGTAACGCTTATCTTAGCAGTCGGAACAAACTTCACGCAAAGGAATAACGCTAATATTTGCACTCGCGGAACGTAAAGGAATAATACAATTTCGTAGATCAAAATTCATTTTAATTTAGCTAAAATGTGTTTAATATGGAAACGCACAAGACATGAAGATCAAAGTTAAAATTTCTTTAAAAATTAATAAAATGAAATATTTTTAAAGTATTTAAATTGAATAGTTTAAATATTTATCAAGAGAAATAGTGGGGAAATTGTAACAGTAATGCACGTGACATTTTGAAATTAAAATGTTTAAAAAGTTATTTTACGTTAAAGTTATATTTACTTACTAGCAATATGGCCCGGCGTTGCTAGTGGTCAATTTGTGAAGTAAGAGCTGTGCGACTTTTTTAGTTAGCGTAGCCTGTCGAATATCACTCTCTATACCCTGTCTAAATTTATTCAGTTACCTTCAGTAGTTATGGAGATATCTTAACCTTTTATTTTTTAATTTTTATATTCACGACTTTACATGCTATCGCGTATAAACTGATGTTTTTGTAAAATATATATATTTTGCAATATAAAAATCCCTAAAAATTAATAATTAAAAACGCTTTTCCTAATATTAGCCTGTAATATGATGTCGTTAAAAATAATGCATTTTGCATATAATTAAAACACTTGGCGTTGTTGTTTGAATGCCAAATGGCGTTGAAAGCTTATATTATAAAAAAAAGTTGTATATATGTTTTTTTATAGAAATTAACCCCAGTAACAAAAAATGCAATTATTAAACTTCACATTCATTATTTTTAATACTGATAATATAATAACATATCAAAGCTAAAAAATATTCTATTCTTCCAATTGGAAATAATTTATTGTATTTGGCGAAGTTTTTTGGGTGCCAATTGGCGACCGGAGATTTGGTGTCCGTCTTTAATAACTATTTCTATGAAAAATAAATAAAGAATTATTTTATTTTGTAACTGTACACCCTGAAATTTCAGGTAATTGTGACATAAAATAATTTTAAACATGCCTGAATCATTATTTACAGGAAATACTTTTCTATAAATCAAAATCATTTCAAATAATCATTTCTGAATTTCAATAAAATTATTCAGGAGTGAAACCTTTCAAATAAGCTACATTTAGGTATAAATATAGAAACTCTGAGTTAAACTTTTAGGAGGGCCCATTCCGACACTATAGCACATTTTCCACTTCATAACAAATAGCACTACTGGCGTAAATGTAATAACGTTGGATAGGAAATTAGGCACCGACGCTTTTAAGATCTTGAAACAAATCAATGTTCGAGGCATGCATGGAAACCCGTGGCGTCTGATGAAACTGCTGGTTTATCTTCCTCCTGCTGTTGGCGAGGTTTCAGTTAACGACCGATTCCTATAACCTTCTGCCTAATAAATGTGCTTTTCAATGAAAAATCGAGATAATAAAAGGCAGCCAGTATTGTCGAAAAATATTTTTGGTCGCCAAGGTAATTTTTAACAATAATGTTATAAAGGGAAGATCTACATGTAAATTGTACGTATGGAAAATGGAAAAAGTTCTATAACTTTTAAACGGTTTCAAATATCCACATGAAACAAAGTGCAGATTTTAGACTGAGACCATATTGTTAAAATGGTTCAAGTTTCATAAAAATCCGTGCAGTTGTTTTTGAGTTAAATCCGGACAAATGGACAGGCAGACAAAAAAAAATTAATGTGATTTTCTGAATCAGTGTCTCCTAATTCGTGAAAAAAAACCTAAATGAGTGGTTTTGTTCGATTCCATAGACACACTTCATTCTTATATATATGTATTGATTTCTGTACATTTTTCTCCAATATTTTTAGTATTGATTTCAATCTTGTAGAAGAAAAAAAAATAGTTTTTCACTTTACAGAAAAACATTTTTGGTGTTTACTTCATAAAAATAAAAGACCGTGTTGTTAACTCTATCGCGTTTCATCCATAAAACGAAAGGTAAAAAATTACGGCATTTCTATAATAAAAAGCCCATCGCTTCAAGGGTATACACATTTTCCTAATCTTATCGCAAAAAGATATCATTAGCTCATTCAGGGCTTTTCCAAAAACTCGCCGCTGACGGTGACTAATATAATTACGAAATAATGATAAATAACTTTCAGAAGTACATCGTGTGCATTGCGGGTTCACAGCGTACTTACGAACTTCAAGGGAATAAAATTCTGAAAGTGAATGCAGATGAAAGAGAGAACATTATTTATTTGAGTGGCTTCAACAAAGATCCTACTGATAAGATAGGATCAATCATAAAGCACAAATGATGTACTTGTGATTTTTTGCACTGCGTGCAAACTGAGAAATAATTTATAGACAACTGGTATGAAATGTAAGCAATTAATATACAAGACATCAATTACAACGAATCAAGGTTTGTTAAGTATTGTTTCTTGGGAGCCCCGAGCCCCAAATCGTAATATTTTTATTAATGAATTCAGAAATACCATATTTTGCGTTATTAGAACGTTTCTTTCTGAGCAATAATCAAAGAAAAAATATTATATTTATAAAATTCATTTGTGTTTTTAAGCTTAAATATGCTTTTTTTTAAAAATACTACTCCTCAAATTTATTAATAATATTTAATTAATTTTTAGTTATTTAATTAATTAAAAAGGTAATTAAATAGCATCAAAGTATTCACTACAGACCTAGGGAGAGATTTTTGCAAATTTTTGTTTTAGTGGTTTTCAAAAAAATATGCTATGCTCATAACCTACAAAAATATCAAATTTTTTATGTTCATTCATTTTTAAAAAGTAATTTATAACATAAATAAAAAAAGCTCTCCCTACGTTTATAAAACAAATATTAAAGTTTCAAAAACTATTAACAGTTTAGTTTAAAGTATTAACTATTAACTATAAAATGTTTAGTTCTAGTAAACATTTTTTTAAGCAAAGCCTTAGTATTTTAAACATGACCGAAATTTAAAAAAAAATATTCTGAGTAAATGTTGAACGTTGCAGACGGAAAGTATATAGGTAGATAACTGGCATAAAAACACGAGATAAAATATAAGTTCTCTTTTTTATAATGCTTTAAAATTTTGTACATACCTTCTTAAATATTTAAATATATATTTAGCATCCTTTTATGCAAAAAAATAGCATTTTTTTCGAAATTTGGGGTTTGGGTCTTCCTTAACCCCTTCACCTACAACATAGTCAAGACTCATGGTAAAAAAAATTGCGCAAAGTGATTTCACGAACAAAAAAATAATCCCAAAACTCTTAGACTCGTAATCTGATATAGACCTACTCTGCTCTATTTGTGCAAATGGAAAACCTAAATTTATAACAATATTTAATAGACTTTTAACTACCCTCTCCTTTTAAAACTGTCCGCAATCGTCCATATCTCGTAATTAACTAAATACATTAATATCCTCCGTTTTTCTGCAAGCGTTGGTTACATTGCATAAGAGATATAAGTTTGAAATAAGAGTGTACAGCCGAATCGTGTAAAGCTCTTTGCCATCAGAACTTAAATCGTTGAGCAAGGATCGAGAGCTTTGGAAATTTTAAAACCATTTATACTGAATAAAAGCGCTTCCAAAAAGGTTTTTTTTAAATGTACTAAAATTTAGTGTGTGTTAATTAATTTAAGGTACGAAACATGTCCTCGGGTTTATCTTCTATTGCGGGTACTTTTTTCATTCAGAGACGCTGAATTGGTTAAAAAAATTCAATCCACCGTCTCGGAGGAAAAACGCAACCGCTACAGAAAAAACGCAAGAACATGTTTCGTACCTTGAATAGTTCAGCATAATAAAATTCAGTACGTTTTCTTAATCTCATTTTTGAAACTGCAAGTAATCTTATATTTGATATGGCCAGGAGTAACTTACTATATATACACAGTAAAAGATTGTTTCGCGTGTGGTTGAACTCGAGCTCTTCAAAATATTTATAGATATACGCTATCAAACTATTCCCTACATCTTTAGTACAAGAAATCCGATTTTCATGCTCAACTTTTATCGGTCGCGGGAATTAATTGAACAACCATAACTTTATCTAATGGGCATCGCGAAACTCGATAGGACAAAATTAAATCCTCGTAAATATCAACAATACTTTATCGTTGTTACATCATGAGTTGAAACTGATTCACAAGCTCGCATATATAGGTATATTTTTAATGTTAAAAAAACATACTGTTTTAATGGGGACTGGAAAAATTCATCATAGTTCAGAGTAACGGACAAGCCCCAAATGCTTGCAATATGGAGACCCCCAACTCTCGAAAAGGGGACTTGCGAGGCGTATAGCAAAATATGTTTCATGTATTAGGCCTTCAAACTAAAAGTTGTATAAAGGAAGAAACGCAAGAAATGTAACAATTGAATTAAAGGTCCTCCTAATACTTTGAAGAATTTGGCTGTTTAAAATTTCCGATATGATTCATGTAAATAAAGTATGATTTTTATGCATACCTCACGAATGGATATATGTACAAAATATAATCACTTAAATGATACTGAGCGTCTCTAAATAAAAATATTGCAAATAAAAAATATTTTGGAACAGTTATTTAAATGCGAATAATATCTGTAGAATAATTACTGGTGCAGCATTTTACGAATAATTATTTTTTTAGCGCATTTATTTTCTTTCAATCTACAATGTCGTTATGAATCTATGAATCATACTTAAATTACTAAATATTAAATTAAGGTATTAGGATTTCAAAGTTGAAAAGTTTGGTGTCATCCTCTAACAAAATGCCCTAGGTTTCAAAGGCAACCCCTTGAAAACCAAAATGGATTTCTCCACATCCCGTCGATCGGGACTTGTATGGGTCCTGCGTCTGGTACTAAATTCGTCCCTGCTGAAAGGCTTCACCCCATCTGCAACTTCCGGCAGGGTGGGTTGGTCAACGAACATACGAGTTTCAATTAATAGATAAGTTGGAAGGTTTCCTTCTGTTATCCGTTCTCTTCCAATCTTTAAGAAAGGCGTGGAATAACAAAGTCCCTTGGTGATTCTCTGAATGGTGCATATGCACTTTTGCTCATGTCTTTTTACTAATAGTTACGCTAAATTATTTTTTTATAGGTCTCACAAGACCCAAATTAGAAAATGCCATCTAAAAATGGCTAAAACAAATCTGTTCTTAACCCTCTAGTGCATGATTTTTACTTTTTTAATGAAATAATTTTTTTTCGTTTTCTTTTTGCCCCTGGACCGCTGCAAAAATATACAAAAAAATCCCAAGTGCCTATTTAATTAAATAATTAATTAAAACTGTTGCGTAGCGTATATGCAAATTCATGTGTAATTTCTAAAATATTTTTTTTAAAAGTATGAAAATATAGTTAAATATAACCTACATACCTCTGGTATTAGCTAGGATTTTTTGTAGAGCCAGGTTATACTTACAAGTAATAAAACAATCTTCGAAATCTTTACCTTTTCGATCCAGTTTTAGAAGAACAAACCTCGAAGCAACTAATTGCCTTTGTTACAATCATTTTTATAAAGATAAGGGACCTAAAGGCGGTCACAAGAACCAGGCACATGGTTCCCTACTGGACAATACTATAATAGTTAACATAAAACTCAATACATGCAACTAAGGGTCATTTTAAAGTTGTGTAGCATATATGCTACACTATGCACTAGAGGGTTAACTAGACAGCATTTCATCTGATCCCTAAACATCATTGGATCAAAGCCCTTAATGAATATTTTCAGCCTATGAAATAGTATATAAATTTGTGAGGTTTGTAGTTCATAGCAAACAACGTCTGTGATAACTTTTTTTTTAAACCTTAAGTAGAGTTAAATTATAAAAGATTGCTTGTTCACACTTCCGGAGTTTATGCCGTTTCATTTCGGCCGGAAATACCTACTTGGAAAATGTTTGATGCTTCCTTGAATATTGAACAATAACAAGTTTTCTTTATAGTATTTCCCTTTAAGGCTTGTTACATGAGATGGTGAGACGGTCTTACAGTAAGCCGAAGAGGTGTAACTTACATTGAGTCAAATTGAAGAGTTGCAAGAAAGCCATAATTTTTTTTATATAATGGTCTCATCTAATTTTTTTTAATCAAATTAATCCCTTCAGATTAAACTTTTCTCAATTTGCTCAACTATTTCGTCAATTTCTCACAACGTTTACAAGACTAAATATTTTGGGATTTTTGACAAATTTGATTTATTTATATGACGAAATGTTTAATCGGGACATATTTAACCTTTTCGTCTGGGCTGGGCCAACATATGTCCCATAGAGTATATAGATCTACTGGTGGGCTTGGGACACTTTTGTTAAATGGTATGGGGGAAGAATTTTTGAAACGCATGTGGTCTGAAGTATGATGTTTGCGACATAACAGGTAATTACACCTTTTCGAACAGGCGACGTTTCGCTAATGGTTTCTACAGCTCTGGGTTACACTTTTCAGTATGTTGACACATGAATGGCCCTACACAGAATCTGCTTGCATTGAGGAAGGATTGTTAACGACCCCTCCGCCAGACAGTTACACGCATCTTATTGTAATGCAAGTCATCTTTCCACAAAGCTTTAATAACTCTTTTTCCTGCCTTCCAAAAAAATTACAAATTACCCCAAAATTACAATGTAAAATTACCCCCCACCTTAACACACTTTTGAAATTAACCCACAAACTGGGTAACTTTTCTTGTATGGAGTCCACGTGAAAAACGACGTTAACGACAACTCGTCAAAACTGAGTAACCAGTAAATAACCAGTTATTTACTCCAGGGCCTATTCTTTTCAGCCGTAACAAATTTACGGCTGAAAATTTAGAAAATCTCAGCCGTAAATTTCTGAGAATCTCAGAAAATTTACAACTACCCAATTGTGACCACAAATTTAAATGTTTGGTTTACAGAATTTTAATTTTTAAGAAATAACTTTTTTAAATATATTTTTGATATGTAGTTTTCTAAAAAAAAAACTTTATATAAAAATGCTATTTTTTATCTGATTTTTTTTTTTTTTACAAATCTTACGCTCGATTAAGTTATATATCCGTATATTCTATATCCGCCGTATCCATTTCACTTCATTGGTTAACGATTTAAAAAAAAAAAAAAAAACTTCTGCAGCAGTTTAATTTAATTTTGGAATTTATATGTTTTTCCATAAATTTTTTATGTAGTGTTAGATTATGAATTTGCTATGAATTCGTAAAAAGTAGGTAACATTAGTCTTTTTTTTAATCCTTTGAATCTTTTGCTTGTAAAAATCCAATTGAAGTCGTGTTCAATAGACGCTGGAATTGTCTGCGTCTCATTGTCTCATGCATAGAGAACCTAACGGCTGGAAAGCGTTGACTTTTGCTTAACCCTCTTATGTAATTTACGAAATTTAATAGAATAACAAAGATTTAGAATTCGAATTCCCTAATCAATTCAATTGTGGTTTTTACCTATTTCTAGCACCAACTTATTAAATTTCACAACTGCTTATTTAAGCAACGACTCCGTTAGAATAGGACCTCATTTACCATCCGAGAGCTGATAAATTATCCGGGAAAAAAAATCCTAACTGTTATGCCAGTTGATATTTTTACCGAGAAGCATTGACTTTCATCGTTCCAAAGTCGCAGTTGGTAAGGCGTTCAGCTACTAATCAGAGGATTGGTGGTTCGAATCCGTGAAATGGACTTGACATAGAAAAGTAAAAAAGTAGTGATTTTGCGATCGGAGGGTTGCCAGCTTCTCTACAAAAATACTAGAAAGTCGTCCAGAACATCCAACAAATTATACTGGCGTGTATACGGGACTGGTGCACGATAAATCAGATCGGGGTCCAAAGTTCCGACGTCTATTGAAGGCGTTGGGTGCCAGTTCAGGTGTTTCCTTGTCATCTGACCATGGTTCTAAAATAACGAGGTGCAGGTATGAATGTGTGTGTGAATGTGTATGTGTTCCCGGGTCTTTCCTTCGAGATAGGCCCCGAACCGTCGCCAATAGCCCACTGTGCAGCTCTAGTGCGACGTTAATTAACAAAACCAAACCAAACCAAAGTCGCAGCAATCTGGTAGTTGTTTTAACAATAAAAATATCTTCCAACAACCATTGTTATATTGAAACACGCGCCCGTGTGTACAAACCCTTATGACTCATTTCCCGCCACTTTGCTATAGCATGTGAGAACAGCAATCTATGACATTACGTGATCCTGTGATGTTTGATATACGCTCAACGACTTTTTCGTAAGCTAACAGGTTGAACAGACCGTTAACTTACTTCATACTTGCGCAATTTTTTGGTTAAACTATACTTTTATGTGTTCATACATAGTTATACGAGTAATGTCTAACGTACTAAATTTATAGCGCTGTATTTATTGCCATAAGTAAATAACAGCTGCTATACCGTTGCTCTATTTTCGTTCAACTTGGACAGTCTTGACCAATATTTATAAGAAATAGTTTAATGGTGGAGTGTAGACGTGAAACAAGTTACTTTGTAGATCAATTGATGGTATAAGCGTTGCAGCGATGGGAAATGGACGAAATCGTACCTACTGAGCTAATTGTTTTATGTATTATTGAGCTTTTCAACATGTGCTTAGCTGCCTTTTCATTTTTAAACTTAAGTATTGTGGCTTAAATAAAAAAAAACTTTGATAAGAAAAATGCCGAACTTTCATCAGGTATGACATTTCTTTACACACTCTACTTTCAAACTAAAAATTTAAACTTTTTTCAAAAGAACACCCGTTTGCAAAAACTTAAATTTACTTTAAAAATCTTGAAAATATATCCTTGATTATTATGTATAACTATAGATATAATATTAATCGGTACTTAGACCTTTTCCATTATTTTCTTTCTTGTTTCACTCAGTCGATTTTTTAATAATCCTGTTTTCTGTCGGAATGATTTATATTTTCGGGAAGATCTGTGTAATTAAATTCCAGATAAACGGAATGTTCATTTTTTCCCCAGATATTCATTTTTTATTAAAAAATGTAGAATTATTGAAATATCTGAATTAAAATAAAAAGTTATGCGCAAAAAGAAAAAAAATACAAGGGTTATTTTCTCTAAACGTGTATTTCTGGCGTAAACTTTTTTTTTTTAAAAGTTCATATATATTTAAATTTCAAGATTGGGATACTTTTTTACTGCCATTTAGTTATAAATTCTATTCAAACAAAATGTTTACTGTTTAAAACAGTGATTATTAAAATATTTAGTTTTGAAACTGACTGGGGAATTGCATGCTTAATTTAGTCTGTTAAAATGATGTAAATATTATCAAATATATAATATGACATACTTTAAAAATATTAGCGTACTAACATATATTAATTCCTGAATTACACTACTGAATGAAAATATATTTCTTAAAACATATTGTTTTATATGAACATTATTTGACCCATACAATTTCATGAAAAACACTAATTTGTTTAACATTTTAATATACAGTAAAGGGATCATGTCCGTAAATACAATTATTTGGAAAATTTAAATCATGAACAATGATTAAACTGTTTAGAACTTTTTATTTAAATAAAACTTTAGTTTTTTACTTAATTTATATTCGATAAAAAAAATTAAATAAATGGTTTCATAAACAACTGTAATAAAACATAGATGATCAAATAAATGTAAATTTAAATATATATTTTTATTTTTCAATATTCAGTATAAAAAGATTTTTAAAAAAATTTGCAAAATATGTTTCTTTAATAATTTATAATTCAATTTGAAAATAATTTAATTTTGGCATTGTATGTAGTTTATATATTTTTTGTAATATTAAATTAATATAAATTATTAATTTACATACAGTGCTATTTAAGATGTATATAATGTAAATAAAATGTAAATAACGGTCTTTTGTTATTTCCCTGCTGTAGACACCGACTGGTTAATGACGACTGGGGGAATGACACACGACTTCAAGTTTTGCTTGTCTAACAAAATAACATTATAAACCTTAATACAAAATTTTTTAATGTAGATTAAGAAACCCATTTAAAACATATCCAAACAAATCTTTTGGATTTTACAGTTAAATTTTAAAAAAATGTCCATAGGCCTTCTAATTTGATTGGTTAATGACAACACTGAAAAACACTCAGCAAAAATTTCATTAAATGTTCTCATTGTTTTCAAAATGATGCTTACTTTCCTGAAATTAAAGTTGTCCAACAAATATATATGGCTCTGATAATTGCTGTAATAGGCATCTTATAACAATAACAACATTCCTAGTTACTAAAAAATTTTATGTAATCTATGACTGGTGAACGACGCAAAAACCCAGGACAAAAACAAAAAGGGACCAAAAGAAATTTGATCATTTGTATAAAAATAACAAATAATTATAATTCTATATATTTATATTTTTTCAGTTAAACTAACATTTGTTAGCCATTTTAGTCAGACATAAAATAAAAATTATAATTTTAACTAGTATTTTTAGTAATAGTTATATTCCAAAGTGGAGATAGGGACACAAGTGGAATGACATTTTGACCAAGATTTTTTTTTTAAATATATATTTATGAAATTGATTTTTTTGGTGGTATCTTTAGTTAATGAGGGTGTACTTGCACATTTATCCATGTTTTATTTTCTGTTAAGTCAGTTTTCCTTTCCATAATCGTCCAGGGACAAGACACAATCGCAGTCAAAAGAAAATAACCCCACATACTGGTCTAATTGATAACTTCTTTTGACGCAAAGAGCGTCTGTAATCGGTTAAAAAGGGAAATAGCTAAATTTTTCATTTCTGAAAACTTTTATCGCTTAATTCACTGCCTATCAAGGATGTGATATTACGACCAGTAACATCTAGTTTACACAGCAGTGAATTCTGTTTTTAAATCCTAAATTAAAAATTTCTTTAAAAGTAATTAAGGTTTAAGAAATTCTTTAAACAAGTGTATTCGTAAATTAATTTAAATTCTTCAACACTGAAAACAACTTAATTTGTTTATTACGCTTGAGCAACGGAAGAAACCGCCGATGGTTTCATACGCATTGAAAGCTATCCTGAAAATGACAATCGAGTTTCTTTATCTACTTAACGACACATCGTTTATAATCCATTCTCGAAACTTGAGATTCGCAAATTATAGTCCATTATCAAAGCATTTCTGTAATGGTAGGGATCGGAGTAGACTGACATTTGACCGCAAAACTTTGATACCGGCAAACATAATATTTTGGTCGCTTTATTAATTAAAGGGCTTGGTAGTAGGAAATGCTTTTGCTTCATTTTTTGAAGAAGTAATTTTAGTAAACTGCAAGTTTTTTATAAGTAAAGTACTTGTTATTTGGCTTGTCAGCTTTCCACTCCTTGCTTCAAAATGGTTTTATACATTTCTGCTTTGAAATGAATTATGGACGGCGTATGTACTTCCTAGTTTAAGTGATTTATAAGAAGTTTTCTACTTAATTTAACCGGAATCTGATCTACGCATTTCTGCCACTGCGTTCTCTAATTTTAGGTTTTGAATTCTAAATATTTCGTTTTTATTAAAATTTTATAGGGTTTAATATATTAAATTCCCTATAAAAAATGCTTAAGTTAATAAACATTAAAATCTTTTAAACGAAATGGCTGTGTAAGTTTCCTAAAGAAATTTTGCGTGCTGTTGTAATTTTCTTGTAGGGAAGAATGGATTCAAATTTCGTGTAAGGAAAAGTGGGGGGAAAATGGGTTCAAATTTCGTGTAGCTATTTTTCGTGTACAGAAGAATGAGGTGAAATGACAGTTTTCACAAAATCACATATATTTAAATACTTTCAACTTACAGAAGAGTGGAACTAAAGCAGTAATATAATCTGTAACAGTTTTGTAATAAATATTTTCAACATTATTTTTCCTTTTTGTTACATTTAAATACAAATTAGGATATTTCGCATTTGAAGAAATTTTAATAATTTAATAACAATATTTTTACAAATAATTGCATATGTCTAAACTAGCTACATAACAATTCAGATAATTTGCGATGCTTTTAGAAGATTTTAAATTGACTGCATTGACCCAATTGGTTGAACTTGTGATCAACAGTTTACGAGATCGAACCCTTTTAGCTGGGGAACATGTATCTTTTCATCCGTAAATGTAATGCATGACGTGATTTATTAAAAATTTTATGCTGGATGATAGGTGAGAAAAAGTAAGGAACGAAAACTTTAAATTGTTTTTTCTCGGTATTTAGTTTTCCTTGATATTAAATTTTTCGGAACGCTAAGTGGATTTCTTGTATTATTAATGGAGAAATGTATAATTTTTAAGCATATGATAAAATATGTGTATATTATAAATTGGCATGCGAATTCGCTTTGAGTAGGTTTTTTTTAATGCTATAGAAAAAAAAATTGTGTTTTAAAAACAAATGTTGTACTATTATGAATAACTACATAAAAATCAAGTACATGATGTTGTATACAAAATTTTAATGCTAATTCTTATATAATATAGTTCAAAACACATGAGAAAAAATTTGATGAAAAAAGTATATATATTTTTTTAAAGCCTTATCGTTTAAAAAAAATTAAAAATAGAAACGGTTTTAATTTTGAAAAAAAATACAAACAATTATGGCATTTTTGTGTGAAATATTATTCTCTTGTATGAATTTGAATAAAATACATTAAAATTTTGATTCAATTTTTTTTTTTTTGAAAGTTTAGTTGGTACCGTGCCCCCTTAAATTATTTTAAATTTTCAATCAGTAATATCTGTATTATAATCTACAAAAAAAATATATATATAAAAAATCTACCAAAAAAAACCCTCTTCTATAATATCCCCAATTAGGCCCCAATTTAACTCAAGCCACTAGAACCTAGGCGGTGCCGGGCCCATCCCCCCCCCCCCCCCCATATCCAACCCACCCCTCGCAGGTATGGGCCCAAACACGTCCCATTCCGGAAATTCCCATTTGTGGCATTCCTTTTCACGGCGTCATTCTCAGCGGAGTCGCCTGAAGCTTGCCTGACCGCTACAGCATACACGCATTACTGCACATCGTCACCGACTACACGAGACGACTTGCACGAGACAAGGTTGTTCTTCTTTCACGGGATGGGAACTTCTCAATGGGTGTCTTTCGCAATCGATGAGTAGTTCTTGCCTTCTTTATTTAGATTCGAACTGTTAGTTTGCCGCTCTTTGTTGTGGATCGCTTTGGAAGCGGTGTTTTTGGTATGTAATATAGAATTATTTTTTATTATTATGTTGTATCTTACTTAGTGGAGTTTTTGTTTTTAAATGATTAAAACTCGGAGATAATTTTTTTTAATAATATTTATGCTTATTTTACATAGTATTAATTATATTTTTTTCCTTGGAAGATAAGTATTTGAATATATATTTGTCCTTATAAGATTAGTATTTGAATATATATTTGCCCTTATAAGATTAGTATTTGAATATATATTTGCCCTTATAAGATTAGTATTTGAATATATATTTGCCCTTATAAGATTAGTATTTTAATATATATTTGTCCTTGTAAGATTAGTATTTGAATATATATTTGTCCTTGTAAGATTTCCTTACTTTATAAGGCTGAATATTATTTGTCCTAATATTTTTGTCCTTATAAGATTTGTAGTAGCATTGTTATATATTTTAAATCATGTTTTTGTTGACATTCTAAATTTTTACAATGAATTTTTAGATAATTTAAGATAATATTAAATTATAAGTATTATAATTTAAATTAACATAAATCTAAACTTGTTAGTTTTTTAATTATTTTGCATAAAATGGTAGTAATTGCATTGTTATATTTCATCAAAGTGTACAATTCATACACGTAATTTAATTAACAAATGATTCACTATTTCATTAAAACATTTTTCCCATCTCAGACTAGCTTTGTTATTCTGAGGTTCCTTTTATAATTTTTTTTTAATTATTTTAAACTGTTTTTTTACATAGATCCGCATTGTTATCTAGATTATAGGATTGCTTTAGATATATTTTTGGTGAATGAAATTAAGCATTTTACTTTAAATATCATTCGGGGGCATTTTTATTTTTACTCTCAATGTGATTTATTAATCAACTTAGAAACTGTTTTGGTCAAAATTTCAACGCATTGCTTTGAATATTTAGAAATAGAATTTTCCCGCCAAATATTTCTTTGTGTTTTATTGATTCGTTTTTTTGCGGGGGTTTCATTGATTCGTTTTTTGAGTATCACTTTAAAAATTTCGATTTAATAATATTAACCGTTTATGAATATTTATAGTAGCCTTTCCCATATATTTACTAGTTTTTATGCTCTTAGTGTAAATAATGTTTGAAGTAGAGGTTTCGCTTTGTATAATAAGTAAATGTTTACAACAATATCGAGGTTATTTAGAAATGGAAATAAGAATAGAAATTGTGTGTATATACAGTGGCGGCGATTGGGTGCTGAAAGTGGGGGGGGCAAGATAAAGGGGAAACAAGAAGTCCCCCAAATTGGGGGGGGGGGGGACTAAAAAAAAATTTGCTATTATATTGCTATAAAAAAGCTATGGTATTGCACACTTGTATTTACTCACTATTTTGTGTTATTTGAAGTATACCAACTTAAAATACACAGTAAAAAACTTAATAAAATAAATTTAAGAAAAGAAGTTTTCATACCATAAAGCTGATTTGAGACAAGTTAAAAGCTTTCTTTTTTTGATATTCTGACTTAAAAAGGCAAAACAAAGCACGATAACTTTCAGAAATACTATATAAAAGGGCCACAAAAACTAAAATCCAATTTTCAGGAGTATAAAAATTATGAACTGTTCAAAACACCTTTATATCATATGGCTATTTTAGCTATAGTCGAAGACAATTTAACTAGACCCTTAAGCGAAGGGCTACGATGTGTAAAAAGACTGAGCTATGGCCCTGATTGAATAAAAAAAAATCAACGGCTGATTTAAAAACAAATAAATATCTATCGGAGTAGTCATAAGTCATATTCAGTTTGCTCTGTAGACTCCAAAATGACTGTACAAACGAGAGTCATAAGTCATATTCGGCGCCGTTTCGCCTTTTTCCCTACTGCTTATATGTAAAACTGAGAAAACTTGGGAATGAGTCATTCTGCTAGATTCTGGGTATTTTGTAGATTTAATACGTAGGTACAATAAACTATTTTCTTGATGTTTTCGAAATCAAAGCATTGAGAATTAAGAAAAGAGCTATTAAATCATTTCTGCCGTCATCTTTGAGAACATTCGCTGATAAGTAAAGTAAACAAATATAGTTTTGTGGATTGTGTTTTAAAAATATTAAAATCAGAGATTTTCTGACTAAAATAAACTATTTCATAACCAAACTAGTTAATAAGTAATCATAAGTAAAATTATTATAAACTATTTCTTTCAGAAAAACTATAGAAATTATATGGTTGGTTAAAAAAGTTAATCGCTTTGATTAGACTTTGCAAATGTATGTTTTGTTTTGATTTAATTCACAATTACTGGTACTTTAGAAGCAAAATTTATTAAAATATACTACTTGATTTAATATTCGAACTCGCAATTTGGCGCTCTTTAAAGTGCCAAGTTCCTTACCGGGAGGTTGCAAGCCCGTTCTCCAATCGTCCAAACGTTTGACGTTTGGAGGCGACTAGTGCACATTAAATCTGTCAATGAGAGGGGTTTGATCCTCCTGAAACCTCCCTCCCCCCCTTATATACGTTCCTATGGTAGTGTGAGGAAGTTGGGGTTCAAAATTTTTCCTTTGTTAGGCAATGCAGTAAAAAAATTGACTTGTAATTTAGTTTTAAAAAGTCCAATATATAAAAAAGTTGCGGGGGCAACATACAAAAAGTGCGGGGGCAACCGCCCCCCCTTGCCCCCCCGAATCGCCGCCACTGTGTGTGTATATATATATATATATATATATATATATATATATATATATATATATATATATATATATATAATGACATGCACTTTTTGTTTATTTTACACCGATTTTAAAACGCCTTAATTGGCATACATTAAAGAATGGACTTCATAAGAGTTACGTTTACTACATGCTGTGTCACCCATGAGCTAAACGGTCATTGTTCTGGTATCTTAATGTAGTCTACAAACGCCTAAAACGGAATCTTTGGCGTCGGAGTAAAAAAAAAACACTGAAGTACATTTACAGGCACTGGTGACTTACTTTTGATGGATAGATTTTGGAACATTACTCATACTTAATTCTAAAATGGCTGGCGCCTTTAGAGGGAAAAAAAAGAGTATATAGTAGATCCTCTCCCCAGTTGTTGATGTTTTTTTACAGTTATTCTATCTGGAGAGTATTTTTTTTACGGTTTATTACGGATTGAAACAAAGTATAAAGAAGTTTTTTTGGTGAACTTTTTTCCTTGTATCTAATTTTCGTAATTTATTTCCTTTTACAATTAAACAATTATTTTATTCGTAAATATTTGTGAAGTAAAAGGGGTGTTGCTCAATAATGATTCTATTTTTTTAATTGAAGTTAGTTTGATATAAAGCAGAGCAATTTCTTTTCTAATAAATTCTGTTCTAGCAAAATTAATAACTGCCCAATTGGGATCATAAATTGAAAAGTCACCAATCAAAATGAACACTAAGAAATGTTTAATTTTTGAAAAATATTTTATTTTATAATTGTTTTTTAAAAAATCTTTGTAGATTATTTTTAACTGATTTGATACTCGATTTAATTCTATTTCCACAACATTCCACTTTATCTCTTACAAAATTTTTTCACAATTGAATTGAATTTTGGAATGATTGATTGTTTCTATACATATTTTATGTGGAATAAGACAGTAAATTTACTATAAATTCGTAAAAAGTCATTACAAATAAAGAAAAGACGCTTTTTGATCCTCCTTTGAATCAATTTGGAAAATTCAAAATAAAATAGAGAAGCGTTCAATAAACGCTGGACTACAACCACCAACTTTTTTAATTTCACGACTGCCCATTTCGAATTTACGACTGCCCAATTAAGCCATGACTGCATATTAGAATAAGCACTGCTATAAAAGAAACACATTTGTATACTCGTTTTTATCTCTTATGTGCTTGCTTTAATTATTATTGTAACAATTAACCAGAAATGAGTTAGATATATTTTTTTTTGTTAGAGAAGGTATTAGTTCTTTGCGATGTCGCCATTATCAGTCAAGATAATGCTGATACTAGTACTCCTGTCAGGACTGATGTTTTATGGATTAAAAGTGTGACTTTGAAATAAAAAATTATGGAATCCTCTAATTTTCAGTTTTAAAGGAATGTTTCTTTTTCATCTCGATATACTATTATACCAAAACCCATCCAAGTTAAAAAAAAATCACGTTCATTATTTGTAGAATGAAGGAAACATCATATATATTATTTCTGTTGTAAAGATCTCTTTTACGCCTCTTAAGCGCAACGCTTCTTACCACATGAGGTATCAAAATAAAGAGAATTTTATGGACGAGTGACGAATCGTACTTTCATCTCATAAATACCAACGTGTTATTTTTAATGTGTTTAAAATAATTCATTTTAACAGTTTTTTAAAACAAACAAGTCGTTGATAATGCTGCCATCTATGTACAGACCGTTACACTTTTTTATTTTTTGGCGCTAACGAATGATTGCGTGTAGGGGGAAGGTTCATGCGACAATTATCGCACAGGCATGCTAGTCGTATATTATTTCAGTTGGGGAGTAAAAAAGGGAATTTCCCGGAGCAGTGACGAATCGTACTTTCATCTCATAAATACCAACGTGTTATTTTTAATGTGTTTAAAATAATTCATTTTAACAGTTTTTTAAAACAAACAAGTCGTTGATAATGCTGCCATCTATGTACAGACCGTTACACTTTTTTATTTTTTGGCGCTAACGAATGATTGCGTGTAGGGGGAAGGTTCATGCGACAATTATCGCACAGGCATGCTAGTCGTATATTATTTCAGTTGGGGAGTAAAAAAGGGAATTTCCCGGAGCAGTGACGAATCGTACTTTCATCTCATAAATACCAACGTGTTATTTTTAATGTGTTTAAAATAATTCATTTTAACAGTTTTTTAAAACAAACAAGTCGTTGATAATGCTGCCATCTATGTACAGACCGTTACACTTTTTTATTTTTTGGCGCTAACGAATGATTGCGTGTAGGGGGAAGGTTCATGCGACAATTATCGCACAGGCATGCTAGTCATATATTATTTCAGTTGGGGAGTAAAAAAGGGAATTTCCCGGAGCAGTGACGAATCGTACTTTCATCTCATAAATACCAACGTGTTATTTTTAATGTGTTTAAAATAATTCATTTTAACAGTTTTTTAAAACAAACAAGTCGTTGATAATGCTGCCATCTATGTACAGACCGTTACACTTTTTTATTTTTTGGCGCTAACGAATGATTGCGTGTAGGGGGAAGGTTCATGCGACAATTATCGCACAGGCATGCTAGTCGTATATTATTTCAGTTGGGGAGTAAAAAAGGGAATTTTCCGGAGCAGTGACGAATCGTACTTTCATCTCATAAATACCAACGTGTTATTTTTAATGTGTTTAAAATAATTCATTTTAACAGTTTTTTAAAACAAACAAGTCGTTGATAATGCTGCCATCTATGTACAGACCGTTACACTTTTTTATTTTTTAGCGCTAACGAATGATTGCGTGTAGGGGGAAGGTTCATGCGACAATTATCGCACAGGCATGCTAGTCGTATATTATTTCAGTTGGGGAGTAAAAAAGGGAATTTCCCGGAGCAGTGACGAATCGTACTTTCATCTCATAAATACCAACGTGTTATTTTTAATGTTTTTAAAATAATTCATTTTAACAGTTTTTTAAAACAAACAAGTCGTTGATAATGCTGCCATCTATGTACAGACCGTTACACTTTTTTATTTTTTGGCGCTAACGAATGATTGCGTGTAGGGGGAAGGTTCATGCGACAATTATCGCACAGGCATGCTAGTCGTATATTATTTCAGTTGGGGAGTAAAAAAGGGAATTTTCCGGAGCAGTGACGAATCGTACTTTCATCTCATAAATACCAACGTGTTATTTTTAATGTGTTTAAAATAATTCATTTTAACAGTTTTTTAAAACAAACAAGTCGTTGATAATGCTGCCATCTATGTACAGACCGTTACACTTTTTTATTTTTTGGCGCTAACGAATGATTGCGTGTAGGGGGAAGGTTCATGCGACAATTATCGCACAGGCATGCTAGTCATATATTATTTCAGTTGGGGAGTAAAAAAGGGAATTTCCCGGAGCAGTGACGAATCGTACTTTCATCTCATAAATACCAACGTGTTATTTTTAATGTGTTTAAAATAATTCATTTTAACAGTTTTTTAAAACAAACAAGTCGTTGATAATGCTGCCATCTATGTACAGACCGTTACACTTTTTTATTTTTTGGCGCTAACGAATGATTGCGTGTAGGGGGAAGGTTCATGCGACAATTATCGCACAGGCATGCTAGTCGTATATTATTTCAGTTCGGGAGTAAAAAAGGGAATTTCCCGGAGCAGTGACGAATCGTACTTTCATCTCATAAATACCAACGTGTTATTTTTAATGTGTTTAAAATAATTCATTTTAACAGTTTTTTAAAACAAACAAGTCGTTGATAATGCTGCCATCTATGTACAGACCGTTACACTTTTTTATTTTTTGGCGCTAACGAATGATTGCGTGTAGGGGGAAGGTTCATGCGACAATTATCGCACAGGCATGCTAGTCGTATATTATTTCAGTTGGGGAGTAAAAAAGGGAATTTTCCGGAGCAGTGACGAATCGTACTTTCATCTCATAAATACCAACGTGTTATTTTTAATGTGTTTAAAATAATTCATTTTAACAGTTTTTTAAAACAAACAAGTCGTTGATAATGCTGCCATCTATGTACAGACCGTTACACTTTTTTATTTTTTGGCGCTAACGAATGATTGCGTGTAGGGGGAAGGTTCATGCGACAATTATCGCACAGGCATGCTAGTCGTATATTATTTCAGTTGGGGAGTAAAAAAGGGAATTTTCCGGAGCAGTGACGAATCGTACTTTCATCTCATAAATACCAACGTGTTATTTTTAATGTGTTTAAAATAATTCATTTTAACAGTTTTTTAAAACAAACAAGTCGTTGATAATGCTGCCATCTATGTACAGACCGTTACACTTTTTTATTTTTTGGCGCTAACGAATGATTGCGTGTAGGGGGAAGGTTCATGCGACAATTATCGCACAGGCATGCTAGTCATATATTATTTCAGTTGGGGAGTAAAAAAGGGAATTTTCCGGAGCAGTGACGAATCGTACTTTCATCTCATAAATACCAACGTGTTATTTTTAATGTGTTTAAAATAATTCATTTTAACAGTTTTTTAAAACAAACAAGTCGTTGATAATGCTGCCATCTATGTACAGACCGTTACACTTTTTTATTTTTTGGCGCTAACGAATGATTGCGTGTAGGGGGAAGGTTCATGCGACAATTATCGCACAGGCATGCTAGTCATATATTATTTCAGTTGGGGAGTAAAAAAGGGAATTTTCCGGAGCAGTGACGTATCGTACTTTCATCTCATAAATACCAACGTGTTATTTTTAATGTGTTTAAAATAATTCATTTTAACAGTTTTTTAAAACAAACAAGTCGTTGATAATGCTGCCATCTATGTACAGACCGTTACACTTTTTTATTTTTTGGCGCTAACGAATGATTGCGTGTAGGGGGAAGGTTCATGCGACAATTATCGCACAGGCATGCTAGTCGTATATTATTTCAGTTGGGGAGTAAAAAAGGGAATTTTCCGGAGCAATGACGAATCGTACTTTGTCTCATAAATATAAAAAAAAAATTGTTCTTGAAAAAATGCTTTTAACGGTTTTTTTTAAACAAGCCGTTGCTAATGTTGACATCTGTTGAACTTTTAATTTTTTTTGCTCATAAAAGATTCGCTAATCTTTTACCCACATTGGAGTGTAGTGGTGTGCGGTAGAAGGTATTTCATGCGATGATTATCTCACTAGCAAGCTAGTATATCTTAACGCACGAGACGTCTTATTATAATGATATCGACAAACAGATCGAGGGAGTGTGTAACTTTTTAAGTCCCAAGCATATTTTTGGGCCCTCGCTAGCCCAGTGGATAAAGGCGTTCAGCTGGTAATCAGAGGATTGCTAGTTCGATCCCGTGTGATGGACTTAACAAAGAAAAAAAAAAGTAGTGATCTTGTGATCGGAGGGTTGCCAGCTTCACTACAAAAATACTAGAAAGTCGTCTAAAACATCCAACAAATTTTACCAGGGTGTATACGGGACTAGTGCTCGATAAATCTGATCAGGATCCAAAGTTGAAGGCGTGGGGTGTCAGCTCGGGTTTCCTCGTCATCTGACCTTCTAAAATAACGAGGTTCAATTATGATTGTGTGTGTGAATGTGGCTGTGATAAGTCTCAATACGAGGACATAAATAGGCATTTGGAAAACGTATAAACCAAACCAAGCTTTTTTTTTTTTGCCGATTTCTTGTCACTGCCGGCCGTTTGGTGAGTGTTACTGTGTGTGTTTATTACTTTTTAATAGATAAATTTATTAATAAAAAATATTTCGGTACCTAAATTAGTTCTACTACTAAGTATTTTTCTTAATGTTATTAGAAGGTGACGATCCGCGACTTGCCTAATTTTCAAGTTGGTGATTAGTAGTCATCTTAATGTGAGGAATCGATGTTTTACACAGACTTCTTGGCAAACGCCATTGTTTCGTACCTAGACATTTATATGGAGCAACAAGGGTGATTTCAAAATCATTGTGAAATAATTTCCAAAGAGATTGTCTTTGACATGAAATTGAATGACTTTTATATAATTGTCACTTGTTTCAGATGGAACTACCGTGTAAAACTTTTATTGGGAAAATTGAAAAAAAAAGATTTTTTTTTTACAGGGGAGAACTTTATAGAAATATTCAATCAAATGTGCTCGATGAATGATGGCCGTCCTGTGTTTCGGAAATAGTTTCTCAGAAAATGCGAAACCAATTCAATAACTTAGTTCAATATTTCAATCAATTTTTGAAAATTACATTCAATAACTTAGTTCTGTTGCATTTTAGAGGTTAAATTTCTTTAATTACATATTTTTCCATTTGCGATATGGACCGATGTAAAGGAAAGTCGTTTTTACCTTTTGTATTATTATTAAATAAAACAAATCCCCATAGGGGCTGTCCACAAATGATATCACGTTTGGAGGTGGGAAATAAAATTTCAAATGTCATCTTTAACTTAGTGCTATGTTTCTGAACTTCCAGTATATGTGTATATAATTTATTACGTGTCAGATTGATATAGTTGGTAGAAGTCAATGTAGTAGAAATTAAATAATGACGAGTGGGGGGGGGGGGGGGACTCAACGAGTTCCATTCCCACAATATTTATAAAAATTAAACGCTAGTAGTGTAATTTGACGGGTACCAGGCCGCGGTGCTGTGAGGAGTAATGAGGAGTACGAGGAGTAATGAGGCGTAATCGTGGTGCTCTGTGGATTTTTTGGTGGTGCTGCTGTGAGAATCAGGGAGGATCTCGTCTGTCAAGCCGAGGGGGCGTGGCCTAATGGAGATGACATCATGAACAACCAATCAGGTGTCAGTAAGTGACGTCACACGCAGGGGGCATGGGAACAGGTGCTGATGACTCATCGCCGCCGATGGGCATGTCTCAACGTGTCACACCGTGTTTGTACAGGAACGGACCAATCAGGTTCTTGTTTGAGGATGACCTCATGAACAACCAATCAGGTGTCAGTAAGTGATGTCTATGGAGTGTCATGTGACATGAAAGTTGCTTTTTTGTTATTTTGCGTTTTTATTTGGGTATTGGTGGAAAAATTGCGACGCACTGCATCTACACATTTTTTAATTATAAGCTGTGGGTTGTGACATCATAGGTATAATGTTAGGAATAGTTGGTTGTTGAAAAAACTGTGAGCTGTATACGCAACTGCAATTTTGGAAAGTAAATAAAATATGATAGAATTAAACTAATATTCTTATTTTAATATTTATTTATTTTTAATATTTATTTATTTTTAATATTTATTATATTTTAATATTTATTTATATTTTGATATTTATTTGTATTTTAATATTTATATTTTTACATTTATTTTTAATATTTATATTTTTACATTTATTTTTAATATTTAATTATATTTTAACTTCTATATTTTATTACTCATTTATATTTTATATATATTTTAATATTTATTTATATTTTATTACTCATTTATATTTCACATATATTTTATATACGTATACATCTGTGCCAAAAAAAAAATTAACTCAGTGAGAGCAATTACGTCCCATTAGAGCTGCACAATGAACTTATGTTAAAGGGAAAGACACTAGTGTATATATTTTAACTATGGTTAGTACAAAAGAAAAGAATTTTGCAAGAATGGTTGTAGAAAAATATATTTTATGTGACCAACTCCAGCATACAATTTCGCCATATAACTCTATGAGGAATCATCCTATGGGGTAAATAACATACCATCGTGTACAGGAAGGTAGACCAGATTAATAAGTAAAGCTTTTCGACATGTATACTAAGGATATAAAAAATGACAGTCTGGGGTTCTATGAAAATAATGTATATAACAATATACGTTTAAATTATAATTTATATAACGGAAATCAGTCTCAGTGGATGAAAAATAAGTAATTAATATGAAAGCTGATACTTTGAAAAAGAACCTTGGGAACCAAAACCTTGTGTTACGGTTAATTAAACTTTTTATAAAAGTAATGTGTCCTTTAAATGTTTTTCACATCATACGTAAAATTATTATTGTAAGAGGGAAAATATCATATCGTTATGACTAGAAGGAGGGGATCTCGCATTGATCACAATTGGATGCATTAGAATTACTTACTGTGTAGGAATATGATGTAAAAGTTACTCTATCGCATTGGTTGTGGTGCTGGGCAGAATGCTTGATAAGAGCAGATTTGGGGTTGGTATGTAAGATAATGGATATATTACTTGTTATAATACGTGTTAAAAAAGGGGATTTGTCTTAGATGTAGTTGTTTTAGGGGTGTTTTGTAGCTGACTGTTTGATTGAACGCGCAGTGCAGCTACACAAAGGGAGTTATTTTAACAAGAGGTGAATTATTAGGGCTGGCTAGTTATATTTTCAAAGACTAAGGGGCAACAAGTTCCCATATGAGTACAGTTAAGGGTGATTGTATAGAATTTGGCGACATCAAGTATCCACAAGTGGACAATTTGAGAGGTGTATTCATAAAATTGGCGACATAAAGAGTACCCATAGGGAGACGTTTGTAGGCGTACACACAAAATTGGGGTGAAAGCGGGGTGTCTAGTCGTACATTAGACAAGAATAAATGTAAAATGAAAAAGTTTAAGTTTGAAATAAATTATAAAAAAGAATAAATGTTTAAAAAAAAAAGTTAAAATACAATTTAAAAAGCAAAAAAATAAAAAGTTAAAAAATAAATAAAAAAGTTTAGTGTGAAATAAAATTAAAAGGTTAAGTAAAAAAAAAATTACTAAAAGTGAAAGAAAAAAAAAATATGTTAAAAGTGAAAAAAAAAAAGAATAAATATAAAAAATATTTAAAAAAAAGTTTAAGTGTGAAATAAATTATAAAAATAATAAATGTAAAAATAAAAAAATAAAAAGTTTACGTGTGAAATATACTATAAAAAGAATAAATGTAAAAATAAAAATAACTAAAAAGTATAAGTGAAAAATATAATGTAAAAAGAAAAAAAAGTTAAAAACAGTAAATGTAAAAAATAAAAAAAAAAAGTTTGTATAACATAAATTTTTTAAAGAAAAATGAAAAAAAAAGTAAAAAACAATAAATAAAAAAGTTTCAGTGTAAAAATACAATTTAAAAAGAAAATGTAAAAAATGAAAAATTTAAAAAAGAAAAATTAAAAAAAAAAAAATATTAAAAGTGAAAAAAAAAAGAATAAATATAAAAAATATTTAAAAAAAAGTTTAAGTGTGAAATAAATTATAAAAATAATAAATGTAAAAATAAAAAAATAAAAAGTTTACGTGTGAAATATACTATAAAAAGAATAAATGTAAAAATAAAAATAACTAAAAAGTATAAGTGAAAAATATAATGTAAAAAGAAAAAAAAGTTAAAAACAGTAAATGTAAAAAATAAAAAAATAAAAATTTGTATAACATAAATTTTTTAAAGAAAAATGAAAAAAAAAAGTAAAAAACAATAAATAAAAAAGTTTCAGTGTAAAAATACAATTTAAAAAGAAAATGTAAAAAATGAAAAATTTAAAAAAGAAAAATTAAAAAAAAAAAAATGTTAAAAGTGAAAAAAAAAGAATAAATGTAAAAAATATTAAAAAAAAAAGTTTAGTGTAAAATATTACGCATCATTCACAGAACTCACCACGGGCATCTACGCCTATATGGGGGTAGTACGCTCCGTAACACCATATGGCATTGGCTGGATGCGGGTAAGAAGCTTATGATGCGTAATATTTTACACTAAACTTTTTTTTTTAATATTTTTTACATTTATTCTTTTTTTTTCACTTTTAACATTTTTTTTTTTTTAATTTTTCTTTTTTAAATTTTTCATTTTTTACATTTTCTTTTTAAATTGTATTTTTACACTGAAACTTTTTTATTTATTGTTTTTTACTTTTTTTTTTCATTTTTCTTTAAAAAATTTATGTTATACAAATTTTTTTTTTTTTATTTTTTACATTTACTGTTTTTAACTTTTTTTTCTTTTTACATTATATTTTTCACTTATACTTTTTAGTTATTTTTATTTTTACATTTATTCTTTTTATAGTATATTTCACACGTAAACTTTTTATTTTTTTATTTTTACATTTATTATTTTTATAATTTATTTCACACTTAAACTTTTTTTTAAATATTTTTTATATTTATTCTTTTTTTTTTCACTTTTAATATTTTTTTTTTTTTTAATTTTTCTTTTTTAAATTTTTCATTTTTTACATTTTCTTTTTAAATTGTATTTTTACACTGAAACTTTTTTATTTATTGTTTTTTACTTTTTTTTTCATTTTTCTTTAAAAAATTTATGTTATACAAACTTTTTTTTTTTATTTTTTACATTTACTGTTTTTAACTTTTTTTTCTTTTTACATTATATTTTTCACTTATACTTTTTAGTTATTTTTATTTTTACATTTATTCTTTTTATAGTATATTTCACACGTAAACTTTTTATTTTTTTATTTTTACATTTATTATTTTTATAATTTATTTCACACTTAAACTTTTTTTTAAATATTTTTTATATTTATTCTTTTTTTTTTTCACTTTTAACATATTTTTTTTTTCTTTCACTTTTAGTAATTTTTTTTTTTACTTAACCTTTTAATTTTATTTCACACTAAACTTTTTTATTTATTTTTTAACTTTTTATTTTTTTGCTTTTTAAATTGTATTTTAACTTTTTTTTTTTAACATTTATTCTTTTTTATAATTTATTTCAAACTTAAACTTTTTCATTTTACATTTATTCTTGTCTAATGTACGACTAGACACCCCGCTTTCACCCCAATTTTGTGTGTACGCCTACAAACGTCTCCCTATGGGTACTCTTTATGTCGCCAATTTTATGAATACACCTCTCAAATTGTCCACTTGTGGATACTTGATGTCGCCAAATTCTATACAATCACCCTTAACTGTACTCATATGGGAACTTGTTGCCCCTTAGTCTTTGAAAATATAACTAGCCAGCCCTAATAATTCACCTCTTGTTAAAATAACTCCCTTTGTGTAGCTGCACTGCGCGTTCAATCAAACAGTCAGCTACAAAACACCCCTAAAACAACTACATCTAAGACAAATCCCCTTTTTTAACACGTATTATAACAAGTAATATATCCATTATCTTACATACCAACCCCAAATCTGCTCTTATCAAGCATTCTGCCCAGCACCACAACCAATGCGATAGAGTAACTTTTACATCATATTCCTACACAGTAAGTAATTCTAATGCATCCAATTGTGATCAATGCGAGATCCCCTCCTTCTAGTCATAACGATATGATATTTTCCCTCTTACAATAATAATTTTACGTATGATGTGAAAAACATTTAAAGGACACATTACTTTTATAAAAAGTTTAATTAACCGTAACACAAGGTTTTGGTTCCCAAGGTTCTTTTTCAAAGTATCAGCTTTCATATTAATTACTTATTTTTCATCCACTGAGACTGATTTCCGTTATATAAATTATAATTTAAACGTATATTGTTATATACATTATTTTCATAGAACCCCAGACTGTCATTTTTTATATCCTTAGTATACATGTCGAAAAGCTTTACTTATTAATCTGGTCTACCTTCCTGTACACGATGGTATGTTATTTACCCCATAGGATGATTCCTCATAGAGTTATATGGCGAAATTGTATGCTGGAGTTGGTCACATAAAATATATTTTTCTACAACCATTCTTGCAAAATTCTTTTCTTTTGTACTAACCATAGTTAAAATATATACACTAGTGTCTTTCCCTTTAACATAAGTTCATTGTGCAGCTCTAATGGGACGTAATTGCTCTCACTGAGTTAATTTTTTTTTTGGCACAGATGTATACGTATATAAAATATATGTGAAATATAAATGAGTAATAAAATATAAATAAATATTAAAATATATATAAAATATAAATGAGTAATAAAATATAGAAGTTAAAATATAATTAAATATTAAAAATAAATGTAAAAATATAAATATTAAAAATAAATGTAAAAATATAAATATTAAAATACAAATAAATATCAAAATATAAATAAATATTAAAATATAATAAATATTAAAAATAAATAAATATTAAAAATAAATAAATATTAAAATAAGAATATTAGTTTAATTCTATCATATTTTATTTACTTTCCAAAATTGCAGTTGCGTATACAGCTCACAGTTTTTTCAACAACCAACTATTCCTAACATTATACCTATGATGTCACAACCCACAGCTTATAATTAAAAAATGTGTAGATGCAGTGCGTCGCAATTTTTCCACCAATACCCAAATAAAAACGCAAAATAACAAAAAAGCAACTTTCATGTCACATGACACTCCATAGACATCACTTACTGACACCTGATTGGTTGTTCATGAGGTCATCCTCAAACAAGAACCTGATTGGTCCGTTCCTGTACAAACACGGTGTGACACGTTGAGACATGCCCATCGGCGGCGATGAGTCATCAGCACCTGTTCCCATGCCCCCTGCGTGTGACGTCACTTACTGACACCTGATTGGTTGTTCATGATGTCATCTCCATTAGGCCACGCCCCCTCGGCTTGACAGACGAGATCCTCCCTGATTCTCACAGCAGCACCACCAAAAAATCCACAGAGCACCACGATTACACCTCATTACTCCTCGTACTCCTCATTACTCCTCACAGCACCGCGGCCTGGTACCCGTCAAATTACACTACTAACGCTAATTAGCAAATATGCTAATTAGTCATTAATAATTGGCAATTAGTTGTTAATTTATAATTGTTAATTATTTATAATTTGTTAGTTACTGAGGTATTAGAATAAATTTCTGAAGATATAAACGATTTTTTGTGGGAAAATTTTGACTGGGGAGGGCTTGAGCACCCTGAGCAGTTTTTACAGTTTTTATGAAGGACATTGAAACAAAAACCTTTAATTTTATAGATCTTCAAAAAAGCTGCAATTTTCCTGCATAAAACCTTCAATTTCAAAATTTTGATGAAGGTTTTATGCTGACTTTTTTTGCTGGGTATGCCATACCGATTTTTTTACTCTACTCTGACGTTCATTCAACTATCCATTGGGGAAAATTACACCACCATTTACTTCATGTGTGTAATATATTTTGTCACACCCAAATTAGTGTTTCTTTTCTTGCCTAACACTAGACAACTCCTTGTTTAGGTCCTTGTCATTAGGGAAGTCCTTGCAAAGATAATGACCTTTCACCTGAACCTGCGCAATCCAGGCTTCTTCCGCGTCAAGCTACTTGATGTTGATCTGAAGGGTTGTTCCAGAACCTCTGAACCTTCATGCGAAGTCAGCCAGACCGACATCAACACATCGCTATCTGTTGAAGGTATTGTCTTCCTTCAAATTTATATATATTCGATCTTAATTTTAATGTTTAATTTGATGTTACAATAAATGCTCATTTTTGGGTTGAAAAAAATTTCCTTCATTTTGACTAAATATTCAGTCAAACTAAGAACAATAATTCGTCACAATTTCACAATTTATTCCATCAATGGCGATTTCAAATAAAAATCGACGGCACGACTCGAATCAGGGTTATCTTGGTTCGAAGTCGAAAAGTTATTTACCAATAATATAGTTGCTTGTATTACAATTAGATGTCACCATTACATCAAATATTGCATTCTAGTATTTAATTTTTAATGTAAATTAACTGAAATTCCTGACAGAAATTTTCAATTATATTTTGGAACACTTACCAATTGTAATTTGAGATGTTTAAAATATAACTACAGTTTTTACTTCAGATTTATTTTCTAATAATGATAATTAATATTGAAATTCCTTCTTATTAGTGTAGAAAAAAAAATTGTATACTCAACCCAACCACTTTTATTTCCTATACTAATTATTAAATTATCATTTTTAGGTGAACGACAGCACCAAGATTGGAATACAATATTTGAAGTTCACCTTGGCGAAGGTAAAGTTCTATAGTTTAAAAAAACGATAAACTTACGATTTCAGATCTAATAAAGTAACTTTGCAATTTATTTAATGTTATAGTATTATAAATTATGGCATATATATATCAATACCCACTGTGAAGAATTTTGTTCTGATTATGATTATATTTAATAATACAGTATATTTTTAAAAGTTGGAATTTGTTTTATGTATTCTTTTAGATCGCCTATTGAATATTGAAATTGTAGAAAAGCCTGAAATTATATTAGGAATCCGGTCCTTAACTTTAGAAGATCTTAATAAGTTATGTCCTGAAGACAATCGCTGCTATAACACTTGGGTACGTATGTCATTAATCATTTTTTTTTATTTCTCAAAAAGCAGAATTGTAAACACTATTCGTTGCCTTAAAAATTAAAAATGTTTATTTTCTTTTTCAGTTAAAACTATCTCCTCGGGGCTGGCTTAATTTTGAAATCCGGTATTATAACAATTGTGATGGTAAGTTAATTTAAATTGCTTACTGTACATTCACTATTTCATCTTGATTGAGTGAACATAGCGATGCATTAGAGCGCAGATGCGTTAAAACACACATTGGAGCGGCTGCCTGTGGGAAGCATGGACTCGTCAATTAGTATATCTAGAGCAATATTTGCTGTTCAATAAACTCAATATTTTCTTATGTTACGTTCTACACATATGAAGAGCCAGAGGAGTAACGATGACGGTCCATTCGGTATGAATGTGCAGAAAACGAAAAATAAAGTTTTATGTATCATAGCAATACAACATTATGAATTGTTTAACGTATTTTTTGACTTAATATCCATTCTTTACGTTTCTCAACGTGGTACAACAGAAGTATAACAATGTAGCTAACATAAGGCGTTGAGATTTCGATTTTCGCAAGAACTGGACTTTCATAATTTTCCCGCAAAACCCTTTATATGGTCTCTATTCTTTTGCATCGATATCACCTGTCAAAAAGATGGGTACTTGCATTGTAATAACATTCGCGGTGGAAACATGTTAGTGATGGAGCGTTAATGTATGTCGGATAGTAGTATTTATTTCTAAATTTATCTTTTATGCCCAATTTAACTATTCACTGTAAAGTTGTTTTCTTCCTAAAATTAATGTGCACGCAAAATACCTACCAGTGACCTAAATGTATATTTTTTTAGATTTGATAACCGAATTGACCGCTTTAATTCCAAGGGATTGGACCTCAAAAGACGTAGTAAAATTACGCAACGAAAACATATTGCAAACCATTTTTAATGTACTATTGCATGCCAAAATATTTAGTAAAGACTTCGATTCAATTATTGCATTTGTCAAAATCTGTTCTTGGCGCTCTAAACCAAATGCTCTCTTTCTTAATATGTGACACCCTAAAAGTGGTCAGGAGTTTGGAGAGCAATAAACACTATCCAGTTAAGGATGGTTTTGATTAGCCATTTTTAGATGGCATTTTCTGGTTTGGGTCTCCTGAGAACCCACCATGCAGTGAAGAGTTAAGATGCTTTATTTACAATAAATATAAGCCAAATAGTTATTTTAACTAGTTCGCTTAACTTGTTGTAACGCATTACATAAGTATTTTAATATTGTTTTAATTAATTGATATCTCTTTTTAGCAAAAGAGGAATTCTCTGAGACTGATTTTGACAACGTCCCCCGCATTAACGGTATTTTAAACCGACGTCGTGGCGCTGTCAAACATCAACAAGTACATGAGGCCAAGGGTCACAAATTCCTCGCCAAATTCTTTCGCCAGCCGACATTTTGTGCATTTTGTAGAGAATTTTTATGGTAAGTATTGATTTTCATTTCGTTCCTTAAATGGCATTAAAACTTTAAAAAATAAATAAAAATGGATTAAAGTTAAGTATAAGGGCTCACTCCGCCAAGACGTCTAAATTACTGTCACCAAAGACTATTTCAGTTCAATTATCCGACCCGGTGCAATTCTTGGGCAGTGTACATTTTACACGCATGTTTATTTATAGTCCCTTATTAAGGCTAGCAAAAGATTCAACTCGCAAATTTTAGAAATTGTAATCTCAGACCTTTTGTCAACAAAGTTGGCGATAAAAAAAACATCTTAAGTGGGGGAGTGCTCCCTTATTCTTAATATTACCCAAAAAAATTATATTTCAATTATCGAATAACTTTTAGCTGTGTATTTCTCCATAAAACGTACATTAAAAATACCATATTCTTTTAAATTTGTTCTTCACTTACATAATTAAGGTTTAACAAAGGTTCATCTAATTCTAAAAAGGACTATCTTTGTACCAGTTAAGGACTTTCCTTATAATAACATTAGCGGTGGAAACATGTTACTAATGGAGCGTTAATTTATGTCGGATATTAGAACATTAATTAACGTTAGCGTTAATTTAGTCTTATTTCAAGAAATAAACAACGACACTGTTATTTCAAAATATGTTTGGTATTTAGCTTCCAAGCTAAAAAGAAAGTATAATTTTCATAGAAAACTAATGGTTAACGATTTGTTCCACATAAGAAAAAGCCACGGAGGGAAAAGCAGTTCTTACGCATGTAAACATGTTTAAGCGCATGTGTGCGCTCAGTTTTTCCAAAAATATTTAACCCCATCTTCTTTTCTTAATGAAAATGTACTAAATGAAAGGAAACTACGAAACGGAAATTGGAAATTTTAGGAAGTAATGAAAAATGTACTGGTGCAACCACTGCCGTTACAATTTCCGTTTTATTTTTCCATGGAAGAATTGTTATCAGTGTAGAATGACAAGGATTGCGATTCTGATTACATTTGTCATACAAATCATTCATCTTCAGATATAAAAATAGTTATTAATGGACGTCGCCAGAAACCCATTATGTAGCTCTTGTTCGACCCACTGAGCCGGTGTGCTTCTGAGCTGAGCACCAGAAGGGCGCGGGTTCGATCCCTATCATGTGTGTACCGATTAGTGGTGGATCTAACTATAGGGCATTGGGGCAATTGCCCCCTCCGAGATTTTCTAACTTATACTACCTAAAGTTGGGTCAGCCTTGAACTTGAAAAAAAAAAAAAAAAAAACTTATACTACCTAAAATGGATATTTTTAGCTTTAGAAGGAATTTTTTTTAATCAAAAAATTTGACACGGAATTTCTATTATAACAAACTTTTAGAAATACTGCCTCCATAATTAAAAGTCACGGACAGATTATATGGACAATACTTAAGCTATCACCCTATTTTACAAACTTCCAAACCAATGTTAGGACAAATAACTACGAAACATAACGCATGCAGCAAACTTCCTTACACAGGAATACCTAATAATAAAAATGTCCTTTATTTAAATCTGTATTTCGTATTGTTTTTCTGAATAGCTCGTAGTATAAATACTTTCGAAAAAGAGAATGATATGCTATTAAAGAGCGACTTACAAATAATTCATTTTGTACTATTTGCACCAGAATTATATCCTAAAATATGAGTAATTTTAATAGATCTACATTAATTAGTGATAAAAAATTTAAAGGTTTTTATTAGTAACAATTATTGATAAAACTTGCAAAAAAGAAAAAAGTTTTTTACCTAACCTCCCAATAGTAGAAAACAATTTTACCAATGATTGCCCCTCCCGAGAATAAATACTGGATCCGTCCCTGGTAGGGATCTGATAACCGAATAGTTGTCAAATTCTTTCCTTTCGCGCGCACCTAGAATAATCCGATATTGGCGGGGACTGGTGCGCATTAAATCCGTGGTGATCCAATGGCATCACTCCTATATAAGGTTGCGTGGAGTATGAGCATCCAGCTCATTAGTTATTCTCGTCATCTGACCATGGTTCATAATTAAAAAGGCAGAGTTTTTACTGTTCTTTAGGGATAGACGATAGACCCCGAACTGCCGCCAATAGCCCACTGTGCAACTCTAGTGCGACGTAAATTCAACCTACCAGTATTTTATGGATGAAATATTATTTAAAATTGATTAAATTTGCTGTTAATTTTTTTTAATCCAAACATATTCACATTATCCAATAGTAAACAATCTACTGAGAAATAAGAAACAATCTTCCTTGTGAAATCAAGTTTATGGATTCCGTGAAGACCGGGACAATAGGAATGCGAGCTCATAATCGGAGAGTTACGAGTTTCGAAACTCTTTATCAGCCAAAACATTAACCGTGAAGAGGAGAAGGAGCAAGTTAAATCTGCCTTCCAAAATGTCTAAAATTGGTCGCGTGGTGTGGAAGTTTGGAGAGTGGGGTATTTGACTCGGGAGTTATTCTCGTCACCTGGTGACTACATCTGATTCGACAATATAACTCCACTTCGAAAATAGTAACGCATTACCACTGCCGTAGAACGCGAATAAAAAATATTTGAAAATCTTATTTAAATTATATTTATTTCTCTAAATAACCTGAGTGAATAAAAGTTCTATAAAATTGTTCAAGGCTTTAAAAATAAAGAAAGTGCTCCTAAATTTCCTTTAAAAATATCCTAGAATTTTACTAACTGGTTAATTGATTCCATTATAAAAAGAATGAAAAAGTACCATTTGGGTTAATAGAAGAAGAATATATAAATAGTGTTTCAATCATCACTTTTTCCGTTATATAACCAAGAGTTTTCATTACAAGTCCACTTCTACTTTATTTATTTGATACTAGATGGCGCTCTTAAATTATTCTGAGTAAATGCGCTCTAGTTGGGTTCCATTCCTATATTAAATTTCAGTTCAAATCGATGCTAAATTTCAATTTTTGGTGCTATTTTGAAGATAAGACCTAGAAACCCAGACCTGGATCGCAACCAGTATAGGGATTTAAAGATCCAAACACCTTCCTGGAGTTCATAATTTCTCCTCAATAAAAAAAAAATCTCTGTTCAGAAAAACACAAAAACATGTTTTTTTTAATTAAGAACCTTCATTTAGTATCTGCGAATTTAAAAAAAAAAATATTTGTATGATACGCCGGGGTCTATGAGAAAAAATAAATTTTTATAAACTCAAAACCACCCCCGAAAAAAAAAATATGATTGCGCCCCAACTCCGGACGTTTTTAATGGGAGGGTATTCACTAAAAAATTAGTATTTAAATTAAAATGAATGAAGAAGTTTAACGTTTGGCGTCGTATTGAAGCTAACAGTGTGCACAACATATTTAGTGCTAGTCGATAACGTCGTAAACCCTCTTGAAGGTTTTAAGAGGGGAAGCAGAAATGTTCACTAAGGTGCACTCATTATGAATTTAGTTTTTAAATTAAAGTAAATGAAAAATATATTTTATGTGTCTTACTAAAGGTGAGGATGTGCACCATATTTTTTGTCCGAATGACTAGCGATAACACCACTGGGGTTTATAGAGGCCCCAGATATTTATAGTGGGGTGCACTCAATATAAAATAAGTAGTGTAATTAAAATGAACGGAAACTCAACATGTTTGTTCTCTAAATGGCCCTTAAGGCGCAACCACTGAGACTCCAATCCTTCCATCTCTTCCTTCCCAAGGGAGCATTAAGTAATTAATGAAGACCCACCATAGGAATCAAGAGACCAAGGGAGCAAAAATTCAGATAACGAATATTTGACTTAAAAACAATCCTTTTCATTTTTGTAAAATTAGAAAGTAGTTTACACTGCAAGCGTATAGGGTCCCCAGTTACCCAGTGGATAAAGGCGTTCGGCTAGTAATCAGAGGATTGCGAGTTCGAGCCCGACTGATGGACTTGACAAAGTAAGTAAAAATGTAGTGCTCTTAAGATCGGAGGGTTTTCAGCTTCGCTACTAAATTACTAGGAAGTCGTCTAAAAAATATCCTATAAATTATACTGGCGTGTATACGGGACTGGTGCTCGATAAATCCGATCGGGATCCAATGTCTTGACTCCTATTGGGTTCCAGCTCGGGTGTTGTTCTCTTCATCTGACCATGGTTAAAAAATAAGAAGCATTGTTCCCGGGTCTTTCCGTCGCCAATAGCCCACTGTGCAGCTCTAGTGCGACGTTAATTAACCAAACCAAACCGGGTCTTTCCTTCGGGATAGGCCCCGAACCTTCGCCAATAGCCAAATGTTCTAGTGCGACGTTAATTAACCAAACTAGCAAGCGTGTATACATTTTCTTAATATGCTATGGACCGCGTAGCCTGGTTGTAAAAGCGACGAGCTTTTAATAGGTCTGTGATCGTTTTCGTCCATTATTAATTAAAATTAATCTGTATTTCCTAATTATTAATGATTAAATATTTAATATAAAGTTTAAATATATGATATAAATCTTTGACTTTGAAGATTTGACGATACAAACAACGGAGTGGGTTAAACATAGCGTATAAAATACCAAACTATCTTGGTCGGTCATAGAAATACAAATTTCATTTTATTATTCAAAGTTTGAATTAAGTAGTAAACAGAATACATAATCATACTCATTTAGAATACTAGATAGGCAAACCTGCAACAATGATTTTTTCACTATTCATTATATTTCCTTTTTTAAAAGCCAACCCTAAATTCGTTTTGGGGTTGGATTTCACATCCTTTAACTAACCTTGATTGTTCAGTGCTACATAACAAGCTGCTCAGTTTGGATGCCAATCATGCAGCTACCCACACATTGTGTTCAAAAATAAGGTTCGGTAGAAAGCTGTAAGGGGGTGGAATGTGAAAATTTCGAAATGCGCATTGTTTTTCAGTCAAAGTAAACGGATTTAAATTTGATTTCCAGCCAAGACAGAATATAAGATTTTGGAAATAGCGGCATAACCAGTATTTTTACCTTCCAATCACGTGGATGTCACTCATTTCAAAGTATTTTGAGAAATCATACGTTTTACAGAGCAGCGATTAGGAGAATCATTTTAGCTATATATTTTTTTATAACTAGCTCATTTTACCCTTTGTGGTCAATTGTTTTTTAATGTTGATACTCGGGTCCAATGTAATTTGAACCCCTTCTGGTTCATCGATTTTATTAGTGTTTGGAAACGGACCGAAGTACCTCTGTAAGGTGCTGTAAGGCCCATTTTACACAGACGAGTAAAACGCGCGTGAGGTTCTCGATGATTGGAAAATTCATACCACGCGGTATGGATTATCGAATAACCGAGAAGCTCCCACGCGTTTTCCTCGTTCGTGTAGAATGGGCCTAAGCAAAGCAAAATAATTTGTCCTGTGAAACTGGACCTGTTCAATCAAAATACGACCTGTTCAAAGCAAAATAATTACAATGCGCTATTGAAATGCGATGTCCATTACTAATATATATAAAGGCCTGGTTTTCCTTGCAAAAATCTTGGTTCTATACCAGTAGGTGGTTTAGATACAAAATCTGGCTTTTTGTCAATACATGGCACCTTTTTGACAACATAACTTTTTCAAATTCGTGATCAAGCAAAAATGAAAAGACATGCTTTCAATAACAATAATAAATTCAGAAAGATTTCAACTAATAGCATTTTACACTTTACATTATTTTAAATATTGATATTAAATTTCTGTTGCATTGTTTGCAAACAATTTCTATAATATATTTATCAAGTATTTTTATCGTATAACTTTTACCAAGGAAATACCCATTGATTTTGAATAGAAAAAATGTGGTATGTTCCATTTTTGAAGGAACACAGTTGGGAGAAGTTTTATTGCTCCGCCGTATATTTGAAAAACTTAGCGCTTGAGCTATTATAAGACTTCTGAAAGGTGGGGATATTTGTGTTTTTGCCTTTGTTATTAAGTAAACATTTCTCAAAACGCGATGACTTTCTAAGAAGTCACAGAGAAACACCCGAATTTCGGCACACGGAAAAACTACATGCGCTAAAAAAATCCAGCTGTAGAAAAGGAATACCATTTTTAATAAATTATTAATTTTCCAGAAACTTAAAAGAGAAAAAAAAGTACACAGATCTCAATATAAGAATATTTCAAGAAGCGCAAGGCTATAGAAATCGTAATAGTTGCCAATTGGGTTTTGTAATAATTCATGAAAGATTTGCCTTTGTAAAAAAAAAGCGTTAACCTTTGAAACATCCCAAAAATTTTTGAAATATAAAATATTATAAATAAACGCAATATACTTGAAAATACATATATGAATGTGTTTTTCCAATGACTTAATGCTTTTTAACCTTAAACTCCCTTAAACTTTCTGAGCTTTATATAGGGTGGCGAATAAAGATGTTTTGACATCGTTTGGTACGCTTAAGAGGACACGGTACTAAAAAAAATTAATAATTCTTGATTTTTCTAATTCTTGATTTTTCTTTTATTTGCTAAAATTATAGTTTGTTATCTTCTAAATATGTTCTAGAACTGTATATGTTTTATCATGAGTTATTTGAGATTTTATGGTGGATGAGGTATGTTTTTCAAGAAACGAAGACTCGAAATCCTGTTTTCTCGGTGTTTGGTTTTCCTTGATATTAATTTTATCGAAAAAGTAAGGCTTTTTTTTATTATTAATAGAGAAATGTATAAATTTTTAGCATATTGTAAAACATGCGTGTATTATAAATTGGCATGCGAATTAGCTCTATGAGTAATAGTTTTTTTTTATTAAATTACTAAGGTAAATAAGTTTGAGTTTAATGAAAAATTTAGCGTTACTATGAATAAGTATAAAAAAATCAAATGCATGTGGTAAACAAAATGTTAATGGAAATTTTTATGCGTGACGGTTAAAAGTATCTGAAAAAATATAAAGATGTTAAAATAGTGTTCTCTTATATAAATTTAAATAATAAGCATTAAAACTTTGACTCAAAATTAAAACAATTATCCCCTTTACCACATCATGATTGGCAAAATGTATTGAAATTCATAACATAAATTATTCATTAATTAAATTTTATCAAATAAGTATTTTCCAATATTTTATATTGCATTTCACGCAATCACTTACTAAAAACTAATATTCATGTGTTTTTATTTTCTGCTAATGACTTTCGAAATATTTTACAGGGGTTTTGGAAAACAAGGTTACCAGTGTCAAGGTAATTTCTTTTAATCTTACATTAACTTATTTCTTACATTAACGTTTTTCAATCCAATTATTTCAGTAAAATTTTAATTACAAATTTATCATATTGAAAGTGCTGACACTAAAATTAAGAAATTTTTATATGAATTATTGGCTTTGATAATTTGATGATCTTGCGAAATAAATTATCTCTTAATTTTCATCTTTAAATAGTCCTATTATCATGTTTGAAGCATGACATTACCATGTACCAGTGATATTATTTGGAAGTCTAAATTTAATTTCTGGATTTTTACATAAATTATTTTCAGTAATTCCTTTAACATTGGAATTTATAATTTTAATTTTAAAGGTTAACTTAAAGCATGTTTTGCAACAAAAGTTATCTGAAAGACTCCGCTGCGGAGACATATATTAATGCTGTAGAAATCGGAAGGCTCCGCTATGGAGACATTTCGTAGACACTTCAGACATCGCTCCATAGCAGAGCTAATCGATTTCTATAGTATTAATACATGTCTCCGCAGTGGAGGCTTTCGAGCTTTAAGGGTTAAAATTTATTTCCATGTCTATACACACTTTTTAAATCCTTGACATAGACCCGATTCATTTTTTTAACTTTGAACTAATATGTAACTCTACAATGCGCGCAATTGATTTCTAATTCAGAAGTAATATTATGTTACCATCATTTTGGTGTGTGTATATATACATAGAAAGTTCAATATCTTCTTATAATAATTTACTTTCACAGTAACACATGTTTTTTAGACATCTGTTCAACGAATTTTTAAACAACAAATTATATAAAATATAAAGTTATTAAAATAAAATAATATAAGACGTTGAGTTCGAGTCTAACCCTTTGAGAAATACCAAAGTAATTGAGCTTGAATAATAAAAAAAGCTAGTAGGAGGAGCGTTTTTTCTGGGTCTCTGAGACCTAGAGTGTTATTGTTAGGGTTAAACTTCATGTATAGTAACTTCCCACATAACACAATTTATAAAGGTAACTTTTTATTTCAGCCTGTCATGTAGCAGTGCACAAGAAATGTCATGAGAAATTCTTAGGCAAATGTACCGGCTCAAGCTTACATTCTCAATCAACTCGGGTAAATATACTTTGAAAGTGCAAACCTTAAATGTACCACAAAACCTATTGTATTTTTAACAATGGAAAATAACACAAAAAACATTTAATTTCTCCCATTCCTAATTAAACCAAGGCAAATAGTGGATCAACGGTCTGCTAATTGCTTTTAGGTTGCCTATTTTTAATTGCACACACAGTTTCTTAAATAAAAGTGAGTAAAACATTTTTGAATTGAAGAAATCGTGACCATTCCTCATCTAAAATTCTGGAATTAAATTTTGTACCTTATATTTTTATAGTTTTGTATTTCCGTTATTTTTTACTTAATGTAAAAGTTAATCCTAGTCGGCCAATTGATTAATCGTAGTCGGCCAATTTATTTCCTGTGTAAAATTTTACCGTGTACCTGATTTGTTTCTTGAATATTATATGGAACATTTCATCGCTTTTTCTTCTGTGGCGCATCAGCGTTCCGGAGGAAAAACGCAACCTCTACAGAAGAAAACCTGAGGACATGTTTTTACCTTTATGCATGCTCCCCACTTTCAAATAATAAATTAGTTTACAAATTAATTTTTCACTTCATGAGGTAAACTGAAAAATAGCACATAAGTTTTTGCATTGTAATTTCCTTATTTCCTGCAAAAATTAAACATTTCAAATCCTTATTTACAGTATCTCCGAGAAAGATTCAAGTTAGATGTGCCTCATCGATTTCAAGTACATAGCTTCAGAAGTCCGACTTTCTGTGACCACTGTGGATCTCTCTTGTATGGATTGCGCAAACAGGGACTCAAGTGTAAACGTAAGTTCTTTGCTTTCAAAAGAATTTTGGTATTTGTATCGTTTTGTAGAAATTACACTTGTAATTTGAACTTACAAACTGGCACCACTCGCGAGTTAATAATGGACCACGATAGTAATGTTATTGATAGCTTTTCTTTGCGTACAAGCTAATAATAAAATAAACAAAAACAGTCTTCCTTGATATATTTATTCTTTACTCATTTATATATGGAATATTTATCATCATTGTAAAAATTATAGAGGAATCAATGTTTTGTATATTGGGTGTGTTTACATACTATGTTAACGCTTAAAGGTCGCGATTTATTATAATATCTACCAACAGATCGAGGCCGTTTAACTCTTTAAGTCCCAAGCATATTTTTGTGTTGATTTGTTTCACTGACAGACGTTTGATAACAATCATTGACGTTTTATCGCGAGGGCCGTAAACTTATGTTTGTACCAATTTTACATTATAAAAATGATTCATTTATCTACATATATAAAAATTATTCATTTATCTAAATATATAAAAATGATTCATTTATCTACATGTATAAAAATTATTCATTTATCTACATATATAAAATAGATAACAGAAATTTCTTTGTAACGCAGCCTTCCATTTTCTATAGCATTAATGCATGTCTCCGCAGCGGTGCCTACCGAGCGTTAAGGGTCAATAAATAAATATAAGTTTAGGAAAATAGCATCAAAATTTGGGAAAAATACAACTGCAATTTCTAAATTAAATTTAAATAATCATGTCTTTGAAAGTCAATTACTTTGTCTACACTGTTAAAAATTATTTTGCACCAAACTTTGGTTCCCATTTAGCTGCAACCAACATTTGGTGCTTAGTTTCACCATTTTACGGTGCTACCACGGATGGTTTAATTGTGAAACGTTGCACCGAAACTTATAACGTTGCATAAAACTCAAAATTTGAGTTTTCTTAGTACGGTAGTATTTTTGTAGAGAAGCTGACAACCTTCCGATCGAAAATGACAACTTGTCACCGATCGGGCTCGAACTAGGAATCCTTTGATTCATAGCTGAACGCCTTTATCCACTGGGCCACGGAGACTCATGTTTGTCGTTGTCTTTCTTAGGGTTACTTGTTGATGTAGCGACAGTGAAAATTTCGGATGCAGTTAAAGAGGTTGAACCAATTATCGGTGAAACCTCCGCTTTTTTTTAATAAAGGGTTTTTGGTTCAACCTAGATTCCGCTATAATATGGTATAGACCTCTGTTTTGCACCAAGATATGTAAATACATCGTTGAACTTATATTTTTAACTGTATAGATAATAAAGTTATGAGCATGCACAAGCTACCTCAATACTTGGTTATAAGTTTCCTTATTTTTTTAAATAGATAAGATAGTCAATTGCAATCAAACATATTCAGATATTGCGTCAATGTAGTGTAATAATGTATAATAACATAGACAATTATTTAAAATTCATTACGGTTTTATAACCCCCCCCCCGCCCCCCTCCTAGCCAATAAAGTACTGGATCCAATTTCAGTAATTAAATTTCATACCAGTATTTTTTTTCTACGAATTATATTTATTAAATACTGACAATAAATTTTTAACGCAGTGTGTTTACTTTATAATTTTTTTTTTTTATTATTATATAGGTATATTGTGAATTTATTTTCTAGAAAGTTCTTGAATGTTCGTTCATCAATAAAAATTTATAAATATGAGAATACCTTATATATGTATAATATTTAGAACATCCCATAGTACTATTGGTACTAATATACCGATAGTAAGATTTGACCTTTTAGAAGAACCAATCTTAATATTTATGGACTTCTACGTACTGCTGAGGATTTACTTTAGTATTTTTAGACGCGCTTTTCTTTCTTTCTTTACTTATCTTTCCTCCACGTAATGTTTATGAAAGACCCTTCACCAACAATGGGTTCCGTCAGTTGTTATTTTTCACACATTCAGTTGTTTTCCTTAGACGCTTAGCCGCCGTCTTTTTTAAAAAAATTATGAGTTTTTTACTTTAATTATTTTTAAGTTACTCTCTTAACTGCCAAATTATGAAACTTCAAAGTTTTTTTTTTAATTTATTTTTTATTGCTTTGCGGTATTTTCTACCTAACATTTTATGAAGTTGTTTTCGTAGTGGATATTATTGTAATTCTTTTTAAACACAACTGTAATGTTTTTTTCTCCGCTTTTATCTCGTTTAACCCTTTGAGATCCACTGCCCCAGTGGTACTGGACATCTCATTTCGATTAGCATTAAACAGGGCCAGTTTTTTCGTCGATCATATGTTATCTCCTACATAAACAATGGATAATATCGTATCCGTTCGCTTTGATAATTGTCTAGTTATGAAATTTTGAATGGCGCATGCGCGGATGGTATAGAGTATGGTATATAAATATGATTTCTATGCATTCTTATAAAAGTTAAATATAAAATATATTTAAATAACATTAAAAAACAAGTGCGAAATTTGTCAGTTATAGTTGTAAAAGGAAATTGATTGATTTTCTCACATATTGATCAGACCAAGGTAAAGTTATATACGATGTAGCCGTGTGTAGAGTTTATAAGTTAGTGAAATTATTAACAATACTGTGCGTCAAGTTCTTTTATGGTAAATTTATTGAAAATAAATTGATATAGTAAAGTCTCAAGGTATCTTTATTTATTGATATAGGTATATTTCCACTTTTTAATTAAGCGACTCGGTTATGCCATACTTTGTATCTCAATTTTAGTTCACTTCTTATCTTCTATTAATTTAAAACTTCGTAACCCTTACGTAATTTAAATGACAATTACAATTTTCTATAAATTAATAAATTTGCATGAAAAATTTATAATAATGCATCTGAAAACATAAACTGCTCTAATTTGTATTAGTTAAGTCTTACTAGCGGTATTAAAACTTCAAAACGTGATTTGCCACATTAAGACGATTCGTGGAGGAGAAACGCAATTAACTTTTCCTATATAGTTTGACCTATGTGCAAATTCCAACCTTTGCAAGTTAATTTCAATGGGACAAAATGTGTTTTAAACAAATAAAATAGTTTAGTTCGATAGATAATTCGGAGGAGAATTCATAGATGTAATAGTTTAATTTTCAGAAATTTTAGACAAAACGCGTTTTGGAATGTTTGCTTTTCATTATTACAAGTGGTATTAATATTTCAACATTAAAATTGCGGATTAAACTTCACTTTTCTGAATTATTGATCATTTCCTGTAAACAATATTTACAGGCTACAGTACGAACGAATTGAAAAAATTCATAATGGAATGGAATCACTTACTATTAAAGACCGTCACTTATTACGCCTGAGAGTCTCACAAAAACTAACATTGATCTATAGACAATAGCTTTTTGGTGCAATATCTAAATATACTTATGTGTTAAGATGATCGTTTCTTATTATATTTTAGTTGAATGTATGCTGGTCATTGATAGGGTTTAATGAAAAAACCAAAAGTGGATCCAATCGCGATGTGTGGCGTAATAAGTGACGGCACCTAACAAGAATACGCTATCCCAGTTCTTATTTTTCCAATTTCGCCCCACCTCTAATTTAATTCGCCTTGGATTGTGCTTTTCAGACACAGCGCAAGCTATGCAGTGTTAAATTTTGTTTAAAAAAATATTCATAATATATCCTAACATACTATAATTAAAAAGCAATATTTTCTTACGAATTTAATGTAAAATTCAACGTGGAGCAATGTGTTAAATTATAAATTCCACATTTTAAAGGACCAAACACCGTTCAAGAAAAGTCCAAAAGTTTAAACTACCGCACTGCTACCAAGTTAAGTTTCACTTCCTCGAGGTGTTGACAACTACCATCTCCGGGAGAGGGTTAAAGGTGAGCGCTCTCGGAAGTGAAAATGTTGATTTTTCTTCCGGATATCTGCAGCAACTGGAAACAACTGCAGTTGCGGGAGGAGGAAGGTGCTGGAAAATAAAAATAAACAACGCGATTCCCCTCCCCCCTCTTTTATTCCTGGCAACAAATCTCTCCTATGACGCGTTCAGGTTAAAAGAAGTCCCCCTCACTCTAGGCCACGAATCTCTTCTAGCCAGGGATTCTTCCAGTGTTGTCAGTCTGAGAGTCTTCTTGGCAGTGTTCGCATGCTACTCTGACACTGGTATTTGACGTGAGTGCCTTTGTTTTGGCCACGTGCTGTTGGGGAGATGGGTTCTTTTGCGAGAGTTGCTGCTCGCTGACGAGGGGGTTTGGTGACAGATTTCTTTCGATGTCTTTGGTCATCTTTTGGAATTGATTTTCGTGTGGTGAGATTTCTTTTATGGGATGTTTTCTTGGTGGATTGCTGACGTACCAGGACTAAAGGTATTTGCATTTTTTTTGTTTGCTGTTGTCAGGAAAATGGATTTCATCTGAAACGTTAGCGAAATTATTTCTTAATTGAAGTCACTTGCAATTTATGTACGCTTTGCAAGATGTATCTGGACGAAAAAGATTTGTGGTTTGTTTGAAATTTAAGTCAAAACACTTTATAAAGTTTGATTTGTGATAGTTTAACAAAACAGTTGAATTCACTCAAAAGCTTCGTAAAGGATACAGTAATTATAAATATAAACATTTTTCTTCAAAGATAGTATTTTTAAGTATGGCTAACTGATATCTATCTTTTTCTATTATAATTTGAAAATATCAAAACAAAGATTGCGCAATATTTTTTAGGAACTATAAACACAGCCTAACCATGTATTATCACAGAAGCCGCTCTCCTTCTAGATTGCCTGAGGGTAGAAGTTTAAGTAGCTATAGTAGGGGACTTTCCTCCTATAACAGTTTTAGCGCTGATTTGGCTCTAAGCAGTTATACGCCTCGTAACCGCTCTATCCAACGAGTTCTGGATTCCGAATACGCCAGACCAGAACGGTCTAGAAGTCCTATGCGAGACTATACAAGTTCAGCCGCCCTCACATCAAGTTTTAGGCCTTTACCTTCGACCTTATCTATCGATTCATCTCCCGTGCTGAAACGCAGAGAGCTTGGATTAACTTCTACATCTATCAATGATTCACGATCTTCACCTATAAACTGGCGAGGTACAGACGATTACACTCTCCCCAGCAAACCTAGAAGTTACTATGACTTTCCGAGTACTTCATCTTCTCGATACACTTCTTATTCATCAACCAGCCTGAGGAGACCTCAAAGGATAGACTATTCAGATTATTTTAGGCCTGTTTTGACGACTAGACCAGTGTTGAAAAGCAATTATACTCCTAGACCTCGTGCTGAACGGGAAAGTGCGGCAATGCCCATTGTTCGAGAGAGAAAACTCATCAAATTTCGCGAAACTGCCAATGATATTTTAGGCAATTCCAGACGAAAAATATCTTGGGACTTACCAGAAGAAATTGACTCCCCTCTCATAAATGAAATGAGAGCAGCAGATGGGTCGGCAAAAGAAATATCAACTATAGATAGTATCCGCAGTAGAGATAGCAGTTTGACAAGGTACGAGTCCAAAGAAGCTTCTCCTAGAGACAGAAGTTTAACTCGATATGATTCTAAAGATTCTCATTCTCGGGATGATAGTTTAACCCATGCCTCAAACAGGCGTGATTCAGGATCTTCAACTGCATCAGCATCTCGACGATCTTCCGATCATAGCATCGATCGTATGTCCCCAAGGAACTTATTGCTATTGAAACCACCCAGAAAAAGTAGTAATCTTGATTCTAATGATTTAGGATTAAGTGACGATTCCAAACTTTCCCCAGTTCCTCGGAAAAAATCGATTGGTTCACTTCCAAAAAGTAAAAAACACCGAAAATCTTCCATTGAAACTAGTGATGAGAAATGCTTGAAACACAGTATCATCGCTGATAAAATTAGAAGAGGACAAGATTCACCTGATAGTTTGTTAGTGGATAGTTTGATTACCCAAAAATCCGATGCCTCAACTAACATTGCTTCGAACATTGATAAATGTGAATCGGAATTGTCTCTGCAAGCCGACGTAAATTTTATACCAGATGTTATTCCGGAGACACAAGACGATATAAATCTACGAAGACGCCGTACTAATATATCTGAAACGTATTCTGAGCAAGATAAATTAGAAGAAAATGCCAGATCTCGCTGTCGAAGTCGAGTTAGGTCAACGCAAGAACTTCCCTCTCACTCTCAAAGTTCATTTGCAGACTCTGAGAGCGAAGCTGTTCGCCCTATCAATCGAATGCATAGAAAGTCTGTTAAATATAAAATGGAGCAACCTTCATCCAATCAGTTCTCAAAAGTTTCTGTAGACACTCAACAAAGTTCAGTAGCATTCCCTGCAGAATACGCAAGAGATCCTATTAAAGAATTTAGAAAAGAAAATGATGGTAATTCGGCAGCAGTCGATAATTCCCTTGATGTTAAACTTAAGCAAAATAAAACTTTTGTAGATTCTAATGTTACTGTAAATAACGAAGTTTCTCAAATTCATTTAAAAGAACAAATGACGAAAGGAAGTAAGTGCACAGTAGCTTCGGTCGACAAAATAGCAAAAGATGAAATAACTGTATCTAAGGAACAAGTTTGCCCAGATGTTGATCTTACGCCATCAAATCTGAAACAAACTAAAACTAAAAAAATTAAAAAGAAGGATGTATTGAAAGGGGGATCCAAGACTAATAAAACAAATATTTTGGACACAATTAGTTCAAATGAAAAGAAAATAGATATTGTGCAACCTTTAGACACGTCAATTAAACCACCCGTTCATAACGAAAATGCCATTTCAGCATCTAGTGAAAAAAGTTCCATATCTAAACAGCAAAGCGATAGTAATTCTAAATTTATAGGTGACAATTCTAAGAAAGTTGAAATTACCAAACTAACAAAAACAATTGGTGCAAATACAAAAGAGGAAACTGACTTTAAAAACATTCCTGACTTTTTAAAAAAATCGCCTTGTGTTAAAAGCGAGGATTTAATTTCAAAACCCGATATAAGCAATTCCAAAGTCAAACAGTTGAATTCTAACTCTACTTTAGAAACTGAGTCAAAGCTAGATAAACCAAGGATTTCTGACACAAAAAATGTAGATGCCATATTACAACCAAGCTGTAAACATACTCTTATAAATAAATCGGATAAACTAGGTGATAGCATCAACACCAATCTTGATCTTAAAACAACAGCTGTGATAAATAGTAAAACCTCACTTGGTAATAAATATGTTGAAACTGATCTAAAAACTAATTCCAAAAATTTTAATAAAGATTCTTCAGGTGTTGAACAAAAATCTAGTACTCTTCAACAAAATTACCTTGATAATGTATCGAACAAATTGGTTAGCTCTAATATCGAAAAAGACATTGTAACTTCTGGTATTAATGAATCAAAAATCAAAAGCAAAGTTAGCAATAAAATCATCGGGTCAGAATTAAAAGTGGATTCAAAAAAAGGCGAGACTAAAATTTATGGTACAAACGGTACAGATAGTAAAAAGCAAATTGATTCATTCCCATCTCTAACAAATCAGTCACAAAATGAGTTGGAATCAAAACAGGTTAAAACTAATACTAAAGCCAATCAATGGAATAAAATAAGCCTTGAGGAACCGAGCTCTGAAATAAATGAAAATAAACTTCCAAGCCTAGATAAAGCTCGTGTTCAAATGAAAATAAATTCTCAACTCGCTTCTGGGAAAACAAATCAGTTATCTAATACAAGTGACACTGGTATCACAGCAAACGTATCCGATAATACTAAAACTAATCAATTAATCAAAGTTAGTACTAGTATCGAATTAAAAAACGATTCTAAAATTGATAAAACTGAAATTTCTCAAACAAATTGCCCCAATATCGTAATACATACAGATTCTAAGACTACATCTGTTATACCGAACAAGCAATCCAATACAAACCTTAAAGATAAACCCATAAACACTGACAATAAAAACATTAATGCACTCACTTTAAAAAGTAATAAAACCCCTGCTTCAGGTTCTCCCGATGCTGATAAAACATCAGCCCTCCCCCCGAGTCTGAAGTGTCCTGATGTTAAATCACAACTAAGCTCTAAATTTCCTAATATTTTAAAGGAAAAGAAATGTGATAATACCACCGATAATAAAACATTCGGTGACTCTAAGACCCTTGTTCTGGAAAAGGACAAAGCAAAACGTACTTCAGAAACAAATGAATCTAACAAGTTGACACAGAATGTAATATGCACAGGTTTCAAACAAATAGACCCTAAACAAACTCCTACCATAGTAGGCAAACAACTCGATAAAACAAATACAACTCCCGATATTGTACAGCTACCTATAAAAAATATAAAAACCAAACCTACTTCCGAATTTCTTGACACTAGTAAAGCGTCAGTTTCTCAAAATTCAGATAAAGACCAAGGCGAGATCGTGGTGGTTTGTAAATTACCTCCACCTTTCAAAAAAGAGTCAATAAAACATGATATACCTGATAATATTCCCATAGATCAAAGCTTGGTAGTTTCTCTACGGAAAAGTACAAAGCTTCATGTTTTAGGTAAGCATTTTGAACCGATAGGTAAAAATAAATCAAGAGTACTTCCAATCATTCCAAATCAGCATGCATTTCCAGTTCCAAAAGAAGTTCCTAAATCTAAAAATCGTGCGTTGACTTCTGTGAATGAGGAGCCTGAAATAAACGCTCCAATATTTTCAAAAGCTGTTGATCAAAAATTAAATGCTGTAGACGAAAATACTAACTCAAAGATGAGGTTGAAATCTATTCCTGACGTCATTCAAAGTTCTATAAAAATCAATAGCCAAACCGTAACCCTCGAGAATAATTCCAATATTTCAACTATAAATTCTAAGAATTCACTTAAAGAACAGTCGCTTGTACTTCCAAATATAAAAGACGGTTCTCTTTCAGAAGTTAAGGATGAAACGAGCTCAGTAAATTTAAGAAAACCTGATATTTTAAATGTAAAGAGAGTAGCCGAAGAGCCATTAAATAAATATCATGCTACAAATAAGGGAAGTCTTGTTTCTGCAAAAGCTGCAGAGTCTCAAGTTAAGAAAAATTCTGAAAAAGATGCAATATTAACTGAAAATAAAAAAGAGCCTGCATTTGACAAGTTACCTAAACTTTCAAATAACAAAGACAATTCTACTTGTGTCACGAAATCTGATGCTGCCTCGCCTAAAACTGATTTACCTAATATAAAACAAACAAATCTTAAAAATATCAAAATTGAAAGAAAACCTGAAATTGAAGTTTTGTCCCATGAATCGGATAAAATATCTGCCATAAATGTTTCTGAAGTTAAATCTTGTCATTCTGAAATTGGTAACAAAAAACTTTCTTCGGATTTAACCAAGTTGAATATTTTAAGTGGGAAGGAAGTCAACAAGGAACTTGAAAACAAAGATAGTCTGTCTACTACAAAAAGTTCTGTTAATGTAAAACACTCTGAACAAAAATCTAAGTTAAATCTTTTAAATTTGGATGTAAAAATCCCAGCACAACAACCTAAGTCAATAGCTACAAACTCTGATGTAAAAATACTAGAACAGCAAAGTAAGTCAAAAGTTACAAATTTAGATGGGAGAACACTGGAAAAAAATAAATCAGAAATTGTTAATTCAGATGTAAAAATTTCAGAACAACAAACTAAGTCAATTGCTAACTCGGATGTAAAAGTATTGGCACAGCAAAATAAATCGAAAATTGTGGATGTTAAAACATCTGAACAACAAATTAAATCAAAAATTGTTAATTCGGATTTAAAAATACAGGAACAAACTAAATCAAAAAATGCTGATTTGGATGTAAAAATTGCGGAGCAAACTAAATCAAAAATAGTTCATTCGGATGTAAAAATACCGGAACAAACTAAATCCAAGATTAATTCGGATGTAAAAATATCGGAACAAACTAAATCCAAGATTAATTCGGATTTAAAAATACCGGAACAAACTCAATCAAAAATTGCTGATTCAGATGTAAAAATACCGGAACAAACTAAATCAAAAATTGTTAATTCGAATATAAAAATTCCCGAGCAAACTAAATCAAAAATTGTTAATTCGGAGGTAAAAATACCGGAACAAACTAAATCAAAGATTAATTCGGATTTAAAAATACCGGAACAAACTAAATCAAAAATTGCTGATTCGGATGTAAAAATTACGGAGCAAACTAAATCAAAAATAGTTAATTCGGATGTAAAAATACCGGAACAAACTAAATCCAAGATTAATTTGGATTTAAAAATACCGGAACAAACTAAATCAAAAATTGCTGATTCGGATGTAAAAATACCGGAACAAACTAAATCAAAAATTGTAAATTCGGATATAAAAATTCCCGAGCAAACTAAATCAAAAATTGTTAATTCTGATGTAAAAATACCGGAGCAAACTAAATCAAAAATTGTTAATCCAGATGTAAAAATACCGGAACAACAAACGAAGTCAATAATTATAAAAACGGAAGTTAAACTTCCAGAACAGTCAAAAGTTGTAAATACGGATCTAAAAATACCAGAATATTCCAAGACAAAAACGGAGAATTTGAATATAAAACTCATAGGACAACAAATAAAAACAATAACTACAAGTTCTAATGTCAAACTCGTAGAAGTGCAAAATAAGCCAAAAGTTGTAAACACGGATTTAAAATTTTCGGAACAACAAATTAAATCAACAATTACTAATTCTGAAGGACAACCCCCTGAACATCAAACTAAATCAAAATCTACAAATTCGGATGTAAATCTCCCAGAACAAGTAACTAAGTCAAAATATTTTATTTCTGATAAATCAAGTAAAAAGGAAGATAATGTTGATAAAGTAGTTAAAGTTTCAAAATTTAAGGATACCGAAAAGTATATTAAAAAGGAGGATTTAAGTGTAAAAACTTCCAAACCAACTAATGAAAGCTCGAGACCTTATAAGAGATCTGTTACCACCCCAAATGTGGATACTCTGTTAGACTCTTCTACTTCTTTGACAAATGTAGATATTTCTCGCGATGAAACAAATAAATCATTGACTTCAAGTAATATTTCTACTACACTTTTAAAGGCAAATAAATCACTTTCTAATGAACCTTTGAAGATTGCTGACGTAGAAACTAAATCAGCTTACGTCAAAGACTTAACAAATTCATATTCTAAAGAAAAAGCCATGGACAAATCTGATAAAATCATTCCAGGGCAAAATTCTCAACAGGTGGTTAAAGATCTTAATAATCAAGCTAAAAATATAATAAGTTCCCCTGTGAATGTTTCTAGTTCATCGTTTATTAAAGATACTATTACAATTAAAGTAAAAGAAGACGTTAAAAGCAATAGTGAAAATATCTCTATGCCAAAAAAGGGCACTTCTGTCGCTGAGATTAAAAAAGAAAATGTTGTGGAATGTAAGAATAAAAAATTGGAATGTCAGAAACCCCAATCATCAGAAGTTGCCAAAACTTCAGAGACGGAAAAGACAAAAATCGATAGTAAAATTGTAACAAGTAAAGATAATTATTCCAAGGTATTAAATTCGGACGTTAAAAACACAAAGCAGCTTACTTTCAAAGATCAACCTTTGAAAGATGAAAAATTGAGTTCCATGAATATTACACCTCAGACTGTCTTATGTGATAAAAAGGATAAGTCTTTGAAACTAAATCAAGGTAGTAAAGAATTGATAAAAGATAAAAATGAAATAATCCCTGTAGAGAAAGTTGATTCCTTAAAAGAAAAGGAAAAAACTGAACCTCTAAATTCAGGGAATATCTTAACCAAGACTAAAAATGAAGCTTGTCTGAAGGCAGATAAAACGCCTAAAGATAAAAAAGCAAACTGTGTAGAGAACGCAATGGCATCACCCAATTCAAGTGATATATTAAATTATAAGGCACAAAAGGGTAATGACCTACCAGGCGTAAATACTGCTAAATTGAATTCTGCGACAAATGTCGATCGAGCCAAGCCAGTACCCTCAAACTCTGTAGAAACCATAAACTCTATGTCGAATAAACTAAAGAGCGAAATAACTAAAGTTAATATTTCACCAAAAGATAAAACTTCAGAAATTAAACAAACTGTTGATCAAGACGTCAATGGCAACTCACCAAGAACAATTCAAGTGTTGAGCGCCGTTGATAATTCTTCGGTCAATGAAAATATAAGTATTTGCGATACGAAAACAGTTGATGGACACAACAAGGTCCGAACACGTGGAAAAGAGTCTTCAGCGAACTCAAAGGTAGACACAAGTCAAACAAAAACGCTTGCTACTAACACGAGTGCAACGATTCCTGTGGATCCATCGGCTATCAACGAAAATGTTAAAGTTTCAAAACCTACTATACCGCCTCCCGAAATTTTGAAATCCGAAAAAGCAAGTACAACAGACGTTACAAAACCAAAAGAACCTGAGAAAATTCCGAAGGTAGCCAAAGTGAAACCTCCACCAGCACCAAGGCAATGGGGCCTATGCTTCAGGTACCATGAAACGATTCGTGAAAGCTCGTCTTCTGACGATTCGGACGAATCGGAATCTGAAAGTTCTTCAGAGAGCTCGTATTCAAGTGAAACTGAAACCACCCGTAGAAACGCCAGGTACCGTCAACCTGTTACAAGGAGGAATCTGCTTGATAATGGTAAGAACAAAAATAAGTTTCAATTAGTATTAACGCTTGCCCTGTACAATATGCTTATTTTCTTGGTATTTTTATGCATGAAAGTGTGGTGTATGAGTTTGTATTTCTCTTTGAACGCTTCTTTGGATTTCATGATTTTTTCATTTTTCTTTCGGTATCATTCTTAATCAACCTTTAGTCTTTTATAAGTTTAGCGGAGAAAATAATCAAAATCAATTTTGTCTATTTCAGAATTTTTATTCGAAAACTGGTTTATTCTTTGTCTTATTTAATACTATTCATAGTCAAATAATACTTTTTAAAAAGGTAAAAAATCACGCCACTCTGTCTGATTTTCGACCAAATATGGTCTTCAGTTTTCGTTGTCAACCTACAATTGAAACATTAAAGATTGTAGAGGGATAAATTATTGCTATTCTAAAGAACTCTTGAATTGTTTTTGTAGCAAAGTCTTATACTGAAATGCATTTTCTTTGACCCAAAGTTGCATTCAAACTTTTATTTGTAGAATTGTTTAGAATCTTACAATATTGATGTAAAAATATCATTCCATTTGAAAAAATATATTTTCACAATTTCCAAGTTTTCTTCAAGAAACGATGTTTTTTTTTTGTCTGTAAAAGTTTAAAGACGAAATGATGCGTCATTAACAGAGTATTCGTTTTGTTTTAAAAGTGTGAATTATACCCAGCAAAAAAAGTCAGCGTTAAACCTTCATCAAAATTGTCAAATTGATGGTTTTTTTGAAGGTTTTATAAAGGATATTGAAACAAAAAACTGCATTTTTTTTAAAGTTTTTAATTTTCCTTCATAAAAACCTTTAAAATATCTGCATGTTCCCTTCATGATTAAAAATTGAAGGTTTTTTGCAGGTTTTTATGAAGGTTTTTTGCAGTTTTTATGAAGGACATTGAAACAAAAACCTTTAATTTTATAGATCTTCAAAAAAAAACTGCAGTTTTCCTGCATAAAACCTTCAATTTCAAAATTTTGATGAATGTTTTATGCTGACTTTTTTTGCGGGGTAATTCATTATAAAAATAGTTTTTTCGTATTTCTGAATTAAAGTCGAAAAGAAAATAATAGGTTTTTATCTGCCCAATAATTCAAAATAATTTTAACTGAGAAGAGTGCAATGAACTCTCATGTTTATACGAGTTTCAGAGATCCAAATGCAGCATTTATAACTTCAAATAAATATTACACGGCAAAACGACACTTATTTCTTTCTACACACAATCCAAATTACTAAATTATCTTTGCTTCTTCCAATTCAATTTGAATGGATGGAATGTTTTACGAATTATGGAGTAACAGTCTTCTCTTTTATTTTAATTTTATTTGGCACGAGTCTCAGGTCGGTGCATAATAAGAATACGATTGTTTTGCTGGAGTCTAAGAATACGCTTCCTGGTATTATTCACTCTTACATTTGCTAAAACTGTTTTACGCAAACCTTAATTTCTATATAACGTATATTCTTCCCAAGCATTTTCTCGCGTAACGATAAATCTAATTTTCAAAGAGCGATAAAATTGTTATGTTTACTCACAACTCGTTATATGTAAAAAGCAAATATTAGAGATAACTACAAAACATATTGTACTTCAAATATATATATATATATATAACAAAAATTTAACATGCTTTAACTAAATTCATTAAAATTAATAAAAATAACTACTGATAATTCATTAAAAATTAATATGTAGAGTGCTCATAAAAAGTAATTTTTATATGTGTTTTAACATTCTAGTAAGTATGTTAATTTTAAAAACTACTTTTTAAATTATAGTGTGTGTGTTAATGTGCAGGTTATTAAACCATTGTACTGGAATTCCGAAAAGTAAATTTCAGGGTCTGGCTAAAGCAGATTTTTTTTGTTTAAAGTATTCGCCATTTTAAGGACTAGGTAACCAAAGCGCATTTTGATTTTAGCCAGTTTTAGTTATTTCTACTTTTTAGTAAATAACATGATTTCCAAAAGCCCTTTTTAAACTTATTATTAAATTCTAACCGAATGTGTAGTTTAGGGTAAATTACGGAAAAATTTAGTGAATAGTATTTTCTTGAAGAAAATCCTGAAATCGCGGAGGCTTAATGCGTGCAAACTTGTTTTTTTTATAGGAAATAATAATTATAAATTAGTTTTATAAAAAACTAATATTAATCAAAAATAAATCTTTTATTATATAATCGGCATTACATAAGTATACCAAGAGTTCCAAGACGGTAGGACTTTTAGAAGAAGGTTAAAGTTCAATTAGAAGATTCAATATTTCATTTTTCAACAGGGATTTAAATAAAAAATGTTGAATCGTATCCAATAAATACTACAATACATATTTACGTATTACAAATAAGTACTGGGAAGAATTGAGGAGGTACATACAAAACCAAACATGTCAAAAATATTAAAAAAAAATTAGATAAGTGTTGAATTTTATATAAAAAAAAAGATTATCTCTATCCGTTTTTACAAAAAAAAATCCCTTTCATTTTAAAACTTGAAAATCCGAAAGTCTATAGAAATGCATGCAACTACCAAACGTTTTTGCGGTTTTCTTCGATTCGCGTATTGAAAAAAAGCAAAATTTCATATAGAAAAAAAAGCAAGTGTGCAAGCATTAAGCCCCCGCGAAAAGTATCGCTATTTTAAATTCCTTAAAAACCGGTTTCAGAAAGTAATCACTTGTCACTTATTTGATGTGATTATTACTATCATTACTTTAATTTCCTTACTACTTTTTTACTATATCGCTTTATTAATATCTATAAATTGCGCTTCGTTCACATTCAACCGCCTTTATATATTTTAACTGAATGCCACCTTCTTTTAAAAAATATTTACATTTAATTGAATCGGTTAGTACAAGTCCATAGAAGTCCCATTGGACTAGTACTTTATTTTCACCTATTTAATTATTTTAATAAAAAAAATAACTTATTGTGTAAAAAAAAACATTCGGGCGAAATGCTTTTCTTTAAATCGTAATTAAATATATCGAAAGTTCATTGAACTATGCCTGATAACGGTTTTGTCTACCAAGGTTATTTTCTTGCTGTGGTTTATTTGTGTTCTTGCAAACTTCCTCTATACCGGCCTCGGAACTAATCTCTAATACCCAGAGTTTCAAAGAATATTGCTGAAGAGGGTAGTATTTTAATGGATCAGTACTTTCGATAAATATTGAACTTCAATGAATTTTTAGTTTTACAAATCTCTTGCTAAAATGTTTACCTTTTGCTCCTAAGCTTGATGACTTTCATTTGCATGGTTTTTCCTTATGCTATAATTTAATTTTTGCATGCACTGTAATTTGTATTGTTATTTTCATATATGCCGTAAAATCCCTGTTTAAGTTTCTAAGCTATCGACTAGTGAAAGTCCCATCCATATACTTTCAGTGGTTTGTTGATAATTGATAAATAAACGAGCTTAAAAAAAATCTGACTAAAAAAAACTTTTGACTTTCTAAAGTAATCAGATAATATCCTTGATATAGAATTTAAAAAAGTATTCCACACGACATCTAAACTATTTTATAATGCTATATATATTTTCTATACATCTATATATTTATCTATCTATAAATATATTTATCTATCTATATATATATTTATCTGTATATATATTTATCTATATATATATTTATCTATATATATATTTATCTGTATATATATTTATCTGTATATATATTTATCTATATATATATTTATCTATATATATATTTATCTATATATATATATTTATCTATATATATACTTAGCTATATATATATTTATCTATATATATATTTATCTATATATATATATATTTATCTATATATATATATATTTATCTATATATATTTATCTATATATATATTTATCTATATATATATTTATCTATATATATATTTATCTATATATATATTTATCTATATATATATATATTTATCTATATATATATATATATTTATCTATATATATATTTATCTATATACAGTCAAACCTCGGTATAACGAACCCGGGGTATAGCGATCCCTCGGTTGTAACGAACTTTTCAATTGGTCCCAACCGAACTCTTATGTCACTAATGTATTTTCAAATGCTTATAACGATCGTCAAAAGTAAGGAATTCGGATGTAGCGAACTAAAATTCACACTTTTCCCGTTTAGTTTCATTTTTTTCCCCAAAAATTTTACTCGCCCCGACCACATTCCTTACCCTTTGTTCCTTTGACAGAAGCCAGGTTCCTCAAAGGTGAGAATAGACTCCCCTGCTCAGCTCCTCCCCTTCCCCCGTTCAACTGGTTTAGCAGGCATTCTTTGCCTATTCCTTTCATTCTACTGCTGAAGATTATCATTTAACTTCTGGACTACGCGTAGGTTTAAAATCGCTCCTGTTTGCTAATGCTTTTTCCATTGAGGATAAAGCGAAAATTATTAAGAGAATAGAAAACGGTGATTATCGTTTATCTACAAATATTGCATTCGAAGGGGATGTTAGTTCAGGTCCTTCAGTTTCTGATGCTAAGGGTAAGGCAGCTGTGGACATTTTTCATAATTTCTTTGCAACAGAAACTGTGGATAAGAATGTAATGGACTGGTTTGATGCTTTCAACAAAAAATCAAAACTTCTTTTCATACTTTAGATAAATAAATTTAAGTAGTAGTAAAATGAATTTAATTGTTTAATTGTTTTTTAAAAACAAATATTTCTTTTAATTTATTATTGCCCATTACTAATTACAATTCAGTGTTCAGTATAAGTAATTTGTTTCGCACAAAACGTGTTTAAGGACTTTAGGAAGTTTCTATATCGTCAATTTTGAAAATTCGGATATAGTGAACCCTCGGCTATAGCGAACTTCTGAACCAGTCCGTTGAGGGTTCGTTATAACGGGGTTTGACTGTATATATTTATCTATATATATATTTATCTATATATATATATTTATCTATATATATATTTATCTCTCTATATATATATATATTTATCTCTCTCTCTATATATATATTTATCTATATATATATTTATCTATATATATATATATTTATCTATATATCTCTATATATATATTTATCTATATATATTTATTTATCTATATATATATTTATCTATATATTTATCTATATATGTTATATACCTGGTTGGCCCCGTGTTGCTGGGGAACTCGTTAAGGCATATACATTAAAAAATATTAAGCGTCTTCATCGGGACTCGAAACCTCTCCGAAGTCTCGCGCGCAACCGACTAAACCACAAAGACTCGTTCTAGCTGGATCATGGAAATATATTTTTAAAGATGTTTCTTTATACAAAATTTCTAACATTATTAAATCATTTAAGAAACTAAATGGAATTTTTTACAAATCCGAGCCTTTAGGTGCACATCTTGAGAATGAATAGTATTTATATAGAAATGCTGAGCCTTTTATACGAAAAGGAAGTAAACGTTTTGCGATCCACGGACACACTTTTATTACTAGTAGTTCTATGAACAGTAGACCTCGTGAATAAAAAAACACATATGTCGGTTTTAATTTATTTTGCTGCCACGTTTGAAGAATATCGAACAACTCGTTTGGTCATGAATGCGTAACAAACAAATTTAAAGACAAACAGACGAAGAAAGGTCGAGTTCAAATAGGAACCTTGCCTATAAACCTACTCCTATAATTGACCTCGCTAACGCTCGGTCAATTATAGGAGCAGGTTTTATTTAAATTTAAAATAACGAATGTTTTAAAAACAGTTGTCGAAACGCATTTGAGCTTTTTAGATTTGTATTTTTTTTTAATTCTGCAAACTTGCTGTTTTTACAAAAAAAGCTCTACCGCAAACATTGCGCCTTTGCCAGGTATCACAAGAAATATGAACTGGAAGTCTTTCGTCTATCTTTCCTCCAGGTCCAACTCGCACCTTATCTAATTTATGACTTTCTTCAGGGTATTTTGAAAATTGTAAATCGAGGAGCACCCGGCGTGCCAACAATCCATGTGTCTTTCCTGACTTAGCTCAAGCACCTGTCAATCTACACTTAATGATATGCGAAATTACCTGGGGGAAAGCCAAAAAGAGTTGGATTCTGCATCTAAGAGACGATGCATCCTTTCTTTTCAAAGGGATGGCTTCCCTACTTTTGTCTGATCACTTAGTATTTCTAGCTTCTGGATCCATTAGAATGTCTATAAATACATCTTCCGTGTTACTCAACTTAAGATTTGTCAATTTAAAAGCCACTTCAGGTGATCTAGTTCAGTTGAAATGCATATTATTTTCGTGGATTTTTGACAGCGAAAATTTAAGGTACCATTTGTTCTTTTCAGCAAATTTAGTTTTGTTAATTCAGTTTATTAAACTTGCCCGTTTCTTGAAAGCAAGCCAGGGTATTTAGGTAGAATTTATGTTCTCTTTTTGATTATTTGAATAATTGCTTTGATGTAAACAGCGAAAGAATGTCTTTGTTTCTAATTGAAGCGACATAACAAAGTCGGGGAAAGGGTTTTTGTAGACATAAGCCAAGCCAACAAGCTTGATAAATTTCTTTGTTGTATTTTAACATCGCAGTTGCTGATCCCGGGTCCTTTCGCTGCATCTGGGCCTGGATGTTTGAGTATGAGCCACGAATTTACTCTCTTGAACCACGTATGTTGTGTTTGAAACACGTTAGAGATTGCTTCAATACTATTCATAACTGTGCACTCATGTTACGTTGGATATCCTTCCCATGTTATAATGGCTTTGATATATTAATCACGTTACGTTTACTGTATTTTACAAGGTTAGTTATACTGTCCTGACTCGTGTAGTTTATTATTAAGTGCGATACGCAACATGCAAGTTTTTCCTGGATTTGATCCCGGAACTTTTGGCAAAAAGAGGACAAAAGTACCATGGTGTATGAAAATTAAATCGGTATTTGTAAAAAGAGAATATGTTCCATAGACTCAACATAGAGCATATCCCAATTTTTACAAATGCTGATGTAATTATATTTACAACTAGTTGTACATTTGCACATAGTGGACCTCCACGGCCAAATACGTTGTTGTGCCAAAGTTGTAAAGATAATTGAGCCTTTTAGTTTCAAAACCGGATATCACTTCCATAAATTTTACATGAGACGCTTAAAACGATTGACAGTCACGTACTTTTGGATGTAAACGCATGACTTTGAATGCATTTTTAAATTTTAATTCAGACACTTTTGATCAATACCGCTTTACAAGGTGATGTAGTGCTTTGAGAACTTGTGAAAAATATTAAAAACGATTTTGTGAAAGAGTGGATCTATCTGGGTTTGAAACTAGAGGGATCAATTCTCATACATCCTGTAGCCTCTCTTTTGTTCATTATTGCACATAAACGTTTCATGGTTTCATCTGGTCCTTTTAATGCATCAATTAACTGTTATTGCAAATGGTCATATAACCGCTTGTTCTCCACATTGGACATTTACTCACGATGACTAAATTCAATAAATTATCTGTATAATATTTTATTGTTGGACTTAAAGTTGATACTGTACCCATTTTTTCCCCTTCTAATTAAAATATGATGTTAATTGAAATATATTTTAATATCAAGGTGAAGTGTTTAACATACCAAAACACTGGTTGCTCTCATTAAATGATACTAACCAATATTACTTCTCCTTATCTCTCCTTCATAGACAAATTTACATAGAAACCCAATTTTGTCGCTAGGTATCTTATTAAAATTGCCAATTTCATTCTAATAAATTTTCTTGGAATTTTGTAGAACATTTTTTACATTTATTTTCGCTATTTTATTTCATTTTACACTATTATTCTTTAATTTCTATTTATTTTTTCATTGTTGACAATTTTCATTTATTCACGGAAGAATGTTGCTGGGAATAATTAGGGAGCATAGTTTTCACTTTATAACTGACAATAGTTCATATAAATACCATATTGTACTTGCCATAGTTAATTATCCTAATTTCTATCGACCAAAAATGTGTAAATTTTTTCTCAATTTCCAAAACCTTTCATGCTTTGTGTTTATATAGAATTTTTTAGAAAAATTGCTTCGAAGTATGAGGAGGCTCAGCCTTATTGCAATGTTACGGAAATTAAGGAATTGTTTGATGTAAAGGGTTAGAGAAGCCTGACGACATTAGTTTGTATTTCATTTAGAAGTTTTAAATTGATATATTTAAAATAATTTATAAAATTAGCATTGGTCCTTCTTGTTCCAAGCCACAAAATTAATGTTCAAAATAGGTACTCAAAAATAAGTAAAATGTACTCATTATTGAGTACATTCGATGCTTATCATAGCTCCAAATACATAAGTTCATTTTTGAAAAAGACATGCACTGAGAAATGAGTACAATGAGTAAAAATGAATAAAAAGAGCAGTTGCTTGCCTACGTAGGATGCCTTCGTAAATCACTTTCAAGAAATATCAACAATTACAACCAAGACTTACCGGGTTACCGGGAATCGAACCCATATCCTAAGGCACCGCAGTCCAGTACCTTATCCGTTGCACTACCAGGGTAACGTGAAAAAGTTATAAACAGAAGAAATGTTAAAAAGGTGTGCCAAAAGAATAGGAAGTAAGATAATTGAGTTATAACTCTGTTTCCATTTAAGCAATCGACATCGAATAATGTGGAAAACCATCTTCTGAACAACTATTTTAAGTTTGTCAGGGTGCATTGCTTAGATTAGCAATATTAAATCGCACTGCTCATTTTTGAGAAAGTACAATTACTGAAATTTGAGTACATCATCGCTCATTTACGATGCAATTGTACTGAAAGAAAAATAAGTAGGCTAAGGTACTCATTCTAAGTACCTATTTTTTACAGTGTAACAAAGATACAAATGAAAAATGTATGAATCGCGATTTTTGATTATAAGAGAACTTTTAAGGTTCAATCAATATATTTTTGGAGAGTAATGACTGGGTTGAAAAAAAATTCTAATTGATTGGGTTTTTTTCCTATTAAATTTTTTGTTATTGTTTTCTTACATTTCACCATGTTTTGAGCAATATTTCCATTTACATTGGCTACTTATATGCGACGTATAAAGAAATGAAGCATGTAGAAATGCGGGGCATGTAGTATATAAGAAACAACAATTGAGGAGATAACTCTTCAAAAGTGCTAAACATTATATATCTTACTTGTAAGTAGATAACTTTATATCCCCTTGATTTGAAATTTTGATAATTGGAACTTGTTCAAATGTATGCTTAAACTTTAGTTAATTCGCCATATACATAGGAATATGAACTTTTTTTAAAAACATTTCTCTTGCTAAATTAAATTTATGTTACTCGTGTTCCTTTTTTTTTATCAAGAACAAGTGTACCAATTTTGGTACACTTGCTTGTAAAATTTTGTATTGTAGTTTGATCGAAATTTGAATTCGTACGGCAATTGTTTAATTTCAACCTGTATAAAAAATTAAAATATTCAATTATAAAAAAGCTACCAAAAATTAACAACGATAAAAAGAATTCAGAGGAATCTGTAAAAAATGCATCTAAAATTGGCATTTTTAATGCTATTTCAAAAAGGGCTTTTTCTATTGTAAAAGATATTTGAACCGCTATTATTATATTTACATTGACTTATATCTTTTGGATAGATATGTGAGAGTCACGCAACACTTTCCCTCTTAAAACTTAAAATTATTTTTATTTATTTTAACTTTCATGCTGTAAGAATTAAGGAGGAACATAGTAAAAAATTTCAGATAATTTATTTTCTTTAAAATAATTTAAATTTGTAATAACTTGTAAGTTAGAACTCCCTTATAGTGTAAAACGATCATAGACCCTAAGCCGAATTCTATGTTAGCTATTTTAACATAAATATTTCAAATAATAATCAATAAAAAGAACAATATTAATCAGTATCTTTTATATAACCATTTTCAATCGTTTGCCGCTTGCAATAGTTATGAACACTGGAATTCTATTGTATTTATTTTCATGCAGAGACCCGAGCCCCAAATTCCGGAGGAAAAAAAATATTTTTTTTACATGTTTATGTATCATTTATCATCTGACTACCTACTTTTTGTATGCAACATTCGCCGTTTACTCAGAATAAAATTTTTGAATCTCAGAATAAAATTTTTGAATCTCAGAATAAAATGTACTTAAACCTAAACTGTTAATTGTTTATGAAACTTTAATATTTGTTTTATAAACGTAGGAAGTTTTTTTTAATTAAGTTTTTTTTAATTACTTTATTTTAAGAATTAATGAACATAAAAATGTAAGTATTTTTTTAGGTTATGAAATTAAAATATTTTTTTGAAAACAACTGTAACACAAATTTTCAAAAAACTCTTCTTAGGTTTGTAGTATATATTTTGACGTTATTTAATCAATTTAAGTTGTTTTTAAATATTAACAATTGAAGAAGTAGTGTTTTTTAAAGCATATTTATAGTCTTAAAAAACGCAAAATAAATCAATGATTATTGTTTAGAAAGAAATTATCTGATAATGCAAAAAAAAAAAAATGGTATTTTTGAACTCGGTTAATAAAAATATTAGGATTTGGGGCTCGGGTCTACCATTAATAAAGAGATTTTCATGAAAGCAATACCAAGATGACAACTGTAAAAGAAATTTGTTTGAAGTTGTCTAGCCGTGGTCACCTTAAACCATAAAACTATCTTATTCAACTATTTAAATGTACTTTATAGGTTAAAGTTATTTAAAAAGAAAATTGTACTATCAAAATACTCTGTAATGTCATATCACCAGCTGGGTACAGAAACTTAAATCTGGAAATACATTTGATGTCAATTTCAACGGTTTGTCAAAGCTTCCATCCTCCACAACTAATAGTTATTTTTAGTCAGAATACTTATTATTTTTACTGAGGTTTACAAGTAATAACTAATATAAATATTTATTCGCTACCACAAGGGAATTGTTTATTTCAAAAACTCGCTCAAAAGTGTACTTTTTCAAATTTTCGAGTAACAACGAAAATCAATCTATCTTGGACATTAATATAGATTTTGGCATAACAATTTTAGAGTATTAAATAACATCTTCCCGAAGTGGATGTTCCCTGTAATTAAAATCTAATATTTATTAATTTTTGTAATTTCAATTAGCGGGTTTCCACAATAAAATGTTTTTTTTTTTTTTTTGTAAAAATGTATATTTTTATGTTAATTTGGCAGTAAAAAAAGTTCGCCAGTCCGTTAAAAAAAAAATTCAATTTTTTTTTTATTGACAGGTTTCTAAAATATACTATTCAATTTTCCGATCGCCAGTCCCAACTTGACTATTTTGGCATATTTTTGGATCTCTTCATTTTACCATAGGTTATTCAATTTAATTTTTTAAATCATTTAGTAATGCTGTAATCATTTAGTAACATTTAGTAATATTGAAGTACCAAGTATTCCTGAGTGTATTTTTTATTTCTCAATAAAGGGTGATCTTAGCTCCAAAACCAAAATATAATTTATATATACAGGATGGAGACAAATTGTTGACGATGGCCCTTGTTTGGCTGTATCACATTTAACTGTATTGGCATAATATATGCCAATACAGTTAAATGTGTTTAACATAACATTATTTTTGCCTAACTACTGCTCTTATATTTTAAACAAATTGCTTTCCTTTAGTTGCAACAAAGTATAAGTATATCAAAACTAATGTATTATTATGTGTAGTTCAAATAATGACCATTTCCCACCTATGTGATACAATGTAAAGAAAATCACTTTGTCTCGCTGTAACCCGTTTCGTGACCTTCAGTGTGAATAAGTATTGCATACTTTGAGTGTTTGCATGTGCAGAAACATTAAAGAGTTCTCTTTTTAAAATGCAGTGAACTTAACTCTAGTGTAGCCGTTTCCTTAGATCTAAATGTAGTGTATGTATTTTCGGAGTTGTTACTAATATTCTCAAAAGAAAATGCTTTTTCATTCAAAATCGAAAATAAGGATGCATCTTAAAAGTCAGATCATAGGAATACTTTGATCATAGTATGAAACTGCATACAAGCTGTAATAAAGATATCAAGTGTGTTATTATTGCTGAGCAAAATGCAATTTTTCACATTTTAATATTTCTCTCATTCTAAAAATAATATTTTCACTTGTTTTTGCTGCATTGCAGCTCTTGAATTTAAGATAACCACTGCATAATTAATTTCACACCTATCGCATTGATATAGTATCGTGCATTCTTTTAAAATCTCCGCCGATTCTGTGAAGGATGGCAGTTTCTTGCACGTCAATGATCAAAGGAAATGTTTTTGTGTGTGTTAAGCTGCAATTGCTGATGTGCATCCAGCCTGTCTGACAATAAAAGCCTGTTTGCGTCCCTTTTTGAGCTCGTAATTCTATTTTAGGGACATAAATGTCTTTTAATAAATGTTCAGCTGTTATGCAATCCGTTCGTAAAATTCCGAGACAGTTGAAAGTCTTGAAAAGCCTCTAGTAACTTTAACGTTCAAGGTCGGTCTTTTTTGTCTTGCTGGGTCGCGTGGCTTGATTTTTTCCCCGCAGCAAATCTTTGGCATAAAAAAGCAACATAATTTGGCAAGGGTTCCGAGCAGTTGTTTCGTCTCTGGTGTCAAGGGTAATTAGCCACTGTAACGCACACACACACTTCTGAAAAAATCTTTATTTCCACTTGAGATTTTCAACTCTTCAATAACTGTATAATCTCCTTGGTAAAATTTGATTCCTTATCTTAGTTTTTGGCACTTTCAAGATGACTCATTCCGAAAGCAAGAAGATTCGAATGGTATCCATTCTAATAGTAATACCTCCGTATAATATGTTTCTTTATGATACTTTTGTTATTCTTATAATGCATTAGAAATTGTTCTTTTAATGGTTTACTATCGAAATTGCATTGTTTGCTATAATTCAGAAAACATAGCGATCTTTTTGCATTACAATGGCAGAATTAGTCAGGAAATATGTTACATTTTTTAATATTGAAATCAAATTAGCGAAATTTAGTGAGAGGCGGCTCACAGTCTCTTAGTTAAAAGCTGCCTTAGAGGTATTTAATTAAATACCCCAGAATTAATGATACTATCTGGAATGTCATTGTATATTAATCACTATTATAAATATTCTCTATTCTTGATTTTAAATGGTGATCTGTATAACTTCAATCCATCATCTCTAGTTCTGTCGCTTGACATAAATTTTAAGCTTTCAAGCACAGGGAGTATCATTTGTGTCAAATTAACGACCCCAGATCGTTCTCTTTGTAAGGAACTGATACACATTAAATCTGGCCAAATGTTCTGACTTTGGTTGTGGGTTTTAAAAGTTGGAGGGGTACCACAAAAGATGTTTTCTACATAATTCGAGTGGGGTTCAAAACTACGAAGCAGTTGTTTCGAATACTTTTTTCGGGATACATATATAACCGCCGGTAACCAATAGCACAGTTGTGTATGTCTAATGTAACATGTTAATATAAGCGATTTCTGAAACTTCGCAACTCAAAAATAGCTCTTGAATCATAAAACTAACCAACCACCTTTAAATTTCGCATGGAAAACTGAAAAATGGTTAGGTGCTCTTCCTGGCTGATTTTAGACTCACCCTTCTTACCACTTTAGTTAAGATTGCATGTTTCGAATCAAGTTAAGGTTTACAAAATTATAAAAGATTGTTATCGTGAGTTTTGAAAATATTGGATTAAAATATTTAAAAATGCATCTCCAAGTTCCTTTAGCGTTACATATTTCTATCGTTTTTCTATTGCATCGTACGAGTTGCTGGATGTTTAGGGATTTTGTTAGAGAAATGTAGTACTTTTTGAGAATTAGCATTAAGAAGCAAAAACCTTCAATTTTCAAAACTTCTCTATGCTCATTTTTTTTATGAATTCAGCACATTTTGATTCGATATTTCTTTAGTTTATGATATCGATATATAAATAATGCTAAGAAAGAGTTACGCTTTTAATTCAAAACTAGTTTTAGTATTATATTTTTCATCGTTATGGACATTATTGATAATCAGAGATTTAAAGTTTAATACATACATTCAGGATTTCGTCAAATTTTTTCGAAGCATTTGGACTAGTTGATTTTCAGAATTTTAGTAAATAAGGTTTTATACAATATATGCACTAAGAATTTTTATAATAATAACTTTTACAAAGAATTACAGTTAATTTTTTATCAACTTTAAATTAAAAAAAAAAAAGTTATGGCACATGAATAAAGCTTTTGTTTTGGTGTTGACTTCGCTGAAAGTTTTCTCAAGTCCTGTCAAGTTGTAAAAAAGGCATTGTTTGGTTCTCTTAATGATTGTAATTAGGAAGAATGATTACTTTCCTGTATCTTTTGCATTGTAGTTATATTTAAATCCTCATGGACCATTTCCAAAGTAAACGCATGTTAGTTGGTGTAAAGTACGATAGATATTTAGCATTGTGCTTTCATAAGGAGCCAAACGAAGTTTTAACCCCTTATCGTCTGGTGTAACATGCTCAAATTAGTTTACATGCTCAAATTAGTTTATATGCTCAAATTAGTTTACATGCTCAATAACTAACCAAATTCCCATTATGTGTGTTGTAACATGTTGGTTAAAATTATATATATATATATATATATATATATATATATATATATATATATATATATATATATATATATATATATATATATATATATATATATATATATATATATATATATATATATATATATATATATATATATATATATATTTACGTAAAAACTTGTCTTTTGCACAATAGAATTTTTCAACTTCTATTAACAGAATTGATTTATGAATTGAATATTTTCAATTTTTTAAATACTCCTGATGAAATTTATAACTTGTTATTAATTTTCGTTAATTCTCTACAGTTATATGCGGAGATATTAAGTAGACCCAGTGGCGGCGATTGGGTGGTAAAAGTGGGGGGGCAAGATGAAACAAGTGTGTGTGGAGCGCGGGGGGGGGGGGGGGGTGTAATAAAAATATTGACCACCAAAACAATGAATATTGCATATTTATATTTACTGTTGTTTTGAATTATTTAAGGAAAGGATACTATCTTAAAATAGGTACGAGACGCCCAGGTCGATTATTAACTAACCCTTTTACGATTATTTCCTTCCCCCCCATTTTTTTTATGGAAGGATATGGACTGTTACACAAAATCTAATTAATATACTTGTTGACCGACCTACAAAGGGATAGGTATCCTTTCCATTTCTGTCAGTGTTGAAAAAGAAATGAGGAACATTTTATCTTCTCACCCTTCCAATTCCCAGAAAATTTCCTGCAGTATTTGCAATTCTGCATTTGTGGTGCGGCTTTCGGAACCCTGAGAAAAATAATTACAGTTTCAAACTGTAAATTCTCAAAAAAAGTATTAATTTTCATTAGTAAAAAGGAATAGTTTGGCATTTGAATATCGAGGAAGCAACAGTTGTCACTGTCATTAACTACTTTTAATAGTTGTCAATAACTATGTATTTTTAAAATTAATAAATCACCCCTAATTCCGAAATAAATTTAGAGAACAAATTTAAAGTTTGAGAATCCTTATAATATATGCGTGGGAACGATTAGTTAGATAATTTATAGTTATGGTAATTTAAAGATGTAATAAGCATTTTAGTTGATCAAAAATGTAAAGAATAATATAAAGGCTACATGAGCTAAAGAAATGTGGGAGTCAAAAGACTTGACTTGCATGGTATTGTGCAACACAATCGACACTGCTGATTTTAAATTAAACGTAAAATATACATAATTTAATTCAAAAGAAATTATTTACTTATTACCAATAAATATTAACTTCCATTAATTAAATTTAAATTATAAAGGTAATTTTAATTCAAAGATCTAAAAGAAACAAGAAGTTTACTAACTTAACGGCGCCAGGTGTTGTCCTCGTTATCTGACCATGGTTCAAATATATGAGGCATTGTTCACGGGTCTTTCCTTCAAGATGGGCCCCGAACCGTCGCCAATAGTCCAATATGCTGTACTGCGGCGACGTCCAATGAGAGGTCCGTTCAGAGGTCTATTTTAAGTTTAAGGCAATTTGGGTGATCTATCCTTCCCTTGCTTTCTTTTGCTATTTCTTTGGGCTTACATTTTCATAAATCAGGGATTTTTAAATGACGGATGACGAAATTCCCAACTTTTAAGGATTCCAGATTAGTTGGGAAAGGGGTGGGGGAAGGGAAAACCGCAAATCACATGCACAAACAGTAATAAAACAAGAATTATTACCCTTATAACGTCAAATGCTCAAACGTTCGGCGCCTATAGATTGCGCAATACTACATTTTAATGTAAGAAGCTTCATACAGTCGCTTGATAAAAAAAAAGGGTGTCTGATCTTGAACTATATTTAGAACTAAATAAAAAAAGAAGATATTAGCCGACTTGTCTGGGTTGATTCTATTTTCCTGGATTTAAGTCAAAGAGGAAATTACAAAAAGTAAAAAAAAAAAAATTACAAAGTTAGATAATAATCAAAGAGCAGGTGCTGAGTGTTTTCGCGGGCCAATAAATTTAAAACTATTATAGAAAACATGGGAGATGGGTTTTGCTTTAGAATAAACTGGCAACTTATAATGAAGTATTTTAAGGTTAACGAAATTATGTGGTTTTTGCTCGAACATGGTTGCCATAGCATGTTTTGGAGCATCTTGTTTATACGACCCCGTTTGACGATCTTTTCCCTTTGTTGTCTTTATTTCTATTTCAAATTAAACCTAACATGACGTCATCGGGTTTTAGAACAAAAGAATTAATAACCCATGCTCACAGAGGGGGTATCAAGACAGAATATCCTCCCCCCCCCCCCCAAAAAAAAAATCTCTATTTTTATGATTCGGTTTCTAATTTGTTTTTATTTTACCTGCAATGGGAGGAGTTTGACCCCCCCCCCCTACTTATACGTGCCTGTGGTAGTGGGAGGAAGTTGGGGTTCAAAATGTTTCCTTTGTTCGACAATGCAGTAAAACAATTGACTTTTAACTTAGTTTTAAAAAGTGCAATATTAAAAAAGTGCGGGGGCAACATCCAAAAAAAGTGCGGGGGCAACCGCCCCCCCTTGCCCCCCCGAATCGCCGCCACTGAGTAGACCTATCGTTCCGAAGTCCAGTGCGCTATCAAGTGAGCTGCAAAGAAACGATAACGGATTCCGGAAATGCTTTTTAAAGATGTTTCTTTATTCGATATTTCTAAAATTGTAAAAATTAGTTTTAAAAAACTAAACGGAATTTTATAAATCCGAGCATCGGGTTCATATTTTGAGGATGAACAGTGCTTATACATAAATATTTAGCCTGTTATACAAACAGATGCTTTCTTTTATTATTTATAGATTACTGAATTTACAGCCGGTGGGATTAAAACACACTATACAATATTTAATGGTTCTACGGTCATGTCTAAATTAGCAGATTGAATAAACTTGTTTTGTATCAAGTTTTTTTTCAACACACAAAGTAACTTCTTTCTTTTAATTTATTATTACGCATTGTTTTCGATTTTACATAATTTGTCTATAGACATCCAGAGTTTTTAATCACACAAAATATTAATTAAAATGAAACATTTTATACCAATGCGATCTCGGCTACTTAACGGCGAAATTGGTGAAGATTTCTTTAAAGCACTTTTTATTTTAAATTTGCGTATGACCCCTGAAATAATCAATGTGATAGAAATTTTAATATAGCAAAAAGAATACTACGGGGAGGAAAACCACGAAATTTTACATATAAACGTAATTCTGAATCCATTACTATCAAAAATATCAGTTTCTATTCATAATTTTTTTTATATTATCATAATTTAATTCAAATTAAATTTTAAAAAATACATAAAAATTATAAAAGTTAGTATATTTTTTAGTAGTCAGTTAGTACTGAATTTTATTTGGGCTGTTTAGAAGTAGCATATATAAAAATATCATCTCAAAAAGATTGTTTTTTCGAGAGATATAGTTACAAGTTTGGGAAAATCATTTAACATTACAAGCTATAAATTTTCCATACTCACAATTAAAAAATTATTTGATCAAATGACTTGCAAATTGATTTTTAACGATAAATTTTGACATAAATTCTAAATATTGAGTTCAAATTGAGAGTTGCTATTGAGTTGTTTTTAAGTTAGTACGCATTTTAATGTGAAGTTAAACCCTATGCAATTTTTTTGCATATCAATTGGTAGAAAACTTTATTCCCTACAAAATGGTTTATTAAGATTATCCCTGCAATTAATAATGTCCGAATGTCGAGCAGTGGATCCTTTTTTTCCCCCACAGCTGTACATTGAATGAGTGGTACGAGGGATTTTGCATTTTAAGAATATATATTTAACATTGTTTTTTTTTTTACATATCAAAGTCTACAAAAGAATTGAATCAACCAGCACAAAACTAAATGATAAACCTATGCAATAGACAAACGGACATACCAAGAATGAGAACTTCGGCTATTTAATTATGAAAGCCGCTTATAATGAACTTAACATTTATTTTATTCTGTTATTAAATATATAATTAATTATACTTGCTTTAAGTAATTGTTACGGTTTAAAATTTCAGACAGATATCTGTATTTTTCAATGACTATCACATGTACTATTTATGTACAATAATCTAAGATAGCGTTGCTCTTGCACCGTTATTAAATTTCAATAAACTTTCTTAAGTCAAAGTATTTAACTAATGAATATAATATAAATTAACTAATGCTGTTAAACAATTTATGACGGGTTTTTATTCTTCATTTTGATCTCACTTGTAAAGGTTTATAACTTGAATATAACACACACGCAAGTTAACATTGAATATATATATATCTACTATAATATCTACTTTTGTCGAACAGAATGCAACATAGCCTGCCATCAAAAGTGTGAGAAGCTCATGCCAAACTTATGTGGTGTTAACCAGAAGCTATTATCAGAAGTTTTGGAAACGGTCAAGAAAGGTTAGTTAGAATAGTTTTGAAATCGGGATCTTCTTCCTGCCAATCTTTATTGTCTTGTCGGTTTGGTATCTTTTCTTTTCGTGTTTCTTTGCTCATCTCTTCTGTCAATTTCTCTTCCTTCAAAATCTTCCTTTCTCATAACAGAAACAAGTATTTGTTTTGACTCTTAAGTGTTCAGCTCATTTCATTTTCATGACTAATGCGATATTTCATATATATTGTGCCTTCTCGGTTTTTCTTTAATGTTTTATTCTATTATTGAACAACTTTCTATAATGCTATTTGGGATTCTTTGTTTTCACTGATATTCATTCCATCTACGTATGTCTTTGTTTCTTCTTCTTCTTTATTGGGAATTTAAAAATTGAGATTTAAATATACAAATTGTATTGCCTTTACTAAACTTATTTTCTATGTGTTTTATATAGTTTGACATTTACTAAATTATTCACTAATACTACAAAATGGGGAATTTAAAGTCACAAATTTAATTGCTTTTACTAACCTTACTTTCTTTATTGCCTGATAGATTTTAGCGTTTACAAAATTATTATCTATTGCATAAAATGCCTAACTCTTGTCAAGTACAAAAAAAAATTATCGGTTGTTCAAGCTTGAGGCCGCTTTTACATTTAACGACACAACACCGATAAATCGTATACAATTTCAGCGGCACGATATCGGGGTACGCAAAATACACATACGAAGCCGGGCGCTTTTTCACTAGCCGGTACGATAACGATATCGTCGTTGCCGATCAGACGATATAATTTATCGGAACGTTTTATCGTGGGCACGCGCCTTCCCTACTTCATCGTGACGACATTTTGAGTTTGTTTCCGAAAAACTTGTTGCCGTCTGCTATAATCTACTGGTTTTTTTTTTAATTTATATTATCAATATGGCTTTTAAGTTCGATATTGTGAACTTGTGTGAATTAGTGGAAGTAAAGACCTGTATTTGGGATAAGCGAGATGAATTTTACAAGAAAAAGATTGTTCGAGAAAAGGCATGGGAAGCAATATTTAGTCAAACCGTCGCCAATAGCCCACTATGCAGCCCTAGTGGTTAGCTCTAGCTCTAGCTTTTGGTAGACGTTCAAATAAAACATAAAAATCTCCTTCAACATGTCTTGCTTTGATGATATCATGCACCCAGAAGCGTTTTGTTATTGATCTCTTCTTTTTCCTTAAATACAGCAAATACAACAATCGCAGTTTGTTATAATGTAATCTGTTGCGATGCGCCATATCGAGAATAGATGTGCTCTCGACAACAGACGAACACGAATTGAATGTAAAAATTGTCGTTTTCGGCGAACGATATCGGTGCAATGAAAAACTCACCATCACACGATACGATAAAACGTTGTGTCGTTCCTTCGCGATCGTTCACGATTTATCGGTGTCGTGTCGTTAAATGTAAAAGCGGCCTGAGAAAAACTAAGTAATTTTTTTTCTTCGACTTTTTTTTGTCATTAATGTCTCTGAAAAGCGCTTGTAGCCATGTGTGCTGTATTAACAATGCTTGGAGGATCAGTCTCCATCAGGAGGCCTGCTGATGCTATGAACTGAATATTTACATAATTGATAAAAAACCAAAAGTGCACCGCTGCTGTATGCAACAAAAATAATCTTTCAACAATTTAAAGAGAACAAAACTCCCTTATTAATCTATCCTCGAAAATTCAAATATCTGTTTAACATCATGAAAACTCTTCCAATATATCTGCATATCAGCCTATCATAAGTAAAATAAACTGATTTTTATGCAATCTGAAGTAGTTGTAGTGACAGGTGAGGAGTAAACATTCAAAATGTATTTTGTCACATTAAGGTTGCCACATTACTCGAGGGAAACTAGTGGCGCAACAAATTTCCTTCGCTAATAAATTTTTGGTTTGGTTTTGGTTAATTAACGTCGCACTAGAGCTGCACAGTGGGCTATTGGCGACGGTTCGGGGTCTATCTCGAAGGAAAGACCCGGGAACACATTCACACACACATTCATACATGCACCTCGTTATTTTAGAACCATAGTCAGATGACGAGGAAACACCTGAACGCCTTCAATAGACGTCTGGACTTTGGACCCCGATCAGATTTATCGTGCACCAGTCCCGTATACACGCCGTTAAATTTTGCGGATGTTCTGGACGACTTTTCTAGTATTTTGTAGCGAAGCTGGCAACCCTCCGATCACAAGATCACTACTTTTTACTTTTCCTTGTCAAGTCCATCGCCTGGCATCGAACCACGAATCTTCGGATTCCCAGCTGACGCCTTTAACCGCTCTGCCACAGAGGCCATTGGATTCCGTGCTTGTCAATAATTTTAATATATTATAGAGGGTACAAAATATTTTTTTGATGGACGACCGCTCCGGAATCTTTACACCCCTGCAAAATAGAACCATATTTGAGTACTACTAATACCAATGTCGAAGTATATTTCGATAATTATTACTCCACCTTCCCATTGTCGGTTTACTAAGACAAAAAGTAAATGCATAGATTATGCTTTAAAAAGTTGCTTTGAACTCGAGCCGAACCGGTTCTACCGGCTACATCTTCCCGAGAAAAATTGTAGGGAATAAACGGGCTTCTCTGGGAAATGCTCTACAACAGTTTATGCATACGGTTTAGAAGAACAAGATGGGTTCGATTGGATCATCCGTTCTCGGACCATCACCAGCCAAGCGCTTAAAAAGGAAGAATCGCTTGCCAATTCGGCTAAACATCTTCCGTGGTACGTAAAAAATTGTATTCTCGCTTGTTTTATCGTTTATTTCATGTCGCGATAGCAAATGTATGGCTGCTATAGGAAAAAATTTAATGTTGAAAATGAAAAAAGCGCAGACTTTAGTTGGAGACTGTGTAACTATGGAAGAGCCCACCACGTTCAAAGTCGGTGTGAGAAAATGCAGCGGTGCGCTGGCTTTAGTTTGACCCTCAATGCTGCAAGCTCCTAGGTAGCAAGCAAAAAACGTGCACTCTGTGCTGCAACAGCAACAAAAATTGTCTTTCATATCATAATACTCAAGTATATTTTAAATAAGTTATAATATTATTCTTGAATGTGATTGCACTTCATTTCATCCTTTGTTGCACAGTGTGTCTCTGGAGACCCAAACACCTTTTGGAATTTTAGGGAACAATTTGGTTGTCAAAGATTTTTTTTCTCAAATATTTTTCGTCTCTGGAAGAGATATTTTGTGTGCATGCCTGGTTTTCAGGAAGAAAATAAAAAATTGGCCTTGTGAACTGACCAAAACCAAATCATTGACTTAATACAAAAAATAAGAATGTTATATTTCTTTTTATGATCGTGCCTAAGTCTGAATATTGTACAAGACAAATATGTTAAGAAGACAACAAAAATGTGTAATGTGACATGTTTGCATTCGTTTTTTACCTTTAATATTTTTTACTGTCGTACAACAAGTTTTGTTGCATACGTTTCACTTACACTAACATGCATTACCTGAAGATGCAAATTACTCCTAAATCCTGAAAAGTTTTTTCTCAATATCCCAATGTATGCATATTGCATAACCTACTGCATGTTGAAAATGGTTGTCCAGTAAAATAGATAAAATCAGGAATAACTATATCAACTTTTGAATAGATGTTTGTAAGAATATTTAAAATAGTAAATTTTAAATTGTCTACCCTTTCAAAAATATTTCATTTCAGGCAAGACAAGTCCGGATCGCCAGGAAAAGATTCGAACCCAAATCTCGAACGCATCTATCTCTACCACTGTCACAAATGTCTCTGTTTCCTCTAACGATGACACCCCCAAGAAACCCCCAACTGTCCCGCAGAAGCTTAAGTTTCGACAGTACAGCATAGACGACTTTGTGTTCCTCAAATTACTTGGGAAAGGCAGCTTTGGAAAGGTAAGATTTTCCTATTTTCTTCACAAATCAAATGTAATCAAGCTTTCCAATTTCTATATTTTTGTTATCAGCGAAACTTCTAGAGTAACTCTGCGGGGTCGCCCATAATCTTGTTGTTGCTCAAAGTCAATGCAGCGAACCTGCCAGGCTCAGTGCAATCCCGGCAGGGTTAAGATATATTTGGTTTTCGATTTTTCCGCAAAATTTAATTCTCGTTCGAAAAACATAAACGAAATCGTATCATGGATTTGCGTTTATACTAGAGAGCTCTTACTTAAAGTGTTAAATAGTTATCACACTGTAAAGTATGTCGGGGGTAAAGTACGCAATTTTTTTTTTTTTTTTTTTTTTTTTCGACATTTAGAAATTTTTTCATCAAATTTCCCACGATTTTGTATGAAGTTTATACATAGGATCGTGACTAAATCTGGTCCAAGAGCCAAATCCATTGCAAGGTTATTAACAAATCAGTCGCATTTTCCTCAAAACCTTTTTTTTTTTTAACTTTTACCCCATACGATGGAGCAAAAGTATGCATTACGTTTAGAGACTAATAATCACAATTATTCATCTCTAAAACACCATTTTTTTTTCTTAAAACCTATTGAAAATCTTGGTGTCTATTCTTTCAAAATATGAAATAGTGACTTGCCTAATTTTTGTTGCTCCAAGCTACTGATACCACCATGGAGGTCTGTTTTACAACTGACATAGATGTGACAAATCCGCAGACTTGTGGCCGGCTCATGAAACTGTGTGTTTACAAAACGCCACTGCGTATTTTTTCCCCACGCGTACGCTTACCCCCACCTACCCTGAAAGTGGGAAACATGTCCTCCCTTTTTTCATCTCGTCGTCCGTGACACCGGTTTAGTTGATTTCCCTCCGAGACACTGGATCCAACTTATCCAGTGTAGGAATTCTTAACAGACGTCGAACGCGACGTCAAAGGATGAAAAAAAGCAAGGACATGTTCCTCACATTTATGGTGCGACGGCAATTAAAGGAGCCATCCTGCAAATACAGATTTCTAAATGCAATAAAGGAGTGTATAGTAGACGGAATTTTTGCGACAACTTAGTGGTAATTTTCACCATGTGGGACTCGGCAAAATGAACTAACTACCGACTCAAAAGTTTCGTAATCACCAACAAGAATAAGTAAGCTCTGATTTATAAGACGTTCTGCACATTTTTTAAAATTTAAATATCTTATTCGTAGTATTAAACAATAATTAATTTAATTTTAACCTCAAGATGTCATATAAAATACCTAGAAAAAAATGTCAACATAAAAATTTCATCAAAGTTGTAAAATTGAAGGTCTTAAAAGAAAGTTGGAACAAAAAAAAAGGTTTTTTTTTTTTTTTTTTTAAAGTTTTTAATTATTTATTTATTTTGCACTGCCGTTTTTTTTTTAAGTTTAAATAGAATTTTAAAAAAATATATAAAAAAAAACTGTTATTGACAACTTTGAATCTTTTATTCGGGATATTCTTCGATTTTACAGACAATTTTACTACTGTACTAATTGGAGCTTTTTTTCTTAAATAAATTTGGCTTGAATTCAAGTCCAGGTGTGTTCTAATAATTAATGGTTAAATAACAATAGGTTACGCATGTTTACTACTCTAAAATTTTAACACTTTCGCTTCCACGCTTGTTAATCCCAATGCAAAATACAATGTAGTACGAGTTACGTATAACTCAAGCAACAGTCAAAGTGTTAAGGCCCGTTCTACACGGACGTTATTTACGCCTGTTAGAAATGCATATAATAATTATATACAAACCTCCTGGTTAGTCACCCAATCGCAGAGCCATCTTCAAAAGCTAACACGCGTAAATGCGTCCGTATAGAATAGGCTTAAAGTTGAAGTCTGTGTTTTATACACTTTCTTGGATAATTTAGTTTTTCTTTAAAAAAAAAAACTATTATAAAAACAAATGATTTAACCATATGTCCTTAACGAAAGTATGCGGAGTAAAATAAAAATAAATTAAATTGAATTTAGTTATTTTTAGAAATGTTTACATGTACGTTATTCCACTGTCCATCTTATTTCGGTGTTCTGGACCATTCTGTTTAAGTTCAGTGCCAGGAAATAAGAATTGTCACCATTTGTCTTCTGAGAAACCTTCGATCGTTATCTTTGTGCTAGTAATGGCAGCTTACCAATATAAAAAAAAGCTTTCTTGTCGTTGAAGTAATTAAATTTATTTTGTGGCTTTCAATGAGATCTGTTTCGTTGACTATCAAGATAAACTGCCTATTTTTTTTAAACAACTATTGCATTAATGCCGATTAAGTTTAATTTTTAATCTTGTTAAATAATATAATTAATAAATAGTATTATGCGTTAAACGTTAATCTTTTAATAATAATAATAATAATCTAATGACGTTTGTATATATTTCAAATTTATTTCAAGCTACTAAAATTGTCATCTCGTTTTTATATTAAGTTAGCCCGTACTAACGCAGTCTAAAATGTTAACGTTGCAGTCACTCAATATAAATTTGTATTAACAAATTTAAATGCATTTAATTCTATATTCACACAATTCAAAACAATGTAACTATGTTGCCGTATTTCAACGCATAGTTATGTCGAAATCTTAGTGCAACAGATGTGTTAAATGCGTTTTTTCGTGAAGCTCTCGTTCGTACAATTTTTCATAGACTATAGAGCAAACTACGTATCTTCTTTGAATCCTCAAAATGTATTCTTTAAAGTACCTAATAGTGTGGTAAATAAAAAAACATTTTTTAAATTACGAAAAAAAAAAAATCTTGTTTTTATTTCGTGTAATAATGTTACAAATTTTCAAATGTCTCCTCTGAAAATTTAGTGAATTGTCGTCACATTTGTGAAGATGCCGCTTTTTAGATGCTACGTTTTTTAATACGTTCACGGCCGGTGTTTAAAAGGATGCAAGTCGACTATTGCTTTTTACGTGTTTTATTTTGAAGTTCGTATCACGCGCCTGTGCGTGGCCTGGCCGCGAACGTATTAACTCAAACACTTTCTATGACACTTTTTAGACGGCAATGTAACGTGCCTGTTTAATTGATTTTGAAGTGTAATAGATAAATGAATCATTTTTATAATGTAAAATCGGTACGTACGTAAGTTTACTTTTACCTTGTGATAAAACGCCAATTATTGTCCGTTAATTGCCCGGGAAGTGTACGTTAAATCTGACGTGGCTCAGATGAGCCGTCTAATTTCAAAACCAGATAGATCTATTATTTCAATTTTCATATTGCCATTTATATTTAGTTTTCCTACAGATCGATCAGTAGGCGAAATCATAATATTCCACAGTCGAGATACTATTCATTTTGCCGTGGGAAAGTACCGGTTGGTTGCAAAACCAGATAAATAAATAAATCGGTTTCGAAACCACAGATAGATCAAGATTCGCGTAGACTACTGCACACCGATCGCAGCGCAGTAGTCGAGCTACATCCCACAGCTTTGTTGCAAAATCGGATATATCCCTTAGATTGGTTGCAAAACTATATAGATTCAAAAGAAAAAAATTATCTCTCTCAAAGTAAATGTTATACATATATAGCTAAAATTTAGTTAAGACTTGTGTCTATCTAATAACAATTTGTAAAAAATAATTAATTCTTCCATAAATAATGCAATTAATTAGGTTTTTGTTTCTCTTGACAATTTTGTCAAAGGGGATCTATTTGGTTTTGAAACTTGACGGCTCAAGTATCCTCGATTCGATTTCGGTCAGAAAGTGTGGATACTGGGATGCTAGCTTAGGTATTGTCCTCGTCATATGACAGTGGTTCAAAATCGTAAGACTGTATATTTGGCCAATTCGTATCCAATAGTCAATTGTATAGCTATTGCGACGTTATTACAACTAACCAACCACAATAATACAAAGTTAAAAAGTTATATGAATAATGTGAGGATTTTTATTGAGCAAGCAATTATACAGCCGTATTGTTCAGCCTATATGAGAAAAATAACATACTTTTGAAACATATATGCAATATACCTAAAAAAATATGTGAGACTGCTTATTAGTAAATCTACTAAATAATAAAATGTCCACTCAATCGAATATCTGATGGAAAGTCTTCCAACCGCTTCGGCATGTTTTTATATGTATAAGTTGAATGCCAAGGACGGATGGTTCCTAAATTTGGAAGACTCACGGCCAAATGATCAAGGATAATTTTAGCTCCTGGGCAGAGGAAGATCACAAGCTTAACTTTTCCCATCTTCCATAGAAAACAGTTGAATCTTGGTATAATGCATAAGTGGTCATATGGTGTAAACCTCTAATAAAATACGTAAGTTCAGGAACTGATTTTCCAATAAAACACGTGGAGATTTGATTTAGGGACCCCTGTTTTTTGGGAACCAACAATTACTTAACGGGCCCAGCAATTGCATTAAAATAATCTAACTTAAAAAAAATATATTGCAACTTTTCAAACGGTTATGCTAGTCCTAATAATATTTTGTTAAGGCCGCTTATTCACACACCGGGAAAACTGGAGTTGTTGGGGGGCGATTAAGGGCTACGGAAGGGGGGGGGGCTGAAATGCCCCTCCATATTTTGAAAATTTAAGCAAATTTCCATAGAAATTGTAAGGAAGACGACGTATTCAAACAGTTTGATATTTGATGTTAAGGGTTATTCCAAGCGTTAAATTTCAATGTAGATAGGTGATTTTTTTAAATTACAAACACACGCTTATGCTAAAACTAATACCAAAACATCAAAACAATTATTAAATTCATGGTCGTATTATTAATTTTCGTAAGGCTGCTTTTTCACACACCGGCAAAACCGGGGAGAAGGCGTCGGAAGCAATGTTATTCCATTAGAGCTTTTTCACATAGTCCGGTCCGGCAGTGCATCTCACCACCTGCGCCGTCACCGGATCCGGTTATGCTGGTGTGAGAAAAAAAGGTTTCGCATTTCTGTAGCGCTCGTAGTCAGACGCCGGATTAGTTATGTGTAGGGGAAGTCCTGTGTACGGGAAGCATGGCCACTGTGCAGTAAAAGCGCGAAGACATGTTCCCCAGCTTTAATCTTACTCTGCTCAGTTTTATCACACTATTCGTGGTGCTGAAGTTTGGAGAGTGTGATACCAGTTTATAAGCAGGGACCAACTTACAAGCTTAGGGGCCCAGGGCAAAAGAACATTAGGGGGCCCCTCGACGTAATTCAAAATAAAACTGCTAAATTTATGCATAAGCACACTGTACAAAATGGCGTAATCAGTCGCCACAAGGTATAGAGGTAATCGGTCATTAATTTAATTTTGCTAGTGATCCAAAGCGCATATCTTTGAAAAACGCGATGCAAAAGGTGACATACATCATGAACGTGCTGAAAAGTGAAATTGATTTAATTGGGTACAATAATATAAGTTTTGCAAAACAATTAACGATTGATTTTTTTTTTTAAATTTAAAATTTTTGATGAAAATAAATTTAATTGATTTTTAAAAAATTCGTTAGTAAATTTATTTTTAACTTTTTCACATATATTTAGCATTAAATCATTTTTGGGGGCCCCTTTAAAATGGGGGCCCTGGGCAAGTGCCCCGAATGCCCTCCCGTAAATCAGTCTCTGTTTATAAGTAGTCATATATCCTGAACGCACAGTCCATTATGTAGCCCTAGTGCAATGGCGGATCCAAAAAAAATCTATGGAAGGAGGGCGCGAAACTTTAAAACTCAAACTTTTTATACTTGACATTTATTGCTATACTTCGTATTAGTCGCTGGTGTAGTATATTTGGGATTTTTGTGTGTGTGATAGAGAAAAAAGAAAAGAAGGTGTAAAAAGCGACGAGTGTGTAATAAATTGTTTATAAGTGAAAAAATGTTTTAAATTTCGATAATATATTTAATTAATTACTTAACTAAATTTGTTTTTGATTTGTTTTTTTTGGTTTTTGTTAATTAACGTCGCACTAGAGCTGCACAGTGGGTTATTGGCGACGGTTCTGGGTCAATCTCGAAGGAAAGACCCGGGAACACATACACATTCACACACACACATTCATATATGCACCTCGTTATTTTAGAACCATGGTCAGATGACGAGGAAACACCTGAACTGGCACCCAACGCCTTCAATTGACGTCGGGACTTTGGACCCCGATCAGATTTATCGTGCACCAGTCCCGTATACACGCCATTATAAATTGTTGGATATTCTGGACGACTTTCTAGTATTTTTGTAGCGAAGCTGGCAACCCTCCGATCGCAAGATCACTACTTTTTTTACTTTTCTATGTCAAGTCCATTGCACGGATTCGAACCACTAATCCTCTGATTAGTAGCTGAACTCCTTACCAACTGAGCAACTGGGACAAATTTGTTTTTGAGCCTGTGTGGCTCGATGGTTTCAACTCGAATTCAGTAGTGTCGTGGGCGCGGGTTCGATTCTCAGTAGCTTTGTAGCCTAGTAATCGGAGTAGTCATTCATTCCTTTCGCCTACCAAAAAAAATCCGTCGTGTAGAGGAGATTGATGTACATTAAATCCGTTCTGAACAAATATCCTGTTGCTGTATATCGGGTTACGTGGAGGTACTAGCTCAAGTATTGTCCTCAGCATTTGCATAGACAATTGCAAAACTTCTAAGAGTGTTTCAACATCCCCATTACAAATTCTACAAATACTCTTTTCCTACTCAATTTATTAATTATTTCCACACACAAAAAAATCTAAAATTTTTATCAATTTTTACCAAGCTAAAAGCCTAAAATTAAATTTTTGTGATTTGACTAAATCAATAAAACCAAATGGCACACCACTTGACACCTTAAAATGTATCTTGACACACGCATACTCGCGATTTTAACAGAAAATTCTAAGTGTAAAACCGAACCAAATTTCCATCAACTGTCATATAAATGTAATTATTCTTATTTAAATGTATTTTACACATATAAAGATATCATTAAAAAAAAATTGTGGGAAAATTCCATTATAAAAGTTTAACTTTAAAATATAATACTATATCTCAAATGCAAAGTATTTTTTTAAATATGTATGTCTATATACTTACATATTTTGTTAATGTGTTACTTATAAATATAATTGTTACTTCAAAAATAGACCTTTTATATTTATCTAATTATCTTAAAATATAGCTTTATTAATTTTCATAATTAAAAAAATTATGTAAATTTAAGAAATTAATGAGGTGGCTTGCGTCCACCCATTATAGTCTACTTCTTTTGGAAAGTACCCCCAATTGTGTGAGTGTATGATTTTTTTAGCTTCATCTATGATTTTTTTAACCATAGTCATCTGACCAATGATTTAAAATTTCGAGGCAGTATTCCCGGGCCTTTCTTTGGGATATATCGCTTTAAGCGAATATCTACAAAATTAAATCTCTCTCATAACCGGTCCCACGACGCTATGAATCATATGGTAAGTAGTAAGTACTATGACATTGAAAATAGCAACCGGTTGCTTAGGTTTAGTGAACCCTGGCTACTGTATCCTACCAACAGTGACGTCACGACGAATACTGGGTATTGCTCACTGGGCGAATAAGAACTGGAAAGTGACTAAGCGTTCGTTTTTTGCCCCCTTGACTCAAAAGGACACAGTTGTAAAAAGACACGTTTCGGGAAGATTTGTACTTTTAAAATAACTGTTTGGATTTAATTTACTTTTGCAAATACGTTATTTATATCCAACAATGCTAATGCAACGAATAACATTAGAACGCATTGGTCCGAAATACAAGCTGGAACTATTTTCCCTCATCGGGAGTCTGCTTTCCAGTTCTTATTAACTCAGTGGTATTGCTAGCACTATGCTAAAATAATCACTGGAGTGATTAACCCCCATTGAAGAAAATTATAATTTACCGTGTTTTCTTTTTTTTCCTCCTTACTCGCGTTCAATGATATTCGTTGCATTAACATTATTGGATAGAAATAATGTATTTGCAAACATAAATTACCTCCTATCAGTTATTTTAAAAGTACAAATCTACCAGGAACTGTATTTTTATAACCTTGTGCCTTTGAGCGAATAGGGGAAAAAGCGCACGCTTTGTCTACTCTTCAGTAATTACTTGAGCTCAGTGATTACTAGACGATTTAAAATGGCAACATTCTAGAAACTTCATTGATTGCAGCAGCATCGATACAACTAAATCTTGTCTGGAGCGAAACGAAAACACTTTCGAATAATGTTTGCGATGTTTTTACACTGATTTTTAGAATGCTTTACACTTTTTTTTTTAAATATTATGGCAGCTGGTTATAGAGTTAACTAAGTTTTCTCGGTGGGCCGGCAAATTTCTTGAAAAAAAATATACTTAAGATTTTTTTTACAAATTAAAACAATGCATGCATTGATTTTTCAATGTTGAAAGTAGGACGGCGAGATAATTTTTAAGAAGTCTTAATTATTGCTATAGATTATTGCTATGCTACTCAAATTATAATTATGGCTTAAGCAGCTATGGCTACACTCGTGGCCCAAAGTCCTTTACAAATATTTGCTTCCAATGTTTGCCTCTCCTGCTGCAATGAAGCACCAGAGGAATAGGGTGGCTCAATGTTTCTTGGCGAATATTTGCTTCCAAAGCAGTAAGTATTAAATCCGACTTAATTGAATTAAATACTATACATACCCGAATGGTTGACAACAGTTAAACACTTGAAAACTAAAAAAACTCTGAACATGGGACATTTTAACCCACTGACGCTCGTAGTATTTTAGCAATTGTAAAGGTTTCACTCTTTGGAGGTCTAAATATTTTTTCCTAGGCATGCACTTTGATATTTTTACCGAAATTTTAAATCATTGTAAGCTTTTAAGTTATACCTAAAAAAAAACAGATTTTAAAAATATTGTAAAATAGAGTATTTTTATCAGTTTAAAAACTAGAGGCATTCATAGAGAAACTGAAGCTCTCGGGTCTTGATATCACGTCCATGAGCTTCAAAGTGTTAATATGAGTGATAGAATTAGAGGTTATGGGTTTAATTTAAACAAATCGCATTTTAATTGGGAAAGGAGAAAGCACTGTTTTTATAATAAGGGTAATGACAAATGTAGCAACTTGCCAGTGATTATTAATTCTACAGGAGAAATGTAGTTTAAGAAATAGTTGGATATTTATTGGGGATAGTTAAGGAGATGCTAGACTGGGCCAACCTTGTTGGGCCTTGAGCCAGTTGTTGGTCGTCACTATTTGTAATACAATACCAGATAATTATGTGCAATTGTTGGCTTTCTTCGACCAATATGTTGCCACACGGATTGGAAGGTAAGGAAAGAAGGCGTCTTCTTTGATTTCGGGTTGAAAGGTCTTAATTGTTCGCTTTGATCAGCCTCCAACATTTGACAATCATTGCCAATGGTGGAGTGGCCACACTACTTGCCCATGATCAACCTTTGAACATATTGGGCCAGGATGGACACGAGTGTGGCTCTATCTTAATAAGCCAGCCTTCAAAAGCATCCAAATTTGATAATGTAAGCCTTTTCCATTTTCAATATTGAATTCTTTTAAATGTGTACTGCATTACTTTATTATCATGAGTAAAAGAAAAAACAGTTATTTTGGCTCACTCTTCGAAATAGCCTTAAGATAATGTAGAACCAGAGGCGGATTCAGAATTGTTTCTTTGGAGGGACAATCATAGGTAAATATTTTGTTAATATATTGGGTGGTTAGTTACTAATTTATTTTTTGTAAATTTACTAAATTTTTGTTCTAGTTAAATCAATAATCAAATTTTATAATTTATTTATTTGTCATAATTATGGCATAGTCATACATATGGTGCAAATAGTACAGAAATAATTTTTTTTTTAATTCATTCTTTGACGCTATTTTATACTATTTTTTGAAGATATTTACACAGTATTATATATAAGTGAAGTAAGAGGTTTTTTCTGATTGGTTATTTTTGTGTAGGAGGGATTTGTGCACATTGAATCAAAACTGTCATGGTTATTTTTATCCGCATTTTGATTTGTAGTAGTAGTTTGTAGAATAGATTGTCAGCTGAAGAGTATTGTCTATATTTCATCTCTGTCTGTGGTTATAAATTAGAAGACTATATTTCGAAAAGTTCCATTAGTGAAATGCAAGTTTGTGTCAATAGAAATTGTGTGTTTAATTATAAGTTGTGTTTTTAAGAAAAATATATCCAGTTTTGTCAGTGTTAGAAAATCTTGTGCCTGCATTGCACTATTGCTGGATCTGTTACTATTTGTAGGGCCCTGCTGTAGGTTTCAGGGAAAAATCCACCTCCTATTTTTCTAGAATTGAGCAGTTAAATACCACTGCCAAACTATTGGCAGAATCTGGAAATTGCTTAATATTGTAGTAGGCATGACCTAAAAATACTAATATTATGGTCTCTATCAATCTGTTATCTATCAATAACATACCTTTTGGGGACTTTGTTATTTAGGCTAATGAATTCATGTTTATGAATGAGTAAAATATGTGTAATATTTTTTTATTAAATTAAAGTGTTTTTCCTTTATTTATTTTAGATTTTTTATGTATTGCTTTATTGTAATATTAAAATTGTTTAATAAAATGGCTATAACAGCCGAGTCTCAACTCCAAGAACGTATAGTTTCACGTTCTGGATTCTGTATATAATTTTGTGTTAAGTATATCTTATTTCTCTTATTTGAAAAGAAATTTTTTTGCAAGTATATTTAATGAGTACAAATTAAAATCTGTAATTTATTCAATATATTGTTAATTTGGAGAAATTATTTTAAATTGTTACAGCTAACAAATTAAAATTTTATTATGGTAAATAAAAACTTACATGTAATAAGTTTTCTTTAAATTGACTTATTTAAAATTTGAATTTGGGATTTTTATAACATAGGTAATATTCTTTTATGAACCTAATACTTTTCACAGCACAACATATTTACAAACAAATTTAATCATTTTGGAAAAGTTATAATATTTTTATACACTTGTTACAAATATTTTTTTTACTCAAACTGCATAGTTGGTAATGATTTTATACCTAAATATGAAATATAGTGAAACTGGTCAATTCAATTAGTGTACACAATTTAAATAAGAATTATTGTGTGTAGGGTTAAATTTAATTTTGCCAATTATATATATATATATAAATAGATTTTGCTTTTCAGAAAATCCCCTAATAACTGAAATAATTAGTCTTTAGTTAGCAGTTTTTAAACAAACCCTACCCAACCACAAAAAAGAGATGAATGAGATATGAATTTGAAAATAGCCTGAATAAAGTGCAATAGAGGGAATTACTACTTTTTTTCTTAAATTTTAATTGGAATAAAAAATTGTCAGAAAATAAAATATGAACAGATTTGTAAGTATCTCATTTTGTAAATATCAAAAATCATTATTAAAAAAATATATTTTTTTTAATTTTGTATTTACAAGATGTCATTCCCCTATGTGGCCTTTTTTTAGAATACAAATGTAGTCCAAATATTTTGTTTACCTAAAAATAAATGTATATATTTTGTAATTAAAAAAAAAAAACTACTAACATTGCAAACTTCTCATTTAATATTTCGGCCATTCCCCGGTTTCATTCATTCCCTGGTTTTTAAGAAAAATACATAATTTTCATAATAAATCCTGTTTAAGAGTTCATTTGTGTCAAATGTCATTTCTATAGTGTACCTAATTTTGGTGATGAAAAACAATTATTGTAATGTGTAGGAACCCTGATAATTGTTTCCCATTCTTCAAAAACATATTACAAACTTTCAAATGGCTGTTATGAAAAATTAGTGAATTGTCACTTACTATATCTGTGCACTAAAATATCAATTGAAAATCCAATTTCAGAAAACCAATCACAATTTTTAAAAAAAATTGGAGAATTCCATAAATATTGTCTTGCATTTTTATTGCTTGGCATCATCTCGTATACTGATAACTATTTAACTGCTAAGTGTAAAACAATTGTTTAGAAATGTTTTAAAATGGGTTTCTTAATCAAACTATTATAAAAGGTATTTATTTTTGCTAGACAAAGTAACGAGAATTTTGGTCATTCCACTGTCTTCATTCTCAAGTCAGTTTCAATGACAGAAGGATTATAATTGTTATGATTGTTTTCAATAATAAAAATTAATGTCCACTTTATTTTATAAACAAATGTTTGAAATTATATTTGCTGTTAATGAAAATATGAATATAGTATTTAAAATCAAATGGTTTGTGTATTTTTCAGAAGTAAAACATTTAATGTTGCTAAAATTGTAATTGAATTGCATTCTAATTCAGATATTGTAGACCATGCAGAATTGCACTTTGCAAAGAATTAAAAATTATATTAAAATAAAATTTACACAAATTTACAAAATAGAAGATTTAGGTACTTCATTTTCCTCCCAGACTAAGTCTGGTAATAAATATAGTATGCACTACACTTCTTTGTGGATTAAACTATTACTTATAACTTTTTTAAACTTAAATTTAATGTCCTTAAAATGTGCAATTATTATTCAAGATTTAATGAGGAAAATAGGAACAGTTAATATCCATGTATTTTGTATTACTGTTTGTATTGTTGTATGCAGTAGGGGTCAGAGCCCCTACCATTTATCTATAGAGAAAATTTATTAGCATATATATTTGCTAATTTTTTCAATTTTCACCACTAAAGATGGGTATGGGTGTATAAGGACCATAACCACCAAAACCTCTCCTATACAAATTTTTTGTGTATGTTACTGTTTGTAGGTTGGAAAAGAAATTCTTTAATTGAGTGTTTTTAAACATGATACTTTCTGGATTTTCAAACCTGCATACATTAAACATATATACATTTTATTATCATGTGTCCTATTTTTAAATATTTTTTTAAAACTGAAGTGGTACTTAGCGATTATTTTTATTGCATTTGTGATGCTGTGCAGTTCTGATTTCGGTCCAAGAATATGGTGGTTAAAATTTTAATAAAAGAAACTTTATTAGTTGTGAAAATATAATTTATATTGTTCAGTTTTTTTTGTTTGTATATTTGAATAGGTGCTGCTTGCAGAGCTTAAAGATCATGGCATGCATTTTGCAATCAAGTGCCTAAAGAAAGATGTGGTTTTAGAGGATGATGATGTAGAGAGTACAATGATTGAAAGAAAAATTCTGCGCTTAGGTACTCAACATCCTTATATGTGTAAATTATACTGCACATTTCAAACTAAAGTAAGTGGAGGTTTGAGTAAAACTTTCTTTTCCAATTACAATTTTTACTTTTGTAATTTCTTAACTAATAAGTCATTTTTTTTTTCAATTTCAGAGTTACCTATTCTTTGTTATGGAATATTTGAATGGTGGGGATTTGATGTTTCACATACAACAAAAAAGTCCATTTGATGTAAAAAGAGCTATGTAAGTAATATTTATCTAATTCACAACTTATTTAAACCTTCGGCAATATACATAAATAAGTTTATGTCATGTGTTCATTTTCTTAATATTTCCTTAGAAAATTTTAATATTACATCCTAACTTCAATACAATTTTATGCATAATTCTTAACAGCAATAGAAAAATAATAATTATGCTTGTGTATTCCCCTAAATTTGATAAACTAAAACCTGATTTGCTTAAATGTTATGTGTATTTTTATTTTCTTGTTACTTTATATCTGTTTTGCTTATGTTTTTCTAAATGCAATATAGTTTTGATTATTTTTAAGAGATGGTGTATGTTGTACAGCAATAGTTGGATTAGAAAATAATTTATTTCCCATTTCTAAACTTTTTTTTAAAAAAAAAATGCTTTTATAAGTATAGTTTTAACACTATTAATTGTGTTTAAGCTATAAGTAATGGCTTATTTCTGACAGCTTATTGATTTAAACATAGAATCATCATAGATAAAATGAAATGTCAATACAAGATTTTGATAAAAAGTTGTATGATAAAGAAATTGGAAAATAACTAGATAAAGTAAATGCTGTATTAATTAGAAATGAATATATTTCATTTGTTTAATTTTTGTCTGCACAGTTAATCTAATTTGTACTTAAAAAATTTAACATTAAAATTAAAAAAAAATATGTAAATTCTATAAAATCATTTTAAAAAGAAAATTACTTAATGTGTTAATTAAGAAAGTAAATTTTTTTTTATTTCAAAACACTTTTTGTATGTTAAGTAGAGTTATAAAATATTTTAGTATATATAATAGATAGGGCTTATACTGCTTAAAAGATTATACACCATCATAAACATAATACTGAAACATATGTATTATTTTACATATAAATAGTTTACTTGTGTTTGAATGCTTACTGTTTTTAGTATCAACTGTTTAAATTTACTATTTTAAACTTAATATTTTTGTTTGTTACTGCTTCTTGTGTATAATACTTTTTATTGTTTGTTTTTTATTTTGTAAAAAATTATTTGCCTTTCATTTTGAAATAATTGGCTAAAAATTAGTTTATTAGTTAACTTTATTCTTTTGCAGGTTTTATGGGGCAGAAATTGTCAGTGCTTTAAAATTCCTACACAAAAGAGGTATTATCTACAGGTATGTATAATATATATTTTTCTTCTAAAAAAATCCATAGAATTTCCTCTTATTTTAGTTTTACAATTTTAAATTTGCTCTTTTTGAAATTGAAGTGCAAACAGAAATACACTTGTAAAATTAACAAATAATAAAACTACTTATTTTACCTTCTTGTAAACAATTATTACATCACATAACTAACAGTAAGCAAAATTAAAGTACTGATAATTGGAAAGGCCACTGGAGAAATTAAATTGTGTTTTCAGAGACATAAAGTTGGATAATGTAATGCTGGATGTGGATGGCCACATTCGTCTTGTGGACTTCGGAATGTGCCATTGTCGTATGTATAGTGAAGACTGTATGCCTTCCAATTATTGTGGAACTCCTACCTACATTGCACCAGAAGTATGTTCTGTGCATCTATTTTTCACATTTATCCATTTAAGCCTGCCTGGCATTGTGGAACTTGGCTTTATTTTGTGGAATGTTTATCCACATTTTACTATGGGAAAGTTTTAAACCCAAGCCAAACTAAACTAATACTAAACTTTGCTTTGCATTAATTTGTTTGGTTTCCTAGCATGAAATTGCTTTACTTTTCTCTGTGAAGGTTCAGCAAAGAATTGCTTTATGTTTTGCTAGAGCTTGGCATGCATTTTTGTAATCTGCTTCTGCTATGCAATATAAACTGCTGATATTATTTGAGATAAAAAACAGAAATATTAAAACATTTACTAGTTTTGTTATATATATGCTTGTGTGGAAAAAATAGTATTTGATCTGAAACAGCTTTTGAACTTGGGAGGATTCTAACTAGAATTTCTTAATTCCAGTCTTTGATTTCCTGATCCCAATTATGGTATATGTTTTTATTCTATTCTTTACTTTAATTACTCTACAAACTCTATTTGAAAGTTAGTCTTGGAATGTTTGAAAACAGCACTAAGAGAAAGAAAATTATAAATACAAATTAATAAAACATTTTGTATCAAGTTTGCGTATTAAAAATAGTATGTACCATGGTATTGCATTCTAATTCTTTTAATAGATCATTTTTAGTGTTTCAAAAACAAACTAGCTGAGTCAGTCTGATTACATAACATTTCCCCATATATGTACGAAGTATATTTAACCCAAATCTAATTTCACCATTAGAAAAAATATCTTGCCAATGCTGTGTTTGTCAATAGAAAAATACAGCAGTTTTTTTAATTTAATACAAAAAATGAAAAATGGTTGCTGATGATTGTAAAATTCATTAGTCTAAAGCATATTTCATCAAAATTATTAAAACATTTTTGTCTAACCTTTTTATTAAGAGGGTAAGCTTTCTTATTAAGAGGGGAAAAAATTACACAAATATTTTAACACTTTAAACCTACAAAATAACTTCTTCTTAAATATATTTTTATTTGACTTTTTGTGTATTTTAATTAATTATTTTTCATTAATTTTGCAAGTTCCTCTTTTTTAATTATTCAAATGATTCCAAATTAATGATTGCTGATTCTCAGCTTTATAATTGATTAACAGAATATAATAAAAATTTCAATCTAGGTTCTGAAAGTTTGTCCTATTTTCCTTTGAAAATATTGTTCATGTTATTTTAAAGTATTTGGTTGTACTGTACAATATGGTAGAATGAAAGGTGGCCCCCATTTTTTTTTCTAATTCAATTTGTCAAAACCAAAAATTATCTTTTAAATTCAGAAAAAATAGTAAACATTTTATTGCTCTACTGCAATGTTTTGAGGTGCTGCAAAGAGATTAAAAATTTGTCAAATTTCACAGAAATTTAAAATTTTGTAATATTTATTTTTTAAAGTTTTTAAAGATCTATTGTGAAATAACAGATAAGTTTTAAGAATTTTTGGTATTTTTCTTATTATTTACCATTTTAATATGTTTTGTTAGCATTTGTTACAGGAACCGAAATAAAATAGTTAAATGAATTACGTTGTTATTATATATATCTACATATATATGCAAAGAATTCTGTATAGTGAGAAAAAAATTTAAATCGCATAAATCCTTTAAAAAATTAAAAAGTTCTTAACATTTGAAAATCATTGTTTTTCACTGTACATTGAACTGGTGTTTATTTTTATTAAAATTTGGGCATATTTTCAGACATGCAATTTTTGCTTTAATAAAATCTGCTCTTGACATTGATCTACAAAAACAAAGATGACTTTGTAAGTAGTTTAACAACTCTCTACAGCTTGCATGTTACATGTAATCCTTGGAAAGTCAATTAATGGGATCTCCACAATAGTTAATTATGATGTTTCCTTAATGAATTGTTCAAGAGAATCACTGGAAATATGAGTGGACTCTGATTTCAATGCTGTTCAATGGGTTTATGCCAGTCTATACCCTTGCTTTAAAGTTGAGTTTTGAAACTGTAAACTTCTTATTACCACCTACTTTCAGTTCTTGCTTTAAGAAGCCGGTGCAAACCAAGCTGTCTTGTATGTTTGTGCTCATCACATAGCATGGACAAAATAAGATATTTCGCAGCAGCAAAGTATCTGTTTCTTTGAATAAGTGGATCTATTATTTTTTTAAGATCAGTTGTGAGATAGCGCGAGTATGAAATTAGCTTTCATAGATGTTTGTAACTATTATCGCATGAAGGTTTTAATTTGATGAGAAACCACACAGGTGCATACACATTTGCAATATACTCGGTTATAATTTGAAGGTTTTTAATGAGATTTTCACATATACAATCGAAGCCACATACAATCGAAGTATTCGGTCTGCTAATGTAAGCCATCTGGAATCGACACGTTTTTCAGTGTTTTTTTTTTTTAAATCCAACAAGCAGTTTCCGCCAGATGCAGCAATACACATTTCTATTAAATAATTCGGATTAGTACTTAAGTCACTTATTTTCTGATATAGGAAGGTTGTATTCAATTGGTAAAAAGGTTATTACAGGAAGCTATTGCAGTTTTCTAGTTGCTTACCTTGTTTCACTTTAAACTCATTGGAACCCTTCCTTTTCCCATCAACCAAAAAGGTGACATAAAGGCTGTTAGCATTGAATAAGCAAACAACGAAATTACAATATTATGAATTTCTGTATTTACAACAGTTCCATGATATCCAATCGAGGTAAAATTCAAAAGATATTCGTTTTTTCATAAAAACTCCATTATGTGCTCTGCAATGACTTTTCCAGAACCAGATATTAGTGTTGAGTGACTTAAAAAGTTTGAGTTTGGTTCTTCTACTAGTGAAACATGCTCTTCTGTAGTAACCTTTTTGTAAAACTTAATTCCGTTCTTTTCTTAAATTACTGTTTTTTTCTTAGTTGCCAAGTCAGTGATTACCAAATCTAAGACAAGTTGAAACTAAGTCTCTTATATTGGTTATAAATATAGTTCAGTAATAATTCCATCTTGGTATGCAATATTTTTGTTTTTAAAAAGGTAGATTTTTTTGCACATTTTTTATTTATGTTTATTTTTTATCCTCACCATAAATTTTAAACAAAAATGAAACATTTGTTTCATTAAAAAAAATATATATATAAATACAATTTTCGATTTAGTGCAAATAAGAAACAAGTAAAAAAAGTTAAAATAGAACAACAAAAAATTCTAATTTATAAAACTTTAATTGCACTTGCGACACCTGAATGCATGTTCCAAATACCCTCAATTTATATTTTTTAAACATCAAAAAGCAACTTTTACGCACTATTAGAATTAAAACAAAAAAATTTAATTTTTTCATTCCACCCTATAATACAACTATTCTGATTATTACAATCCTCATTTTGAAATATTTTAAGTAAATTCTGTATAAAAAAATATTACACAATTTTTACTATTAATGTAACTTATTTTTATCCTTGTATGACTTAAAGAAAAGTAAAACATTCTGTCTATTTAATTTTTAAATAATTTTATTTGAAAAAATATTGATTTAAACCTTAAATATATTTAAGAATACCCTTAAGTTATTTAAATTAGATTATGTAGTTTGATAAAAAATTAAGTTTTTAGTTCATAAAAGTGCAAGTATATTAGTGATCACTTAATTTATTAATCTTTTAATTATTGTAATTCATAAAAAGAATATTATCTTCTACTTAAATCAATTTTGATGTTTTAAGTTCATTTACTCTCATTGATACTTTTTAAAAGATCAACAAAATAAGACATAAATTATCAACTTCATTTTTTATATATATTTTTTTTTATGTTTTGTTGGTATATTTGTATACACATTTTTTGTGTCTACATATAAACGAAATTATTCTTTAAACATATGTTTTTGCTGAATTGCAAAATACTAGTTTAACTCTTAATGGAAAAGAAGCTTGGTGCTCTTGTACTTTAAGTATTAGGCATTTTGCCCTATGACCAGTAACTTTATCTATAGTTCGTCTATTCTAAATCCACTGAAATACCTTGAATGTAACGGCCCTACTCAAATTTGTAGTTTATTTTTTCATATAAAACATATATCAAATTCATATATATATATATATATTACTGAGCATTTCAAATTTCCAACTGCTATTTAGCATTGGTTTTTTTGATGACCAAGCATGGTTAAAAATAAAATACTGGCATTTGCTGTTTTTAGGATATCCTAGAATAAGCCGTTGATAATCTGGAGTTGGTACAAATATAGACTTCTTATCAGAAGTGTTTGAGATGTCACCAATCTAAAACGATTGTTCCCAACTTGGTCATTTTTTTTTTAATTGCGTGATTTTAGATTTTTATGTTTATCTGCATAGGTATAGTTTCATGACAAAAAGAAATAATCAAAATCCATCTATTAGAAACCAAATTTTTTTTATTAAACGAAATTGCTTTTTTTTTACATATAAGCTTGTCTTTTTTTACACAATTATGAGTAGGTCTGTCTTAAAAATGGTTATGTTGCAATATGTGCGTTTAAGAAGATAAAAAAAAGTAATACAATCGTAAATCCTGTTGGTCTTATAAAAGCTTTGTTAATCATAATTTGACAAACAAGGCTTTTAAAGGAAGATTTCAGATACAATTTTAAATTCATTGTAATTTTGAAATGAAGCATATAAAAAAACTGTATAGAAATTATAGTTCACAATTATATCTCTCCTTGTATGTTTGGTTAGGTGTTTTATCTCAATTCCATAGTTATAGACAGACTTTTTTTCCAAATCAACCCAGATCATTTTTAATGAATCCTTAATTTTTGCATGATTTTAGAGATATCAAATTGGACAACATCTTACTTGACTTGGAAGGACATGTGCATCTTGTTGATTTTGGCATGTGTAAAACAGAAATGCTTGAAAATAAGACTTCTACATTCTGTGGAACTCCTGACTACATACCACCAGAAGTGGGTAGTCATAAATTTAGTAGTAACCGCTTATTCCTATTTAATATGTTGCTTATATTAATTAACTGGCTTTTTATTTCAGGATTGCTTTCCAAACTAATATCTAGCAACTTGCTAACTAAATAGTATTTATATTTTTACTAACCTTTGTGCTTGGATGCTTCTTAATATTATTCTTGTAACTTTTCATTAAAAACTTACTGACTTTTTATTCTTTGTAATTTGTTAATTTTCTTTAACAAAGTCCTCTTTTTTTAGTCATAAAATCCATTTTTTTTTAATTTAAACAATAAGCTCATTTTGACACTATTTTTAATTTTATTAGATAATACTGGGGAAAAGATACAATCAATCTGTAGATTGGTGGTCATTTGGCATCCTTTTATTTGAAATGCTTGCTGGAAGATCACCGTTTGTGGGTACTGATGAAGATGAATTATTTTGGAGCATATGTAACGAAGAGCCATTTTATCCTCGATTTCTTCCAAAGGATGCTAAACATATTCTTGAAAATGTAAGTGAATAATATACAGTTACTCCTCATTTAAAATGCTTTTTATAAACAAAGTGTTGTAAATTGAAATTCCTGTAAGGGTTGCATATTTAACCTCAGAGGGTCACCGAAGAAATTAAATGTTTTATATCAATCAAAGATACATTAAGATTTCAAAATACAATCTTTAAAAATGTAATAGTGACTTATAATTTTCATATCTATGCATAACTTCATTTAGTTTAAATTTATACAATCATCTGATGCAAAAAAATATTTCCAATGGGTATTATTTTATAGCTTTATAATTACTTTTTGGAACTTTCTTTGAAAATTGAAATAATTTATTTATTTTTATATTGTAAGAAAAACTTTAATATACTGACTTGTGTATTTGTGACTTCTTGACAATTTTACAGAAATCAAATATGCCATTCACACTCTTCCAGTTAAGTGTAAGGATTGACATAAAAATTATCTGTATGTATAGTACATCCTGTTTTGTTAATATTGTACTTCATTGATGATGAATACACCAACTAGAACAATATATTATAAATTAAATCTCAATTTCCGGAGATATACTAAAAAAGTTTTAAAGAGACTTTGTTTACTTAATGTCTTATACACATTGTTTAAAAGTGTATGTAATGGTGAATTGAAGTAGTATTAACAAAGGGGTAATAAATATTGTCGAGATGGTTATAAATCTGCCACTCTGTATTATACAATTGTAAAAATATTTAATGCCTCTCAATTATATTTCATATAAAAAATATTTTGCATTATAGTATAAATTGTGGTGCCTTTATTTTCTTTTTTGACTTTTCATATAAATTGAAATTGTTGTTCAATTAGATAGTTGTAAATAAATGGTCAAATATTTGAGTTATCACTGTTATATTATGCTATTTACTATGTATATTTCTTTATTTTGTTGTATTGACTATTTTTTTTTATCTGGAATAACTTAATCAGATAATTCTTGTCAATTATTTCTTCACAACACCTATAACAATTCTGCTTTTTATTAGACAATCTATATATTTTTTATTATATTAAATAGAACCTTCCACTGCATTTATAATGCGAGGTATAAATGTGAAAGCATTAAAATTGTTTTAAATTTGCTCTAAATAGACTCATGTTTGCAATTTAATTATTAGATAAATTTCTGTTTATTTACTATTATCCTTTGATTTTTTATTTCCTTCAAGAATTTGTAAAAGCATAAACTATTCAATGCATCATTCAATTATTTACTTTTTTTGGTAAATTATGTGATAATTTGTTGTAATTCTTAATCTTTCTCTAGCTTTTGATAAAAACACCAAATGATAGATTGGGGATGCCTACAAGTCTTGCAGGAAATGTTGAAGACCACCCTTTCTTTAGTACAATCAATTGGGATAAACTTGAGAAAAAGCAAATTCCACCTCCTTTTAAACCAACTGTGGTATGCATCAATTTATCCACTTTATATTTTACACAGTTGTATATAGTTTTGAAATGCCACATTAATATAATTTTGCTGCATACGACTCTGTGACTAATATTGTATGAGATTTTAATTTTTTTTTCTAGCTTAAAGTATTGACAATGAGCATTTTATTTGTTTTAATTTGAATACATCATTTTAAAACCGTATTAAAAAAAAATTTGTATAATTTATATTACTTGGGATACTTTAAAAAAAATTGGATATACTAAAGTCTTTTTTACTAGCACTTTTTTTTCATTTTTTTTAAGGGGAGTGGGGGATTCTTAAGAAGTCATGTTCGAAATAAAATATATAAAAAGCATTTCAGTAATACATTATTTTGAACGTTTTTTATCAAACCTATCATAAATGTTAATAAAACATTTATTAAGTTAAACTTTATTTTTGTTCAATGAAAAACTTGATTATATATAATAAATTAGCACCTTAATAAGTATTGGAAAATTAGTTGTCTAGAGCGGTACTGACTACTTAGATTTTTGTGTCATGGGTAATACTCACACACATCAAGCCTGTGACTCATACAAGTGAATCCTTTTTTTCCATGTGATGAAGACTACTTTTCTTTTTAAGTGTGCCTTAATATAAAACAAAACATTATTTATTGTTTATTTATGATATTTCTTATTTTAACAGGATATATTTTAAGACTTATTTATTATATAAAATATTATTAAAATAAACCTTCAGAGTTTTTTTTTATAGGTTTAAAACACTTTTTTCTTGACATGCTAAAATCATTAATATATGCAACTAAGTAATATTGTTCTATTGAATTAAATTATGTGTAATGGGTACCCATAATTTAATTCAATAGAACAGTAAATCAAGTAAAGTTCCTACTTATTGCAATTTTTTAAATATTGAACATATTGATAACATAAGTATAACTAAAATATACTATCAATTATATGAAATTATAAAGTTGTATTCGATGACACATAAATTGCATGAAACAAGAACAATAAATTAGTTTACATATAAATGTAATAATTGATGTCATTCTTATGTTAAATAAAACGCAGGATTGCCACACGTCGGGGGGGGGAAAAAGCATAGAATCGCCAAAATATTTCATTTCATTTTCTCGTAAAGTGATACAAATTTTCTAAATAAAAATTTAATTGAATGTCCTTAAAGTTCCCTTTATCACTAAGTCACTTTCTTTGCCTTGTGAAAATGTAAATTTGTAACATTTTAATTGAATATATTAGTTATTTTTGCATTTATTTAGTTCTTTTCTCACTGTTTTTTCAACTTCATGGAATCCTGGAAATTAATAGGAATTGAGTAGCAATCCTTTAACAAAGTACTACTAAAAGAAAACCAAATTGTAAAACTATGCTGTATAGTAAATTTTATTATGTGCATTTTTGTTAAATGCAAGATATACATTCACGTTTTCTTACAGAAATATGGAAATATATTTTTCCTATAAACATATATTAAATATTTCTCAAGTCAACCAAATGTTAAAGGAAGTGTTATTTTAAAACTTTAAACTAGTTTTAAGATTTTAAAAAGTAAAGTAACTTATGCCCTATAAAAGCTCTTTGTTTTGCAATTAGTCTGGTTATTACAATTGAAAAGTTCTCTTGTAGCCAATAGCTATTTTAAAGAAAATTTAGAAAAGTGCAATATACAATTGTTTTTTTTATTTATGACAAAAGCATAAGTTTTTACATATTAATTATATGAAAACTCTTTATAGCCCCCAAATTTCAATTAATAATTTTCCTTTAATTTAAAAAAAATGGGAATTTTAAATTAAATGTCAAAACCAGGTGCTTTCATATAAAACTAACTTAGGGTTTAGGTTCATTAGTTATATTATACATGTTGGATTTTAATTACTTTTGTTTGCCTTTTTTCCCGTGAGGTGTCAGCACCTCTCGTACTGACACTTTCTTCTTTTTGGGTTTTTGAAATTATGGCATTTTTTTGTATCTGGCATTGGACAAATATTTTTCTTTAGATTTGTTTTGAATTTGAATGGCGGTGGTCGCTTGTAGTCGGCCTCCTGCAAATTTACTTTTCTCATTTTGAATTGTTGCATTTATGTAGTGTGGTGTATCTTACTTCGTAACGATTAACAATAAACAAATCGTTTGACATATAGCTATCGACGCGTCTTAGTTTTTCACCACAACAACTACGCTCATTTTTTGGTCCGTCTCCGCTGCAGTAAACCCAGCTTTTTGCCACTGCTCTATTGTGACTGTATTAGTTTTGGTTCCGTTTAGTATCGCTCTACACGGGACACCTGTGATCATTTAGCTATCACGTTCAACTTTTTGTAATCGACGCTGCTACCGATTCTTGATGTTGTTTTAGTTTTTGTTTGGAAGACACCATTTTGCCACTGTCGTACAAGTTTCGCTTTTGGAAGTCATCGTTCTTTACATTTTCTCATTGTACATGGAACACAGACTGATATTCAATTTCAAGTTTCGCTTCCTTCATTTGTGATTTTTCTACTGTGTTCTGCTCGTCTGTGTGCAAGATTGTGCCAGTGTGTTGTCATGTTGGCGGCAACAAATTTCGGTTTAGTGTCAAGGTTTTAGGCTATGTGTGATGTTCTTTTGTGCCATTTGACGTCATGATTGGCGGCGTCAAAAAAAATTATATTTCGTGCCAAGAAAATTAGTGTTGTATCAAGAACTACTGTTCGGAGTGAGTGGGTTTTGGTTTTACATGCTATTCATTTTGGGTTTCATTGTTCACGTTTGCTTTAGAATTTATGTTCTTTAGTGTTTTATTTATTTGCATATTATGAATCATTTAAACAAAAGTAAGAAGGTGCTTTATGCATCATTAAACAAATTAAAAGAAAATGTGGATGGTGATACTTTTGGGAGAGACATTGATAAGGTCTCATTGTTTTCCTGTAAGGTTAACGATTTGGAAAAAAAGTTTAATGATCTTTTTGAGAAGTTTTTTGATACCTGTAAAGAAAATCAGTTAGATGCCTTTGTATCTGAATCTTTGGTTGTTCAGGATACTATTGATAATCTTAAATTAACGTTACTCCATCTTACAAAAAAGGTAGAACATGTTACCACTGCAAGTTTTCCACAACAACAGGTACTTAGTGTCAAGCTCCCTGAGTTTCACATTCCACAGTTTTCTGGCAACTCAAATATAGAATGGCTCTCCTTCAGTGATCTCTTTTGGGCAAGCATTGGTCAAAATAACCAAATTTCTCAAGGGCAAAAATTACAATATTTGAAGGGTTTCTTGTGTGGGGATGCCCTTCGTGTCATCCAATCCCTTCACATCTCGGATGCTAATTTTGAAATTGCCTGGAATCTACTGAAAGAGAGGTATTCAAACAAACGTGAACTTGTGTTTGCATTGCTAGAAAGGCTCATGTCTATGCAACGGGTGAACACTGAAAATTCTCAAGCTCTCTTGACCATTTGTCGATTCCACAAAGGAAATTGTTCGCTCACTCGAAAGCATGGACATGAGCATTGAAGGCTTTGCTGACACGATTGTTTTATATTGTGTAATTCAGAAATTGGACCCCTCCACACGTTCCTGGTGGGAAAGAAGTTTAGAATTCGAAAGTATACCAAAATTAACCCAGTTGTTGCAATTTCTCACCACTCACTCCCGAACATTGCAACAATACAAGGGCCAAGTTAATAAACGACAAGAAAAAGTTTCAACGTACACTGCACAGGTCGTACCTAGTCAAGGTCAATGCCTCTTTTGTGATTCACCTCATAGTATTTACAATTGTGATGAATTCAAGAATTCTCGTGTTCAAGAAAGATTCGATTTCGTAAAATCTCACAGTTTGTGCTTTAACTGTCTATCGCCTCATCGAGCAAAAAATTGCAAAAGCAAGAAACTTTGCCGTCATTGCAACTTGAAGCACAACACATTGTTGCATTTTGACAAAACTTATGCTAGCAGAGGAAGCTTCCTTTCTCGTAGTGCTGAAGCTGTTGACACACAACCACATGTTGCATCAGAAAGGGTTGAGTCTGAGCAAGAGGTCACAACTTTTTCATCCTGTGTTACTCAAGAAACATTTAAGCAAGCTCTTTTGTGCACTGCCAAGATCAAGGTTTTGGATACAAGCAACCAGTTTCAATCCTTTCGTGCCTTGTTAGATCCTGGATCCGAAGCTTATTTTATTTCGGAAAACTGTTGTCAATGCCTTGGGCTTTCAAGAAAAAGATCCAAACTCCGAATCACTACTCTTGGTTCAGCTGATGTATTTACAAATGGCATCACAGACATTCAGTTTACTCCTCACTTTGACTCGACTCCAGTATTTTCAACATCAGTTTTCGTCGTTAGCAAGGTAATAGGAGATCTCCCACACTCTCAACTGGACTCGAAGTATTCTCAGAAATTTTCTGATCTCATCTTAGCTGATCCTGAGTTTTATATTAAGGGTCCTGTTGACATACTTCTGGGAGTGGACTTGGCTCTCCCATTGCTTTGTGGGGATATTATAAAAGACAAACCAGGAAGTCCCTTTGCCGTCAGGTCTAAGTTGGGATGGATTGTTGCGGGCAGTGTTGCTGTGGGACCTGCAAGGTCTCATCTTCATGTCAATAGTATCCAAGTTGAGACAGACACCTTGATTTCAAACTTTTGGAAGATGGATTCTGTCCCTTTTGCAAACCCTCTCACTAAAGAAGATCAAATGTGTGAAGAACACTTTGTCAACACCTTTACAAGAGATCAAAATGGCAAGTATATTGTGAAGTTGCCCTTTCATAGTTCACCATTGCAGTTGGGGGATTCCAAGGAAATGGCTTTGCGACGTTTTTATTCGTTAGAGAGATCACTGTCATCAAAATCCGATGTTGCCAGGCAATACAGAGACTTCTTGTGTGAGTACTTGAAACTCGGACATATGGAAAGGATCCCTGATTCAGAATGTGACAGGAATCCTGTGTTTTACCTTCCCCATCATGCGGTGTTGAAAGAAACGAGCACCACCACAAAGCTGCGCGTTGTTTTTGATGGCAGTGCCAAGTCCTCTACAGGTCTCTCCTTGAATGATATCTTGATGACGGGTCCCAGAGTTCAACATGAGCTTTTTCCTATCCTTCTTCGGTTTAGGACCTTCAAGATAGCAGTCTGTGCTGACGTCGAGAAGATGTTTCGCCAGGTTTGGGTTCATCCGGAGAACACAGATTTACAAAGAATAATTTGGAGGAATTCACCCGATGAACCTATTGGTGTGTTTCGTTTGAAAACTGTAACTTATGGAACTGGTTCTGCAACTTATTTGTCAACAAGAGTGATGAAACAACTTGCATTGGATCAAAAGGAAATCTTTCCCTTGGCATCTACTGCTTGCCTTCGTGACTTTTATGTTGATGATCTTCTTTCTGGTGCTGCTTCTGTTGAGGAAGCCACAAATCTCACCTGTCAAATGCTTGAAATGATGTCTCTTGGTGGCTTTCCTTTGAGGAAATGGATTTCAAATTATCCTTCAGTTTTGGAGAGTGTTCCGGTTGAGTCAAGAGCTCTCAATGCCTCAGTCGCTTTTGACAATGACAACACTGTCAAAGTTCTTGGAATTGTTTGGCATCCTTCCAGTGACTCGTTTAAATTCTCTATTTCTTTGGGTGAACACAAGGACTTGACAAAGCGTAAAATTCTTTCAGAGGTTGCTCAAATCTTTGATCCATTAGGCTGGCTTGCACCAACTGTAATCGTTGCAAAAATCTTCCTCCAGGAACTTTGGAGTTTCAACCTTGACTGGGATGAAGTCCTTCGTGAACCACTTGAAACTAAATGGAGAGATTTTAGGTCGCAGCTACCTCAACTTGCTCAATTTAAAATTCCACGTTACATTCTTGCTCCTCAGCCTATAGATATCCAGATACATGGCTTCTGTGATGCTTCTGAAAAAGCTTATTGTGCATGTATATATGTTCGTTCTGTGAATTGCAATCAAACTTCTACTGTTGCACTCTTGACATCAAAAACAAGAGTGGCTCCTTTAAAAACACAATCCTTACCTAGACTTGAACTTTGCTCTGCTTTACTTTTGGCCAACCTTTATGAAGCTGTTCTACCAACCTTAAACTTTGCAATTAACAAGATGTTTGCTTGGTCTGACTCTCAGATTACTCTTGCTTGGATTGCTTCAGAGCCCTGCCGCTGGTTGCCATTTGTTGCTAATCGTGTCTCTAAGATCCAGGAAGCAATCCCTTCTGTGAAATGGGGTTATGTTCCTTCTCGAGATAACCCTGCTGACTGCGGTACTAGAGGTCTATATCCACAGGAACTTGTCAACTGTGATTTGTGGAGATTAGGTCCTACATTTTTGTGGCAACCTTTTGATCAAATGATTGAGGAACAAATACCAACAGAGTTTCCTTTCGAAAATGTTCATTTACAGGAGTTGAAAAAGGGCAATACCATTGTTGCCAATACTTTACTACACAATGATTCTATGTTCAGCAAGTTTTCTTCCTTCACCAAACTTTGTCGTGTTGTGGCCTGGTGCAAAAGATTCTTGAAAAATTGTACTTTGCCCTCCCAAGGTAGAATTACTGGCCCCCTGTCAAGTGATGACATCTCGGATGCAACTACAACAATTGTTAAAATCGTTCAGCAATCTGAATTTCATGAAGATCTATCTTGCTTGAAGTCACAAAAACAATTGAGACATTCAAGTAAGTTGCTGTCTCTAAATCCATTCTTGGACAATGATGGAATCATTCGAGTTGGCGGCAGATTGAGAAATGCAAATCTCTCTTATGATTCTAAGCACCCAGTGATCATTCCAAAATCTCACCATGTTACAAATTTGATTGTTCAGTATTTTCATCTAGCACATCTTCATGCTGCACCTCAACTACTTCTAGCTGTCATCAGGCAGAAGTTTTGGATTCCTTGTGGAAGAGATGTGGTGCGTAGATTTGTTAACTCTTGTGTCACTTGTTTTCGTGCATCAGCCACATCTATGAATCAAATTATGGGTGATCTTCCCTTCTCAAGAGTGACACAATCAAGAGCCTTCTCGAAATCTGGTGTGGACTTTGCAGGCCCATTCCTTGCCAAGGAGAGAAATGGAAGAGGAAAGAAATCTTTCAAGGTTTATGTTGCAATTTTCGTTTGTTTTGCAACACGTGCCATTCATCTCGAGATTGTTAGTGACCTCACCACACAGGCATTCATCGCTGCTCTGAAGAGATTTTTTGCAAGACGAGGAAAATCTGAAGAAATTATCAGTGATTGTGGATCAAACTTCATTGGAGCTGATAAAGAGCTCAAGAACACATTGAAATCGTTGCTTTCCTCCAAACCATCTAACAGTCTTTTCGTGTTTGCATCGACCGAGGGCATTAAGTGGAGTTTTAACCCTCCCGCAGCTCCCCATTTTGGAGGACTGTGGGAGTCTGGAGTACGAGCCATGAAGTTTCATCTTAGGCGAACAATGGGAAATTCACTGCTTACTCTTGAAGAGTTGCATACGCTCACCACAGAAATTGAAGCTTGTCTGAATTCACGTCCATTGTGCCCTCTATCTTCTGACCCTAATGATCTTTCCCCTCTTACACCTGGTCATTTTCTTATTGGAACAGCATTAACTGCCATTCCCGAGCCAGATTTGTCTCGCATTACTTTATCAAGACTTGGACGTTGGCAGTTGGTGCAGCGCTTACTTTAACAATTTTGGAAAAGATGGAGCATCGAATATCTATCTAAGCTCCAGCAGCGTCCCAAGTGGTGTGCATCGAAATCCAATATTGCAGTAAATGACTTGGTACTCATTCGAAACGAGCTCTTGCCACCGCTTAAGTGGAAACTTGGTCGTGTTACCCAACTTCATCCCGGACTCGATGATAAGGTTAGAGTTGTGACATTGCAAACAGACTCTGGAAAAATGAAATGACCAATTGTTAAGATTTGCAAATTGCCCTTAACTTAAGGCAATTTTTTTTTCTTGCTATTTTGTTAAGGTTATATATGTTCAACAAAAAATTTGTTTTTGAGAATTTTTCATTCTAATTTGTCATTTTTGCTTTATTGTCAATACTTGTTAAGGTTCTTTTGTGCATTTTTTTTTATTGCTGTATTTTTGATTTATCCTTGTTTCATTTGTCCACTGCCAGGTTTACACTGTTGAAACCCCTTAGTGTTTCAAGGGTGGGAGAATGTTGAATTTTAATTACTTTTGTTTGCCTTTTTTCCCGTGAGGTGTCAGCACCTCTCGTACTGACACTTTCTTCTTTTTGGGTTTTTGAAATTACGGCATTTTTTTGTATCTGGCATTGGACAAATATTTTTTCTTTAGATTTGTTTTGAATTTGAATGGCGGTGGTCGCTTGTAGTCGGCCTCCTGCAAATTTACTTTTCTCATTTTGAATTGTTGCATTTATGTAGTGTGGTGTATCTTACTTCGTAACGATTAACAATAAACAAATCGTTTGACATATAGCTATAGACGCGTCTTAGTTTTTCACCACAACAACTACGCTCAATACATATTCCAAAACTGTTTTTCACAAATCAATACCTGTGAATCATTGCTAATTTGATAACAAAGGGATTTGTTTTGTGTGTATATAATTAATTTCATGTCATCTGTTTCTGATCCCTCTAACTTTTTCGTTTTGTTGTCCAACATAAAACTTTACAATTGAAATAATATTATAACTTTACAATTGAATTACTTATTAATATACTAAAACTATCATTAATTAATATTTTTCTATGAGAAATTTTCTTATTTTTTTTTAGTTGAGTGCTTCTGACACTGGAAATTTTGATCGCAGTTTCACAATGGATTCACCTACTCTAAGCCCTGTTGATTCTGATATTTTAGAATCAATGGATCAAGAACAATTTCAGGGATTCAGTTACACTAATCCGCATATCACTGGGTGATTTTTGCAGTGCATTGTATTATGAACTTACACTAAATGTGGAATGTACAGTGGTACTTTAAACATTTGGTATTGTAAAGAACTCCATGTACAAATTTTTAATGTTGTATAGTTTAAATGATTAAAGAACAATTGCATTTATATTCCATTGCCTTTATTATTTTTGTCGTATATTTGAGGAATGGTTTTAAATATTATAAATTATAATCTCCTATTTAATTCTTTTAACAAGGCTTTTAAAATTATGAAACTTTTAACATATTGATACATATCCAGTTTTTGATAATTATATATTGGTTTCTTTTATATTTGAAAAGTACTACTTTTTTTTATTCGTTTTAAGTATTTAGATTTTATTTGCAATTTTCATAAAAATTAATGATTCATAGGAAGAGGGATTATATGTAATATTTTTCATTGTAACAAATTAATGATTGAGGTACAATTTTCAATAAATTTTGCCATCACAAGTTTGATGGTCTATTATCATTAAATACCAAAAAAAATTAGTAATTTTACAGTATTTATATTCTTGTTTACCATATTTAGATTTCATATTATATATATATATATATATATATTATTTTATATAACAGCTTTTTATGAGCTATAAAATATTTAATTATTTGTGTTTAATGACAAATGTAGTAAAAAAAATTATTTTTCAAAAGACAAGTTGGTATATTTCAAATTTTCTTTAAAAATGTGATTATTTAATTTTTGAAAGTCAAGTGATCAAGTCAAATGAAAACCGACTATATTACCAAACAATAAAAAGTTGGAAAGCAATTTTTGTAAGTTGAAAACAGAAAAGGGAACATAATTTTGCATTACAATTTCTTCATTTGTGTGCTTCCCATGAGTTGTTTTAGTGTTAAGCATGAATATTACTTTTCCTTTGACCGATTTTGTTTTTAGAAACCTGCATTTGGGCATAAATTCTGTTTAAAATCATAAATGCCTTCTAAATAATAGAAACATTAATTTATTGTTGGCAAAATTTTGAAAATACTTTCAACTTGCTTTAATTATATGAATAGCCCAGATGCAAAATGAGTTACATGCCATTCTAACTTCGAGAAAATTATGAAAAACCATCAGATGATGTAATTGATTTCAATGCTGTGGGAGCTTTTTTACCCTTGAAGTTTTAAAAGTAAATACCTTATATTTTTTTTTCATAGCAAGGTAAAAATTGGAAGCCTAAGTGATAAAGTAATTAATTTCATTTGTTGAATTTTTGCATAATATCTTGTTTTGCATTGGGTGTGCACATTTCTTTCACTTTTTGCAAAGAAAGTAGGTCTCTTTTATAACAGCTTTTCTTGTCATAATCGGCTTTTAAAACTGAAAAAAAATATTATCCTATTGATTCTTACTAGTTTGTATGAATTTAAAAATAAATTTCTAATATTTCATATCTTTATTAGAAAAATATATTGTCTCGTAAGCTATAATGCCATGCAAGTCTAATGTTAAGCAATTGTATTTGCGTGGTAACATAGCTTAAGCAATGATATGGTACATAGATTTTTGACTGCTAAATCTTTCCTGTTTATCTGCTTTTCGATAAATTGCCTTGCCTTCAGCGTTAGTGTTTTTTTTTTATTAATTTGGGAAAATTGGGAATAAAATTTCTTTTGACCTATTTTTAGAAAAAGTCTACATATTTTTCGTCAGTCTAAAATTGAAACATTTGTTAAAGATTTTTAACCTTTATAAAATATATTTTTAAGTTATGTTAACTTTTCTTGTATTATGTGGAATTAAGCCTAATTTTGCTAGTATGAAATTTATTTTGTAGGAGCTAATTTAATCTATATTTTTGAATCTAAATTGTATTGATAAAGTATATAACTTGATTTTTATCTTTATGCACTAAGTAATTCAAGCATTATATTTTCAGATTTTACCAATTTTGAGCAACGTATCTTATTTCAAAATCGGGAGTGTTAACTATTTTTTCATTAACGTTCATCGCTTTTTAAGGAGGTAAAACTGTGTGTGTTGGGATATTATATTCGAATTCGGACATTTTTATTTGCTCTAAACCGTATATTTTTAAATAATTACTTTTAATATATTTTAGTCATTTTGCAGTACACTTATTAAGTTAGTTAAAAATTAGCCTTGTCCGTTTCTGACAAGACACAAGCCAAGATTTTTATATTGTTTCATTTCAACTTTCATAATTTTTGTTTCATACAAGGCATTTTTTATTCTTGAAAATAAATGTATATTCTAATTACTTCTAAATTACCTAGTATTTTTTGTCACAAAATTTTATTTTTCTGGACCCATACTGTTGGTAGCACAAGTGATATTTAACTGACATCCAGTATTCCTAAAATTTCCCCACTTTTGAAATTCATAAAATACCTTCTGTTACAATAGTTTTCAAATCCAATGCACTGATTGGCACGGCTTAGTCAAATTTGACTGTTATGCCATAAAACGCCAATCAATGCTATGAAGTATTTTAAAATAAGCCTCTCTGAAAAAAAATATTATTGAAATACTGATAAAACTGCAACAGAAAAGAATTTAAATTATCTTTAATAAAATTGACAACATTTCCAGGATTTTCAACAAAACTGAAATGAGGATGTGCAGGCCACATATTTTTCTTTGGGCCTCTTTCTTTTTAACTTAATATCTTTTGAATAAATATTATCACTCCGTAATCTTCTTTCGACTGAAATATTAAGTTTGGACTGATAGTTTAAAACCAGATCCAACTTTTTTGCAAAATCGTTTTTATATTTTTTATTTTACAAGTTCTTAATGTACTATATCGCACTGAGTGGTGTTGATTAAAAGTATCCGAGTCCAGTCTAAAAATGCATTCAAACTCATGGGTTTATATTCAAAAGTACATGACTGACAATCGTATTTGGTGTCTCCTGTAAAATTTATGAAAGTGAATCTATCTGGCTTTGAAAAACCATTTGGCTTATTTACTCCTCTGAATCCATCATTAAAGTTATTTCAGTGTTCACTCTAGGCGTTTTTGAAGGGCGGCCCATCCTGCCCGCCCTTTTTTCATCTCAATAGCGCCCTCATGCCCCTTTTTCAACAATGCCGCCCTCTTTTGAAAAAATTCCGCCCCTCTTGCCCTTTTCAGTCAGGCACAAGCGTCCTTGCTTCCCTAGGTGTCTTTAAAAAAGGAATCGATTTAAAAAAAATGTGTAAATTGAAATTCAGTGAATTATGACAGTAGAAAAACAAACTCCTTTTTAACTACGCATGTTGTCCAATCACGATGATTCCGCGGTAATTTCAAATACAGGGCATTCCACGAATCCTATTGGTTACCTGTGCCCGCATATGAAATGCTAAGTTATTTTTTTGCGTTTTTATTTGAAGAGAAGATGGTTTGGGGCGAGGTTATAAGATTAGGCATTTTATTACCAAATTTTGAGTTTAAGTAGCCTTTTCATCAGTTTTGTAAGGGTCTGATTAGGTCTACTTACATCAGATTTGGTTTTAAGGGAAAACGTTAATTTTTAAATGTCGAATTTTGGATTTTAAGTAGTATCTTCATTAAGAGACCAATTTTATACGGGTCTTTCCTTCGACATAGACCCCGAACCGTCAACAATAGCCCAATATTAGCTCTAGAGCAATGTCAACCAAAAAATCGGAACTTTTTTGTTTGGTCGCGTGTGCGATGGGTCAACGGATGGCACGCCCACCACAAACTTTTTTTTTAGAGCTCCTTTTTTTAAAAACAAGAAGTACCTTTCCAAAAACGGGGTGCCCTTTTACTGCCAACAGCGCCCTGTCCCTTTTTATTTCTAAAGTGAACACTGGTTATTTTGACATGCAAAAATAATTTTTTAAAAAGTGAATTTCAGTTAGTAGGCATTAAGTCTATCAAGAAATATGAGTATAAACGAAATTGTCTTTTTTAGCACAATTTTTCTCTTCGTCGCATGACATTCGACTGTGACCATATGGGCCAGACAATGCTGAACGTATGACACGACGCCGACAAGAAGGTTTCATCATCCAGTGAAAGTTGAGTCCTGTTTAATAATTGAAAAAAAAAAGTTAGCAAAAAAAATTCATTTTTTTATTTTTTGAAAAATCGTTAAAAAGGCCTATTCTTCTTGAAGTGAATATAATTTTACAGAAATATACCACAATTCCGGAGCAAATATAAAGTAACGTAAATACAGCAAATATTCAAGAATGAAAATAAATCTAAAACTACAGTAGCAGACGTTTTATTTTAAAGATAATGAATAATAAAAGTCGATTTTTCAAAATGGTTTATAACTTATTTTTAAAGTGTTACAATAACTCCATTAATAATCAAATATACTTAGTCAGCGAATGGGATTTCTGATTGGTTGGAATGTGGATATAGCTTATTTTGCTTCTTAAAATAAAACAAGATGATGGCGCATACATTTGAAAAAACATGGAAATCCTTATTCCAGTTGCAAAACAAGTTTTGTGAAAATTAAAATTTAGATTATAAATTATTCAGTAATCTAAGAATTTACAAATTTCAGTGAAAATTTGCATTTTTTTTCTTAATTTTACAAAAAAAATAGTCTGTTAACAATAATTAAAGTTTTGACAGTTTTTTGCGATTCACTCGAAAAAGCTTTTCGTGCATATAGCTGCTTTTGCATCTGGACTACTCGGATATCTATAATCTTGTAGACTGGAGCTTTTTTTAAACCTTTCCTTGTATTTTTTCTATCGAAGTACGTATGACAGAAATAAATTTTGCCTTTTCCACTAAGTTTCTCTGAATGAAGTTAAACTTCAGCCTTTTTTCCATTTGCTTTTTAATGGCTTGTTTTGTGGAACTACTCTTTTTCTCCATACTGTAGAAATTTTAGGAGAGGTTTCATTTTGTAACCTAAGATCACGAACTATTTTATGCAAAATTTACAAATGCCCAATTCCTCATAAAAATTAACGACGAAAAAATTGTGCTCACACATTTAAAGTCGGCATCCGAAAAGGAAATTGTCAATCAAAATTTAATTTTATAAAAAAAATATTTTTACTTGTTTTGAAAACCCGTTTTGTGTCCAAACACAGGTCTTTTAAATAGAGGGGTAACAGCTTTTAATGGGGAGACAAACCAATGCCTACACTTTAATACATTCAGTTGCATTTTTTTACTTTATCCACAAGAAATTCTTATGATTCATGACTACCCATTTCAAATTTACGAACTGTCCAATTTTAATTTACGACTATCCAATTAAGCCGTTAAAAAGCCATTAACCCGTTAAAAAAGGCCCTGCAGTGTTGTAATAGAATAGAGGTGCAACAGCTATACGATGTTGGAATGAGTATTAATTTGCAATTTACCAATGATAATATATTTATATCGACAAACCGAGAAATGAAGTTGTTTTGGATGTTGGGACAGGGAAGTTCATCTTTAGTAATCAATTTACAGAGATCTTGTACCCTTGACCTCTATCTCTAGTCCCATTAGCTGTATTAAATGTTATGCCTTCAAATTTAAATAGTTGAATAAGGTCCCCTCTAATCCTTCTCTCCTCGATTGTATACATGTTTAAAGATCTAAGCCTGTCGCTATAGTTCATTCCCGAGGTACCTTGAACTAATTTCGTAGCCCTATGTGAACACGTTCTAACACATCTTTGTAAGACAAGGTACCTAAAGTTGTACTGCATACTCAAAATGCAGAAAAGCCAACCCCCTCTACAGTGGAAATATTGCATCTTTACAATCAGATTATACATTTTTTTTTAATAAATGTAAATCCAATATTCGCCTTTTTACTAGCTATCCCACATGTTATGTCCCATTTTCAAAGCCCCATTAAAACACACCCAGATCTCTTATAAATCAACATTATTACTAACTTCTCTTAATTAATATTCTTTGGTAACCCTTTTTTTGTGTTTATCCAGACATAACTTTTTACTGTGTGCACTTATATATATTTTCTATGGAGGTGTTTTCCAGGGAAATAAAGGCTTTTTAAAAAAATAACCTGAGACCGCTATTAGGCGGTCTGTTATTTTTTGAGGCTACATGCTTTTTTTTTTATTTCAATCGTGCGTCATTTTAATATATAATAAAAAGTTAGACGTCATTTTAATTTCACTTAGTACGTCGTTTAATTAAGCATTTTTTTTAGCTACTGACTATTTCTATAATAGATTATTCGTATGATCACTTGGTGTCAAGCCTATATTGGTTAGTAAATAAACATTCGTCGGCTGTAAAAGTAAGTAAAATCAGCTTTACAAAATTTGCGCTAATGCAGATTTTTTAAGAACTCTAAAAGTTTTCTGCAGATATTTGCTCCCCATAAAAACGTTATAGATTTTCTAACAACAAAAACTTGGTTTGGGAATGAATTTTTTACCTGGCCCTATTAAAAAATTTATCAATTTCAAGATATTTTTTATCGTTAATTGACAGAGCGTTTGTTAGCGATGTCCTGTTTTAACTCGACCTTTCGACGCTTCGTTTGTCTGTAAATTTGTTTGTTAGCAGTCACGACCAAACACGTTGTTCGATTTTCTTCAAATTTGGCAGAAATGTTCCTTTAACTCATTAAAATTTATGTAAAACATGGACCTCGGTCAACGATCTGTATATTAAAATACTTTCGAAACATGCTTATTTCTATACACATAATTTGTTTAAAAAAACTCGCCCCAAGTCAAGTGTTGTTAAGAAATAAAATACTGTTACATATTGAGATTAACACCAGGGGCGAATCCAGGATTTATTCTCGGGAGGGGCAATTATTGGTGAACCTTTTTGCTAATATTGCGTGGTTAGGTACTAAAACTTTTATTTTCTTTTGCAAGTTTTATATATCATTGTTACTCATAAAAAAAAAACACCATTAGATTTTATTATTAATTTATTTTTATAATTAATGCAGATCTATTAAATTACTCATATTTTAGTCATATAATTATAGTGCAAGTAGTACAAAAAGAGTGATTTTTAAGTCCTTCTTTGATAGCATATCATTCTATTTTTCGAAGATATTTATATTAACTAACTATTTAGAAGAACGAAACAAAATACAGAAGAGTAAAATAAATATTTTTACTTATTAGGTATTTCTGTATAGGAAGTGTTCGTTGTACCTATAATATATGTTTCTTTGATACCGTAATAACACCTATACCTTCGACTTATACCTTAATAATCGTTCCTCGAGTTGGTGTGGAAGTTTGTAAAATAGGGTGATAGATCAAGTATTATCCATATAGTCTGTTCGTTGCTTTAAATAAGGAAGCAGTATTTCCAAATTTTTAAAAAAATTCGGTACAATAGAAATTATGTGTTGAATTATTTAATTCTTGATGTTCCTCTTTTATTTATGACAATTCTTTTTTCTTAATATAACAGCACTTCTAGTGCGAGCATGACTTGCCCTCTGAGGGTACCTTGTCATTTATATCCACTAGTAATCTAAATCAAAGCACTTGCTATACATAAATTGATCCTACTCAAAATGTAGTAGCGTGTAATAGACTTTGAACATCGTCTGTGTCTCATGCACAGAGAATCTAATGGATAACAATTTGTTGATTTTAATTAAACCATCTCTGTTAAGAAATTTTCCAAAATTATTAAAAGAGAAGTTCCATATGTTGCCTTAAAAAAGTTGATTTCTCTAATCAATTAAATTTTGTTTTCTTCAATTTATTTAACTTAAAGACTACCCATTTTAAACTTACAACTGTCCATTTCATACTTAAACTGCCCAAAGAAGCCACGACTGCCCATTAGAACAGGCCCTGATCATTCTAACAAGTATAATAAACCATTGCTTTGAATTATCGTGTTTAGATGGCGCCACAGTGTTTAAATACAAGACCCACTGATCCACATGATTGTGACTAGTGATTGCGACAATACGCTTGCCTTTTAAACATTCACTTTTTTACCTATGTTGTGTGTGTATATTGTTATTGACCGTGCGTTAGCGAGGTCTTGTTTAAACACGACCTTTCGGTACTTAGCCTGTTTGTCTGCAAATGTGTTTGTTTGTTACGCACTCACGATCAAACGCGTTGTTCGATTTTCTTTAAATTTGGGAGACATTTTCCTTTAAGTCATTAAAATCGATTAAGGAATTTATTTTATGGTCGCGAGGTCTACTTTTTCGAGACCTACTAGTTAGATTTAACTATAAAATTTCATCGATAAGCTTTTGTTAAAAAGCTTTCATGTTTGTCGATATAATATATTTATTTTTTCAGTTTCTGTTGTGAGTTATTTCACTTTATGTTGCTTGCTTCGATTTCAGTGTATATTTGATGTGGTAAAAATTTACTACTAAAATTATTCGGTGTAAAACATAGCCTAATAAAATTTAACCCGTCAGCAATCGCAAATAAGGGAGTTACAAACTCAAGAAATCTTTATGAAACATTATATTAGAGTTTTACATTGTTGAAGTAATGCACATGTAACCCAGGACATAGGATCAATATGGAAATTTCTTTTTTTTTATACTCAGTAAATCAATAAAGAATTGTTGTTGTAAAACTTAAGATATTATTTCTTATATTCCATATGATTTTTGGTTTTACTAGGTTATTGTGTCATAAAATAATTTTTCATATACAGAAATATGTTTTAATGTTTATTAAAGCCACTAGTGCACTCCTATAGCAGTAATTAATACTAATGCTTCACTAATTTGACAACCTATTTAATCTTTTTATAAAAAATATTTCTGGAAGATGGGGAAAACAATTTGGTTTACTTTTCTTTTCTGAAACCTCCTTTCGTAAATAATTAAAAATATATATTCTCCAATTTTAGAATCTCTTTGGAATGAGTTACACGACCAAAATCAATCGCGACTTGTAGCATAACCGACCGCTTGGGGAGCCGCGTAAAGGAGGGCGCCAAATTTTCATAACAAGAGAAAATGTAAATGAATTTAGTAGGAAATCTGTAGTCCATATGACATTTTCTTCATTTATATTTTTTTATTTAAATTATAGATTCCATTTTTTGTGATTCATATACTAAATGATTTTTATCTATATATTATTTTATAGAGGATATATAGCTTGGATTTTATTTTCTTATCTGAAAAAAATTACTCTAACCCTTTTCCGTACTTAGTGGTGCATATGTGTACCAGGATACATATGTGTAACAGGTTAAACCAGTGCACAAATCTATAATGGTGTCGCTAAGATATCAATTTTAGAATTTGATATCTTAGGGACACCATTATAGATTTTAAGTTCACAAAATTAGTCAATTTCCATGTTAAAAAATGACATATAGCCAAATTGTCTATAAAAAAAAGTATTTATTCGAACCGAAGAGTCAATCTTTTTTTTTCTTGTGTTACAAAAATTCATTGAACCACCCCAGACCATAAGTTTCCTTCTGTCAGACAGTTGCTGCAAGTAAATGGGATCTAATGAAGAATGTTATCAGTGAACATGCAAGACCTTGAATTGGAGAACTTCAATTAAACGATTACTTATAGAAATAATAGCTTTTGTAAACACTCGGCAAGTTTCTCGCATAATAACCGGCTCAATTCAATTAACATTCACGTGTGTTCTGGCCATAACTTCACCTATATTATTATTTTGCATTTTTTAAGCTGCTTATATTTGCACTTAAGGTAAATGTTGTTTGTCTTGGGAAATAAATGTCAGGGTTCATATGCAATTCACACGAGACTTTCCATTTATCATATGCACAAGATTGATTTTTTTTAGTTTGGTCTAGATTTTAATTTAGTTAGGCATTTAAAACAAATTTTAGTATTTAAACAAATTTAGGTATTTAAAACAAATTTATAACAAAAATAAAACAAAAAACCCGTCTCGCGTTGAACGCAAATGCTTTTTTTGCAAAAAAAAAATATACTTACGTGTTAGAGAACTTTAAAACAAGAAATAACGCTTTTGTTTAACAATTTAAAAACTACATTGCATGTTCATTTAAAAAATGGTGCCAATACTAAAGAATGATAACTTTCAAAAATAATAAATTAATCATTAATATAGTTTCATCTCTTCTTAATCATTTTTTTTCCTCTTGTAGTATTTTAAGAAAAATAGCCTAATATTTAATTATTTCCTTTTAGTTTTTAATCAAGCAAGGGACCGTCTTCGGGTAATTGAATTTTAATGTATTTCATTTTGAGTGGGGATATTTTATTTCGGATATAAACTATAGAAATCGAAGATTATCATCAAATTCAGTTTGATATTTCCGAATTATTCGATTCCAGATAACTGGATTTATTGGATTTTATTCCAAGTTAGTATATTTAAAAAACAGTTAATGACATTTTATGGTGTAAATATTTGTTGAGGAACATATATAAACGTATAATTTATAAGAATAATGTAGACATTGCATAAGATATTCGAATATTGGGCATTTTTTAAACTTGAAATTAAATATATACTATTTGTTTGTTTACTTAGTATAAAATATATTTCATATATAAATTTGTTTCACGACCCGTTATAAATTTGAACCTCAGTTAGCTATTTTGACTATGTTTGAAAAACTTTTTTTAATAATATAAATGCATTAATATAGTAAGGATGTTACAATTTTGCTGCATATCTATAAAATAGTAAAGATTGTATGATGTATCCAAACTTTTTTGGCCCGCGTAACCTGAAATCGGAGGGTCGAGCCTCGTCGTTCAACCGTGAACTAGTGCACATTACATCTGTTATAGTTTAAATGACCTCACGTTGCTTGTAGTGTGTAAGTTTGGAGCTCGGGTATTTTTTTTAAACTTTCATTGAAGTTACATCTAAATTTTACCTTCAAATTTGAAAAGTTTATGATATATTAACTTTGATTTTTTTTATAGTCTGCAATCCGAAAAAATGTATACCCTCTTATAAAATGCTTACCGCTAATTTCAAGAAATACAAAATTAGTTTTATAAAATATTTATTTATTACATATAAAATCACTACATTTCACTTTGCTAAAACTGGTGTAACTGAAACTATGTTTTAAGAATGCAAATAGGATTGTGACAGATACAGTCATAAATCGAAACTAAATGCTATTGGTTTAGTTTCCGTACAAAAATGTTAAGTATTTTTTTTATATTTCTTTTTAGAGATACTGGTGGCGATAGTAACATGACATGGCGATAGTAACATTTTTTTTCCAACTAAAATTTATTTTAATATATGTAAAAATATTAAAAATACACATTTGAAAATAATTTTCAATTTCTTTATGATCATAGCTACTATTGAATAAGCTATTTATTTAACATAAGAAAGGTGTTTCCTTTAAGCACTATTTTAAACATTTTGCGCCAAACAATTTGTAAATACCCTAAACTTACCAACATGTGAATCAAGATAAAATTTTGTTGAAAAGATTTTTTGTTGAATTTGCTTATTTTTTCGAAAAGAGGGCAAAGAGGACCCTTCCCCTTATTAAACTTAATATAGAATTTCTGTTGCATTTACTTTGAAAATATAATACTATATTGCTCACCGTGATTTTAGCATTCGCAATCTTAATGCACACATGCTACCAGACAGATGGACCGACAAGTTTCTCTCAATAGTGTATTAATGCTTGTAGTGGACTTTAAATGCAATAAGATATAATTAAACACGTGGGTGCAAGAACCAGACAGCTCCACTTTTTTCGGATTTATACTTTCTCACTTATTCCTATGAGGAAAAATATATTTATTTGTGTGAGAAGCAGGCAGCTCTAAGCAATGACTATAGCGATATAAAAGAAAAGGAACTGTACTGGTGTTTCATACGGTGCAAAAAACGTACAGCGTTTTTTGTCCGTCCTGTATTTTTTTTTTTTTTTTTGAAAACTGGAGCTGTCTGGTTCTTACACCCAGTTATTCAATTATGGGAATGTAATCGTCATGACACAGTGTAGAAATCGGACACATGAGTTAAAACTTACTCAAAATAATAAAATTGCTTGAGGTGGATGGCCTAGAGGAACAGTATCGGACTTATAACAGGACTGTGGTACGAATATCGACTTTGAGAGTGCAGCGAGCTCGTAATCGGAGGATTGCCAGCTTCTTTCCTCGTCGTTCATAAAAATCATCCGTCATGTGCAGGGTACAGTGCATGCTAAATCTGTCGTGATCCATACGTCCTCACGCCTACATCAGGAGCGTGGGGTGCTAGCTCAGGTTGTCCTCGGCATCTGATCATGGTTTAAAATGAAGAGGCATCAGTGCTTTCGGAGCTTTCCTTCGGGATACTGAACCGTAGCTAATAGCCCATTGTGCATTTCTAATGTGACGTTAATTCAACCAAACAATCGAATTACTTTTTTAAAAAAATTAAGATTTAATAATAAGACATTTTACCTGCACTTGTCAATAAAATACTAGTCTACTTTTCACTAAATACGCTTTAAACATGCAGGGTGGTCACAAATTGTTGGGGGTGGTCATTGTTTGCCTGTATCACATTTAGCTGTATTGGCAAAATAAGACATTTTTGCCCCACTACTTCGCTTATACTTTAGCAAGTCCCTTAGTATTAGTAACAACAAACAAAGTAGTTAAAGTATAGCAAAAAGAATGGTTCATAATGAGTAGATAAACAGCCAATCAATGACCATCGCCTAATAATTTGTGGCTTATCTGTCTAATCTAAAAAAAAAAGTTATATAAAAAAATTATACACTTCAATAGCTGTGTAGTCCCACTTCTTTAATATAACATTTAATTTAATTGACAATTTCTTGCTGATTTTGTGATACGATAGAAGACTTTTTTAAAAATAAAAGTTTTAAAAGTAATTTTTAATTGACCAAAAAGTCCAATTTTGCTGGCGCTAATCAGAATCTGCTGGATCGATCTTTTAAAAAACCTTGTAAACTTAATATAGTACTTCGGAAGAAGGTTTTACCATTTTATTTTGTATAAATATGTTAAAAAGGAACCGAGTTGTTACAATATCTTTTACTTACCATTCTTTTGACACACCTTTTTTATATTTTTACAGACAACTTTTTAATTTGCGCTATTATTTTAATAATTTTTTAACTAATATTTTTTTAACTAATATTTTTAACTTAACTGATAACACTAACATCATCTTGTAAAAATAGTTTTGATTGATCATTTGATTGATTTCATTAAAATTTGCCACTTTATTCAATAAAAGATTATTGACCATTTAATTCAGATAAAGTAACTGAACAAAATATTTAGTTAACAGATGAAAACATTCCCTGGTATGAAAAATTACTAAAATGCAATTCTTATTTTCAATAGATCTGATCAACTTTAATATTAAACGGTTCAATTATTAAAATAAAATATAAATAAAGTGTACTTTAAAATTTAAAAGGGAAAGTGAAGAAATCTCCAATTCTGAAATAAAAAGTTTAGTAGGAAAAATAAAACTTGGGAAGAAAATGTTCTTCCATTTACAATTTTTTTTTAATTTAATGATAATTAAAACTTAAAAATGAACTCTAAACAATTGTTTACAAGATTAAATTATGTAATATGATTCAAAACCACGGTAGATATTTTATCATTAATTAGAAAGTCGTATAATAAGTATAAATAACACATTAAAATTGTGCCAGTGAAATATTTAATTAAAGTATTTAATCAACATTCAAATATTTAATTAAAATTGAAATATCTAATTAAATATTTATTTTCTATGGTTTATTTTATTTATTCCATTATGTTTATTATTTATATTTTCTATTGTTTTTTTCTACATTCTATATCTTTGATGATGTTTTATTATAAGATACGATTTTTTAAAAAAATATCTAAAGTTTAAAGTTAAAATATTAATATCATTGAATACTGTTTTAATATATATACAATTCACAGAAATATCACTCAAATTTAATAGATACAATTTTTTTTTTAATTAATTCGAAAAGCCGTGATTTAATATTAACTATCTTAAAGGTAAGTAATACAACTAATACTAACGATTATACATTCGTGCATGTAATTAAAGACATATTACCTTTGCGGCTGACAAATTGTCGAGAGTTGTCCGTTTTGTAGAATTATAGACACCTGAATATGTCTGTTTCGATGATTCAACGCTCTTCATGTTGCTTGACACTATCACAATTTTTGTAGAATTATAGACACACAAAAATGTGACAGTGCCAAATAACAGAAGAGGAGGTTTTAAAGCAGGAAGGCAGAAGACCCACAAGTTGTAAATATTTCCTTTTATCTTTAGCACTAAAGAATCCACGATTTTTTATCCATCTGTGAATTCTTACAGTGCCAAGGACAATAGAAAAATAAGGACTGGAACTGCTTCCGGACTAGGACGGTTCTTTTCTCCTCCCATTCAGATAGGAACTACCTGAAAAAAGACTTACCTCCATTTTATAAAACATTTTTGCTACTAAATATTAAGATAAGCTCAAGCAAGTCTAATTCAGAAAAACAACACATGTTTTATATACATAAATAAAAAAAATATAACTAGAATTTCTGTTTAGAAGAGTAAAAATATTTGAGGATTTTTTTTTTCTCGCATTTTTCAATGTAGTTCAATCTATTGGTAAATTGAATGATTCGTTAAGAAATATTCCTCTTTTTAAATCAAAGTTTTTATATCGAGATTTTAGTTCAAAGTAAAAGTTAAGTAAGTTATCTCATCTCGAAATTTATAATTATCAAATCAAAGAATAAATTATTCCATTGTAACTAAATGTGTTGCATACATTCTATATTTACTCATTTTTAGTGAGATTATTCTAAGAATTTAAATGCAACAGTTAAATAAGTTACCTCAAAATAATTGAACATATAATTATCTAATTTCATCCAGTAAGAAAAAGTTATGTACAACTAACCGCATTTTACAATCCGAACTTGGCTTCAAGTCTTGAAAATGCGACAATAATTATTTTTGTATGTAATTAAATCCACTAGGTTTGGGTTGAGAGAACGAACCCCAGGCGACATTTTAAAAACTTGATGTCTCTTGTATATCTGGAGTGACTTCTGATTAGGCCATCTGCTTTAGGCATTTGCCATCTGGGCCCCACCTGCTTCACAAAGAACACTTTTCCATGGCAGCTTCTGTGAATATGCTTCGATAAGATTTTGAACCGATTCACCATCAAAAATCTACCTGTAAAAAATATTTCATTTACAAATTTTAAAAAAAATTAACACTAAACATTTTAATTTTTTACTATAAAGTATTAACTTTATATTAAACCAATAAATACATCTCAAAATTATTTACAAACTACTAATAAAATACTAAATAAAGGTGATGATATATTGAAAATTGCAGTATCCGAAAGCAGCTATTTATGGGCGTAACCAATAATAAATGAAAATATGTTACATTTAAAATGGGCAACCGAAACAGATTTATAATCATCACTTTATCATAATTCAATTATATCTCAACTAAAAATATAGTGAAAATAGAAAAAGATAATCAAAATAAAAGAATTTAATAAAATCTTTTATATATTTTTTCAATTCCCGGTTTTCATGGTATTGTGAAAATATTTATAAGCATTATGAATATATCTAATTTTAATGAGCGTTATTAAAACAACTTCAATATATTTTTTTATGATTCGATTAGCACGAAACTTCCTTTAAAATACAATTGATTTAATCATAAAATTAGGAACATTTTCCCCGGCAATTTTTCCTCGTTGTTATCTTTCGATGCAATTTTATTCGTTTATTATGTCACCTACGCTCAATTTTTTTTGTATTTTTTTTAGGTTTTTACGAGGAAAGCAATGGACAATTTTTACCGAAAAAACCTGGAAAATATTCATCATATTTATTAAAGTAAAAAGTAATAAAAACAAAACAATAAAAAATTTAATTGTGAACGATGCCTGTACCACGTTCGAATATTTGGTGCATAGGTCTTCATGAATAATCGAACTTATTGCCAGATACTTTTTCAGCTTGAGCTATGACTTAGCATTTCTATGCATGATTCATGTTCTTTCAGCTGCTATTCAGACTTATTATTTTTTAAATATTTTTTCTATTCTACTTCTTGAACTTTCAATTAAGTCAAACTTTATTTTCACTTAAATTTAACCTTCATTTCTAGGTGACGAAATGATCAAGACTTGTATCATAACAGACTCCTTGCGCCTGCAATATCGCCCCAATTTTAGGGGAAAGTAGCCTGGTTTAATAATAGAATAGTAAAGAGTTTCCACCTTTAAATGAAACTGGAAGGAATTATCCGAGTCCCATTGTATGGTAATACATATACTTACACGATGCATAATAGTCAAAAACCTAAACCCATACAAGATGCAAACCGGTTTCGGTGGATCTGAATGTTAGAATCATATTCGAGTTGGATTTAGCAGCAATTTTAGAGGAATTACAAGAAGTTATAGAACTCGTCTATTGTCCTCGGAATACAGGAGGACGAATTGCTATGGATGTCAACTTCATATTGTTCAACTCTCAGCGCCAAGATTACTGTACAGCCGTTATTTACCAGAACTATAAAATCAACTCCATCTTAAGCTGGTGCCATTGTCTGGATAAAACAAAGGAACCTAATCAATAGCACGGTGGGAGTGTGGGACACAGCAGGAATAGGGCTCTTGGATGTGCATGTCGTTGCTTTCCATACAATATCCAAGCGCGCGTCAACTAAAGAATAGCGTTTGGGGAATACAGTCACGATTTTTGCTTCGATATTCTGCAGTTTTATGTTGATGGTCATTAGGATTCGGGTCACTGTACCATTGATATTTGCTAAAGGTTGTGACCTATGGTGTGGACAGGAAGTAGTACTTAAAAAAAGTTTTTAGTCGCGTGATCGCATCTAAGAAGGGGAAGTCAAAGAATACTTTCTTCGATCAAGACTAGTGCATTAAACTTTATATATGTATATATAAATTTATAAAATGTGTTATTTAATATTAAAGAAATTAAAAACATTAAAAAAATAGCAAATCATTATAAATAATTAAACAAAAATTACATTTAGATTATATTTTTAAATAAATTTTTCTTGTAAAGAATAGAAGTTTCATGTTAAAATAAAGACAGCTAAAGGTACATAATTGCACTTAGAACATTATCAAATGTACTTTAAACTGTATTTCTTTTATTTTATGCATACATTTTAAATTAAAAACTTATATTTGTTGAAAACTATCGTTTCTTTTTAAAATTGTAATATTGAAAGCGGATTTAAAAACTTTCATGAAGTGAATTATTGCGTATTAGTCTAGAAATACTTCCCTAGATTCAATTGATTTATGTTCATTAGTTCATTTGCATTTCTAGATGATAGTTTTGTAATACAAAGTTCCCCAAAAAAAATTTTAACATACAGATCAGGTATGGCTAAACGAAAAAAAAAATTTGTCACAACAAAAACTCATCTATCTCTCTCTTTTGTCATTCGCAATTTTCCGACGTTCGTAAGATATTTAGATCTAATCACCAAAAAGTATGATTTACAAACATCAAATTAAAATAAATGAAGTTTCAAAAATAACCATGGTCTCAAATCCAAAACTCTGGCGAGGTTTGTTGAATGATCATTGTACGTTTTTCAAGTGTGTGTGGTCCAACGTATTTTCCCTTCAAATTATCTACTTTAAATTACAATATATAACTATTTCCAGAGTACTGGTTTTACTTCACTATTAAAAAAATAACCACTAATAATTCAAGACAGAAATAGTTCAACTTCTGTAACACTTAACCAATTAATTTATAATTAACCAAAATTCCAAAGTGTAATTTTGTTCATCTCGCTGCTAAAAGATATATAATTTAAAAGTGCGAAAACAAAGATTTTTAAAAATTGTTTCATTAAAATAAAAACATTTAAAATAATAACTTTTAAAAAATACTTCTTGGGTATGGTAGTTGGTAGGCGGAAGCAAAGTAGCATGAAACTTCTTTGGAACTTTTCAATGTTTGACAGTCGGGCTGGCGTCGTGTTGCCATGGCAATGGGTGTGCAGTTCGATATTTTAGGGAGAAATCTAAGTTTAGAAGCAATTCACTACCTGTTTCACAGGGGGAAAAAAGTATAGTAATTACAAAGATTATTGGCCGAATGTATTTTTTATCTGTACTTTTTACTAGTCGACAGACCAAAAAACTAATGATCATAAATGCTTTGATGTAGTTTGGATTCAAAAGGATACAAGACTATTCATGTTAACAATCCTATTCTGACTTCAGAACAAACTATATTGGTCTAAAATTTCATGCAAGATAAAACTAGTTAAGCGTAGTTGGAATCTTTTTGATTATTTCTTCATTCGGATATATAAGACCTAGGGCAAAGAAGTTTGTCTTGAAATTGTTCTATATATACACATTTGAAGAATTTAGTTTAAGAACAAATTATGTGACTTTTAACAAATATACATTTTTGATTCACGGAATATAATTTATTTTTCGTGTAAACTACTCTTTCGTTTATGTTGGATGAAGAATATTTCTTGGATAAAAAAGAAATTGCTTTAAACCTTCTATGAATCATCAGCACTTCGATTGCCATTTTACTCAAAATTAGAATAAAGCTAGATTTTGGTCATATATAACACTTTTCCGCGTTGTTATTCAATCCTAAAAATAATATTTACTCGCAACAAATAGCTTTAAATTTCGTTTAGCTTCACTTCGATAACTTTTCTTGTCTAATCAATACGTAATGTGAACTTTGTGCTCAAATGATTGATTAATGAATTTATGTTAGTTTTAGAGAACAGATGAGAATAGAATAAATCATTTTTATTTACTTGTATGTTAAATGGTTGCGTAATGATTTTAAGTCTATTCACATTTCACCCACAGTACTTAATCACATTAATAATAGAATTTTTTACTGTATATTCGCAATTATTTATATTTTTTAATCAATATAAATTTTTTTACCAGATATCAGATAAAACAATTTGGTTGGAAATCAGAAATTCTTAAATTTATTTTACAACGAGTTATGCGAAGACCTAATCAACGAAGCCGACTGATTGTTGTAGAAGTGTGATTGTTATTTTACAATCTTACAAGATAGTGCTACTACATAAAATACTTAAAAGCAATTTTCCAAGCTGTGAAAGTTAGTTTCAAAATTAGAGACATATTTCATAAAAAAGTGCCCCAAAACTAAGATATATGAATTAAGCTATTTTCAGTACCGCAGTCAGCTGATGTACTTTATGATTATTTAAGAAGTAAGTTGTTAAGAAGTAAGACAGCTATTCAAAAGAAATGTATGAAATTTGGGAGGAAAAATCAAGTAGTTGAACAACATTGAAATGCTTTAAGTGTTTGATGGTTAACGCTATTAAATTTGAATAACGTTCCTGTACGATTATATTCTATCAATATATAAAATAATGATTTCTGGAAGTGGGGGGTTTAAATTGAGTTACAATATTTGAAGCCACGTTACACCAGACAGAGTGAGTTAAATAAAAGCATGTAAAAATAATATAAGTTATCCTATTTTAGACTTGTAAATTTATTAATGACGAAAAAGTTTCAAATGATTACAAGTTTCAAGAAATATTAAAATAAAGAATTGCTTTATAAACACCTGTATCTTGATCGAAAATAATCAGGTTTTAAAAAAATCGATTTGGATATCTCACCAGTAGCATTTTAAAAAAAATGGCTAACTTACTTTTAACTGGTGCGTGCAAAATCAAATCGGTCGTTAAAGAGATTAGCTCTTTTTCTTATGATGTACAGATATTTTAATATTAAATAAGGTTAACTCAAACATTTTCAAGTAAGGTAAAGTTTGCATGATACAAAAATAAAACAATCTCGAAATGTGAAAGAAGAACAAAACTCACCCAAAGTAGGAAGGACAATTCTTTAAATCTTTGTAAACAACAAGTAGTAAAATGTGGGAATGCTTCTGTAGTTAGCTATTACCACAGCAGTGTACGACAAACAACTCAAGCATCTACACCTAACGAATTCAGTATAAACCCCTAAACTGCCAGTCATACCATTTCATTATTTCCTGGAACTCGTGTTTATTCTGGTTGGTTTCCGTGGCAACACAAAATGCGTCGCCGACACAAGATCGCAGCGCCGCCTATCCGTGGCTTTTACCGCAACGCGTCATAGCGAAGTGATATTTTATGCAGGGTCCTCTAATCAAGATAAAAGAAAAACAAGCGATGGTGAATGCTTGGAGGGTATAGGGGGGGATGGGAAGTCGTTAGTGTACTGCCATGAATCTAATTTACCTGTCTCTTCATGTGAGAAACATTCAATCGAAAGTAATAATGCGTTTTCAATGGCCGACGTCTTGGTTGTTTGCCGGGTGTGTATATATTTTATGTGATCGTATATTTGCTTATCTATGATTCTCGTAACATGGGCGACTGCTGTAAAGTAAGCGTGTTCAATAGACAGTACAAGAATAATTACATTACGGAGAAGGACATTTAAAACATCAAAAGCGAGATATTGCTTTTAGATCTAAACAAAAGTTGTATTTATTGGAGAGGGCTGAAATTTGTAGACGATGCAAACAAAGAAACATTCGATAGTTTATCGATTTTGAATAAAATAAAATGTAGGAAAACCCTCACTTTGGCATCTGTTTTTAATGACATATTTTCAGTTTATTTTTCACAACAATAGTTCGAGATATATTTAAATTGGATACATTAATTATTTAAATTTCGTGTGTTATTTTCTTTCTTCTTATAACTTTATGTTTTAAAATCGTGTTCGTATTTTATTAGTTAACCTTAAACAAATACTTATAAACAAAAACGTTTATCATTAGTTCAAACCACTCAAATACGAATGAATATGATCCAAACTTTAATATTACATATAGATATATAAAATACGTAGAATGTTCAAAATTTTAAATTGTTTGGTTTGGACATCTTAAAAATGGATAATACTAAAGGCTTTACAAAAAAAGGATTCTTTATGAATAAAAAGACTAAATTCTTTACGATAAAATTAGTACAAAAGCATATATGTACAAGTTCTTCAAATAAATATCTATAGTCTTATTGTATTTTTAGATTGTATAAAGCAAAAAATATATAACTCAACGAAACTAGAAACACAAATATTAAATATCTTTCAATTGCAATGCATTTTAGATCATTAATTCAAAATATAAGCGGTCATTGAATAAAACATTAAATCATTTATTCTGAATTTTTTCCTATTCTACTACTCTCACACTTTAGTTTAATTTTCAACCCATAGAGGGCACCATCACGTTAATAGTCCGAGGCGCACCCGGTGCACCTCACAAAGAAATAATTTCGCCTCAGAAATCATAATTTATAGCACCTGATAAGCAATGATAACAATTCTTACATGAAATAAAATTCCAGCGAGTTTTTATTCTTACATCTCGACTAAAGAGCGTATTCACTGATTTAGTTCCGAAATAAAAAAAAAAAGTAAAAAAGTTGCGATTGACCTTTTCTTACTTAAAATCAACTAAGGCAAAGCAATGTGCGTATAGAAATTTTACGGCAAAATGTGTAGAAACGACATTCTTCTGGGTCTACCTTAGCTGATTTTCACTTAAGAACCTTAAAAAAATATTTTTAATAGTACTTAAAGTCAGTTGCTTGAAAAGTACTTTATTAACCTTCCATCGGGCGTAATATGTTGACCGCATGGTTCAGGCCAATGTATTTGATATACCACATACTCAAAAAACATAATAAAAACGTAACTATACAACTATCAAGTGATGGATATCATTATTAGTGATGTATACAGATGAAAGTTACAAAAGTTTCTGCAAAAAATGCCATGTACTGACACGAAACTAGTCCAACAATTTGCAATGAAATACTCAATGAAATTGGGCGCGCAAGCCTCGCTGTGCTTGTCAGATCAATTGCGTCCAACAGTAAGTTAAATAAACATGGGTTTACGTTTAGACCTAAATAAACAGTACATTTTTAGCACAGGGTAGAACGTTTATATGCGATATGTTATTAAATTCTATCAATAAAAAATATTGGTGGGTAAAATGCGATATTTTTTTTTATTTAAGGCTGCATTAAATAAACAATTTTATTTTAAGTCGAAAAACAAAAACATATTTTTAACTGCTGTTTACTCGCATCTTACAGCAAAAACGTGCAGTTACGTTTATTAAAACTTAAAATATATTTTTCAATTTAGAATTAACCGTTTTACAATATCAGTTAAATTGCGAATGTTTTAGCTCAGACAAACATTTAAATGAAATTTATTATAATTAAGATATTCAATTTATTTACGAAAGATAGAGCGCCTTAAACTGCATAAAGCAGCATATCTCATTTTGATAAAATACACATATCCATATAAGAACTGTAAAGAAAATAAATGATAGAAATTAAATTTACGTTGCACCTTTCAAGAAATATTTCAACTTGAATGTTTAGTATAAAAAGTTATTATATTGACGTAATAATAATAATTCAAAAATACTTATATTTTAATTATTTAACAAAAATAATCAATCAAAATAATTACAGTAAAAACTTGTTTTGTTATGTTTCGTGTAAAACGTACTCAGCCTTTTCCTTTTTAGAATGTAATAAGCAGAAAACACTACTGCCACACAAGAATAAACAAGTAAAATAATTTATATACGGGGCAATAATTAACTATTTTTATTAATCATCTTGAATTTGAACAAACAATTTTTCGTAAGAAACTAAAATTAATTTTTATGATAAAGTTTAAATTCAAGTATACCCTTTGAAAGGGGATTTTGCAAAGCTCCTAATTTAAAAATAGAGACGGAAAAAGGACTTTATAAAATAAATTTAGTGGTGTATTGGCATTATTTCTCTTAAGTTTTATTTCATGGTTCAACATGTATTGAAGATTAAAAGTCTTTTTACAGTATAATTAAAATAAAGATAAATCAAGAGATTGGTGAATTCTTAATTTAATAAAAACAATTCAAAATTATATTGTTTCATAAATAATAATCATTTGTGATTATTTTTTTAATCACATAGTTTAATAAAAGTGTTTAAAATATTATGAATAATATTTACTCGGTTGTATTTTTTTTGTTACTTTATTCTGAAAAGTGCAATTAAAAAAGACAACTCTTAAAAAAAAAAAAAAAAAAAATCCTTAACATAAAGAGGTCGTTTTTTTATCGTAATTCACGATTGCATTTTAGTTTAAATTATTTACTCATAAAATTTCTGTACTTATTTTAGTGTTCTTATATTTTATCTCAAAAGAGTTAATTCATTTTAATGATTTACTTTAAATGTTAAAAATATTCAAACAGGTTAAGTTAGCAAATGCAGAACCTGATATATAATAAAGTATAATTAGTAAGTTCTTATAAAAATCCATCGACTCTTTAGTTAATGTGTTTCTAAGTTTTTTTTTTCGGATGTTGATAATTGTATACTTATCAAATAATTTAATTGTAGACACGTTACATATACTTTTAAATACAAATGAGAATATTTATATTTTCAACATATATTATTAATCCATACAAATTTTTAATTTTAAACAACTATGGATTTTTTCATATTTGTTACAAAATAACGAAATATTGAGCAAAACCTAAAAATACTATATATATATATATATTTATATATTGGAGATATTTTAAATATATAATTATCAAATGTTAAAAAACAAATGTAGAGTTACTGAAACATTTGATTACGTAAAACAAATAACGCTGAAACTATCGATACGCCAGATAGTATGAAAAAGACTTAACTCAACCGTCGACTATTTTTTAATTGACTTTATATTCCAATAACTTTATTTGAATAAGATACATTCTCAAAATAATATAAATTAAATGCACATATTATTTATATTCTTCTACCTTATATTTATCCAAGCTTCAAAATATTTAATCGTTATAATAAAATTTCTGAAACCAAGTCTAGACTGGTTTATTTGAAAGCTCACTCTGCATACCATAATATAAACTTCAGGCAAAACTTTTATGTTTTCCTTTGCTTGTGGTTTATACACAAAAGTCTAGGAATTATATAAAGCCTTCGAGCGAAACAGAAAAACCACGTTGTTTGTGTTCTCTGGCAAAAATTACATGCATAAAAAAACTTATACCTGTAGGAAAGGAAACTAAAACGAAAAAAAAAAAAAGCTTGCCTCGAAGCTCGGTAGACTACATTCCTAATGTTAGACAACACAGCAATTTGGCAACTCTTAAACTCTTGCAACTCCTAAAATTTTCAGTAGATTGCAAATATAAATGTTTCAATAAATCCTTGTTCAGGGTTATCACTATATTGGAATATTATGATTCATATATTTTAAACTGCATAAAATATTTTACTAAATTGCACTTAAGATTTCATAAAAACAAGTTAATTTTAATTTAAGAATTAAACAAGGCGTACATAGTTCATATAAAATAACTTCATTTTTTTCATATATAAACTGCATTTTTCAAACTAATATATGCTGTTTATTTTAATAATTAGTATTAGGCATAAAGTTATTGTTTATTTCAAAAATCAAAAATATTTATATTTTCTTTTCAAAACAAATTTTAAATAATTAAAAATCGTATTTAAAGTATAAATTTATTATACTGTTTATAGTATGTGCATAGAAGGTGTAAGGCGATATTAGATGAACGTATGAGCTTAAAAGATAATGCAATAACGATAATAAGTACTGATAATGAAGAATGATGTTTGAATCTTTATAAGTAATAACTAAAAAGATTGCAACTCATTGCAAAAACACATTTTGAAAAGTAACACAGCAAATTTAAGTCTTGGGAAATTCCTGCAATTATTTCACGCTTAGCAACATCATACTGGGATGTTATGTCAGCTTCCGTTGGATCACATTACTTACTCCCGTTTGAATTTCTGTGCAACAACTCTCAGTTGTTTAGTAATAAGTTAAACGTAGATTAATTAAGACAGTTCAATTTAAAAGTCAAGCGAAATTTGTGTTGCTTATGCCACTGCGTTTTTCAAAAGTTACTCTTAAAATTTAACTGAAAATAAATAAAAGATATTGCTTTTACAATCACTATATTTTATATTTAAGTATTTAACGTGCAAAGCGTATTAAGAAAGGATTCTTGCAATCTGCATTTATTCCTGGCCCCAATTATAAGAAAATCAAGGACTAGGCATAAACAATACTGTTGATAGAGTCCTCGTAGAAAAAGAAATATAATCGAAACAAATATACAGGAAAAAAAATTCAAAATTATAAAAGCTAACAGAAAGAACTAAAATATCCTTGTGAATAACAATTTCTTCAAGGGTATAACATTTTTTGCATTTTATATGCCATTAGAAAGTGCTACTGCAGAAATGCATTAACTAAAATTTCAAAGTTAATATTTTAATTTGAGGTGGGGAAATAGTACTTTAAAAGTCGGATACTTTAGGAGTTTTGAATTAAAGTTGACCTAGGCAAAGGTCTAATGATAAATCGGCCCCTGATGGTGTTCACTATTTGTATTACAAATCCTATTTGTAAAGGCATTTTCCATAATTTACCAATCACAGTAAAGGACTTATCTTAGTGGAATTATGGCCACTTATGTTGTCCAGGATTAAGTCTAAGCTTTTTCCTCTTTAAGAACAATCTCACCTGAAATCTATTTCAGGTAGATTGGATTCAATTGAACAAACTGGAGATACGGGACTTAACTGCTTTTTGCCAACGTCATCCTGTTTACCAGACTGTGTCCGTCCCTTCCAAGTACTGCAGATGCAATTCGATTGCGTAAGTTTGATTCATTTTGAAGGGTTTGATGTACACGTATCCTCCTTCCGGTATGGCCATCCTTTGGGCCTCAGGCAATATCAGTCTGAGACTCCAAGAACAGTAGGCCAATAGGAGTCGCCACCTGACAGCTGGTACGACAACCAAATGGCAGAGAATATAGAGGTAGATTATTATGAGGGTATTCTGACAATCGGTTGTGGTAGGGGGGGATAGTTTCATCAGTAAAACGCAGATGTAGCCAGCCAACTAAGTTCAACGGCCTTCGTTTTTTGAATCACGCACATCGCAAACCTTCCACCTGCGCTTGATTAAACAAGTCAAATGACTTCGGCCAATCTTGGCGTTCATGCGCTTCCTAAATGTCTTTTTCACTACATTGCGATAGTTTTTCCCGCCTTTTCAAAAGCGGAAGAGATTGCCAATGTGTAGAGATGAAGTGCTGCACTAAACATTACCTTACAGGAACGGCACCAATCTATCTTCGAGAGCAAGAGCTTCCAGAAGCATCAAATATCACCGATAGTGTTTGTCAAATATACATAACATTTACATTATTTTCCAATCAAGTATTTTAACCAATTTACAAATTTCAGATTTAGTATATTTTTAATATTTCATAGGACTAACTTTATTCCTCCATAGACATTAAAGTTAACACGACAATTTTAATTTACTTTGTTTTAAACGTTAAAAGTTTCATATTTCACGCATTTATGTTTTTTACCTTTTTAAAATTAAGATGTCCTCTTTTTTGCTTAAGAATTTCATATTTCTTGAAAGATTTAACAAATCACTGAAATTATACAGGGGTTTTTTAATGATAAGTACAAATAGAAAAGTTTGAAAACCCTTTAAGCGGAGAGGAAAATATCGAAATTGTAAATCTGCTTTTACGTCAAAAGATTTTAATTACTATTTCCAATACCTGTCTTTTTTAAAATCAATTTTAATTATTTGAAAAAAATAGCTTTTCAAAATATATCAATTTTGTTTTGTTTTAGATTTAAAAAAATGTTTCAAAATAAGACAACTTATATGAATATAAGATATATGAGCGCTGGGAAAACTGATGATCCACGATTTACTAAAGACGTCCAAAACGTTTCGATATTTAAATTATTGATTTATTAGATTTATTAACGAAATACAAGTAAAAATATGTCTTATACTTGAATGAAACAAAAACTTTCATAAAACGATTTTCTGCAAATATAATAAGAGTAAAATATTTATCTTTATTAAAAATTATCCATATGCATATTGTGTAAAGAAACACATCTTGTTAGCAGTTTAAACGTACTCGTTCACTGAACTTGTTCATTTATCTCTTTAGACGCGGAATTATTGTAATTGCATTGTTATAATTTTAATTTTCGAAAATATGACGTTAGTAGTACATGAATTGTTAGATAAAAAAATAAGTGTTTACCTTCATAATGACACTACATATCTAAGTGCACATGCTTATGAGCACGAATATCATTGTCTTTCATAAGTTTAATTTTTCAAAGACATGTCCAAGAAATTAAACGTTGCTGTACCGAGAAAGATTGTTGATTTGGGCATGTAATAAGAGATATAAACTTAAATATCAATGTTCAGCAGATTAAAATATGCTTTCTGAAGGTTTATCATTCCCATAATGATTAATCCAATTTATAAATAAATGTGTTTATACTTATAAAAACCCCGCTTTTCTTTGTTGCAGTTTTAATTGAACAAAGTCAACATTCAGGGAAAATGTCCTTGTTACATTTTAAGTATTAAATGTTTTTATACTTTTAAATTACATACAAAACTAAAATGTGATATTCATTCAATTACATAAATAGAAATGGGAACGAATCACACTAAAATTCCTCTAAAACTTGTTTAATATACAATGTGGTCATAAATTGTTGGGCGATGGCCATTGTTTCGCTGTTTAACAATTAATAATAAACAATTCGTTTTCCTTTGCTTTAATTACTTTGTTTGTTGCTACTAAAACTAAACGGCTTGTTTAAAATATAAGCGAACTGGTTGGGCAAATATAATGTTTTATTATATTATTTATTATATTTATTATATTAAATGAGATACAGAAAAACAATAAACATACCATCGCCCAACAAGCAGTTTATTATAATATTAATATAATATTAATTTATACTTTAAAATGAAAATACTTATCTAGACTACGAAAATACGGAACTATTACCAAAACGTATACTGACATTGCAAAAGTATAATTAAATATTTTATAATTATTTGTTACTACTCCTATATTTTAATGCGATTTATATTCGACTTATATAAACAGTTTAACGGAAGAATTTGTGAGATTTATGTTTTTTATATACCTATGCCTATAAAAGAATAATTTTACCTCCGAAATCCGTTTGTTTTACCAAAGTAGAAAAACAAACTTTGATTACTTATAGGGAAATGAATTATTTAAGCAATAATGAGCCCAAGTTGGTAGAAAAGTCAAATTCGGCGCCATAAATTGATATAGTTCTAATACAAGACACAAACATTTCAAGAAGAAAACGGAAAGTTTCGCATCGATAGAATTTCTGACCAATATCAGCTTTGGGCGGAGCTGTAATAAGACCGTGCTGCAATGAGTCACTGGCTTTGAACTTGAAAAGCCGGCGGAATAAATTACCCGCTAATGAAAACTACCATTTAGAAGAGTTCAAGCTTATGGATTTAAAGGTAAATAGCATTTGTTGTCACGGCTAGCCTTGACTTTCCATTTTCATAAAAATACACCTAAACTACTGTCACGCGTATAAATAGTATTTTTTTTTATACTCGTGTGCGATGACAAACTTAACTCGTACGTTTTTCCACGAGCATACTTTTTGTTTTGAATCGAAAGGAAGGAAATAAATTTCAAATTTTTCAAGAGTGTACATGCGGAAGAAAAATAAAATAAATGAGTTTATTTACTCTTTTACGGAAAATAAAACATCCAGTTTCTATTTAGATTTCGGTTACGTTTCTAAATATACAAGTATTTTTTATGATTTCATCCATAACGGATTGTTAAACAAAGGATAAAACTAGACATACTTGCATTAAATCCTCTAAGTTTTGTGTTATTTAACAAAAGCACTGAAATAAAAAGTAACGAAATCAATGTAACGAAAATTTGTCATGTCACGAAATAATATTTTAATGTATATTTAAATAATAGTTTACGGTTTAACATATGTTTTCATCGAGATGAGAATAAAATCTTGTTTTTCTCAATTTTAATTATTTTTAACGATGCTATTTACAAGTTTCTTAATAAAACGTTTCAAGTTCATCTGAACAAAATAAACTATTCCATGGTTTTTATACTTAAAAAAAATTACGGAGAATAAATGCAACTTAAAAACTAATTTATAGCTTTCAAAACAGTAGTACTCAATAGAATTGTTTCACATTTCAAAATTATTTTTAAATAAGAAATTTTACGTAAAGCACAAAAAATTACTATAGATAATCGTCATTTTATTCCAATGTTAAAAAATTATCACTTTTATGGAGATGTTTTGTCTATATTTGACAATTTTAATTGTTTATATTTAGCTTCCGCAACACTGTAATTTCTTAACTTGCGTACGATTTTTTATATATTTTAAAATACATAAAAAATCATTGTGGTTTTGATATTTGCGCTGTTACCAGAATATTGATATACTGTTATTTATATTCAATGATACACATTTTATATGGAAGACTCTATACACGCATATATAGGAAATACACGCATATGTATGATACACGTATATAGGAAATAATATTTTAGAGATTAATAAATTTCGAAGTTATCTTAGAATTTTACCAGATCTTAGAATTTTAGAAAATATTTTTACGAAATACAAAAACTAATCTACGTGCTGCAAAACTTTCAAATTATGAAACGAGGAAACGAGATATTTTGAAATAGAACGCAATCATAAAAACTATTTTTTTTTTTTAAATAATAATAATATTTTCCTAGTACTGTTATTTTTGATTGAAACAAACCATTCGCAGCAGAGACAAACAAAATACGTTTACTATTTTTATATTTACGTGAATTATTTATTAAGCGTCATTTAATGACAAATCCATTGTTTCCAGCAAATTAAAAATTAATATCCGATTTCACAAACACCACAATTGCAAAACTTAAATATCAAAGTACCGAAAAACATTTCTGAAAATACTTACGCGAAAACACAATTTCCGTTTTTAATGAGAAACCGGCTTGCACGCTTGACTTCCTCTTACGAAAGCAGCTGGGGAAAAAATGACTCGGATTTTCCTTCTCAAAAATAATGTACCCAACTCAAGACAACCACTTTTCCGTCTCGAAAGTCGAATAAATGCTGAATAATTGGCCGAATCGAAAACCGAACCTCGCAGATCGCTATCAGCTCACCTTTAGAAACGACCAGCTACCCACAGGAAGGCAAGAGATGACCACAAACCGCGCCAGCCAATGACTGTTCTCCAAATGATCGTTTGACGAGATCGTATTCGTGCGGCTACGGATACAGTTATCGCAATGGCTGTGACGTATACTACATTGTTTCGGAGTTTCCCATCTGCGTCTGCGCACTAACCGAACAGGTAATAGTGGGGTTTAGCCATTGGACGTTAAGATTTTTTTTTTTTAATTTCATTTTTTATTTTGGTTTTTTTTGCCCTTATGCCCCCTCCCCCTTTTTATGATCGCTATTACTTTTTTTTCTGTTATTTTATACAGTTCTTTTTTTCTTTTAAAAAATAGATTGATGTTTGATAGTCTCTAAAACAAAATTCCAGGTGAAATTGTTTTCTGGAATATTGCAGTTTTTCTCATTTTCTATGACTTTTCAAAGAGGTCACAAGAAATCGATTTGCCCTATGGATGGGAAGTGTGATGTTGACATTAACACCCTAGAATTATTTCGAAGCATATAATTATTTTTATTATAGTACAATTTCTTTAAAAACAAAACTTTCCATCCTATTTGTATATTTCGTAATTTTCATCTTCCCCAAAAGACGCTACTGAACTTGAATTACTCACGAAATGAGCCGTCTAGTTTCAAAACCAGATAGATCCACTTATCGTGCCTGTTCTGTTTAATAATGTTTGATAAATTTCATGATAAATTTGTGAGTATAAAATATAAACTTTCTGAATTCATGTAATTTCCAAAAGTGTTACATATTTGCCAGTAGTTAAATATCTTATTAATATTGGAGATTTTATTAATTTAAGAGTAGCAACATTGAATAAATTCTAACAGTGTTTGATTTTATTAATATATTTGTTTAAGGTCTGAATAATCCATTTCAAGTCAATTCAAGCCGAAGAGTCATTAACATGAATTTATTAAAAGAAAAAAATCAACAAAGTAAAATAAAGTATAATAAAATTATAATTCTATAATGGAAAAAAATTCATTCATTTTATAACAGTGTCCCTCTCTTATTGCCTTGATATGGGTTCGAATGATATTAATGTGATACATTTGTTCACACTCCTTATCAATGTTTTAATTTCTACAACGACCATTTTATGAACAGTAAAGGCAAAACTATTGGTATAAAAGGTACTCTTATCTACAAATTCGAACGTATGTATTAATTAAAGTGAAAGTATTATTAGCTATACAAGATATTTCACCAATATTGCGTTCATACTGTGAAATAAATTGATAATTTTAGTTGATATCAAATTATTTCCACTTATTAAAAATTTATAAAAACCTTCCTTTGACTGAAATATTTCAATATTCCTATCATGTACTAAAGAATAGTTTTTCACTGGGAACGGAATAGTTGCAATACAACGTGTTGACTTCCCACTGACGCTTACACGATTTTTGCATTTGTAAAGTTGTTTTCACAGCTTGGATATTTAAATGATTTTCATTGGTATGTAATTTTATATATATTTTTAATTGTTAAGATGTTCGCTTGCAAGTTGTACATCCCAAACCTATAATTTAAAGAAAATATTGTAAAAAGGAGTATTTTTAAGAATTTAAATATTAGACGCCTTGTCAGAAAAACTGGAGATCTCGGGACGTGATATCACGTTTATGTGCGTCAACGTTTCTCTCTCCTATACTTCTTTTAATGCATTTAATAGTCTAATGACATGCATCAGTTAATAATCATTATTTTTTCCCAAAACTTAATGTTTATGTATTAAACTTTTAATAAAACATTTTTGTTTTACGTTTTTAAGCTTATTACTTTTGTTGTGTGTTGGATACAAGGAAACTTTATAATCGTACATTTTCCTTTCACATTAACTTTTATTCAGATTTTCAATTCTGTTCAAGTAGACTTATTAAGTTCATTGGAAATATACTCATGTTTAATGTAATAACCATGTGCTGGAGTAGATATTTAGACCGATTTCAAATTGACGTTCTTGAAATCCATATTTGAAATTTAGTTGGTATCTATATATATTTAACAAGTTATGTCAAATTGGATTTCTAAAGTAGTGTTAGTAAATTGGCCTGAATTTCTCCCACGATAAATATTTATGTTGGGTTTGATAGTTTATTTTTTAAGTTATACTTGTTATATACCAAATATAACAAATTTTTTTTTAATTCCTAAAAGTGCCAATATAATTTTTTTATTCAACTGTTGAACTATTTAAAAGCCTACATTCTTAACATTAGTGATAAATTCTCTAGTGTTATTCAAGATAGACAAATTGATATTTTTAACAATGCTTTGATCCGTACTTAAAAATTGAGGAAGGCATTATAAGTTTGCGTACAGCAATCTCTTCACAATGCAACATATTTTCTCTACAGCTCAAATTATACAGATGAAAGTTCAATATAAATACATTGTTTTTCACAATTAAACCTGACATTCAATATAAGAGACTAGCCTCAGTTATATGAAGATGTACTCTAATCTATGCTTTTTATAGAAAATAATCACTATTCAACATGAATTTTGTCCAGCCTTTTGAAATAATTTAAGTTATAAAGTAAGAAGTGGACAATTTTTGTAACTTCTCTTATTTTGAAGAAAATGGTGAGATAGCCATATAGATATTGGTCAACTTTCCATAAAAAGAGAAAATTAATTTAAATTAAAAACTGAATTATACACAAATGTAGTTACCGATGAAATCTAATCAAGTGCCGCCATCTAGCACGTGTTCAATACAACAATTCTACAAAAACAGTTTGATAATTGCTTGAAGCGTTTAACTGATTGAAGCGTTTAACTGTGACCGACGAAATAACAATTTATATTGAAATGTAAAACAGTCGAACGGGCTTATGATTTTTTTTTTTTTAGTTTATCTACACATTGACTGCATGAATCTTCTACTTGCCTAATATTGTACTTTTAATCGTCGTTTAAGCACTTAGTTGGTTATACGTAAAAACTAATACATGATTTGCAAACTGTTTTGAAAACAGGATTTGCACAACAACTAAAAATATTGTCATGTTGTATCCCATCTATATTGCTATCTTCAAAGAAAATAAGTTGCGTGATTTTATCGCAAATAAATGTGGACACATTTTCAATTAATATTGACGAACAAATCTTTTTTAAATTATAAATGAAACAGTCAAGAGTTTACTTCTTAACTTTGTTTTAGCATTACAATGAAACTTTTTTTCTTCTTTATTTAACAATATTTCGAAAACTAAGGAAAATATTTCGATACCGTTACCTTCGGAATAGAATTGATTGCAACATCGGTAAAAAGCTATTATCGATTTGTGTGGTGAATTGATTAAAGCATTTGTTATTTGGAAACCCCATAACACAATTTATAAATTAATGAATGGAAAGGAAATATTTATTCATCACTTCCGTAAAGATTGAGAACGTTCTAATGGTGTAAAATTTATTGCAAATCCATTGTTTCTGAAATCTCAATATCAATCATATATTGTAGTTTCGACAAGGATGTATTGCTACCTTAGCTAAAAAAGAATTACGTTCTAATTTAAAATAAATTGATTTTTGTCGAATTTTCAACAATGATGTGTAACCTATATATTTAAATTGAAATATCAATTGTGCATTCATGAAAAGATAATTGCTTTTAATATTCTTATTTGAATAACCTTTTTTATTTTAATGATACATGTTAAAGCCATTTTTAATTTGTAATTTTCTTGAATTTCAAAGCAAAGTTTGTATAAAACTTCATAATATAGAACAGGACATGCAATTAAAATGACACCAGTGTATATTTTCAACCATTAACATCAACGGAAGTGTTGTTGTTTATAGTGTTAGTTTTGCTGTTTCTAATTTTATATCGATCATAAAAATTTGGATAAAATTTATGTTATAGATAGTTCAATTAAAACGAATAACTTTAATCTATTACTTAACAAAACCATATTTTATAATATATGTGTAGTTAATGTTGTACTCATGTAAATGACAATGTTCAAAAATGAAGCAATTTCATGTGTAAACAAAGCACGCATGAGATTATGTCGTATAACATGGCAAGGCATACGAGTTATAAAATATATTTGAACGCAGAATATAAATTCATAGATGTAAAACAAATATGGAGTATAAAATACATAAAAATGCAATTTTATTTTTCAAACTCCATATAAATTAAGAAAATATTTTGTTTAATCAATTAAAAACTATAGTGTCGAAATTCTTTATGTAAAGAATCCGATTTAAAATTTCCAGTAAACGAATAATATTAAAATACATATTGAATGTTTTTAATAATTATATAAAACCATAACTGCATACCAATGTGCGAAAAAGAACAGAATAAAATCTTTTACTGCGTATTCGAAAAATCGCCAAAACTGCGAAAAATAGCAAACGACTTTACCCAGCTTCAGCTGTCGTTCCATACTGTAGTTAATTTATAAATCACCCAAGCCCCAATCTAGTACCATAATTTACCCGGGTTGAAGGTGTAATTGGGCGAAATTGCTTCAAAAGCAGACGGTAATAAGAACAAAAATATTTCGACGAATAAAACACGAAACTGGCGATAAAAAAAAGCGTAATCTTTCACATACGTGTCACACAAATATCAGAGGACTTTTCGAAAAAGATCTGCACAAATCGATATTATGTCCAGGCAGGTGTTTCACAGGTAACGGGGAAGGTACTAGGCCAGTGAGGCACACCCTATTTTCCAATTTTTTTTTATTTACTTTTTTTATAGTCTTCCTGGCATAGAACGTTTTTCTCTACATGGGTTTGGAGCTCGCTTTCAACTGAGTAATTTCAAACGCGATCGATAAGACCGGGTCTTTTGCGGTTTTTTAATTTTATCCAACAGATTTAGAGATTGCTTGGGCTCAAAGAGATTATTTGATAAGGTTATGAAAATCTACCTTTTTCTATACTGGAATTGATTGAAGATGTATAAAATGTAAAGGTTTTTAAGTTACTTGGATGATGTAGGATGTCTGAAAGGCTACAAATATACTTTTTTCTTTATTAAAAAAAGATCGCGTTTTTTCAACTTTTAGTATAAATGACTACCATTTTAGTTAATATTTATTTGTTGAATTAATAAAAAATTAATATAAACTAAAATGCAATTATTATAGTAGTTATGTTCAATTTTTGTATATTTAATATTTTTATAAACTGAAATTTTCATGTTTAAAGCTTTTTTGCCATTGCAAGGAATATAAATGAATAAACTAAATTTATATATAGTTAATACATATAATTTAATTCAATTAAAATGTAATAAAAAAAGGTTTAAATACCATTCTGAAGTACAAAAAAAAAAGTAGAATTTGGGTTATTTTTGATAGTCTAAAACTTTTTTTTAAAATCCAGTAGAAGAAATCCACGAAAATACAGTTATTTTGTTGCTTTATTACTAAATTTGCATATCATAATACCAGTTCCGAGCAAAAAACCATGTATACCTAACACTACCACGAATATAAATTTGGAGACTACTAATAAAGATTTCCAGTCTACAGATACCTGATTAGTGAGAAAATTCAATTGCTAATTTAGCAAAGTTTGGATATAACATCATTCAACATATATTGATAAGGATATTTAGGAATTTTAGATAAAAATAGGGAGTCTATAAATCTAAAATAATAAGTTTTAAGCCGGTATTGAAATAGTCCCTCTTTTATAATTATCTGAAACTGTAAACTGCAGTGTAATTCAATAGATGTTACTGAAACTTGCTGTTACGACTACTTCAGTCTAAATGGAGTCTAAACTATAATGCAATCTTTTTAATTCTCACTTAACAATTTTAAATTGGTAGATAAATTTACATTACTTATAAAAAATTATTTTCATACACATAACAGTTTCGTTTAGAATTTAATATTTTTTGAAATATCCTTTTTTCTATGTAAATTTGAAACATCATTCAATAAATTCTATTTAAGTTTAACTGCAACGTAAATTAATTATTTGAACAATTCTAAGAAAAGTTCTATTCCCGATTTTCCCATTGAAAATACATAAATAGGAAAAATCTATTTTAAAATATAAAAAAATGCCCGTAAAATTTAACAGTAAAATGTGCAAAATAACTATTCTGAGAAACTAACAATTACTAAAGAATAATTCTAATAATTCCAAATAAGTAAAAAATATAAATATAACCACATTTTTTACCACTCAGAAGGGTCAAGAGTTCTATTATTAAAATTTATTATTTCAAATCTAGGTACCAACCAGTAAATCAAGAAAAGAAAATACGTTTATCTTTAAAAAAAGAAAGAATTGCACTCAAGATATGACAAACGGATAATTTAGAATAAGAATAACCCTGGGTGCTCTTAAAATATAAGAGTTTTAAAATTCGTCAAAAAAAAAAAAAAACTGGCTTTCGCTTTAGTACTATCAACTATTTTAAATCAAAATATTCTGAATCTTCGATAAAAATCCTAAAAAAAAAACCTGTTTGTTTATAAACGATTTCAAGTGTTTATCACAAGCTGTTTACAAATCTCCAGAAATCATGCAATGAAATAAGTAAAAAAAGTGGAAATGCGGTATATAAAACACACTTGAAATATCTATTTTAAAATAGGCAACTATAACAGAATAAAGCGAAGGATTTTTTTAAAAAGTTTATTCAAAGAAATTAGATCTTTGTTTTTTGATAGTTCTAAATTCTCTTTCGAAATTCAGAAAACAATTTTATTGACTTCTAAAGTTTATGAAAAGATCGATTTTTCAACAGAGAAATTTTCTTTTATATATCGTAGTAAATAGTATTTGTAATAAAAAACAAATAATCTAAACACTTTCTGTCAAGAAAAATGTTTGAAAACTAGATATATAATAAAAATAGAGATTATAGCTGTTGATTTTTCTTCCCGTGAAGAGATTTTAAAAACTGAATTTGAAAATCCAAGTTCTATCAATATCACAAAGGAAAAGATATGATTATGTAAAGATTTGGAGAAGAAACTAGGAACAAGAATTTGACATTTTTAGCTAATAACGCAATATTTAAAAAAAAAATTATATAAATTCAAATATCTTAAAACGATTTTTTGAAATTTTTTTTAGACGTTTAGATAAAATACATTCACTATAAACGCCTGTTTTTCAAAATGAATTGATAAAGAAACCACATTGTGTAAAAACTCAGAAGCCAAAATACATTCTGCTGTTAATACCCAAAAAGCAGAAATCATGCCAAGATTGAGCATATGACGAATCTTGTCAGCTTTTATCCAGAGTAGCTGAGCAAACAGCTGAAATATTTAAATATTTACAGCTGTAACTAAAATTCAGTATCCAACATTCAAATCTTGACGACGATTTGTCTTCCAGCTAATATTCTTGATTTTCAGACTTCAAGAAACACGAAAGATGTCATTCGGCTCACTTCTTATAGCACCAGAGAAACCACGGAATTCAGATATCATCCGTGAATTCTTCCAGTGCCATTAGAAGTAAATCGAACCTGTAGAGTCCTTGGTATCTTTTCTTCTTCTTGAAGATATTAGATGAGTAACCGTATATGACGTAAAAATCTCGCCTTGCGTATTATCCGCGAATGCTTTCAGACCATTAGGAGTAACTTGAATCTGTAAACATAAATGTCCACGATGTATCTTCTTTTTTTCCTGAAGTTAGCAGAATTGTAGTCAATAATCATTATTTCTAGTAGTAGGTCCATTCTATGAATATTGAAGCTATGGTAGTCTTGTTGGTTGTATATTTTACAATTGCATGCTTTATCAATTTTCAATGAATTGCAATTAAACTTGATGATCTTCCCTTTAGATACAGTAGATATTATTATCAAAGAATTATGAAAGAGAACAAAAAGATACAAGAAACCACGAAATTAGAAGAATGTACTTCTGAAATGACTGATTTGATAGGAGATCGACCAAAAAAATTAAAAAATTATTTGAAAAAAAATTTAAATATAGACTTCCAAAACATTATTTATTAAAATATACTTAAAGCATATTGCAAAAAAAATAGGGAGATTTATCAAAGTGTTCCAATGCTTTCTTAAAATACACAGAACTTTTTGCTGTAAAAAATCACGAATTTAGAAAGAAGAATATACTTCTGAAATGACTGGTATGATAGGAGATCCACAGAAAAATTTTTTATGAAAAAATACTGTTAGTTGAAATAACATTTATTGCTGTCTATTGTGATCTATAAAATTAGTCTTTCTTAAAAAAAGTTATTATATACATATAAACGTATATTATAAGTAAAGCAGGGGGAAGGGGGCAAACTTGAAAAAGTTAAGATTTTTTTTTACCTGATGACAAATACTTGTTATAAAAATACACATTTGCGTTTAAATTTCTATCTTAGAGGTAATTATTTCTTGTTAGGCAATGAGTTAACTTTCCCTTTTTCGGTATATTTTATATTCTAGTTTAACTACCGCTTTATGCATTTAAAAAACAATCACTAATAAAACTAGATATACAACAAATATTTATACAAAATTGAAGAAAACTGCTGAACCAAAATATAACACCAAACACTTTAAGATTAAAAGACATTCTTTTCTACGTCTAAAACACAAATTCATTTTAAAGTCTGCGGCGAACAAGCTTATTCGGAAAATCCTACAAAAATAATTCATAAACACAAGCGCATCTCAAACAGTTCCACGAATAAACTCATCAAAAAATCCTTCAAAGTTCGCTTCATCAAGGCAACCGTCTTAAACACCAGCCCTCAAGCAAAGGGACATCTTCACCTCACAACATCTATCACAACTCTAAACTATCTCATCAAACCAAATCAAGTCTGCGATCAATCTTCGAGGGCCTGCTCCTCGCCAAAAGAAACATCGAGGCAGCCGCATCCCGTTGGAGGCTCGCCGGCTACCTTGTAGCAAACTAGTGAGGCATCTCCTCCCAAAGCCACCTGTTGGATGGCAAGAGCGCAGGTAAAATAACCGCTTACTCACCTGGTCGGTTGCTTGGAGTCGATCCCCGAGGGCCTATTCTGGTCCTCTTACGAAGTCGAACTAGCGGACCGTAGACAGTATGTCGACGAACCCAGTCAAAATCCGTGGCTCTTCTATCGGTCTTACAGCGAGTTCTGGGCGGCGAAGCACGCAGCCAACTTCCCCACGGTCTGGGTTGACTGAATGTTGAGGAATCACCCTTCACTGCACTGCTGCCGACTTTTTCCAAGGAAAACCGTCACAACTGTCACGTAGCCGAAAAATGCCCTTTTTTGGGGAAAATTTTTATTATTATTGTTATTACCGCCGGTGTTATTGTTATTTTTTTTTTATTTCCAATCTTTATCTCCTTTTTTTTTTTGTTGTTGTTTGGTTGTTTGATTTCGGATACGCAAGAGTGGACATAACATCTTTTAACTATTTGCCTCAATTCGAATAGAGACTCAGATAATCGCTCTGCTACTCCTACGCGATGCTTGATATATATATATAAATATATTTTTTGTCGTCGTCCCCCCCACCCTTGCGCAATGCCTCAACCTACCTAGACTCAACAGACCGTGACGCTGTGATTTCTTTTTTTTGTTTAACGATTTCTCTTTTATAGACAGAAAAAAAAGCCCGGAAAGCAGCATCATTTTAGTGGCGAGAAAGTATCAGTTCTAAGTAGAAATGAAACACTTTTTTCTTTGAGAAAAAAAGTATCAAATACAATTGTTATTCGCGGTCGAAAAAATTCGTTTCGAGAAGAGAATGAAAAAGATGTAACCGCGTTGTTTTTCTTCTTTAATTGTCTGGTAAGTTCAAATCGGGGTAAATGATCTCGCAACGTTGCGGCTCCAATTATTTAGAAAACTTGGGGGGGGGGGGGGGGGGGAAGCCCTTAATTTTGTGAGCTTGAAATGAGCTATCACCAGGGCCCTAGTTGAGGATTAGATATTTTGAGTGAAAAATTATTTTTGTTTAACTTTAAAATTTTCAATTTTATTCTATTTTTTTTTAATTATGGCCCAAGACTCAAAATTTTGGGGTTCCAATTTTTTAATCTATTAAATTGTATTTTAGTTTGGTTGGTTGAAATAACGTCGCACTTGCGCTGCAATATGGGGTATTAGGGAAAGTTCGGGATCAGTCTCGAAGGAAAAATCCGGGAATACTACCTCGTAATTTTTAATCATATTCAGAAGACTAGGAGAACACCTGAGCAGGCACCCCACGCAACCTCAATAAATTATGATTTAAACACAATAAGGCGACACTAATGCAATTATTTTTATTTAATAAAATGGCTATAGATGCTTATGACAGAAAAATCCCAATAAAAAGAAATAATTTACAAATAACTATGATCATAAAATGTTGCTACGCTTTTCTCATTATTAAGGCTACAAAAACCATATTGTACTTTGAAATTTTAAAGTATCATTAGAATTGCCCTAATTAGTGCTTTACATTTCGGTTGTAACGGTTGCTATGTTGACATGTACGTACAATTTCCCACGAGCTCCATGGTAAGTCCATGGTTTTTAGAAGAAGTTATTTCATTTTGCCTAGTTTAGAACATTTGGCTGTATTTTATAAATATTTCTAAATATACGAGAACACATGCATTAGTACTAAACAACACATGCATTAGTACTAAACAACACATGCATTAGTACTAAACAACAATTGCATTAGTACTAAACAACAATTGCATTAGTACTAAACAACAATTGCATTAGTACTAAACAACAATTGCATTAGTACTAAACAACAATTGCTTTAGTACTAAACAACAATTGCATTAGTACTAAACAACAATTGCATTAGTACTAAACAACAATTGCATTAGTACTAAACAACAATTGCATTAGTACTAAACAACAATTGCATTAGTACTAAACAACAATTGCATTAGTACATTAAACAACAATGGGCAAGTTTGTAGTCAAGGGGAAATTTCAAATAACGTCATGATTTAATAGTTTAATTAGAATTTATAGAAAAATATACTTCTTTAAAATAATTATAAATAATGCACATAAAAAAATTACTCTAAGTAATACTATCCATAAATATAAATGAAATGTCGAAAAACAGTCCGCATTCTATTCTTGTTTCGAGATTCTAAAATCTCATTTAATTCTTATGGTGGTCAGATAAGATACAGACCAATCAGCTTAAGTTTTCACAATTTTTTTTTAAACATTATATACACTTCCCGTTTATATTTGTATATAATAAAAATTTATAAACTTTTTTTTTTTATAAGAAAAAAAAAAAAAGAGTATTTTAAGAATACAAATATTTTCTTTAGTATTGCTTGTTAGCAATTTTGTATTTCATGATTTTTAAAATTTAAGTTTACATTGCAATATATTTGGGAATCTAAAATTCAAGAAGTAAACTATAAATTAAACTTTAACCCAGTAGTGACAATCCACTGATAAGATAAAATCATAATTATTTATATTCAAAAGTATTCCCAAATAAAAGTTTGAGCTGTTTGGAAGATTATAACACATTTTTGGTTAGTAGAGCTATACAATTTTTATTTGGGACGATTCGGAAACTAACTATCCAGAAGAAAAGATTCGGGAACACTACCTCGTAATTTTGAACAACGGTCAGAAGACGAGAACAACACCCAAGCTTGGCGCCGAGTATGGAACTCGCAATCTTCTGATTACGAGCTTGCCGCTTTTCTAAACCAAGCAATGGAGGGGCTTTAGCGTGTTATAAAATTATCAATTTTGAAATATGCAATTCATATAAATGTCCATAAAAAATATTTTTAAATAAAAATCGCAATGTCCACTAAAATAGCGACGAAATATTCAGAAAAATATTTTCAACTGACATGTGTGGCAGAAGGTTCGTTTTATTATTAGAAATAACGATGTATTCACGTGTAAAAGACGCTTTCGGACTGCGCCAGTGTGTTTTACCAATATGTTCTTAGGCTTCTTTGGAGAGATAGCATTAAATATTCAAACATTCAAGGAGAAAACAATAGGTCGGCGCTGTTTCCACAATTTATGTGTAGCAACAGAACCCGACGCCAATTATTTCGTCACGAAAGTCTACCGCTCTCTCTTTCCCCAATGCAAAAAGAGCTCTACGACTACCTTTAGATTTAGAATTTCAGAAGTCGGAGAAAACAACAAAGCAATTTTTTAAAAAGAGTAAAGAATGAGTTATGAAGGATTGTGTTGCTTTTTTTTATATGTGTTGGGGTAGTGATTCCCAAAGTTCATTTTTGATTTTTGTTAGCCTAGAGAAGTTACACAATGCTTATTTGTCAAGATTTAAAAATCAAAGACAATTAAAAAGTATAGTTTAAAACCTAATAAACAAAACATTTGCGCAAAATGTTTTTGCTTTGTGTTTTTTCACGAGTTGGCGTTTCTTATTTTTAAGATATTGTGAATATGTCAATTTTTTTTACGATTAAATATGTTTTTTTAGGTGTAGAATTTAAATAATTTATTCACATACAATAAGTTCAAGCTTAATTAAAAGCAAACGTCAAAGTTAAATTTCAAATAAAACTTTTGATGTAAAATATACGACTTGCTTTTAATTGATGTGATATGCAGTTTTATATTTACAAAATATAAAGGGATTTGTTTATATCTTTAAAGTAATCTACATTACATTTACCAATATATCTTTACACAGAAAATCGATCAACACATTAATTTAATCATGGAATTTGGAAAAAAAAAGTTTTTAAGTTACTATTTGAAAATAACATAAATAGCATAAATTATTTATTTTATTTAAATATTATTTGAAACCCTATAATGACGAAAGAAATGAAGGATGTAAAAGAAAATATTTTTTTTATATACACATGGCAGAAAATAGGTTTATTCCCGATAAACTTTGTAATTTAAAATAAAGGCTCAGAGGTTTTTTAAAAATATTCGATAACAACCATTTTAAAAAGTTGATTGTTTTCTTGAACAAATACTCTTTACCAAGTAAAGCTCTGCATCAAGATATTTTGTACTCAACTAACAGTGTATGTTTCCACATATCTATCAAATTTAGTTATTAACACTTTCATATTGATTATATACACAAATGAAAATTAAACATTTTATGATGTGCTATGTGCTAACAGTTTATAATATGTAATTTCAAAACTTTATATTTTCATGAAATTCTTATCTGCAGCTAGTACTAAATTCGATTTAAAATAAGTTATCAACTTTACGTACGCTGAGTTCATTGAAATATATATATAATAATGAAAGTATATAAATCTTATATAGCTCTGAACTTATAATAATAGCTGAGCATATAATTAACGCAGTTAAATTTAAACTGTCTGTAGGACATAAGAATCATGGTTAAACTCTACGTCCGTACCGGACCACATAATAATCAAAAAGTATAATTCATTTCTTGGAGTAGAAACATTTTATAACCGTAAATGCCGAAAGAACAATGAATTTCCAATTCGATTTCAAAGTTTAAAAAAAAAAAATTATATATATATATATAAACATAACGACAATTAGAGAAAATAACAAAGAACAAAAATTTAAAAGAAAAGGGGCCATTCTTTCTTGAATAAAGGATTATTCAATTCAGCAAAGCATATAAATTTGGCTACCATAAATCACCGATTTCTAAACGAGGAAAATAACCGCCTATTCAAGTATACGAACTAATGACAAAGAGAAGAAACCAAGGAAAAAGAAAAAAAGGGATGATCGAAAAACCAATGGGAAAAAAATAATGTACCATAACTCAAAATTGTGTGAATGCTTGTTCTGAGATAGTCGAAAAGTGGTGGACGTTAAAGTCGTCGCTCAAGCGTGACGCAATGGCGTTAGGTCATAGTCAAGGTCAAAATGGTCGGTGGGTCGAATCTTTTACAGCTCCCCCCATCTTCTTCTCTAATAGCATTTTTTATAATGATGCCTCCCCCACTCTATCATCTGTATAATTATTTTATTTTTATAATTTAATCTTGCCCCCAATTTGGAAGTGTCTTGTTCACGGATCACTTCGAATGGATTCGATGTTTTCTTTTTTCGAAATAATTGAGTTAGAAGTAGACAGGAGGAATATTGTGCCCCATTTCGTTTAAGGATTTTATTTTAAGATTTTTGTTAACTTCTATAGTGTTGGACCCCTGGCGTCTTGACAAGGGGAATTAAAATAAAAGAGGGACGCTTACTTCTGCAATATCTCGGTATAGTTAAGCATTTTGCAGAAATAAATTTTGTTCATTTATTTAAAACGAATATGGCTGAGTTTAAAGTCACAAACTAAAATAGTCTTTTATCGGTGCTTTCACGCAATTAATATGCGGTTTTTAATGTATATAATACTTATGTTAATAATAGTAATTTCGTAAGTTGTTTTTAATCAAAATATGTACCAATAAAAATATTAATGTATACTTTTATTTATTAATTTAAAACATCATATTATAATTTTTGAAAAGAAGTTTAGAATGAGAATTTTAAATATTAATTTTAAACAAACAAAATTTAAATGTTCATAAGTAATATATACGAGTTACATAAATAGTATATCAGTACTAATACGAATACTATGTAATCCTAAGAATTACTACACGAAAAAACATAATTGGCTGCAGGTTTCTTTTTTTAATAGAAATAATGAATATGAAATAATTATTTTTTAACAAGTATTTTCATTCGTTATTGTTAAGTATTGTTAGATAATTGCAAATCTTGTGGATAAAGATAATTCTATAAAATAATGACTTACTTTTCATTTCAACTTCACGTCATTTGGAAACAATAATTTGAAGTTTTATGCTATAAACAACCAAGAAGCATACACAACCATAAACATTACAATTAATAAATGAAAACAAACCAAATGCATTAAAGTATCTAATTTTATTTTACATATATTCATATATTCAACTAAACAAAATACATAAACTAAAGTTATTTACTTACGATCTCGTACTTCAAAACGATTATAATATTCACAGTCATTTGGACAAATTTAACTTCAAAATGAAGGAACATAATCTTAAAAAAAGGTTCCAATCCGATCATGCAAGTTTCTTACGACAATCGCATTGTGTATGGGACTTTCTATGTTATAGCATATACTACATAACAAAGGTTATATATTATATATATATTGCATATAAAAAATATATAATATAAACAAGTAATGTACTTTGTTAATAAATAGTAGCTTTTTTAAAACAGTTTCCTTTAAAATTCAAACATTAAATTTCTATTATTATATATAAAAAAAATTAATTTCTATACACACAATAATTCTTCATCTGAAAAAATAATATATTTCTTCACTTACCAACCCATTTAAATCAATTTAAACACATACGTGTAGAGGGATTCCAGAATGCTATTTGTTTCCTTTTAAATGCCTCATAACAACGAATCAAAATATTTACCTTTAATCAACCGTTTTATAGAGTGTATTTAAGAATAATCCAAATCCCATGGAACATACTCAACAAAAAAAAAATCACACTTTTTTTCAAGCAGTTAACAAATGAACCACCTACCTGAGTCTGGCACTAGGCTTTGCATCGCATTCTTTTGTGATTGTTCGCTACTTGAATGAGGATCGGAAGATCGGATGTCCTGCTTTTAATCTTTTAAGTTTCTTTCCTAAAAAAGAAGAAAAACAAACCTATGTTTCAACAACCTGTCCAAAGAGAGAACAGAATGACCAGAAGATCAATTGTGTTTTGCATTGGCTCTCAGTTTTTTGTAAACTTTCCTCTTCGCGTTGCCTTGCTCTGTAGCTCAACCAAGTCCGTAATGGTTGAGCTATTCCCTTCCTCGCTTCACTTGGATTCGCTACTCTAAAGAGCAGCAGGAAGACACTAACCATCAGAGTCGAATGGTGAAGCTTGTATCACTACACGAAACCGTAAATACAATGGAGAAGGGGAAAAAAAACTTGATTTTAGTTAAGTTTGGAGTTCTTGGTGTGGTGGTTTCAATTCAAAAGTGATTACAGAAAGTTCGGTGCATTGCACTTTTGGACAATAAGGGGTCCACTACCTCCATAGGAGCCCGTGTAAAATTAAATGACTTTGAAGTCATCTCTTTCAAAAACAGCGAGATGTTTCTGAATGTTATAGTGTATTACATAAACTCTTTAATGCAGTGATACTAAACCCGTGGTCCACGGGCCACTGGTGGTTCGCGAGAGATTTCTAAGTGGCCCGTTGAGCCATTGTTCAATTCCATGGATGTTTTTCTTTTCTTTTTGCGCTTGAGGGACGTATTCCTTTCGAAATTAAAAACATCTAACTTGAAAATCAAAATGCCGTAAAGGAAACGAAACTGTATCCCCATTTTAACTTTTTCATGTACTGGCTTTGATTTTTATAACAATTAACCAAACATGTTCAATAGTGCTAAGACATTACGTTAAAAAAGATTTTTTTTTAATGAATAAATTTATTTACAAAATAAGTACATTTTTTAAAAAACGAGATATATAAAGTACATAAATTTTATTTCGTTTAATGCTATTAGAAGGCGATGGTCCGCGACATGTCAAATTTTGGAATAGGTGGTCAGTGGCCATCTAAAGGTTGGGAACCACTGCTTTAAAGGACTCTTAACAGGATTTTAATACTTAAAGCCCATTAATATGACTTTTAATAGTGTCACAGAATTTGTTGTTTTTATAAAATTAAAAAGTAGGATTATTATAGGTAGGATAAATTATTTTCAAATTTTATACAGAATAGTTTAAAGTTACTCGCCTTAATGTATATGAAATTTACCTAATAAAAAACGAGCTTTTGAAATAGAAAGAGATAAACTTGTTGTGAAAAATAATATATTGTTTTAAGAAATAAAACTAACGTAGAATCGTTTTAATCAATATACACTAAAAGTCAGTTGTATTGTAAAATAAATTATTAAAAAATACTTTGTTAATATTAAAAAAAAAAATCTTTTTTAATTTCAATCTAGTTTTCTTAAATTCCGAATATCATTCATTTTAGTTCCTAGTTGAACTTTGAAGCTTTAATGAAAAGACATCCTAATTAACAAATAGTTTACCTGCTTCCAGAAAATCAGCTTTTTAAAGAATCATTACTTTTTAATTCATCTAGTGCACATGTCAGATGCACTAACTGTTATTTGCATGTTTAAACTATAACGACTTATTTTATTATATTTGTACATTAGTAATCATCTTATTTTTCTTATTTCTCTTAGTTTTCCCAGTTTTTCTAGAATAAAAATGCGTCCTTTAACTTACTAAAGTTATGATAGAAATATTTTTAATATTGATTAAGAATTATAAAGTCCCATAGACGAATTACAAAAAGTTAAATGCAACGCTCTAGGCATTCTATCAATAAAATAAAGTGTTATAAAGCTTATCCATTATCAACTTAATTTAAAAATATATTACAAAACAATACTAGAAGAGAAATGGCTGTGTGGCATATGAAAAACTTATTTTATTAACTATCAACAAACCTTGTTGTTAAAGGACAACGACATTTCAACCTAAACGATACCTACGAACTGGAAATGCAATTACTAGTGCGTTACGGAAAGGTTAAAGCTCTAAATTCATTACTTGCTTCAGCGACAAGGCGATAAATTGTAGTTAAATTAGTAATTTTTCATGAAAACAGCAAGATTGAAAGAAAACATGGTTAAAATATATTTGGGTTTAAAATAACAAATATGTTATTGCATTTAAAATATACTTTTTCATCTCATTTCCCATATAGTAGTTATCATACAATTTTATTTATTTTTTTACTTGTATTTCTTAAGTGGTGAAATGTTGTGAAATCTAATATATTATAATTATCATCGATGTATTTATAAATAGTCTGTATTATGATTTTTTTGTACTTTTTATTGGCGCGAATTTACATTGAGTTTATTTTATGTTTTCTAAAGTAGATTAATTGTATTTATAATAGACATTTTAAAAGAGCTTTGGGCAAACGATGTTTAGTTTAAAATGGTTTATCTTTGACTGGAAAATATTATGTTTCGATGCTATAGGAAATATGCTAAGCATGAGTAAAATGTGTAACTGTATTGGCGTTACTAGCCGCTATTCGATTTAATGAAATTAAGGAGAAAACAACTTATACATGCGCGATTAATTGAACCCTGAAATGCAAGCTTAGAAGAAAAATATTTGCAAAGAAGATATGTACTGTAGCTTAAATTAGATTTTTTTGCTTTTCGCATGATTTTTTAACACTGTTAGTATAGTATGAAACAGAAAAAAATATAAACTAAAAATGAATTTTAAACTCTATTTTAACATAAAAACATTGTTCAACTATTTTTTTTTTTTTAAGTTGGAAATGGCATGGTTCACCCTCAATTTTAAAAAACAACATGTCACTGTCTGAGAATACATCTTAAGCCAACAGGCCAAATTGCGAATTTTATCAACCAGAATTAATCTTTTACCGATTTCTCAATAAAGAAAATTTTCAAAAGACAAATCTTCCTAATTCTAAAACTATAATGAGAATACAAAAAAAAAGTCAATCAGCCCGAGGACAAAAATTCCAACTATCCAGAAAATATGCTGGATCACAATGACACTGTCTCTCCATATTCCGATAACACCGCAATTCAGCTACAAGAACGCTATCTCTAAAATATTATACTGTAATTGCTCATCTATGCAAAGACACTCACTCGGCTATGAGGTAAGGTTTATTCTGGATGGGTGTGGTTTCCTTCCATCGATCAGAGCCTTCCCGGCTGGTGTCTACGAAGTGACTTATGAATATATGATGCGGAAACCCTCTTCCTCTCTATCTAGGCTCTTGACGAACTATTGACTTAAATATTCTGCCGGAGAAAATTTGAATCTAAAATGGTAATTTACGGGTTTTATTTTTTATTCAAGTCGATATACGTCACTTATGGCGTGTTCGAAATGCAGCACTAGTGCGGATATTTCAATAGTAATGAAAAAATGGCGAAATATATCTGATATTTTTTTTTAATGGGTGGTTATTTATTGGAGATCCATAGCATATTGGATAAGCGTATATTTCGAAATTTGCATAAAGAACGGAATTCTGAATAAATTAAAATATTAAAAATTTATTGAAAAATAATGCGATTTTGTAGACCAATTGCTCCGGTAAGTATTTCGATAACATCGGATCGGTAATTTATCTAGTTAAAATTAAGGTAAACCTATTTATTTATAATTGTTTAGTAAATTGTTATTGTAAAACAGACTTTTACGCTCAAATATAGGTAACCAAACATATAAGAAAACAACTTGGTTATGCAGGTAATTGATTATTTACGCTTTCAAAAATAAGCAGGCATGGATTACACATATCCAAAATTTGAAACTGTTTAATGTTTTGTATTTAAGTAATATCGCTGTGTCTTTGTGGTAAAACACGTAATTACCATACGAACAGACATGGAATCAATTGACGTTATTCGAAAAACATTCGGCCATACGCAGCAAAAAAAAGCATAAAACCTTCATTAAATACCTGCATAAAATTTTCATTAAACCTGCATGTTGTTCCATATACGGTCACTAGGGGCTCCGCCAACCCCTGAGGATTGCTATAGAATCCTTTGTCGTTTGCTTTTGCAAACGAAAGCTGCCTTTGCTCACGAATAGAGAAAAATTCCAAAATAAAAGTGGGGTACTTTTCATTTCCATTTTCTGTGCAAACCAACTTGAATTACACAGTTGCAATTGTAACTTAGCATCCATAAGAAGTTGTTTTGTTTTTTTTTACAAAAGAGGGCGTTAGTCGAAGATAAACCCCGTTTCCGAAGCACGAGTGTCAGAGCCTAAATCAGACTGCCGATAATATTCACGACGATTATTCATGATTGAAAACGTTGAACTAACCAGGTACTCCATCCCCCAATCAAAACAACAAATATTGAGAAATCAACGTTGATTCGAAAATGGAGAAACGCTGTACCAAAACAAACAACGAATTGAGAGTTGAGAAGTATGCTCTTGTTCGTATAATGGGTCGTTCCTATTTTCTATATGTTGTGAAATTTGGATTTCATGCATAGTTTGATAAAACCTGCATTTTTTTAATGTTTTTAATTTGCCTGCATAAAACCTTTAAAAAAAACTACAATTTCTTTTTAAAATTTTCAAGGCTGGATTTTTTCTCATTGAACCTACATAAAACAATCAATTTCTCAACTTTCATCACGGTTAAGTACAGAATTTTTAGTTGGGTGGTCAATAAATCTCTCACAAAACACTCAAAAATGACAGCTGTGGCAACTTTCTTTAAACTTATATTAAAATAAGTATATGCCTTTTTCAATATGGAAACGCGAGTCGTTATAAGAATAAAGGTTTTAAAAATCGTCCACATTATCTGCATTTCAAATTACCAATCTCTACAGTATAAACTAATAATTAAATCCTTACTTCTCGAGTTAAAACATCAAAAGAAAAGGAAGGAAAAATAACTTGTATTGTTGACAATACTTAATTTGAATCGCGAATTATTTCCTGCAAAATTTGATTGATGAATACCATTATTAAAATGACAATAGAATATTAGGAAACCACTAATTTGATGTCACAAACCGGTAGACGTATTTGTATCGAAGTCATCTAGTAAAGTTACTAAGGGCACGAACCCAAATCTACAGAAATAAAATGCTCAGTTATAACAAAGAATATTTTTACTAGTCACTACTTTGCAACATCTTAAACAAAGAGATCCCAAAGTCATTCTTGCGAAAACTTCACCAGCGAGGTATTTTATTTCTTTATATATTTCTTAAGAAACTCTATTTAACAACCCGGTATTTTTTCCCCCTACCTATTTGCTTGTTTCACCCAAGTTCAAAGTCTAGATTATGCTCTTCGAACCTCCTAGTAATTTGCTTTTTCTTGTTTTATTTTTTACTGATTCAAGGAGGTGGACCATCGGCAGTCATGTAGAAAGTATTAGACGACTAAAAGAAAGTTATAGTGTGTTTTTTTTAACGAGAGAATAAAAAGAAACTTCTAAAATAAAAAAAAAATGAAGCTTAACTTTATTTACCTGACTTAGATAAGGCTGAAACAGCGAAATCCCCAAGCTTAAGTTTTTGATTTTTCAATACTTTGTAATATTTCTGTTTCTGAGATATTTAAATTTTTTGAGAATAGGTGATACTTTGATTTTACATTTTATTATATTAGAGCTGTATAAGGCCGATTCCTTGATGCAATTTTATCAATATTAAAAAATATATTAATTTTATTATGCAAGTACATGATGGTATTATTGATTAAATATTGATTAAAATCATTCCAGGTGAAGCTAGATATTAAAAGTAATATCTAATTTCTCATTATGGAAAATAACCTCTGCTTTAGAACGACTCTAAAACTTAGTGAAGTATAAAAAAAATATTAATTAAAAATTGTTTGAGGATAATTTAAACATTCCCTAACATTTTTATATTTCAGATATTAAAAAAAATATTAATGTTCACATTTTTTTTATACTAAAATGTATGTTACATTTGTACTTTTTTCTCACGACATAACATATTCGAACATGCAGTACATTTCGTTAGAATTGGAGTTTTTACAATTTTTCCATTAACTCGCATGATAACCTATATAGGCTCGTTGTATGATAGTAATAAATGAGACATTTTATATTTAATTCTTATATTTTTATTAATATTTAGCCCTACCAGATAGAAAGCTCAAAAATATATACACACTAACTTTCATATCCTTTGTAAAGAAAACAACTCGATTCAAGAAACAAATTGAAATCAGTGAAAAATCAAAAGTAAAGATTCCAAATTGCAGCAAGCACCATACAATGTTTTTTTCCCCAAAATGAACATTGATAACCCTAACGCAAAAGCTGCAGCGAATATACGCAGTTCCGTGGCCCCATTCGAATCATCTACCTGCGCTCAACTTAGCTTTCAACGGAATATAGTGGCGGAAGCCAATGACCTGTACCCTGACCATTTGGTGTGGTTGCTATGACAACTGGGTATAACTTTGAATTTGGGTTCCAATAACTTACGCATGCCGATATATCAGGGAACTTCAGTTTCCCACTAACGGGAACTAATGTTTTATGTTCGTTGTTTTAAACATCGTATTAAATAAACATATAGTTCCAAATATAAGAGATAAGTTTTAAAACTTTATGGTTTATTATCCAAAAGTTGTATTCGTATGGTAATATAATCTAGAGGTTATATTTTAATTTGAAGAATGTACATCATATTTAGAACTCAATGGAATTTTTTTTTAAATTAACTAATTTAATAAAAAATCTCTTTTATTGCAGTTATAGTTTATAAACTCAATTACCTGAAAACTTCATAAATTAATTTAAATTTACAAATGTCTTTACAACAATATACAGTAGAACTCCAATTATACGGATCAGTTGGGACCAGATTCCATCTGGAGAATCGAATATCCGGATAATTGGATAATTTAAGAAAAAAAGGTTATTTCTTAGTAAAAAAACGAATTTTGCTTTAGTATGTAATGTAATTTAAAGACTATTAAAACAATATCATTCACCGATAAGAAGCTTTTAAAATGGGGATTTTTCAAATTTTTTTTTCTCAAAGCGATCCAGATAATTGGCGATCCGGATAATTTCGATTCGCTTTGTTTGATACGGATAACTGGAGTTCGGATAATTGAAGTTCTACAGTAGTTGTACATTGGTGGAAATTTCCAAATGAACGATAAAGATTTTGCGATCCAAACTTTAAAATATTAAAAGTTACAAATTTCAACCTATTATTATTTTATAAATTTTAATTGTTTTCGATACCCAAGTGATGAATGCTAGGAAACATATTTCATAAATCAATAAAATTTTAGTCTTTAGGCCGTATTTTCACGCACCTGTGCCGGTATTGGTGCCTCTTTTCACACTCCGACAAAACCGGAGTTGATGCCGGGTAGTAGGTTTGTAGTTTTGGCAAAAGAAAGATGTGTGTTGAAGTTAACAAGCGTTACCATTTAGAAGGAAGTACCGAAAACGAATACATACAAAAAATGCACTACTGGATACATTTTCTGTTGACTAAGAAGTACTTTGTGTCATTTAGTGGGAAATTAAGGGTACACTGCCAAAATATTGAGTTCTAATCTGTATATAAACAATTTAGAACTTTTTAAAGAGTTTTAAGCATTTTCTTGTATTTTATGATTAAAGTCATTTGTAAAATTTTCAGTTATTGTTAAGTAATTTAAATTTTAACTATAATGCTCTGGAGTAAATTAGGCTCCATTTTTACGCATTGTAAACGTATAAAGTTTCTTGAAGTTAGTGTTTAAAATAAAATACTCCGCCGTCTTGAAATGATTGCTATTTTAATAAAATTTGGGTAGAATATAATTATTGTTTATAACAAATTTTCATCGAAATAGCAAATATGATACACTTACCGCTTTGCGATAAAATTCAAGCGAATAAATTAAATTGTGGTCAGTGACGCACGGTTTTCCATTAAACAATATTTAAACAAATCTACGAACACCTGTCCGACGCCGATAATTCTAGACATAGATGAAAATGTGTACATAAGGTAACATTGAAACCGACAATCCGGCTGTATTTTCGTTGCTGGTGTCGGAGCCGACAAATTTGTTGGAAAAGAAATAACTGAAAAACATTGCATCCGGCGCCGGTGCCATCACCTGTTTTCCCGATGTGTGAAAAAGCTGCCTTAGTCATTTATCATGATTCCAATAATCAAATACCTCTCTAATGCACGATACGTTTGAATAATCACCCTCATTAAAACAAAGAGTGGACCAAACAGAAATTAGTTAACCAAGCATCTACCTGTTGCTGAGAACTCTGGTAGAGCTTTCCGAAGCCCGACAAAGAACATTGTTCATATTAAGTCGAAAAGAATCCGAATGCTTTGAATAAACCCATCCTATGCATAAGTCTCAATGACGTGCCTGCATTTCGCAATCGTTTCAGTCACAGCTCGTTATTTCAGACCCATCCGAATGGCAAGCTTCAGTAGTCTTTTCTCCAGGAAAAGGGTTGTTCTACGGACACGCTCACGGTTTTAGCGACCTTCAAATATACGTTCAAATCCATCACTAGAAGGAAGGTGGACAATGAATTAGAGATTGAACATGCTTACGAAAGCTATTTGTTCTGCAATGGCGAGTCGGGCTTTTTTAGAAATGGTTGGGGGAGGTGTTGGTTTGATATTGTAAAGCTTGTCTCACTATTTCGAAATTCAATACTTGAATTCTTAATTGAACTACTTTTGTCTTTACAATCAACGTTAGAGCTACTCCCAGCAAAAACAAAACTTTATCAAAACCTTCATAAACCTTTATAAAACTTGGATATTGTTCCAGATACTTTTATAAAATTTGCGTGTTATTTTTAAGATGTTAATTGGCCTGCATAAAACCTTTAAAAAACCTTCATTTTAACGCGGTAATTTCAATGCAGCATTTGTCAGCTTAAACGTTCATAAAACCTGTATGTTGTTCCAGGTATCTTTATAAACCTTCAACTTCACAATTTTCATGAGGGCTTTATACTGATTTTTTTGTTTTGCTGGTTTGTTTAATTAAAAAACTGCAATCGATATGACAGCCATTTGCATTATGTATTATGAATATAAACTTTTTGGACTCGAGGTGACTCAAGGCTCAACTTGAACAGAAGGTGTGTGAGGGAGAGGTAGACAAAAAACACCCTGTTCTTTTGCTACCTCTACGAGAACAGCATATTCTTGAGTTTAAAACGTCGTTATTTATTTTACTTAATATTTCTGTAACTGTTTCGTAAAAATAATGTAAGTATTAAAGACGTACTTAGAAACAGGTACTATTAGAGGAAGATAAATTAAACACTTATTATATTTAAAACTGAAAATTGCTCACCTTAGATGGTTCATTACTGTTCGAAGGTTCATAACACATAGTCTAGTATACTTCTGAAACAAAAAAAAAATTCAATACATAAACAAATCAATGTAAAGGTATTACAGATTTATGTTAACAATAATAACTTGACAATATATTTAATGCCCTCTTAATTACCATTTCATGTTAAAAGTTAAGAGACAAAAAAATTTATTTAGCCCATTATGAGTAGCGTATAATCAGAGCAGCAAGAAATGTGTCCTCTTTCTCACCATTTTACATGCTAATTTATTTTAGCATCAAATAATGGATAAAAAGTGGGAATTTTTCGAGTAACAAGATTACTTCTGGGTTCCGAGTAGTTATTGCATGTGTAGTAATTAGAAGCTTAAGTATAATCCTGATTATTCATGACGTCACTTTTGGTGCCTAAAAAGTCACACATGCGTGTAAAAGATACTGGAGCGTGACTGGAACTTCCAACAAGTCAAAGTCACATTCCGAGCGAATTACTTTGTGACATTTCAGTGGCTATAAGGAGGTTGAATTACAATAGCAATCGGTTTAAATTTACAAGTTGTGTCAATAAGTTTGTTTGAAAATGTCAATGCTCTTTTAGTGAGAAAAAGCCAAAATAAAAGCGCATTGAACCGTTACCTCAATTCGTTACGCAAATTACCAAGTGTTTTTGTTGTAAAATAAGTAAAAATAGAAGTTGGTATAATGTATTTTTTTTAAGGATCACTAATTATCTCTTAAAATAGTTGTTTTCAAATGGAAATAATGGCTGAAACTAGAAGTGCATTTAAAAATTAAAATTTTTAATAATTTTTTTAAATATACAAAAATTATGTAAATTTAATTTTTTAGTCAACTTAGACCATATAGAATATCTTGTTAATCATGGCGTTTACAAAGGTTACAAATTCGGTTTTCAGCCCTGATATTCTAAATTTTGCACAATTACATGGAAATGTATTTACTTTCAATAGAACTAAGATAAAAAATTATGGAAAAAAGTATACAATCCGTAAAACTAGATCAAAAGTACAATCTAGAAAAAATTGTTTTCCGTGCATTAATGTTTTAAAATAAGAAGATCTGTAAAAGATACAAGACAATCAAACGATTTTATCTTAAAAATCTTCGTATTTGTACGATTGGTTAGTAAAGTGTTTGATTTTTTTGAATAATTAAAATGTCTTAAAATGCAGAACACTTTCTAAGTCTAAGTATGTTGCAAAGTTAAGTATTCACAGTGAAAATGGTAATCAGAAAATAAGCAAAATGTTGTCCACTTTGAGCATTTAAAAAAAATTATTCTACATTTCAACGCTTTTTTATGTATTATTACTACAAGTTCAGTAAATGCAATTTTTACATAAGATAGAAAATAGCTTAAAATGAGTTTCACTGTCAGCCGGCATCAAAACAATATCAAATATATCTTCAGACTTTGAATACAGATAATAAACCTAAAGAATAATTAATTCAGTCACATGCAAAGTCAATGGTCTGTTGGAAAAAAAGAGACAGCAAAGAAAATCACACGGATGTCAAAAATAGTAGAAAAAATGCATACAAAATATAGGTTTTTCAACTTTCTCTAGAAAAAAATTAAAAGTAGAAGCATTAAACCTTTGCTAAATGAAGCGTTACACATAACAAACGTTGAAGTAGTATATTTTTTTCAGGTGATACATTTCAAGTATATACTTTTCAATTGAAACTTGCTCTTGAAAGAACTGCAATTTTTATACCGAGTGAAAAGGACATGCAAACAAAAATAATGTTCAGTGATATCGTGTGTTTTGAGATAAATTTTATTACCTGATTACTTGTAAAAGATAGTTTCCATGCTCCCAACGAACTTAAATAGGATTGAAAACATTCGTTTTTTTTCAGTTTCAATTATGCGCATGACTGTGGATCACTGAAGCATAACTACATTAATCAAAACATAGCGTGATATTTATAATAGCTAATTAAAAATAAATAATCACTTAAAATTTTCGGATTTTTTTAAAGTTTGGTGCCTATTGTCACATACCTTCATTACCCTTCCTATTGAAAAAGATTTCCGCGATTTTGATTATAGAACTACAACCCTCCATTTTGACTGCACATTTGAGAAGCAAATATTCAAAACTGGTTTTATCCAAAATTTTTGAAACATAACTGAATTCGCCTTAGAATTTTTTATGGTGCTGACCTAGTTTGTAAAAAACATTTGGTTTCATTGAAATTAACTTGCAAAGATTGGAATCTGTATACGAGTCAATGTATTTAGGAAAAATTATTTTCGATTTCCAACGCATCACCTTCATGTGAAATAAAACAAGTTTTGAATGTTTGTTCCTTATTTATTAACTACTTTAGATTTTCAGTATTGGTTTGATTAAAATTTGAAATTTGCTGCTTTATGGCTAACAAGTGGAGCTATTGTGATGATATTAGTTAATATTCGGAACAAATATTTTACGCAGGAACGAAGGAGTTTATTTTTTACATCTGAGCAAATTCAAAGTATATTTTATCGATTTCAATCAGAAAAATATCTAAAGAGCTTTTAGAATAGTGATTTATTAGAATTATTAGAGCAGATTTCTAATAATAGTTAAAAATCTGTCAAACGATGGTATATGATTAATGGTCACGTTCGATTCGCTGTCTCTACGGACGAAACTTATATTTAGAATTTGTAATAGTAGAATTAGTCTTCATTAAAATATTTTATTCTAGGTCGATGGGACCTTGAAATGTGCATTTTCAGTGAAAATGTAAACTGAAAGCAATCGATATTGATTAATCTTTTTGTTTTCCGAAAACAATACTTTTTCTACCCAGGGTTCTAAATTAGAAAATAAAAGTTAGGCGTCATTGGCCTTGCTAGCAAATTCTTTTTAGTTGCCAAAATGTTCTGCTAAGGCGTAAAGTAATTCAAATTGCTTAAGCAGAACTGCCAACGGTTACGCTATTTTTGTAATCGTTAAGGTTTTTTTGCATAAAATTAGAAGCATGTTTCCATTTGTACTCTAAAATATCGTCTTATCTTCAAAATTACTGAAAAGTATAAGAGCAATTATTGAAAATCGTTTTATCACATTTTACTTTCATTCTCCATATCAACCTTTAAACGCTTATTTTCATCAGCGCACGACGAAATAAAATAAGAGTTAATCAATTCTGAGTCTTACCAGTAAAATATATAAAACAAAGTTAGACGTCAGAAATTACGATTGGGTGTAAAAATACGATTGTCAAATTTAAATATTAAGATTGGTATCTTTGGCAGCGAAAGATCTGATTAGCTTGCCAAGGAGGCCACCAAGCGAGACATCGGCATTTCTGTTAATATTCCAAAATCTTATTTTTAAAAAATTATCTGAAAAATGGGGTCATCGAGCTGTGGAACAACACATATATTCAATCTCTTAATGCAATGACAAATAAAAATTATATTTTCCTTCAATTTATCATTTAATTAACTGTATTCCCTTTTCTAAAAATTTTAAAATCACTCAATTTTTAACAGGTCATGGTAACTTTAAATCATATTTATATAAATTTCGCTTGTCTCCATCAAATATATGTAAATGTAATACAGAAAGAATTCAAACCGACCAACATATTCTGTTTTAATGTCCAATGCTTCAGAGAGAGAGAGAGAGAAGTTATATTAAAACGAAACCGAGACTTAGACTTGGTCTTCTAATTGTCATCAATTTGTTAAACAAAAGTGTATATTCAATGTTTTTTGTAATTTTATTGATTACTTTGAAATATAGTTTTTTTTCTCTTAACTTTTTTTTATACTTTGTGGTGCACGGAAATTTCTTTTATGTCTTCAAAACTAAATTTTTTTTAAAGTCAAGAATGACAACTGGGTGTAAACTTACGATCGATAAACGGAAATTTGTAGGTGCAAAATACAACTAACGACCGTTAATTTACAACTCTTTTTCTACCTTGTATAGTGTGTAAATCTAGGGGAATTGGAAGTAAAAAACAATTTATGTTCCTGCCCCCTCCTTTTTTTAAAAAGTCTAAATTATAAGTAGAAACATATATATCGCGATTTTAAAATAATTTCTAAATTATGTCAGTGCAGCAACTTTAAAATTTAATTTAATTCGAAACGTCAATTTTCTAATTTTTATATTGGTAAATGTTTGGCTTACAAAAGCTTTTTAATTTGAAACTATTTTATTTTTTACTTATTTCTTGGGTTATATATATTTAAATTTTACTTTGAAATACTCTACATAAATTATTGTCATAAAATACAATATGTTTAAAAGAATCGCTATAAATTTCAAATGCAGTTTACACTTGGATACTAGAATTACTTTCAGGTTATAATAGAATCTAAACTAAAATGAGAGTTCCATTCCGCCAAACCTGTAAATTCTCAGTACAAGAAAGCTTTCCCCTACAACATAAATTGTAGCAAACAATAGTAGCAAACACTCTATTTTAGACAAATTTCGAAACAAGGAAATTGCATGTTTACTGCTTTCTGAAGAGGTTCCTACTATAATTCGCAATCTTTAACTTGTCCAGTAAGTGATATATAAAAGAGCTTCCACAAAAAGATCCAACCTTAAATCAGACTTAAAAATAGCTTGGATATGACCTGCCATTGAACCCAATTGGATTTGAATGAACCGCGTTAAAGCTTGCTATAATGATCACGCGAGTCAAAATCTTCAAAGAAAAAATTTAATCGCTTTACTTGTTGGCTTGCTTTTACTTACGAAAATCCGGTTGTTATATTTACAACGAGTGGACAGGAAAAGTTCTTTTCGTTTAACTATTAATTCGAATTTAACTTTGCCTTCTTCTTTGTGTCTATCTAAACTAGTTCTATAAGAAAAGATAGATAAGTGTGATACACTTTTTTCGAATTACATTTGCATTGATTTCAATGAAACTCAACAGGTCCGGGAGTTTATTAAATACAACAATCGTAAAATTCAAACGAGTTTAAAAAAATTTAATCGACGTTCTATGTCTTTGATATTAAGATATGCTTGTCTAAAATTTTATAGGATTTTTTAACGGTAATAAACATTCAAATAGGCATTCGTCTACCTTACAGATGGAGACGGTTTCTTACTAAGGAGCACCCAGCGTCGACATCCACGTTAATCCGGCATTCGAACACGGGCCCATCGTCATGGTGTAGAAGGACTTTCCACAGAAAGGTTCGCGTATCATGAAATCGATAATAAATATTTCGCATTATCTACTTTTATGACCGAAAAAGAAGAGGAGGTTGTACTAGATAAAAAATTACCCCATTAGAGTTTCTCTAAATAATTAAACCCGGCAAAAATCAAGTTAAACTACTAAGGTCTCAGTACCTGCTCTATAAACACCGATATCAAAATGTTGAATTTAATTATTTTATTTTCAATGCGTTTAAATACGAATTGTGTTTATAAGGTTTATATACTCATTGTGTTTATAACGTTTAATTACGTATTAAAATAGCTATAGCGAAATATTAATTTTTAATATTCAAAGAGTAAGACAAACGTACGTAAAAACTAAAATAAAACGACATATACGTAAAAACGACAATAAACGATCCGTAAGTAATTCATTTAACACATACGAATTACGCACAAGTCATCAGCTTGTAATATCAATATGATGACTTTGAAGAAATGACAAAACAGCATTTTCAAACTAAGCAAAAATAGCGAAAGACCCAGTGGCGGAGAGTAGGGGTTGAGAATAGATATTATAATAAATTCATATGATTAATTTAAGGAAAAGGGACAAATAATCAATAACCGTCTCTGAGGGTCACTAGAAAAAAAGTTGCTTAGGTTGTAAATCAATTGAGAAGCGTGCCTAATGCCAGCGTAAAATCAGAGAGAAAGCTTAACCTAACAAAAGAAAGAATAAATATATCTTCAATGTCTCACACCCTTTTTGATATTTTCATCTTAAGGAAAAAAGAAAGGTTTATTATATATATTGTTAACTAAGACACATCCCTAGGGAAACAAAAAGGGAGGGTCTCAAGAAAAAGGAAGTCTCCCACTAAAGTAAAATCGATCATCGTTGCACGTGTTACACGTCAAAACGCGGGCAAAGTTCATAACGTAGCTCGTGGTGAGTTGAAGGATGGAAAGGGAGGGGGGGGGGGGGGGGGTCACACTTTTCAGGTAAGTAAGGTTCGTGGCTGATTAGCGAATCCTGTTAAATGAGGATAAAATCCTGTGGAAAAGTTTAATTTAAAATATAAGGAGTTCTCTCATTTTCGGATGATTTTGTTTTACGATTAAATATGTAATCGAGATTTGGACATTGCTAAATGCATTTGAAAGCAGACAAAATCATTTTATATTTGGTTTATACCATTGAGATATTTTTTTTATTAAAACAAAACCTTGAAGTAGTAAGATATCAGTTTATGGAAGGTTATGAAACGTTCTGATAATATTGATTTACTTTTATTCAGCTGAAAATGCAGTCATTTTAACAAATATATTGTTTATAAATAAGTGTTATAATATGTTTTTTAGTGCAAATAATTTTAAAATTTAAGACTTTAATTGTTATAAAAATATAAACTGTATGGTTATGCAAAGCGTTCGAAGACGTCCTGTGCATTATAATGCTCTTTTTATTTATTGAAATTATGCTACATACAATGGCAAATTATAAGGAAGGTCAGGGCTTGTTTAGTTCAGCATAAGCTTTTATATTTGTTATTTCATGCAAACATTACGATATACGACAAACTCAACCAAACCTAAAAATCAGCTTATTTATCAGCTTTGGAATAACATTTTTAATTAAATTATAGCATTTCCGGGCTTTTACAAAAATTAAGTGCATATTTCGATTAAACTTTTACACCCTAAAATTTAAAAGCTTTATACTTCAAAGAATACAAATAAATGGAGTAACAAATTCAAATATTTCATTTCTTACACATAAAATCAACCTTATGAGCGAGTCAATTAAAATTTACAAATGTATGTAAAGGCCCTATGATTTCTCTATTTTCAATTCTCTAATTTTCTAATTCTCTAATTCACAAACAATTTCTCTAATTTTTTTTGTTCAATATGTCAAATTTACAAGAGAAATTAACTAATACCTATACTGGCGGATTTTATTTTGCTCTCACTTTTATTTTTAAAAACTCTAAGAATTGGTTCTTTTATTTATAACTTCAGTTATTTTTCATTACGTGGTGAGCAGATTTTTAATTGGCCAATTTTTATCTAGTTAAAAATATATTCCCATAGTATATAAACCAAATATTTTCAACGGGTAGATCTTAAAAAAAAGGGAAAGCTACCTTGCAAGGCGAAATCGATCACCCAAGCACGTGCCGTACGTCAAAACGCGGGCAAAGTTCACAACGGCACTCGCAGAGTTTTAAAAAAAAAAACATTAAAAAAAACGAAAATGGGGGTGTCACAATACCTTTTGCGGCGAGTCGGTCTCGTGTCTGCGGAGCGATTCGAACGGAGACAGCAGTGGTAACAATGCACGGCGGTGCCTGAATAGCACTTGCCAGTCCGCTCCGTGCTTCAAAGTGCCGGATGCAGATACACAACTGTTCTCAAGGGTGGAAAGCAAGTGGGGTCACACACACACACAACAGAGAACAATCAAAATAACCTTATGAAAAAAAAGCGAAGAAAAGGGGGGAGGGATGCAAACTGCAGGGGGTTTGCAGCGTGGATTCTACCTTTGTGGCTCGTCTCACGTGGTATGGGTCTATTCAGAAGCTTTTTTTTTATATCCCTGCCATTAGGGATAGAGGGTGGGCTCCCGGACAGGTAGCAGCCAAGGTCGAAACCCTATGGTGAAATAATAAGGCCCGCGGAGTTGTTCGTAGACTGGATTTCTTGTTGGTCGCCAACGGAATTATTTGAAGAGGGATAGCGGTGAGGATGGGTGAGCGAAGTGAGGGATTAGTATGCGAATGGGGATGAATGAGTGTGAGGTTGATTAGCTTGAAGGGGAGGTACGCGTATTCGAAATGCCGAATGAAAGCGCGTTTTCTGTGGAAATAGTTAAGGGTCAATGGACTTTTAAACACGGTGTAATTAACAAAGGATTTAGAGAAAATAACTTAACGGATTTTTTAGTGGGGTTTTCTTAATAAAGTTTTTTTCGACAAATGGGTAGGAAATGGTGGGGTAAAATGGGTAGGAAAAGCGTAATTTTTTATTCAAAGCTGTTTTTCATTTTTAAAAGGTCATTAATATGAAACTCTTTTTGGTGTATTTAGGCAATGGATTCCTTGACATAATCTTTGAATAAGTTTCATATATATATTTTTTAATTTTAAATAGCTAAAAAAAAATTAATTTTTTTTCTACTACAGATGGGATAAAATGGGTAGTCAGTAGGAAATCTTGTAATTTTTCGTATCAATAGGCATTATTAAAATAAATTTTTTAGTCAAATTAGTAACGAATAAAATAAATGACAGCTATCAACTCTTAAAAACCCAGTATGTTTAACTCGGTATATAAAAACTCAGTAAGTCTTTCTAAAAATAAGTTTACCCCACCTTGCAAACTATTGAATAAAAGATAAATAAAATAGGTTTTTATTAATTTTTCATTGGAATATATTAAAACGTTTCTTTTCTATACAAAAATGAAGAATATTGGTAATTAAACCGAATTTTCTAAGTTTACATATATAAGTTTTCACGCATCACACTATCGCAAGTATTTTTGTAAACTCAAAAAAACATCGACTTTTAGACTTGATTTAAATAACCCAGACATTTTTTTGCTGAAATATATTCCGTTAAACGAAATATTGTTAAAAAAAAGAACGAGATCAAAGTATAAGTTTAACAATGTGTAATTTATATTTAATTTCCAATATATCCATTTTACTCTTCCTTACCCTAATGGTTTTTATGTTGTATTTCGGGGATTGTAATTTTATGTATTTGAAGACCACTTTGATTGAAATGTTTACCATATACTAAGAAACAAAAACTATTATTTATTAAACTATTAATTATTAATAATAAAATCTACATTTAAACTTTCATGCTAACTTTATAAACCTCAAATGAACAACCAATTACTTCTTATACTTAAGGCTTTTTAATACCTATTAAAATGAAGTTTTACAACATGTATTTTTGCCAACCCTAATTAAAACATTTAGAAGCGAAATATTTACACTCTCACTTTAAGGATCCACAAATCAACAAACACATTGTCTTCGCCACAGTATTTATACGCCTTATTTTATTTACGTACAATCGACACTTAAACTTTAAATGGAGAGCATTAGTTACCACAAAGAACATTGTTTACTGTAAAATATAATTGTTTACGCCAAAAGGGAAATGCTTAACATAAAGAAATTGTTTACAAAAAAAAAACTTTTTTTATCGTTGAAGGTTTATGTTTTGTTTTTTATCGTATTAATAAACTCCACAAACTGGTTAACGAAGAGACTGGCTTCTATACTAATCCTTAATTTAATTTAATTTAATTTAGAAATTGTTTGGTTGTTGATGTTACTTATCTTTACTTGGTTGACAATAACATCACACAAAATCCATGGGCTGATGTTTTTTTTTTCTTTTTAGTTTTAAATCTTTGTCTCACGGCCTATTCTAATAGGCAGTGTAGCTTTGGTTTAATTGAGCAGTCATAAATTAAAAATGGGCAGTCGTAAAATTTGAAATGAGCAGTCGTTAAATTTAACATGAGCAGTTGTTAAATTTAACATGAGCAGTTGTTAAATTTAACATGAGCAGTTGTTAAATTTAACAAGTTGGTGTTTAGAAAACAAAACGATACATTGCGATTAGGGAAATCTGACTCTTATAATATTAATTTTTCTAAATATTTTAGTGTAAACTGGTCAAACAAAAGACAATGTTTGTCACCCATTTGGTTATCTATGTATGAGACACAGGCCATTCCAAAGTCAATTGATCACTACTTCAATTTGAGTTTTCCCAAGGTGATCAAAAGATTATGAAATTAAATTAAATTGACGCAGAAAAGTGTTTATTAAAAAAATTACTGACAGTTAGTTGCTGATATAGAATTGCATGGTGAACACTTTTTTTTTGCAAGCACAAACCAAAAATATATTAGAAAATTCAAATATTTCTTTAAAAAATTAAAAAGGGGATCTGTTGCTTTCCTTTTCGATTTCCGACTTTTAAGCTGATGTTCACAAATAAGTAGTTGTAAATTTTTTTGAGAAATTGTGCAGTTATTTTTTTTTTCAGAAATTAGGCAGTCGCAAATAGTGTTTAAAATATATGCTCTACTTTGGATAAAGGTATAGCCAGACTTGAATTGCTTTACGGAAATTTAAAGCACTATTGAGAACAACATAAATTTCATGTTTTTCAGATAACCAATAGGAAGGAATTTTACGATTAAATTACTGCCAAATTCCAAAAGTAAACTATCACTGCTTAAAAGTCAAATGTTCAGTGATATTCTATTTTTAATTTTTGTATCCTTCATAGAAAAATTTAAATTGTTTTATTGATACTTGATCAATCAAAACGTGCCTTAACTTTGCAGATTTAAAAGGAATTCCTAAGAAAGTTGCATATTACTCACTCGCAACATTTTCTTCAGCTATGCCACTTTGTTTGGGTTCAGTTTTTAGGTTACTATAACAACTGAATACCAGACGAAAGTAAATTTTTTGCTATAAGGGGAAAAAACGGGACATTTGAGTACTTAAGACTTCTTTCGGAATATATCAGTTCGATAGTAAAAATACCCTATTTCTAATTATTATATGTTGTATCTAAAAATCTGAAAACGTGCGAAAATGGTTTTTTTGCAAGATTATTAACAAATGTAATTCAAAGCAAGCCAAATCCACTGAAGTGGAAGTAGCCAAAATAACCAATATTCATTTATCTATTGGATAGATATGCAATTCATGTTTTTAAATCTTCCAGAAAAATCAATAAAGTTCGTTGCGAAATAGTTCGGAGGTTACTAGATGGTTTGAACCCTCGAGATTCTCTAACACTAACCCTTCTCACTATTACATCGATATTTTGTATCACAAGATTAGTGTTATTTAATTGGAGAACTGATACATTAATTTATATCTCCAGAAAACAAAAGATTACAGAAACACGTAAATACGACTTGTAGGCAAAGATAAAAGGGCGGCATAATAATATGCTAGAAAAACATTAAAATAAATCAATATTACATTCTCGCAAAATAACAATATTAGAGTATTAGTTTCAAGAGGTAACTTTAGTTAAAAGATAATTTTATACATGTATTTTATACTCAACTCATTAGAACAAGTTTTTTTTTCAAATATTTAAAAGCAGTGGAATAGCAGGGTCTGATATAACTTTGGGAACATTAGTTCCGGGCCTACGGAATTTAAATTCCAAGTTTTATTTAATTATGCATAAATAGTGTAAAAATTGTCTATACTTTGAAAAATGACATGTTATTATTGTTTCTATTTAAGCAATTTTTTTTATAAAATCGATGTCATTGTTCTTTCAGATAAATAATAAACTTAATATACAATGTTTATAATTCTTCGGGACTATTTTGAAGAAAGGGATCATCATCAGTGATGTTATACTATAGTTTCTAAATCGAACCCTGCCGAAAAAATCTTTCCAAACAGTTCTTTTAAATCAATCTTTTTGCTGTATGAATAAAAAAAAAACTTTCACAACGGTTGCAAATCTGGGAAAGAAACCGAACTATTCAGAAACTGAGTATTCAATCTTCGTCGATCATTCGAAGATTAATTCTTAAGAAAAAATATGTGTGTACATAAATTAAAATTTCACCACATGCTGTAGTAGATAAAGTGATGATAGGCACATTGCATGGTGATTTCAACCCGTTGAATCATCGCCATATTTCATCGTTTCGCAATTCCCTCTTTCCTTCCAACAGTAATACGCATTTCGTTTTTATGTGGGATCACCCAATGCAACCTCCAAAATAAATATTCATTGCTAATAAATCCTTTACAAGTGTGCTCGAGAATTTCAATTTTTATTTTTGGTGTTGTTGAACTTGATAATAACTACTTTTGCAACTTATGAACTTAATCCATAGTTATGCGTTAATAATTTTAAATATTATGCACATTAAGAAATGACATTTTCGTATTTTTATTGAAATGGTATTTATTATTCAGCTCAAAACTTAATTTCAAGTGTTAAAGTGTGTCCTGCTAAAGGCATACCTGATTAATTTTTTGCGCTTGAATGCTATTTAAAAGTATAACTTACCAATGATATATTTGAAATAACACATCTCCAAATTTTGTTCAATAAAAATTGCGGTGACATTGTAGACAGTTTTATTTTTTTCTGTTGATTAATAGAGAGGAATATTTCAGTTTCTTAAAAAAAAACGCTTTCAGCATCACAAAATTAGAGTGAAATACAAAAATTGAAATAAAAAGTATTTGCTGTGGCAATTTATTCGATATTTAATTTGATGATTAAATTAGCACAAGTATAATTTTCAAAAGAAATTTATTAGAGAACCTAACCAGAATTGTTATGTCACTGTCGTCATCGTCCAGATGATATTATTTAAGAATTTGATTTAAGGTCAAGTGAAACTACCGTATTAGATAGAGTAATAAAATGCTTCGTATTGATATATTGTTTTTAATTTAAGTACAAAACGTAATGTAATCAATAAAAAAGCCCTTGACTTATTTTAAAAATAATCATTACAAAACTAAATTACATTATTATAGTTTACATTGCAAAAATAGACATTATTGAAAAAAGTTGGCAAACTACCATTAAACAATAAAACTCAACAATAAAAACTCTGCGCGTGTTTTAAGGAAAAAATAAAAAATCATGTAAGTAAACTGTGTACATCATATTAGTATGAAAAAAATTTGTGTATTTTGGGAGAAGATAAATGGATACATAAACTTTTGTTATGTATCCCTTTATTCTTCTCTCCATAGATTATTCACATACATAAGTATTAATACTGATATTCAATTTTATTAATTAAGTATTTTAGAATTGAATAAAAAGGTACAGATTGCTTATTTTTATATAAAACCATAAAATATTCATGATCGAAGAGAAAAATTGAGTTATGCGATTAAGAGAAAACCCCAAATTGTACAGATGGGAACTGTTAGCGCATTTTTTTCGGTTACTCTGATAAGCAAATCTGAACACAGCATTCTAATCCAACGTCTATTTACACAATGATAAGACTCAATACAGGAGATATTGCCAGGCAAACTGTAAATAAAACCCACTTCAAAGTTAGAAGAGGCTTTGTTTTTAAAAAAGGAACTTCTGTTATGTCTATGGACGCTCTGTTTCGGGATTTCAACCAGCCTTACCTATCGTGACGTGACTTTTAAAATAAAATAAAAGGTCTTACCTGAAACGTGCTTATTGTAGAAGTACGTGGAAGCCGAATCCTCGTATTCCATAGCGGACATTTTATGACGCCATCGAGTCGAAAAATAAATCATGGCTCTGACAGTGAGAGTGCATGTTGGGGAACAATCGAGGAGTTAAACCAAAAAGATTAGAGTTCCTAGCCTCTACATGATGAGTCTGCTTTTGTGTAAAGGTTGGTAAAATGAATTATCTCTATATTTACAAAAGGGAATACTCTTCTACCGAAACTGACAATTTTCTATGAATCGATTTTTTTTTCTCTAATGAGACGATTTTTAATTTCGTTTTAAATCTTATCTTTTAGTATGTGGTATAATCCATGAAAAAAAGGCGTAAGTCAATAAACGACATTTTGGATTTAAGAATAAAATTTTACTTTTGAACTAGTATTTTCTTTTGTGATCCTGTTATTTTATAAGAGTCTTTGTATTATATACATTTTAATTGAAGTCCTCATTTTAATTTTACTATAATTTATTTAAAAGTATTTGAATAAAATTTTCTGATTTTTTATAATTTAAATTTTTTTTCTAGAATAATTTTGACTTTAAAGTATTTCTTATACTTAAGGGAGAGTCAATAACTATTTATTATGTAATATATTTAGCTTTTTTTATTTAATAGAATCAAAAAATAAATTAAAGAGCTTAGACAACCAATAGTATTACTTTACAGCTTATGCACTACATTTTATTTAAAGTTCGGTTCATAATCTTTATATAAACTATAATATCTTGAAGAGTGAAATCGCTATTTATCGAATAGGATATCAATTATATAGATAAAAACTGAGTTTTTAAATTATTATATATGGCTTTTAAATTATTTAGATAACATTTTCCATAGCACGGTTTTAAAAATATTAAAAAATATGTTCGAATTAGATTAATACTATGAGATTTTTTTTTCAAGGATAGTTGTGTTTATTGTGCATAAGATAGACTGAGTTAGATTTTAATAAGTTAATTTATTCTGATATAAATATTTACTGTTTTAAAAATATCCTAATTAAAAATTAAAACTTTAACCTACTTTTTTTTTGTTAAATTGAATTACAGAATCAAAATTTTAAAAGTCTTTACTTTTAAAGATAAAAATCCAATTTTTTTTTTAAATATCGTATGTTTTAAAGTCACAAACATTTTTTTTTATAGGGATACTTCCAACAGTTTTTATAAAATATAAAATAAATTTAATTAGCAGATATAATTAGTTTTCTTGAGTTATATTGATTTATAGTAAAAATTTAATGTCTCAAAAGTGATACAACTGAATTTTTCGTCGACACAAATGAAATTTAGACGTACACTATTATAACACTATATTCTTCAATTGTTTTGCAATCGAATATATATATTTCCATTATCTAGATGTACCAACATATTTGTAATTCCTAAAATATTCGGAAGAGCCATTTTAAGGGGTTATTTTATTATTACATCGTATTTGAAAGGTCCAGGAAGAAAACGTTGAGAGTTCACTTTTGTTAAAATGCAACGTTAAAGATACGCAATAAAAATGCATAAGACCTATAGATCTTGTGTATTTTTAACGTTGCATTTGCAATTTAATATTCTTCACGCAATATTGAATAAGACGAGTTTTTATCATAGTTCACTTTTGGTTGAAATTTAGATCTCAAAGTTTTATGTCAGCTACAGGACTGTACTTTAAGTGAACCAAGTTGTGAAACGGGAAGAACGATAACAGTTCGCCAAAAAACTTTAAAAGATCTGAATGATTTCTGCACATGGACTATCACCATTCTTCATCTAAACCCTTCAATAAAATAATAAACACAACTTCTCAATTTTAAAAGTGTTTTTCACATCGTATATAAACAGCGAAAGCATTGTAATTTTAAAGTAAACTCAAGGGACGATGTTCAAGAGTTCTGTTTCAGAAAAGCATATTACTTTAGAGACGATGTTGAGGAGCACTGTTTCAACAATGCAAATTCTAGGGCCGATGTTGTGGTGTGCTGTTTCAGAAAGACATATTTTAGGGACGATGTTAAGAATTATTGTTTCAGCGAGGTAAATTCTATGACCGATGTTGAGGAGTGCTGCCTTAGCAATGTAAATTCTACACTGTAAAAAATAGGTACTCAAAAATAAGTCAAATTTACTCGTTTATGAATACATTCGATGCTTATCATAGCCCCGTATACATGTTTTATTTTTGAAAAAAGACACGTAAAAACGAATTAAAAGAGCATTTGCTCGCCTACATGGACTGTCTTCATAAATCACTTTCAATAAATATCGATAATTATAACCAAGACTTGCCGAGAATCGAACCTAGCTCCTCAGGCACGCAGTCCAGTGCCTTATTCGTTATACTACCAGGGCGACGAGGAACTTATAAACAGAAGAAATGTTAAAAAGTTGTGCCAAAAGAATGGAAAGTAAGATAATTGAGTTGTAATAACTCAGTTTCCATTTAAGCAATCGACATCAAATAATGTGGAAAACCATCTTCTAAACAAATATTTTAAGTGTGTCAGGTCGCTTTGTTAAGATAGCTTGAACAGAAGCTGAGATGAGCAATATTAAATCAGTGCGATTACTTAAATTTGAGTAAATCATCGCTCATTTACGATGCAATTGTACGCAAAGAAAAACGAGTATGTTCAGGTACTCATTTTTAAGTACTTATTTTTACAGTGTAGTGACGATGTTGAGGAGTGATGTATCAGAAATGCATATTTTAGCGTCGATGTTGAGAATTACTGTTTCAGCAAGGTAAATTCTAGGGCCGATGTTGAGAAGCGCTGTATCAGCAAGGCATATCTTGCCTCTAGAAAACGGCAAGAAATAACGTTTCGGTTGAGAATTACTGTTTCAGCTAGGTAAATTCTAGGGCCGATGTTGAGAAGCGCTGTATCAGCAAGGCATATCTTGCCTCTAGAAAACGGCAAGAAATAACGTTTCGGTTGAGAATTACTGTTTCAGAAAGGTAAATTCTAAAGCCGATGTTGAGGAGTGCTGTATCAGCAAGGCATATCTTGCCTCTAGAAAACGGCAAGAAATAACGTTTCGGTTGAGAATTACTGTTTCAGCTAGGTAAATTCTAGGGCCGATGTTGAGAAGCGCTGTATCAGCAAGGCATATCTTGCCTCTAGAAAGCGGCAAGATGGCCCTCACACCTGCCAGGTCTGCGTGCAGGTAGACAGCCAAGGATCAATTCATCCGGAACGATTACGGAAATCACCCGTAGGAAAGCAGCCGGAAACAGGGGGAGCTAGTCTAGGGGGCGTCCGAACCTCTGCTTTTACCACCCCCTTGCATCTCTTACGTAATATGTATGGGGGCCGTTCGGAACATCTGTCCAACAAAAGGGAGCGTTGGAAAGGTGGAAGACATTTTATTTGTTTTATTGTGGGTTCGTATAATAATTATTGGGGTGGGGATCATGCATTAACATCAGGAAAGGAAGTACGTGATGCATCATAAGTTTTTATTAACACTTTCAGTATCGTGGGATGCTATTGTAATCTCCGCCCTCTGTTCTCACTGCTAATTAGTTAAACTCATAACCTGCTAATTTCTAGATTAGGTAGAAATGATGTAGTTAAATTTAAGTGAAGTCATGTTGATTTTTAAACATTCACTGGTATTAAAAAAAAATGTTTTGACATTTTAATTAAGTTTTTGAGAACTCTAATAATTTATTTAGGAATAAAGATATATTAAAACTATAAAATAACGCTTAGAGTTAAATTCATTTTTACCCATTGGTATACAAATTATTCCTTTTTAATATTTTCTGCGGTTTAACGGACAAACAAAAGTGCTATTAGTTTTCTATTTTTTTTTTTTTTATGTTTCAGAAGACTAAATTTAGTATTTACCCTCTAAGAGTTTATAATTTTTCAGGAAATTAATTAAAACGTCATCATACTATTAACTCATAATTCTATCAATGAAACCGTCCATAACCGTATGAAGTGTTAAACTGGACACTAATTGTTTTCGATTTTTTTTTAATAATATTTTAATCATTCATTAATGAATTATTTCTTTCATTAAGAATTTCTTTAAAGCTAATAAATTTATGAAGTTTTTAATAAATAGAAACTCCTGATTTTTAGTGTAATAACTTAACTATTGAACAATTTCTTTAATTTTTTTTTAAAACTTAGAACCTATATATCAATATTCTGGTATGTTTTTTTACAAAAGGACTTTATTTATAAAAATGAAAATAATATTCCCTATAGTTTTTTTTAATACTTTGTTGTGGCATATTTCCGAGTGTTAAAGTAAATTAAGGAGATATCTTTGAGAAATAAAATAAGATACATTGATTTTTTTTAAACTTTAGTATATCTAAAAGAACGATTTTGAATTGATTTGTTTTCCTGAATCATGGATAATAATTCATGAATAGGATTTCAAATTAACTTTGGTTAATTTTTTTAACAATTATGTCTAAAGTGACTTATTGAAATGAATACTTTGGTGCAGTTATTGAACACTTTCAATTATTCTCGGTTATTTTTAAAACCCTGAAAGCATTAGTAGACTTGTATATTGTCGTTAGACCTCACGAAATATTAATGTTCATACGCATAAACTTCGTTATATGCAAGAAATAGCCGAAACTGAAACGTATTTTTTTTTAATTTACGTCGCACTAGAGCTGCACAGTGGGCTATTGGCGATGGTTCGGGGCCTATCTCGAAGGAAAGACCCGGGAACGATGCCTCGTATTTTTTAACCATGGTCAGATGACGAGTACAACACCTGAGCTGACACCCGACGCAACCTCAATAAGGGACAGGACATTGGACCCCGATCATATTTATCGAGCACCAGTCCCGTATGCACGCCAGTGTAATTTGTTGGATGTTCTGGACGACTATCTCGTATTTTTGTAGAGAAGCTGGCAACCCTCCGATCGCAAGATCACTACTTTTTTACTTTTCTTTGTCAAGTCCATCGCACGGGTTCGAACTAGCAATCCTATAATTAGTAGCTGAACGCCTTTATCCACTGAACAATGAAACGTTAGAATTATTCAACTTCAATGTGGAATGAAAATGTTTAGCGAAATTGTAATCGCTTTGTTTTTTCATTTTAATTAAAATGTAACATTTGGGTATTGGAATATTACAGAATTAATAAAAGAGGAAACTATAACTGCTTTACGAAACTAATCAGACTTAAGACGCCGCCATCGCTATTACTCTTTCTAAAGAAAACGCAATAATTCCCATTTTAGCGACAGATTAAATTTACCGTCAAAAATTCGCGGAAAATTTTTCCATAATAACTCACATATTTTCAACAGCGCGTGGAAATTCCCGAACCAGCTTATTAATAATTACGATTAGGTTCGTCCTTTGCCACAAATAACTTTTCTGTCGGATCGCGCTATGTTTCTCACCTTGTGGCACAAAATATGTTTACCTGCATCACTGACTACAAGGAACGCTTGGATAGAGATAGGGTTAACGGACTCTGATCATGGGGCTTAATTGCATCCTTCAAAGAATGAGTATTTTTTCAGTGGGGGTGAATCCACAGTCCCTCTCAGAGACTTCTTTGGATCGAATCCCATTCTTCCGAAGAATGGTTTCCTCACTTCCTCTCAGGATCTTTATTCCCGTTAGCTCTGCTCTTGGTTATCTTTCGGCCATTTTAGACCCGGGCCACGCCCAAGGACGGATGCCAATGGCTGGAGGGGGTGGTGACGTCATATAATTTCACAGTTGCGCAATCGCAGTTTGTCCTGGCAATTGGTGCCAATGAGGATCAGCTTCACGGATGGAGGGGCGGGGGAAAGATCCGCTGACTTCAATAACTTGAGAATGCGAAATGTCCACAATTTGCAATGGAATGCAGTTGATTTGTCTCATTATGCAGATAATTTATAGAATAACCTTGAGCTAATTCAAAAATCAGCACACAAAACTATATAAAACCACTTTTTTTGTTATGAATATCTTCATTTCTGACGTTTTAAATATTATACTATACATATCAGCATTTCTGAATTTACTTGTATAAAATCTTAAGTGAGGAACAGACATTCATAGCGTGCTTTGTCATATTAAGGTAGTTTGTGGGAAAGAGCGAATATATTTTCCCCAATGCATTTAAACCTATACAGATTCCAATATTTGCGAGTTAATGAAAGTTCGCGTTTTCAATGGAAAATAATGGATTTGGATATATAAAATAATTTAGCTCGATAGAAAATTCAGTCCCAAATTCATGGTTGTAATAACGTAGTTTTTAGAAATATTGGACAAAATACTTTTGAATCTTCTTCAAAATACGTGCCTTATCACAATTTTTTTTATTTATTATTATAATACCTACATTATCACAATTGTTTTTATTTATTTATTATTATTTTTTTTTTGCTGACTTTTGTAGCTGAGAAGTCAACATTTCAAACGAATAGAAGGATGAAATGTTTGTGAACAGAATAAAATCGTCTCTTGGAAATTTTCTTCCTTTGGACAGTTTAAAGATTTTAGCCAAATATAAATGTTTTATGTTATTGTTTATGTTTTATGTTGTCAAAAAAGCTTAATATCAAGATAAAAGCATATTAACTGTCAAAGGAAACAACGCAATACAAAAGTGACTTAAACAGACTTGTCATAGAAAACAAAACACTATTAAATTAAATACAAAATTCAATAAATCATTACAAGATTAAAAATGTTCTTTGCGTCAAAGTTAAGTCATATAAAAAATATTATATTTGAGTATAATAATTATTTAGAGTAGCTAATAAATTTTTACAGCACCTGAAAAAATACGTTGCAAAAATAATTTGAACTATTTCTTAAAACTAATTGTTTAATTGAATGGGTGAGATTAAAAAAGAAAAGATTTCGATGAAATCTTTTCCTTTTCAATTTCATCTACTCAATTCATTATGAAATATTAAAGTATTTCATTAATTGAATTACAACCAATAGAATAGCTAGCATGAAATTATGTAGGGAATGATTAAGATATATCAATGATGAATTTATGAAAATTGGTAGCAGGTTTGCAAGAGCAATTGAAAATTAATTTTAAATATTCATTAAATCGGCTTTTACCTAAACATAAAATTCCTTTCCCTATTCCAATAATTAATCCAGGACTAATGAACTCATCTGCTCATAAAAATCAAAAGGACAGTTTAAGAAGATGAGAAGAAACAATAAAATGAATCTCCATTGATTGATATGAAGCAAACTGAACATCCCAGGTAAAGGTACTTTACTAGGAAAAACGACAGCAACATTCATATTAAAGCAGTGTAAATAGGTTTATATTATTCCATTATTTGTAGTAGATAATGTATGCAGTATATAAAGTCTGCTGGTGTGTTTGTACGTACACTTAACACGTAACAATAGTCCTTGATATCATTGGAGCTGTAGACTCTCGGCAACTGAATAAATATTCAGAGAAGTTCTGAATGAAAAACGGAAGTTGTCTCTTTTTATAGTTTTTATTTTGTTAGGTTTCAGCTTGTGAGCGGAGTTTCGTAACATGGTCATGGTCACAAATAATGTATCTTTTTAACCGGGTTGTTTTAAAGGATAAAGAGAATGTTACACAAACATTCAGAGGCAAAAACTTTGACTTTAAATTACAATAATAGTCAAGGAACATTCTAGAAAACATTCAAGTATGGGGGAAATTGTTTATATTTTCCCCAAAACAAACTTCACTTGCCGGATGACTTAATGATTACAATTCAAGTCATCTATATTGATTTTTTTTCTTCAGATTTTTTTTAAAGATTTGTCTTTAATACATCGTGGTTTTCAATACATTAAAATTTGTGATTTGTAATAAGAATTGTTATTCTCCGCGTAATATCCAGTTTTTCCAACTAAGAAATAAATTTTTTATATCATAAAAATATTCCATTTTACTATTTTAAAAATAAACTAATGGTTTGAAGTTGTACTTGATAGTAATCTTTTTGAAGTTATTTAAAAATAAAAATATATGAAAAAAATATAAAAAACTTATTAAAAAATCGCTTGAGACGCTCAAGCGATTTTTTAATAAGTGGATTAAAAAAACGTTAATCAACATTTTTGATATTTCTTTCTCATTTACAAAATATAACTTATTTCTAATTATTATACAAAATGTCAAATTGAAGTTTCTGAAATAAGTTAAAACAGAAGTAAATAAATATTTAAAAAAAAAGAAATAAAAAGACACTTAAATGTAATAACTGTTCACGTATAATTAAAAAGTAAAATAAAGAAAAACGGTTTCAATAGACTCTTTCTCAAACAATTTTAAAAAGATTAAATTCTGAATTATTTTAGGAATGAACAGTTTATTAAATTAGCATCAGTTTAGGATGCAACAGTCACTCCAAAACATGTTAAAGTTTCTACAAGAAAAGTTTTCTTTGCTCGAACATGGCTCTGAACATGGAGAAAAAAACAAGACTTTTACCGACAAGGCAATAAGCTAGTTACAGAAAGTTCACCAAAGTACATTATCTGCTTTTCCGTCATCTTTTTTTTTTTTACTCGAGTTGAGTCAATTTTGAACGTGCCGCTTCACCTCGCATCGAAAAAGTAACGACTTGAAAAGAAAGAAAATATTTTGGAAAAGAAACCCAGCAGCTTGGCTACAGATTCGTTTACGCATCGCAGCACACGAGGGAGCATTAGACGCACTTGTGTCTAATATAAAAATACAGAGTTTCAGATGGATGTTAAAAAAAAAGATCTTTCAATCTTTCTTTTATTTTACGGTAGAGTTGAAACATGTTCTTTGATGAATCTGAAGGCCTTCCTTGGGGCCCCTAAGTTAACAAGTGCGGAGTAAAGATAACTTTGGGGCTTTTAAATAATAATTGTGTACAGTTAACAGGATGTGCATGAAGTCGTAACAGGTGGTTATAGCTTCGCTAAAAAAATTTAATTAAAGAATATATAATTAAACTGTAGAAGTTTATTAGTTAGTGCAGATTTTAAGGAGAATAACTTACGAAATTGTTGCAGTTGAATTTAATTCATAATTTAACATAAATCTTATGTATTAACTTGATTACTCAATTACCCTCAGTTTAATTTTCCATTTTGGTAGAAAAACGTTTCTTATATTAACAGGGAATAACGTTTATTGAAAACAAGTCTATTTTTAGTTTAATAAGAATAATTTTAAAGAAAAAAGCAAAATAAATAAATATGTTTTTAAATAAATATAATTTTAAAATAAATCCCACGATTAATTTTTTGAATTATAAATATTTTACTAGTTTCTTTTAAATATCTATTACGGCATTTAAAATTTTTTTTTTTAATTTTGATAGAATTTTGCTCAAAAAGGGGTGTTTTTTTGCAGTTTGGATGTATTTTGATTAACAAATTGGGGTTACACATTATACAAGCAATTAAAATTACAATATCGACAAAACATCTTTAAAAACGTTTGAGATAAAGCAATTAGATAAATGAATTACATAAAAGCTAAATTTTTACCACTTAATTTAAAAAACTTAAAAATATTTTTTACCAAAGAAAAATATTAATATTCAAGTCGACACTTTCTATAACCAAGCAAAAATAATCTCAATTAAACTATTGTAAAAGTTGTGCAGTCGAAGATTAACAAAGGTATTTGGATCAACATGCAGGTTTCATGAAGATTTTATTCTAAAACATTCAGCATTGAAAATCTTTAAGGGTAAACGCAGGTTTTTTAAAGGTTTTATGCATGCAAATTAAAATCTTCCAAAAACATTCATGTTTTATAAAGGTATTTTGAACAACATACATATTTCATGAAGATTTTATGCTGATTTTGTTGCTGCGAATAATAAAAAGAGAAATGTAGAAGAACAAAAATAATATATTTGCGAGATGTATATTAACTTTTTTTTTGTCTGAAAAATCAACAGCACATCCAAAAATATAATAATCCTCTTATTAATCCTTTGAAGTAGATTACCAAAAAATTGCTTCCAGAATGACGATTAGAAAGAAACCGGTAAGTAGCGAAGCAATTGCCAACTTCCTGTCGATAGGACTCCTTTGTCAGACATCTACTGCATAAATCAAAAACAATACACCTGTATCATACAAGGCAGGACTTCGAAGCGGACGCCCTTTGAATAGGAAATTGTGCCATCAGAAAGCAATAATAATCAATGTTCTGAACACAGGATTACAACGTCAATGAGTAGATTCGATGAATCGAAAAATTAGGGGTAATCATTAAATTTAACGAAACTCGCTATGTCTCTTTTTATAAGCGTGCATATATCTTGCCGAACGTCGTGTTATGTTCTAAAGCTGATGGGTGAAATGCCTTCAAGGTCATTTAATGACATAATTAGGTAAAAGCTAAATATATAAGATAGGGTGTACGTTAAAATTGCTCTTGTTGAAGAAACCAGGACCGTAGTATAGTTAACAGTAGCAATGATGGGTTGACCAGCAGAATTTCGTAAGCATGAGTTTAAGTGTGTGTGAAGAGGGGGAGAAAGGGTAAAGGAAGTTGTCATGTCTACTTTTTGAATCCACCAGCTGACGATAATTGTTTATTTTTTTAGAGTAAAACTTGACGAGTTAAATGTTAGTCATTGCAAGCTCATAGAATTAAGTTGAAATTGTTTTGTTTCAGGAATAAAATAAACAGATGTCTTTGGCACTGAAGTTATTTAATGTCTGCTTTATGATTGAAGAAAGAGATTGGCGAATTGTGTGAAAATTGTACCCCGTAATTGCATAACACTCATATTAAATCGTGAATCGTAAAGAAATTTCCCATATCCTTTTAACAGTCTGTTTATAGAATTTTAAAAATTGCCATTTTTAATTTAAGTAGTATATTATAATAATTTCAAAAGATAATGGACGGGACCTTAATTTAAAATCCTATGCTTCCTGTTTCCTTAGACCTACGATAATTTCCTCACCAGCGGTTTTGATTTGTGGTAAATAAGAATTGTTGGAAGAAAAGCAAACATAAAAGGGGCAAAAGTAATACATTTGTAATTTTCTATAAATATTTGCTTGCACACTCTCGGAAATAACTCCTTTTTGAGTATTCTGCGATCGTCAAAGCTCCTTTCGTCAGTTTTGACAATAGTTTCCTCATTGACGTTTCGACATTTTCGTCACTTGACATTTAACGAAACAAGAATCTTCACATTTTTAACGAAAGTAATTTAATTCGATTCCTTTTCCGGTGGTTTTTGTTCTTATATGTATATCGGCCCCAATTCAAATGAGCTTTTCTGGTTCGATCGATAACGCATAAAAGTAAATGTCCAATTTCTTAAGAACATTGAACAATACTTAGTATGTTACTGAAGTGACATTTTCATTAAATCAATATTTTACTTTAATATGCATTTTCTTAATAGGACATTGCTGCAACTTTGATACCGTTTTTTCAAAACATACGTGAACTACTGAAAGAGAATACCTGAACTACTGAATACTTTACTGAAATGAGATTTTGCTGTTTTTCTAAACCCAATTTTTGTTCGCACTTATTTTGTTTCTAAATTATATAAATTAAAAGTAACCTTCAAAGTAACTTTTTTTTAAAAAAATAGGCGATACATTTAAAATAAAAATTTCGATTTAGTAAAACACCAAGTATTTGTTTGATGCTCTGAAAAACATTGAATATATTTGGTAAGGTCTTAAAACTAAATTTTTGACGTTCGAAATCCAATTTTTCATTGGAAAAAATTATAAAATTACAATTGTTTTATAAAATTATTCACTTGTTGGAAATATAATCGTAGATTTTTTTAGGTTTATAAATATTTTCAATTATTTTTCTAAGGTTCATTGATGGGGTACTACGATTCATAGATGGGGTAAAATGTGTACTCTGTTGGAATTATAGAATAATATTTAGTATAAAAATGCATTATTAGAACAAACTTTTAAGTCTACTATAACTTTATTAAAATAGAATAAATAACAACCTTAAAATCTTAAAAACTTCATACATTTGATGGACTGTTTTACTTCCTAAGAGCAAGCAACAATCCGCCATTTTAAAAGATCAAGTATATTGTATAATTTAATTTCTTCTAAATAGAACACCTGATAATATTATTCTTGGTTTGTCTCGATTCAGGAATGATATATTTACTTTATTTTTAATTTGTTCCGCATACGACTTTTTATTTCATTTAAAACATTATATTTAACTTCGAATAAAACAAGTAAATTGCGGCTTTTTTTTGCATCGAAGTATGCTTTTTGTTTACAGTTTATTTGAAAAGAAAAAGGTATGTTACTTCATTATATTAACATATGAATAATTCCAGATTGGAAACGATGAATTGTTAAATATATTGCAGTTAGTTCTTGTCCTTTATAAGCTTCAAAATTCATAATTTTGTAGAATAATTACACTTTTGTCGAAAATTGTTAAATTTAACAATTTCTTTAACATTAATAATTCGAAAACCCATTATTCACATTTTGCAAAACATTGAAAACAAATTAGAATTTTTTCTAATTATTTTCATTGGAATGTATTAAAAGGATTATCTTCTATACACATCCCAGTAATATTCGTTAATAATTCAACTTTTCTAGTGTATACCCAGCAAAAAAAGTCAGCATGAAACCATCAAAATTGTCAAATTGAAGGTTTTATAAAGGATATTGAAACAAAAAAAAAATGTAGTTTTTTTTTTAAGTTTTTAATTTTCCTGCATAAAACCTTTAAAATATCTGCATTTCCCCTTCATGATTAAATATTGAAGGTTTTTTGCAGGTTTTTATAAAGGTTTTTTTACAGTTTTTATGAAGAATATTGAAGCAAAAACCTTTAATTTTATAGATCTTAAAAAAAATCTGCAGTTTTCCTGCATAAATCCTTCAATTTCAAAATTTTTATGAAGGTTTTATACTGACTTTTTTTGCTGGGTATACAGAAGTTTTCATGCATCAAACCATCAAAATTTTTTTATAAACTCAACCAAATTGACATTTAATTTAAAAACCTAGAAATGTAATTTTTTGCTAAAATTTACTTTATAAACGAATTAAATTAACAAAAAAATAACAAGATCAAAACGTAAGATTAATATTGTGTAATTCAATTTTTTAAAAAAACACACATTTATCCTACGTTTATTACTTTTTGAAAAAGGTACCTAAAATGTTTCAATTTAGCATTACCAATATATAGGATACCAATCCCCCTTAAAGGGATTTCATCTGGATAATTGCCTTAACGAAACGATCCACAAACTTGCCACACGTGATTGCGCCGCATACCCCTAATTAAAGGGACAGAGAAAAATAACACCCAATCTCCTAATGAATGAATAGGGTTGATTCCCCTTCAATGAGAATGTGGCAGGGAGATTTTTGTAGTTTTCACTCGAGAGATGAGAGTTGCTTCCGTTCGTGGTTAACATCAAGTGAAGCATACTTCCACATTGCCATTCAGCCTACCGGGGTTGAGGTAACTTACTTTTGGTGGTGTGGGTGATATTTCTATTAATGAGAAGCAACAAACTCAACCATTTTAACATTTCATTTATCCCTAAAGGGAATATTTATCCCTAAAGGGAATATTTATCGCTAAAGGGAATATTTATCCCTAAAGGGAATATTTATCCCTAAAGGGAATATTTATCCCTAAAGAGAATATTTATCCCTAAAGGGAATATTTATCGCATCACATTCATGTCACCTGTGCGTCCGTATCAGAATTATTTTTAACAAGGTATGGAAATAAAATTTGACGTGTTGAGATAGTGTATAAGACTCTGAAACAAATGTTAGTTTTTTAATTAAATATTAAAAGATTTAAAAGCTGTTTAGGCATTTACATGTCAATTAAATCAGCTGGGAGTTTTTAGAAAGGAATTTCAAAAATGTTATAACAATTTCCATACGTATAAATGTTTTTAAAAAAGGTTAAATGATCAAAGAAAAAAAATATTATTCCTTTTATCATTTGATTACTGGTTGAAAGAAATCAGGAATACTGAAGGTTACGAGTGATTTTCACAAGAAACGCAGAGTTGCCACAAATTGCTGGGCGATTGTTATTGTTTGGTTCCATCCCGTTCAGCTCTGTTGGTATAATAAAGCGTTTTTGATCAAATTCGCTTATATTGTAAACGATCCTTTAACTTTAATAGCAACAAAAAAATTACCGAAAGTATAGCAAAAATAATGATTTATTACATGTAGTTAAACAGTCGAACAATGACAATCTTCCAACGACTTGTGACCACCTTGTATTTAAAAGCGAAATGCACAAAACGATCGGGGTTTATTTCTATTTGTCAAAAATGTATAGCATATTGAATAAAACCCATTGAGAATTAATTTCATACATGATTTGTATTGTCTTAATTACTTTAAATCTAATTTAAATTTTTAATAAATAATCCGAAGTGCTACACTCTAGTTTCTCGAATGTTGTTATAGAACGTATACGGGACCGCATAAATTCCGACTTGCACTAAAAAGTATACTTTTCTGGAAACTTTATTATGTTTGTTCTAGTTTTCCGTGAAGTACAAAAAAACACAATAGGTATCTGTTTTAAATAGATAATGCTCAGTTATTTTAAATAATATTGCTAATTATTCACTTTACGATAGGATTGGAATTTCAACGTTACTTGACTCATTCTTTTATTTATATATCTTTATTAAAAAGAGCAATAAGAAATAAATTAAAGTGTTTTTATTTCAGTTAAGGGGATAGCTCTTGAATTTGAAGTAGAATAAAATGGGCATCTTCAATACAATATTTAATTCAGAAAGCTACTTTGTTAGGTTTTTTTTACAGTGCTTCCTAACTTCTATAAAAGAACGGACAATGAAAGCTCAATAACTTATTCCAAAATGCTTCCGTTATGAATACCAAGAAAACGTACTACAATAAAACGAATATTTTTAACAATACAACTTCTTGATGAACGTTCGGATCGTTAAACGTTAAAACTCATCTGAAGCCAACGTTTTTCCTGACCCTAGTATGTACTTTATTCTCAGTATGTCTATATGTTTAAACCTTCCCATCATCCATGGAAACTCCATTTAAGAAGCTTCAGAAACCAATCGATAGCCTTGATTCTTGGTATGGCGCCACCTCTCGATGCACCATCCAAGCGTGTCAAGAAAATCCGCCCGTCAATGTCGATGTGATAGAGCTCGATTTAAAAAGAAGAAAAACCTCCTCTATTATAAGACTTGGCAAGAAATCAAATATCGATCGAAAATCATCTTCTCTATACAGCCGCTGCAAAGTCACGAAGGTAAAAGTTTGGCAGGAATAATCAATAATGGAGCAGTGTCAAAATGCCTTTTATGATAGGCCAAAGTTTCTATGAAGTCTATTTGGGAATGTATTGAATCTAATAAATTAATTATGATCTTGTGCCAGTGGGATTATAATTGGATCATGAAAGTTTGGATCTATTTGGAATATTTGATTTCATCGAAATACTATTAAATGTTCTGGAAGTTAACCTTATTGGAATTTAGTCTTAAGGCTTGAAAGAGGAAAACATATCTGCCTCTTAGTTGAAATTACTAATTAAATAATTGACAAACGTAAAAAAAATTCGGATAAAAGAAGATCAAAAACTCTTTGTATTAATTAGTATGTAAAACGACTTAGTAATGAAATCGTTGTTCACGTTTAGAACATAGGGGAAGGCAGGGCAAGACGGGATAGTTCAAATTTGGTGGTATTTTATGACTACTAAATAAATTATAAATTTTTCATACAAAGAAATTTATTATTCGGTTCTTTACACAAAGCTGCAAAGAAATATCATTGAAACATAATGTGTTCTTAGTTTTTGAAATATAATGAATTTCATCAAGAAATGGCTATTGCACCGTCTTTCTGACTTTTCGCTCAATATCCTAGAGATAAATGTGTAGATAAAGAAAAATTAAATAAAAATTACTCACTAGTAAACAATTGTTTTAATTTGCATAAGCCACTACTTTTCATACCAAACCCACATATGAATAGCGTCTTCATCTTCACTCTCAACATCTGCACAAGAGTTATTATCCCATCGTCCACCCTCACTGGACCTAATCCACCCTTCCTCTAAATAATAATGACAGTAGAGTTGCTGTTCGTATTCAAGTTCTTCACTGTCACTGGATTCTTTTCACAGGACTTACCCAGCTCCGTCTTGCCCCCAAAGCCACGTTCATGAGTTTTGGGGTTATGCTTAAGATTTTATTGATAACAAAAAACTAAGTGTTTGGTGAGCTTAGAAATACTTACAACAAGATGTATAAACGAGAGTTTTGAATAGCAATCACACAATTGAAACAACAAATATAACTTGAAGTATTGTAAAACAGTGTAAAAAATGCACCTACATTAATCATACAACAATGCACAAAAACGATGTCAATGGCCGTAGAGGTAACACTCCGAGAGTAATGATAAAGTTCTGAAAAAAATCCGATAGGTGGCTACATTTACCGGGGGTAAATAACACTTTCCTGTCTTGTTGCCCCGCTTCTTCGTCTTGCCTCTGATTCCCCTATCAAGATTATGTTGTGGCAGATATTTTTTAAGGATTTTTGTGTTCCCATAGTTGGAGATCGTAAAATATTTTAGATACATACTTTTGAAAATAAAAGTTTGTCTACGCAGATTATTTATTTTATTTTTGATCGAATGAAATGTTGTTTTATTAATATTTTCTTATATCTTGAAGGGAAACTGTTTAAGTTAGTAAACAACCTATTTAAAAAAAATATGAATTATTTTTTCTAGTTGTTATTGAAGCCGATATAATACATTTACAATAAGTGATGCCCTGTGATACTAGATATTAAAAATGTATTAGAAATTAAAAGTCATGATCAAGCAGATTTTCATATTATTTGATATTTTCGTTAATGGAAGTTCCAGTTCTAAGAACTACATTGTTAAAATATTATGTTTTCTCCCTCTAGAAATTTCCACTTACATGGCTTAAGTATTAAATATATAATTAAACTATGTATGTGGAAACTTCTACAGGTCTTTAAGGGGTATTTGATATAAAATCTTTCTGTGTCATCCTATTACAGGTTCTCATAAAGTTCAGCATTCTTAGCGTGAAAGGAATTTTGTATTTTCTACTTTCTACGAACATGAATGTTGTATTTAGACTTTTAAATTTCCTTGTACGGTAATGTTTTGCCGAAAATGGAGAAGTAAATTATAAACATAAGAGAGATTTAATGTTACATTTCATATAGACCTAGTCAAGTTTTCATTCTATGAGAAGTGGACTTGTTTGTTTACTCAAAGTAAATTTCTTAGAAACAAAATATTTATAAATAAAATATCTTCCTGTTATAAATGTTGAAAACACACAGTTGTTTAGTGGCATTTTTAAAAACATTTAATGGAAATATCTGCATTCCAACTGAGATTCCTGAAATGCAGAAACGTTCCATTCAATATCAAACAGGAAAGACAAATCCAGATTCCTATTTTTTTACTGCCAAACACTCCGGAAGTTTTTATTGGAGCATTCTCGAACGCGATCCTCATAACATTTCGAGCATTTGACCTACCTCCCCATAAAATAAAGAACTCCCAAACACGATATCCGAACATAAATACAAAAACCAACCACTATACTCGACAGTCTTGGTGCGATTCCTGGAGAGACCAGAATGCCACTGATAAGAGGTCATTGTTCCAGTGATAAAACACGATATAAAACAACCGCGAGGAGTCGTATGTGAAAACGCGAAGACTCCACCACAATCGTTTTGCAGGAAGCGCTCTCCCTTGTAGACAATAGCATTGGCCTTTTCGATTAAAATGAGAGCCTAATAGGAGATAAAAGATGAGCGGAAGGGCGGGTCCCTTAACCAGTCATGGGATGCCCGGGGTCGTAATGTCCAAATGAGAGACACACGCAATGTATCATTTGGACGCAGTGAGAATGGTCCAGTGACTTTTTAACGTTCGAGTCAACTGGTACCCACTGTCCACTGTTCTTTGCGCCAGTGCCTCGCCTAAGTGTGCTGGGGTTTCAAATGGAGGCAGGCTTTGCGCAGTTAATAAAGTGTGTTTTGGTGTACCTTGAAAGGGGGAAAACTGAGCATTTATAAACTAGCATACTTTCAGAGTGGTGGAAGGGAGTGCGAACATATCCGAATTTCATCTAGTAGAATTATAAAACTTAAACTCTCCGAGTTTGGACATAACATATGGAATGGAAGGCAATCCAAAATCTGTCGAATTCTTGTAATTTTAACGTTCGGGAATGTAATATTCATATTAAAAGCCGCATTAGAATTAATTTAAAAGGTTAATACTATTTTCCCTGTTAAACTCTTAAGTAAAAGAAACACGCTTTCAACAGGGACTCCATTTCATATGGTAGAATTATAAAACTTAAACTCCCTGGATTAGAACATAACATATGGAAAGGACAATCCCAAAACTTCCAAATCCTTGTAAATGTAAAGGTCAGAAATATAAAATTCATATTAAAACCACATTTTATGTAATTGATAATGTTAATATTGTTCTCCAACTAAAATCTTACAGTAAAGGAAGCACGTCTTCAACCGGGGCTCTATTGCTATCAAATTAAAATTTTACACGCACTAAAATTCTTATCTCTTGTCATTAAAATGAACCACATCCTAAAATTTATATTAAAAAATATTTAATTTTCCGAATCATCTGTTGATGTCGTTTTTTAAAAGTACCCGTTTCGTAAATTTTTCCCAGAAAATGTAGTAGCAAGTTAATTGTTATTGAAATGTAAAGTTCCTCTATTCGGAAATCAGACTCTGTAGAGTTGAAACTAGAAGACTAAGAATTTGATCTAAGAATCTAAGTTTTATTTATCCATAAGTCACTTTTCTTAGAATAAGTTTCTATTCAAAAGGTATTAAAATCTTGTAGGAAAATGAGAGTTCTTAAACATTTATCGGTAGCGGTTATCATTCTTTTTTTTATTTCAAACTTACCTGTTTCAAATTCATAGGTGTGGAATTTGAAATGAAACTACAATATTCTAGTTGGAGGCGTTCGGTGATGTGATACGCAGTACGATCTGTTCTTTCGATGCAATTTGCAATGGCGGCGATTTATTTCTATTTTTAAGAAAATAAGTGTTAATCTCGTAATATACATTAAAGTATTTCTAATGCTTAATTTTAATATACATATTAATAACACCATTTAATTAACAATAAAAGTTTAATTTACATTATTTATTCAACTATTTTCATTATGAAAACTTTAAGAATAACTTTCAGGTATAAAAATTACTTCCCAATGATTTGAAGTAAAATAAACACATCAAATGAATTAAGTGGAACTCTCATACTAATCGTTCCGTACCTATTCTAAAAATACCTTTAAAAAATTATTATTAAAGATTAGGTTCCCCTATATATGTAACTTTCCGTTCCAGATAATATTTGTATGATGTTTTTTTATATTACAGATATTTTTTTTATATTTTAAAAATGGTCGTTCGTACGATTTTCATAAATTTTATTTCAAATTTTAAAAAAGTTTACATTTCTTCAGACGTTAACTTACATACATTAAATATCCCAATTATACCAATTTTTAACTACTAGTTACTACTTAGTTCATTTTACAAATATCCATTTCAATATTTTAAGAAATATGCATTTCATCGTATTTTTATAAACGGGTAATGATTGAATGGTCAGTTTTGAATTCTGTCCTAGACTGTTATTACTGTTTCGTGTATAAATTTATGTGTGTCACTATCAACCATCTCTGTAGTAACCTTTAGGTATGGCTTACTAGTATAAAGTTATTTCAATTGAAAAAACTTATATTTTTTCACAAACTATTAAATTACAAAAGCTATTTTTTTATCATAGTATAATTATACAAATTAAACGTTTAGGGAAATGTAAATAGAATCATTGTTAACAATTAAGACTGTCTTTTCCATTAATTACTAATTTAAGACCTTAGAATATTCATGAATTTCTTTATGAATGAATTATGTGCAAGACATGATGGACATGAAGGATTCCAAAGTTTAATATTTTTAAGCAATATAGAAATATCGGAAAAAGTGTCTTTCTGTCAACTAAAATTTCTTTTAGGTATGGTAACATACAAGAGATTACTGCAAACTAAGGCAAGCTACTGATTGGTACTTTAGAACACATAATTCATAATAAAGCATAAAAATGACTATATATATTTTTCTGAAAAAGTCATGCTTTTTGGACAGTTGATTATTTACGAATACTTTAAAATTTCAAATATATTTGAGAGATAAAAATGTTTGGCCACTGTAACACCGTAATAAGACTATTGCATTAATAAATATTCAAATTTAGAAAATTTTCCTAAAAAAATTAGATTTCCTAAAAAGTTAGAATTTTTTTTTATTTCGAAGCTGTCGGTAATTGAAATCCATGCACCCTTGCTCAATGTCCTTTAATAAGAATAACAAAGGAATTATAGGTGTATATACGATGAATAGCAACTAACATACTAACATTAAATATTAACACTCGTGTTTTAGTCTTAGCCAAATGAGTAAATATTAAAGAATTTAAAATATTAACATAAAAGACACCAAAGAATAACATTAAACTTTTTGATGAGAGTAAAAATCGTAAGGTACTTTAATTTGTTAATGAACTTCACACTAGAGCTGAACATTGGGCTATTGGCGACGGTTTGGGTCCTATCTCGAAGGAAAGACCCGGGAACAATGCCTCGTATTTTTGAACCATGGTCAGATGATGAGGGCAACACCTGAGCTGGCACCCGACGTAACCTCAATAAGCGCCAGAACATTAGACCCCTGATCAGATTCAATGTGCACCAGTTTCGTATACATGCCGTAGAAGTTGGAGGCAAGTTCGGACGACGTATTATTACTTCGCAGCTAATCTGGAAACCCTCCGATCACAAGTTCATTGCATTTTAACATTTTTGTCAAGTCTCTGGTATCAGCCGCATTCGAACTCGCTACCCTCTGGTTACTAAACGATGACGGTACCTCGGGGCTACGGACCCTTCCTTAAGATAGAGACAATTAGTTAACTTAATTTCTTTTCTAAAAAAATAAATAGATTTTTGGAAAGCAAATGTAAAGTATTAAAATATGAAGCTGTGACACATAAAAAAAACTTTCATTTATTGCTGTGCTGTAACACTGTTTCAAAGTTCGACATATACTATTACAGGCTACATGGTTATTAAAATGTACGACAACTTATACCAGACTTTTTAAAATAAAAAAAGATAATCTATAACACAAACATTTATTTAAAAATAACGAACTACAAACGACCCGAAATAATTGTCTAGAACACAAACAGGGTTAATAATATATACAAAAAAAAGTTTTACTTAACGAACGTCAGTGAAAATAAAGCAAAAGAAGAAAAAGTTTGTTTGAATATCCAAATTTTAAAAAATACTGAGAAATGTTTATAACTAAAAACTTATTTGATGCGAATACATAGGGTAGACTAGAAATAATAAAACAAAACATCAGGACACAAGGATTCGTCTGAAATAGTTTGGACTGCAAGTTCATAAAACGTTGGTCAGAAACCAGTTATACTCTCCTAAACAATGAAAGATATAAAAAAAAAGTACTGTGAACCATAAAGGTTGCGCATACAAAGGAAAACGCTTTTTGCGTTAAAGATTATTTGTAGCCTCAAAAGCAGAGCCGCCACTTTCATAATATGGCAGCGCAGTTCTCGTTTCTGAAAAGAGTTGAAACACTTGCCGCTCTTGATATATAAACAGAAAAACACCAATCAATTTTGAAAAGAAATTATGTATAGTTGTTATTTTCATCTGGTTCTTTTGGAAAGAAGAATGACTCAATCTTAAAAAATAAGTTTGCAATGTTTCATGCTCGCAGTTTCTAATTTTAATCTTATTTAAATATAACTTTAACTTCCCAACTATAGCTTTTCCACTTACTTTTAATTAAATGACAATGCATTTGTATTGACTATTACACAACACTAATTATTTCTATACCTTCCTTTTTAATTATATATATAATACTGTATTAAATATTTTTTTTCATCCACCCCATTTCAAGAATTCAGTAATGGTATATTTAAAATGGAGCAAAAGGTCAATGTTCTAGGAGCCAATTTAAATAGAAAATAAAGTTTAAATAAATCACTGATATTTAGGCTTCTGTATAAGGTAAGACAATGTAAATGGGTACCGATTTTAAAACACCAAAAAATTTATTGAGTTTAAACGTTTTTTCTCGTTATAATTTCTTCTTTTTTTGGTACTAATTTAATATATAAAAATTTTCAGTATATTTAAACTTATTCTTTAAACTGATGCATAAAACTTCTTGAAACTAATTGTTTGTTAAAAAGTGAAACAAGTTTTTTAATGTGTAGTCAGAGGTACCTATATGTTGGGGTAAGAGAGCCAATTTTCAATTATTGTATGCGCGTGCGTGTATGCGCGTGTGTGTGACAGAGAAACTGCAGGAAGCAACAGCAAAAAATTAAGAAATTAGTAACACTTTATAAAGGTAAATCAAGAACCTTATACAATCCATTGTCATTAATCTGTTCAGGAGGTGGGATAATCTCAGCTATTTTAGAATCATTATACAAAAAAAAATTATTATCTTGCTGTCCACTTCCAAAATTTTTACACATATTTATTCCATTTCACAATGGAAACATTGTACTATTCCATTGTTTCCATTTTTCAAATCTTCTTTTGTGCATCTATCCTCATAAGCTCATTTTGTAATTTTCCAAATGCAATTCCTCACCATTTTATCACAAAAAAATCCTAATATAACTCTTAATAATTTGGTGTTACTGGCTCTTACCAGTTCTTAGTTCCCCAAGTCCTAATACCCAGTTGTACCAAATCAGCTTTGGGCAAGGGGTAACTGGGCGGTCTGTAGCAGATTTTGCTATTTTATAACACTGGAAATCCAGGAAGTTAATTAAAAACTATTTCTTCCTTTTTTTTAGTAAGTTTTACGGGTAAAAGCATTGAATGCAACAGCTTAACCTGATTTTATTTATCTATTTCCTACATCGTCATGGAAACTAGTTCGTATAATTTAAAATGTAGAGCGCAGCAATTTTAAATTTAATTATCTAATATGTAAAACTGAAAATCCAGAAATGAGAACGGCAACGTAATTAAAAAAGGTAGATTCAAAATTCACAAAATACGTTGTTTGAAAAATTCTAATTTCAACGTGATTATTTTTTACTCTGTACGATGTGGAGTTCGAATGTTATAGCATTTTATAAAGTATTCCAACGAAGTTTTTGTCATAGAAAATAAATTGCGCATTTTGAAAAGATAAAATAAACTGAACCGCAATAAAAGTTTATTTGAAAGTTTAAAATCGCGTATCAGTCATAGAACTGAAGCTTGGCGATAAATTTCTTCATAATACATGACATTATACTAAATGACATATTTTAACTGAATTATATGAATATAATATTAATTGAATTTTTGATTTTAACATATTCAAAAACTTCACATTAGGTTTTCTCATTAATAAAAAAAATATTATTGCTTTTGTTTTTTTTAACGCGTGTGAAACCGCGGGTAACAGCTAGTTTAATATAAATAAATTAGTACAGAAACAAGAGAAAAATTATTTACTAATTTAAGATTACCATACTGACGGAATTATGCATGAGAATACACTTGATAAATATTCATTATTATCCAAAAACTGGAAAATCGTCGATCGTTTACACATTAAATGAGTTTTCTATAAATTCATAAAAAATACATATAATTTTATTCAGTTGAAAGTTACAACCAGGAAAGTCACAACAAGTTTATCCAGATAGCTGAAAGCTTCTACACATTGACAACAATGTTTAAAATAGTTGCTCAAATTTGACGAAAAATTCTATTAAATTTTTCATCAAAAATAAGAAATAAACTATTCGAAAAACGCAAAATATTTCGTCATTTGAAGAAAAAAAACGACAAAAATGTTTCGAAATTTTTGACGAAATATTTAATCGGGGAGCATATTTAGCGAAACTTTCGTCAAATTTGAGTACTCTTTTTAATAGTGAAACAGCATTGTTTATCTAATGTAATTTACTACAACTGGCTACCAGTGGAAAAACTCTCACGTATGCAACTTATGCTAAGGATTCGGTGTTCAGTCATGTTTAATTGAAATCTTGGCAATAAAAAGATGTAATAAAGATAAAATAGAGTGCCCATTATAAAGCGTTATCTTTTTTAAAAATATGTGCAAACGTGCCTCGCCTATAGGTGCATGTGTACAAGTAATATAAAAGCGGAAATAAGCTTTTAAATAATGTTATAACATTCATTTTATTTGTTGATGCTAAATTATAATTTAAAGAACACTTTATCTTTTGACACCAACTTTTTTATATTATGCAAATAATTATGCAAATTAACGAAATTCTCAAATTATTTTATTATTCAATGTATAACGTCACATGCGGTAACTTTAAACCTTTGTGTGATATAATATTATCCAAATAAAGTGTAATTTGACACTATGCATACTTTTAATTTATCAACAATATATGCATTAGAGGGCTTTTAAATAAATTTAAAATAGTTTATTTTGAAATGTCCTAACAACAAGTCATTGAACAATTTTCTCTAAGATAATTTTAAATGTAGAATTAATTTTATACAATTTTAGTCACAAATGAAAATTTACATTAAATTTGACGAATTAATTTTTTTTATATTTTACTCATTGGCTCTTTATATCTGAAAAAACATTATATGTCAGTCATCCTTAGAAGTCTACACTTTTGTGCTTAAAAGTCCAAAAATTTTCACATCAGTTTGGGGACATAGTTATATAGAGATATACGATATATTTTTAGCTGTGTGTTACCGCGTTTATGGATCCGATGTATATAGATCATCGACTGGTATGCATAGGTTTCCAAGTTTTCAAAACTATATTTCAATAGAAGTCAGATATTCACATAAACCCCATTTTTCTCCAGCAGGCCACTAGCAATCCGACACCACACATCTAGCTAAATAATAAATGTAATGCTTTTTAATAAATCAATTGAGTATTTTGTCATTTCCGTTTCAAATTGCTACGCCCCTTTTTAATAAACTTTCTCATTCCTTCCCAACCAAGAAATACGACTTATCACACGAAGCTTGCACGAATTGAAAAGTAAATTACATATTGAAAGAATTGACTATAGTGTATGGGGGGGGGGGGGGGAGAGTTTAAATTCAGTGACTCAGTCCAACCAAAGTCGTGTGCTGAGTTTTCGAGAGTAATAAAGAACCGGTAATTACATGGACATTCTTTTACAGACGCTTGCGATTGTGATGCATTTCCTGCTATTGTGACATTGGACATCTAATACAATAGATTTAACCGAACGTTTGTTTTATACAAACAAGAAATCTATTGTAAGAACACGGACAGGGAGATTGAATGTACTTTACAGTTTTCAACTGTAATGAAATCAGGCTTTTATTCGCAAGTTATTTTGAAATTTAACAAGGTCTTTTATTTTTTTATCTCCAAGAGATCTAATAACAACTTTGAGCTTGGCTATAACATCGAAACGAAAAAAAAAGTTATGCTTAAGTTGCTATGTTTTGATTTTCATGTATATGTGAAATTAATATACAATGTATAACACATTTAATGGAAATTATACGGATCAAAATTTATTCAAATATTTCGAAACAATTTAAAACACGTATTTATTATACAAACGCAAACAAATGTTAATGTTTTTTCTTAAAGATGAAAATGTTGTTAAAATATGTGTTAGTTTAATTTTTTTTAGATAAATAGTATATAATTGAATTTCCAATTATAAATTATTTGAAGAAATTAGTAATAATTATACTTTTAGTTTGTTCTAAGTGGTTTAGATTTTAGTTTTTGTTTATAGATTTTTGCCTTTTCAATTACTTTTACCTATCTCAGAAAAAACAATTAGCATGAAATAAAATAGTACATAATACAAATCCCAAGTAAGATGGAAAATCTGTTGTATTTAGCAAGACTAGCCCTATTGAAGTCTTTCTGTACACCTTGTTAAATACCAGTAAGCATGAATAAGTATAGAGCGTATAAAACTCTATACTAATCTGCATATAGATCCCAATGTTTTAGAGTAGTATATTTTACAGATTGTAAAATAATTTTAAATATCTCACAAAACTGGATTTTTCTTTAAATGGGCCCCTTTTTTTATATGAACTTGTTTTCATATGTCCGATGTGAAACTTATGAACGTTACTTATTTTAGAAATTACTAAATTTTGATATGTTTATTGAATTCAATGTAGAATACATTTTCACTAGAATTTATTCTAATAATACTAGGTTCAATTTTATTTACGAGTAGTGTATAAATGGTAGTTGTATTTTCAAACATGCAAATATTAATTTACATTAGATAGTAAATATACGTTAACGATGAGCTAAATAGGATGTGGCCAATGCTTAACTTTAATACTTTTTTTAGTCGATACTATATTTAAAAATAATAATATTATGAAATTAATTTGGATAAAGTTCTAAATATCGATTATTTAGTATATCAATCCTAATAAAGAACAAGATAAGTTAATAAAGAAAGGAAATTATCTTTTTTGTCCTTGTATTAAATTCAATAAATAAACCAAAACTATTAAAAATTACCTTTTCAGTGCATTAGATTATCTTTGATCATAATGAACCACAAATAACTGGCTGACAGTTAAAACAAAAAAATTTCATTGAAGAACTTATATTTTTAAACAAAAAAATATTGATTTAGATTGAAAAGATAATTCAGAAAAATATTTTGGTTCAATGAATCCAGCTATAGAACTACAGATAATTAAATTTATTTCTCTTTTTTAATCAGCGTGATATTACTTTGGTTTGCTTTAAAAAAGATAATCATACAAGGTAAAAATACAATTGAATTTTAACAACTATTTGGATTCAAAAATAGATTTTGCAATTTCAACTGATCGCACACTGATACAAAAGTTAGGTTTTTAATATATGTTTTAAGATAATTTTCAGGAGGGGGATATGCTACCGATGCCATGTTACGCCAATATTTTATTTTTAGTTTTAGAACAACAAATCGCGACAGAAATAATACAATGGGGTATTCCTTAACTATTTTTATTTGGATGTCGCCAAATCAATAAAGAACCAACATAAAAAAAGTTATATTGTTGTTTAACAGACTTTTTGCATTTTGCTGACATTTAAGAACAAGATATCAAGTCCAGACAAATTTAAAACACATCAAGATTCAGTGAGAAGCAAAGTAGGCAGGTGACTTTCAGATTGGATGTTAACAAACTAAATAATAGTATTTGGATTTTTTATTACTTACAATTTTTGGACTATCTGTATTAAGATTTTAAGGCATAAAATAAAATCAGGAATATTAAAATCTTTTTATCAAATGCATTAAAAACTTTAAAAATATTGTTGTTAGCATCTATTATTTTTAAATAATATTTTATATATACTCTTGTGACGTAGCTGGGGAAAAAATATATATGTGAGGTTCTCGTACAATTAAACCGGTTAAGTAAGTATTTTAATTAATATTTGTAGTTTCAACTTTTTAAGTATGAAAAATATAATAAATTGGGAAAAAATCAAGTTAAGGAAAACAAATGACAACTTTAAAAATGTGTTTGAATGAGACTAAAGTCGTCAAAAAATCTTTTTAATGTATCTCACTCACCCAAAATCGAACAAAATAAACTAAAACACAAACGTAAAAAATATATATAATTATATTTTTTAAGCTCTTTGTTCCGAATCCATCAAACCATCCAAAAAAAAAATGTCATTATATTTTTTTAATATTTTTTTTTATCCCATAGGGCCATCTCTCCTTTACTGAGATCCGAGGACAGGAAATCGAACAAGGGGACGAAAGGGAAAGGCCCGGGCCATTAGTAAACATCGCACACTCCCAACGGCTGAAAAGATAAAAAAGAAAGATTAAAAATATAAAAAACCAGGTGGGGAAGGGAGTCCAGATCGTCACCTTGCCTAATGTAACGCATTGGAAGAGGATGTCACTCGCATTTTATTGATGCCCAGCGGAAAAAGGCAACGGATGGAGCCCTTCTTAATGAGGCAGATAGGGTAAAAAGAGCTACACAGACAATTTCCTGTACGATGAAGAGTTTACAAAGTCACTGAAACATTAAGTTTATCGAAATAAATAACTGAAAAATCCCTTCGTCTACAAGCGGACATTCTTTATTCGGCAGCAGTTTTCTCATACATGTTGCTTGTAGGTCACCTTTGAGCGCACTCAACTGTGGAATACGCCACTACTAGACATTGTCTTCTGGTAGCCATGGTTTCTGCCTGTTAGAAAGTAGAGGTATTCGACAACGCCGCACAAAACAAACTGCTGCTGCTGGAATTCGATCGCTGGAAGGATATGCAGTTATCCTTTCAGCGTGTAAAGGATTCGATGCGATGTTTCAGCGTCCGTAGCGCTCTTTTAAATCAAAGACACGGATAATTTATTATGAAAAATATTCTTACATGTAGATCATTTTAAAGAGATGAAATTCTATACGTGGTTTTCATTTTAACCAATCATGAATTATTCTTTTATTTCAAACATTTAAAGTTAGGATGACAATAAGGCTAATTATGCATATTTTTTTCAAAATAAATTGTAACCTTGTTGATCAATGAGATAATTATAAATTCCATATAGTAAAATCCATTAATAAAATATCCAGTTATTTTAAAATTTTAATATAATATTCTAAATCCGCATATTGTTTTTTCTCAAAATATTTCTAACATATATTTTTATTTTTATCAATTGACTGTATATTACACCATAGTTAAAATAATGTCTATTTTTACAAATAAATAGAACCCTGGTAGGTTAAATATAATTGAAAACTACACCAAGTGAAATCTATAAAGGAAATCGTACATCCTTTTTCTCATTTTCAACATACGAATATCTGTTTCATTACTTTTAAAGCACACTTATTCGTAGACATTAATTATTTTAACTCTGAATGACTAAAATTCCTTTTTTAAAGTGTCTGGTCTGTTATTCAAATTTTACCTTTTTATATCCTTTTTGTTATTACATTCCTTTAATTTATGTTTAATAATTTTAATTGTTTTTTCCATATAAAAAAATATAAAGATTAAAATATAAAAAGAAAAAATAATAAAAAGTATAAAATTGAAAATTTTATTAGTTGTTTTTGTTGTTGCTTTAGCATATAACAGTATTACAAACTCACAAAGCGCAGAATTAAAATATAATTAGAGCTATTCTATAAGGTTAATCAATTATTTTTTCTAAAATTAAATCAACATTTAGAACTAATATTGTATTATTTATACTTCCTTACGTAAAAATGTCTTTATTCTACCACTTATATATATAACATTATCATCATGAAATATATACTAAAGGAGATTATAAATAATGCTTTAAATTTAATTTTGAAGGATGCTTGGAACCCAAATTTTTTATATTTTAGTTTTAACGCAGTGCTTTCAAATTTTACATCTTTTGTATATTTAGGTCAGTAAACATTTTTTCTGCATCAAAATATTTTTATATTTTAAAACTTTAAAATTTCTCTAATTTTGATTGTCATAACTTTTATATTAAACAAAAAAAAATAACGACAACTTTACATATACGCTCACATTAAAAAAATTGGCTTATGTTAATTAAAATAAAATGTATGTTTATATTAATTAATATAAAATTTCAAAATATTTAATTAAAATTCAGGTAGCTTTACTTTGATGCGATAGATTTCATACAAAAATCAAGAAGATCGCAATTGCATGGATATGTCGAAAAATGCACACTTTTTATAATTTCAAAGTAAACAAAATCAAAAGCTATCATGGGACATTATGAATGCATTCTAAACTAGAAAGACCCACCAAAATGTCTGTATTTGTGAATAGATAACGAGTATAAGAGATATCGTTTAACGGTATCGTAATTGAAAAAATAAAGCAAGATATATATAGTATGTACATATTTATTTTGTATTTTATTTGAATGTACATAAACGTTTGTATATTTCATGTATAAATTTAATCATGATAAAATAAAAATTGAACAAATTTTGGAATGTCTCATGCGAATAATCTAAACTAGTTTGATTTTTAACCAACTCTAGGAGAAGTCATTCAGAAATTATTTATTTAAATAATGTAATTTATATACACTCTTTAAAATTAATTTATTTTTACATATTAGTGCAAAGAATAAAATGTGAATGGTTAAATTTATAAATGAAAATTAATAAATATGCTCAACTTTTTAAAAATTAAGTCACAAAAAATATTAATTAAAATACGTTTCTCAACTAAAATAGTTATTTTAATACAATAGTCTGATTAGTCAAGACTGACTATAATTAAATCCCATCATAACACTTCTGAAAAATACTAATTATACAACGTAACCATATGCTAAAACTGTCCTGTTACAGTTTTCTTTTTCAGCACTTTCAAAAATAGCTTAATCTAATGACTAATTACGTAAATCGACCCTTTTTACAGACAAGCTGTAGACAGGATGACTAATACTCAACCTATTTTATCATTTAGAGTAAATTATTTCTTTTTCATTTACACAAAAATTACAGATTGCTTTCATCTACAAAACAATATTTTAAAAATTATCTTCAATCCATTAATAATTTCCAATAAAATACAAAAATTCTTTTAATAAATCTTGCTTAAGCGTACTTGTAGAGTATGACATTCCAAATCAGTTTAAATAACATTCCAACCTCCAACCAGTAAAAGTATCTTTCTTTTTCATTTAAAAAAAAATCCCGTATGAATAGAAATGGTCGCTAATATCTTATTGCACTTTCCGGCTGTTACCTTTAAGAATTACTTGAGACACCACCCGCTAATGCTTTCGTTCAGGAACTTGAAAAGCATAAAAAATGTGAATATAAATATCTAGAAGAAGTCTATTCACATTTAAAGTAGATAGAAACATTCCGCTATAAATCATGAACCCTTTGAAAGATGAACAAAAGTTTAAAGTTTTAAGTTTGTTATCCCTGCAAAAGATTTGAATTTATATTTCTAACACATTCAGTTTTAAAAAATTTAATTTACAACTATTTTAGAAGGTGGCTTTTAAAACATACCTAAAGCTTTAAAATTTAAAAGTGACCAAAAACAGGTTTTTTTTAACATTTGAAGAGCTAAACGAATTGTTAAGCGACATTTTTGACAAATATTTCCTGTGAAAGAACATGTTAGGATATGCTTTACGTATAAAACGTTAATTTATTCTTCTAAGTCTATAAATAAGATGGGTTTCCGTGGAAAAAATACATTATTTATTTTATAACCTTTAAAGCTGTTTTTCTCCAAATCATTAAATTGCCATTTAACATGTTCATCCCCTCATCTCTTAAATTGTAAAATTATTATTATTGCTGGAGGAAATGATGATATACGAACTGATATACACGTCGCTATCACTAAAATGAATCCGCGATCCAAAATTCTAAAATCTTTTTGTTTTAACTATGACGGTCATGGACGTGATATCACGTCTAAGGATCTAAAGTTTTTCTAACAATGCATCCAATTTTTAATTCATAAAAATACTTCCTTTTACAATAATTTTTTTAATTTAAAGATTTTAGGTAAAACTTACAAGCTATATCTTTACAATTAAAAAAATTTCATATAAAATAGCATGCCCAGGAAAAAATATTTACATAACCAAGTAATGAAAGCAACAATTGCAAAAATCGTGTGAGCGTCAGCGAGTTGAATTGTACTAAAATGTGTTGTATTGTTATTTTTGTTATGTTATTGTTGCAATTGTGTTATGTTATATTTTATTGTTGCAATATTTACCTTAGATTATTAAAGATTGTTTAAAAATTTTATATCTAATAATTTTTTGCAGCAATTGACATATTTTTTGTATTAGTTTATGCATAAAAATTCGTATTGTAAATTAATTTCGTGAAATTTCTTTATTCCAGTTCAATTTTAAAAGAAAACATAGAAAATAAGGTAAGGAGGGGTGGGGGGAATGGGTCATAGACTGCGATATATTTAACTGCAATACGCTTACCGATGTTTATATGTTAATATAATGAAGTTACATACATGTTTTTTTTCTTCAAATAAAATGTCAATAAAAGAACATATTTCGATTTAAAAATGGACGTTATTTGCTTGTTTTATTAGAAGTTACATAGAATGTTTTAAATGAAAAAAAATAGTTGGCGGAAAAAATAAAAATAACGAAAATACAGCATAGATTTCTGAATCAAAATAAAACAAATTATAATAGCAAGTGTTCGGTTATATTCGAATATAATAAAATTAAATTATAATAAATAATAAAAATAGTCGATTTTTAAAAATGGCGTATTAGAACTTGCTTTTAGAATAGAAATAGACTGTTACAAAAACACTAAGTATATTTGATTATTAGCGAAGTTTTTTAATAGTTGAAGATTTTTATTTATTATAATTTATTCAAGTTACTAAATTGACTAAAAAATTTGATTTACTAACGTCATTTACACGATAAATTCCATGAATCCCACAAAAAAAAACATTTTACTTCATCTATGAATTGAGGTAGGTTGCATTAAAAAATAATTTATAAACACAGAATTAAAAAAATATATTTATATACAATTATGTTTCCAATAAATAAGTGAACGTTTTTATAAAACAATTTTAATTTTACAATTTTTCTTCAGAGAGAAATTGGACTTGGAACATCAAAAATAGAGTTTTAAAACCCATTTATATACCTTACATATAGCAGTAAAACTTAAATAAGCTGAAGACAAATTAAATAAAAGGTATTTAAAAATTATGTGCTGTAATTTAATCTAATTACTAAATTTAATCTAATAATATACTAGTATTTTTTAGCATAAAGAATTTTTCAAATAAATAGTTTTCAAGATAAGTAGTTTTAAAGATAACACTTGATCAAAACACACAAACTTAATAAATTTTATATTTACTTCTAAAAACCTCTGCACTTTTTTTTATAAATTATTTCCGCTTACTAAAACCAAGATATCGAAATTCAAGTAAAGGTACAGCTAACCTTTTGTGATATCATTAAATTTAAAAAAAAAGTATTTTTTTTATATGTGTTATTCACTGTATTTTTTCCATTGTTTAAAAATAATTTAATCATCGAACTAAGCAAGTTAGAAAACTATTCATATTTATTTTCCAGTTCAATCAAGTCTAATTTGCAAAAAAGAGTCATTACCATTGCAAGATGATAAGTACCATATTATGTAGGAATAGATTAATGGAAAATGTCAAACAGGGGTATGACGAAGAAAAAATGTCTACCGTTGATTGAAAACAAAATTAATCTAAGGAGTGTTAGAGTGAATTAATAAATGAATCTTAATCTATATTGGACTCAATTTCAGAATGATAATAATGAAATAGACTAGATAATGTAAAATATTCAGGAAATCATATAGTTTTAGTGCACTACAATATGAAAATGTAATAATTCTTTAAAGTAATGATTGAAGATATAGTTGCAAAGTGTCATTATATTTATTTACATATTTTAACTTACAAAATCGGTATGAAATAATTTTATAATCTATTTTACTTTGTTATGACTTATGCAAGGAAATACTCTTTAAGCAGTTTTTTTATTTCAATTTATTTTCGATTTAAATGCTAATAAATCAAAATAACTAATTTTCAATAGATTTAAATTGAAATGCATCAGCTTAATATATATAAATAATCGCGATATGAAATTAAATCCCAAATACAAGGGGATCTTTTTTCAAACCAAACTAAAATTGCAATAGATTATACTATAAACTCTAATGCACTTTATAACAGTCAAGCAATTCATAAACTCTGAATATTTATATACGAATGGTGTATTTTTCTCGGTTTGAAATATTATAAAAAAATAAAGAGATCGGATATAATTTATTTATTCAATTACAATATTTAGTGACGTGAGCTTTTATGTTTTAGATTCAGATTTGTTATTAAAAGACTACGTGTATTACATTATTACGTACCTACATTATTATATTTTAAAATATAATCTTTAAAGGAATAACAATAATTATCTCTTTTCTCAATCACGTTATTAAAGATTCAACGTGAACTTTAAAATTGCTTAAAACTAAGAATTGCAACAACAAAAAAATCACGGATTATGCATATCAGGATTTACAGGATTTTTTACTAAAAATGCAAAAACGTCGCATAAATATTGCTTTTTTTTCATTAGAAATCAATTCGTATCTAAATTTAGAAAGCATTATTTTCTGCGCTAATATTCGAAATACTAGAATATTTAGTGATGTCATTATTAATACTAGAATTTTACTTATAAACAAAGATTTGTTTAAAAAAATCCTAAAATAAATAAAATTTTGCTTATAAAATTGGGATTTCTAACAATACCTGGTAAATATTTATCATTTAAACCAAGATAAGAATAAATTTATTTAATTGGCATTTTATTTTATTTTTTAATTTTAAATATTGCGATATTATATAGATTAAGATGAGATAATTCAGGCTCAATAAAGTGTTAATATTCATTGGGATACAAAATTAAAAATCCTTAATTGATACGCTTTTTTAATTTTATTAAAAATCTAGAGAAAGCAACAAGTTAGGAGCTGAAAGCTGTTATAAGTTGAAAAGTATTACTAAATGCCTACAAACGGTTTTTTAGCAATTTTCAAATTATTTTAACATTCAAATACGCAAAGCTGTAAATTAAAAAAATATATATGTTTCTGAAAATTTAAATGAAAATAAGAATGCCTGTAAAGAAAATAAGAATAAGTGTTTGTGAATGGGCGTCCTCTCAATTATATAAAAAACAATTTTAGTAAAATTGCGTTTAAAGTTTAATTCCAAATTCTGTAAATATAAATAATTTCAATTTATATAACTAAGTACATAATATAAAAGTAGTGTGATAATAAATAAAAGAATCAAAAGTAACAACAAGCTGTATATTCACGAAGTTTATGTAGAGATAGTGCTACACTATTTTTAAAGAAACTTTAAACTTCATTTCAAAAGGTGCAAGTTTTATGTTTTGTTTATATTCAAATGGAAATAAATTCAATAAAATTATTTATAATTCATATATTATTTACGAAGAATGCATGAGCTTTCTAGTTTCAAAACCAGATAGATTAATTTTCATACATTTTACAGGAGACGCCAAAAACGAATGACGGCCATTTACTTTTGGATTACTTTGAAAGCATTTTTCGACTGAATTCAGACATTTTTGGTCAACACCGCTTTGTAATGTTATGTTAATCATTGAGAACTTGCGAGTGAAAAATATTTTTAAAAAACGATTTTGCGAAAGACGTGGATATACCTGGTTTTAAAAATAAACGGCTCACATTATCTACTCTTGTTATTTTATATGTCTTTATAAATGGGTTATAGCGGAGAATAAAAAATACGCTTATTTATTCAAAATGTTAATTTATTGTCAAGTCACTTTCATTAAATTTATTAGAATTCAAACGAACACTATTTCTACAACCTTTTACTTTAAATTGTTATTTTTAATATTTCAACGCAAAAATACGAATAAAAAAAATTACACTTAAGGGATAAAAATAGACAAAGTATTATCTTTTGTCTTGAAATAAGTTAGAGATAACCATCCAAGTGTTAAGTTTATCTTTTTTAAAAAATTCTCATTGGAGTTCCGCATTTCCCTTGTAGAACTCCTATTGGCGCAATGTATTAAATTTAAAAAGCTAAGTTAGGTTGCCCTCTCTCTTCAGTAATTCAAATGCGCATATATTCAAGTACTACGCCTTTTTGCCTTAAGGTTTAGGAGCAATGCACTATTCATAAATTAGCTTGATCTTTCAATGGAAAATATTAATAAATTACTAAAGGGCAATACGTTTCAAGTTGCTTCCAAACTTTTATTAAAGAAAAATTTAAACTTCATGTAAATAGTATAATTCTAAAATTGTTCGAAGCACCTTGATAATTCGAAATTTCTGTGTGAAGATAGTTTGAAATATATCTCAGTGATATCTAAACGATGTAAAAAAAGAACTTACTATTTTTTAACAAAAGCTTAATCTAGTGTTACATTATTTATTTTTTACTTGATGGAATATAGATGATAGAATATAGAAAATTATATAATATTAGGGATAAAATTTTTACTCACCATATATCGTCTTTCGTCACTCAACTCCTTCGAAAAAAATATTCATGAAAAATAAGATACTTAGTTATTAAAAATACGATTAATTTGATTCAATCCGAATAGTATTATATACTTTAAAAAGATCAGACGATATCGTTACGGAAATAAATGCCATTAAAACTTACAATAACATAAACAGTCTATAAAAATTAATGTCAATGAAAAATTAGTTGTTCTTATAGTACAAAACATAACGAATAAGTTTAGCAAGTATTTACACAATCATTAGAACGTTAGTTAATATAATTTGATTTTTTTTGGCGGATATGCGTGTTCTAATTTCATATTTTTAATCTTTGATATTAATTTTATTTGGCAAAGTTAACATTAGAAGTACATATCGGACTCTAAAATAATTCCTTGGAAAAATTAAAGAGAATTTAAAATTAATAAACAGTTTAAATCTAAATTAAAAGTAATGTAATATCGTTTAGCGATAATAATGTAAAAAAATTAAACTGGTCTAAAAACAGTCTACGAGAAGTCTAAGAAAATTATCTATGCAAATTTCACTATATCCCAACTCACTGCATCGTACAAACAATTAGAATAATTTCATTGAGCTTTATTTATATATATACACGTTTTAAAATTAAAATATTACACATATTTTTAAACTGGGTCGTCAGATGAAAAGCACTCAATACACCATTTATTCTATTTTCTCGAAAACAATGCCGTTTTTAGGATTGTTTTGTTTGATAAAGTTATTCATCTGTTTAGTCCTTGAATAAGATGGATGAGAATGAAAATAATGGATGGATGAAAATAGTAATTCCATAGTGGTCATATCTAAAGCGATTCATTCCTTTTTTTAAACACAAATTATGGCCATTTTAAATTTGATCTCTCAAATAATTACTCAGCTTTTGCTCGACGAAACAACTCAATTTAAAATACAACAATACATTTAAGATATAGAAAAATATGTATATACTACCCCATTTCAATGAGACAATCAAATGCTTGCTCATTCCAAATACAGTAGCTTTACAAATTTTGCATTTAATTTTTAATGAGTTTCCCTTTAGCGCAGAAGCAATTTGTGATTACTTTTATTAGTAATTATTCTCCCAAATATACAATTATGATTTACGAATGGGCAAAGTTAACATGCTTCGAAGAATAGTTATTTAATTTATGTGGAGTTGAAAAGACTGCAATAATACCAAAAATGCGTTTAAAATAATTTTACAATTTCCTCTAAAAGACTTGTGATTTTTTATTTAATGGTACTTTTTTGAAAGCCAGGATATTTAAATACATATTTAAATTAAAATAGATATCAACATTTCCGCTTTATAGAATTCAAAATAATATAAATGGAATTACAAGAATAGTTTCATTGAGATAAAGATATCTCAATCATCATACATCTAAATGTATTAGTATAAATGACACATAAATAAGCATTTAATATGCTCAATTAAATAATATAATTCGTAGTATGAGGTATTTCAATCTTTAAAAATCTAGTATATGTTTAAACACGCATTTTGATAAATTTGATCATCATTAAATTTCTATATAATCATTAAAATTAAGATATTTATAAAGAACGTTCAATGATTACGGCTGGTTTTTCCTGTAGATAAATATCATTATTAGATTTATATTATTTCTAAAACCCCTATACCGTATTAAAAGTTATTTTTAATGGTAGTTACTATTAAAATATATATGATCATTTTTATACGATGGATATACAGATGTGTTTTTAAATATGACTATTCTAAAACGATGAGAATACGAATTCTTTTTCTAACAAAATCGATAATTGCCAAACACTTTTTCAATAGATATAAAAAAAACTGTTTTCTGAGAAGTCATCGGAGAAACAGATATGCAAGTGGTTTTACAAGTTTTTTCCCTCACCCCTCTAATTTGGAAGTATGGTTCAATAGTTGGACAGAACAAAAAGTGTTAAACTGAAAATGTCTCCGTTCCTTTCACATAAACACAAAGAGAAAGAGTTTCGAACATTAATAGCTTTTGTGTTACAAAGGGGAAAATATCGCCACTTAACATTGATGATTCTGCTTTTAACTAAGCAGGGTTTTTTTGCTAAGTAATTGAAAGTTCTATTGGCTTAAAGTTTTTAAAAGGCAACACAACGTTGCCTTTAATTACTCGGAATAATTTCTTAGATGCCAGAAGTTATTGAAGCGTAATCGCAAACAAATGAAGACGGTAATTATTCGGAGATGCTGCCATCTATTGGCGAAATCGTGCAGGGGGACGCCGTTTTCAAGCATTAGAAATTCTACAATTTCTATACAAAACTTCTCAATTATAGTAAGCTAGAAATTGATTTAAATTTATAGTAGCTCATGTCCCAAGAGCATTCGTAAGGGTTGAGGATAAAAAGTTAATTGATCGCCTTTTTTACCGTACTAGTTTTTGGTTCAAGATCAGTTGATATGAACTTGAAATAACACAAATAATAAATAGTGAATAAAACGTCTCCAAATAAATGCAAACATTTCTATTGTGTTCTTTATAACTCTGCGTGCTAGAATCAGTTTTATCTTAAGTCATTTGTAGGGTCATAACTTTCAGTGTTATCTTAAGCTTCATTGATGTTTTCAATGTACTCAATAGGAAACACAAAAAAATGCTAAAAAGCACAGCACTTGTTTCTATTTATACAAATATTACAACACTATTTAATAGTTTATTTTCGAAAATATAACTTTTCCTATGATTTCCTTAAGTTTAGCCAGCTTGTTATAGTCCTGAAACCAGGGCGACACTATGTTTGGCTCCCCCTCCCAAAGGTAAACCTATTCGGGGGGGGGGGGGGGGTGAATCTCGACCTAGAGACAATGAGCAGTCACATTTTTGTTACACAGTAAAATCCTTTTATAACGATGCCGGGTATAACGATACGTTGGATATAACAATGTAAAATATAAAGGAAGTTTGGATTTCTATAGCAGTCCACGTTCATATAACGATTCTGGATATAACGATTTACGGATATAACGATTAAATTATGACGGTCCCTTGAGCATCGCTATAAACGGTTTTTACTGTAGTTATATTACATTTTTGTAGAAAATGTCTATTATAAAAAAAAAAGCAGAAGAGGCCTAATGCCCAAGCGTCGTAAACATCCGCTTTAGGCGCCGGACTGAAGAAGGCGCCAAATTTTTGTCTATAAAAGGTTAACATAGATTAATAAAGAAATTATGTTCCAATTTCGATTTATTTATTAATTTTTTATAAATATCTATTCATTTCAATTTCTTTCAGAATGTACTGTTTAATGTTATTTTCTTAGTAGAAAATGTCTACGTTAGACTTGTTTGGAAATTTAGTACTCAAGGAATTTAGAAAAGGGTCGATATTACTTTCAGCGTGATCAAGTTGTCTGATTGCATGCAAAATATACTTTGTTCAAAAGTAAGGGAGTGCCAAAATTATGCTTGCTTGTACTAAAAATATTCTTTAAACGATTCTTGTAAACAAGTCCTTAACTTAATTATACGTTTATTAAGCAAAAACTATCTTTTTTTCATGTCATTACTTACATTAGTTCCAAATGTAAACAATATTTACTGATTCATTATCTATTTTATGTACTGAAATATAATAAATATATTATGCTTAGCATTCAGAGGCTCTAGCCATTAAAATAAATTAATATTTAGAACCCGCGTTCTTGTTACTATAAGAAATTAAATCAAATTTAGTTCCAATCTGAAATATGAAGAAACCCAAGGAGTTAATGGGTCTTCAGTTTATTTCGTGCGTCAATAAACTTTGTATAAATGTAATAAAATTGAATATATTTTTTATTAAAAATAATTCAATACTTACATGTAAAATATAGTTTTTAAGCATGCCACACTAGAAACAAATACTTCTTATACGATACTACATTTACTATTACCTCATCTAGTACTTATATCTGCAATTGAAATCCACTGGCGTCATGAAGGATAACTGAACAGCTTGCGTGTAGCCGGTCTCCAACGAGATGCAGATATCCAACGCAAAAAGAGTACCATTTGCTTCCGTTCACGCGACTGCGCCCATACAATAATAACTCCTATCATGGAGTTAATTGAGCAATTCCACCAACCAACTCTTTTGCCATAATTACACATGGGTAATTATTAGTCTTATATCCATTTGGTACAGTCCCCAAACAGGAATAAACGAAAGAATACGACGCACGGCATGAAACATTGGTTGTATGGATAATGTACAACTTCTATGTATGTTCTTGTAGTACAGTACAACTAGCATGCCCCCCCCGTGCGATAATTGCCGTATGAACAACCCCCTCCCCTCCATTCGGATTAAAGATATTAGCTAATCTTATATGCCAAAAAAAATCAAAAAAGTTTAACTGTCTGCATATAGATGGCAGCATTATCAGCGGCTTGTTTAAAAAAATCCATTAAAATGAATTATTTTTAATGCATTTTTTTTTAAAAAAAATGTCGATATTTATGAGATGAAAATACGATTCGTCACTGGTCTATGATGTTCTCTTTCTTTTGATACCTCATGGGTTAAGATTTGTTGCGTCTAAAGGGTGTAAAAGGGATCATTACTACAAAAATTATATGATTTTCAGTTTTATATTCGAAAGCAAAATGCTGTATTGTGTGTCAGAATCTTTTCAAATTAATATCAACTAACCAACTAATATCACAACAAAACATTCATATAAACTTTTTCTAATAAACAAAAATAATCTCTAGCCATAGTGGTAATACCATCACCCCCTTTTTCAAGCAATATCAGGCATCAGTACCTGAACGGAGAACTGGAAAGGGGGGAGAGAGCCTCCAAGGAATTATTTTAATAAATCTCAGTTCCCATTATGATAGGCTATTAGAGGATATGAATTAATAATTTACTAAATAATAGGTTTGGCCTTTTTATTACTGTTAGCCAATTTATTTATTTAAGCTCATGATTGTTTTTTAACAATGCTAATTACAAATCTATAAAAAAAAAGCCACTCATTTTTTATGTAATTTGTTCAAAAAAGGGGCATTTGCTATATCATCTTAAACTTACATTTATCATAGGTATAGTAATAAGTGAGACTTAAGATTTTGTTAAAGAATCCTATGTATGTTCTTGTAGTACAATACAACTAGCATAACCGTGCGATAATTATCGCATGAACAAATATGGTACAGTATTTTTCAGCCAGTTCCCCCAACAATTCACGTAATTTCGAAATTCATAAAAAATATACTGTTGCAACACCTTTAAAATATAAAGCATCGAGACAACATCTGAAAGTCGCTATTTTTTTTTAATACATTTCATTATTAAATATATAAATTTTACTCTCTTGCTTTAAACTTTACAATTTCGATATTTCACTCGATCTTCAGAGTGTTTAAAAAATTATATTTAGCCGAGTTTAAAAAACCAAAACTTAAAGCTCCTCACACTACTTTTTACTTCGTTATTGGCTGCGCGCGAATAAATGATTTCTTTACAAAAAATCTAATTTTACTATGAATTTGAATTTTTGTTTTAAAGTATTCAAGCCTCTCCATTCAAAAAAGTTATTCAACTACTGGGTAAGATGAAAAGCCATTTTGGCTTCCTTCACAAAACAATCCTTACGGCTGTTAATGAATACTAGAAACAGACGGTAGCATCTTTGGCATAGGGCAAGCTGTTTTCCTCCAGCAAAGTGTGAAACAAAGACAAAGTTATTGACCCAGAGACACAATCAAGCGATTACAGTTATTAACGAGTGTCGCCCCTTGCATAAATCAGTCAACTTCATCCATAATTCAAACAGGAAAGGCCTAAGGACTGCAATCCAAACATCCGCTGTCTTTCGAGAAAGAAGCAACTGCAGAAGTAAAATAAAAAGAGTCACCGCACGGTTCCAAGCGTCTCACCTCGGGGAGTTTGTAATGATCAATTTAACTAATTCGCGGAAGTGAGTCTGTCTTAATTGACTCACGTAGTTTGGCTTTAGAAAGTGAATTAAGTATGCAGGAGATCTAAATGAATAGTTTTACTTTCTATTTTACCTTAAAAGTCTGCGAGAGTAAAAGTGTTGTTTTTGACTTAATTTTGATGGGGAGCTTCTATAGTTTTTGCATGTTTTTTAATAAAGGGTCCAGGGGGAAGACGATGAAGATTCACTTATTGCTAAAATCAAGCCTTAAGTTATCGAATTAACCTTTAGTTAACTAAAAAATGTATCAAGTTGTAAAACGGAAAGAAGTTTGATTGTCTGTAAAAAAAACGTTAAAAGATTAGAACGCTCATGTATATGAGACATGAAACTTTTATTTTGAGTTTTCTGTAAAAAAAAAACCAGACAGACCGTCATCGTATTTCCTTTGTTCCCTTTAAGTGTCTTAACATAGACCCGAGCCCCAAACCCTAATATTTTTACTAATGAATTCACAAATACTATCTATTTTTTTGCACTATTAGAACATCTTTTTCTGAACAATTTCAATGAAAAATATTTTTAATTTTTTTTAATCCTAAATAATGTTTTTTAAAACACTACTCCTTCAATTTGTGATCTTTGAAAAAAAGGTCGATTCTTGTTTAACTTGCCTCTGTTAAGGAAATTAGAAAATGTAATTATAATATAACAAAGATTCAGATTTCCTTAGTCAATTTAATTGTGTTCTTTTTCTTTATTTCAAATTGTTAAATTTAACGACTGCCCATTTTTATTTTTCGACTGCTCAATTAAATCACGACCGCCCGTTAGAATAGGCCCTGCTTTTAATGTACAATCAACTGTTTTATTCATTCCAAAACATTTATAAAACTTAAAAAATGTAAATGAAAAATCCAAAAGTATATTTGAAGTTATGAATAAAATATATTATAGCACAGAAATTTTCGTTACGGAAACTTTAAAAAAAAAAAAAAAATTAGCAGATCATTGGGCGTACTCTTACCATAAAATCCAAGTGAACGAGTCTAGATCTGAAAGCATGAATTATTTCAGGAATGCTTTTTTGTTTGACCGATTATACAGACTGCCCAGTTTGATTAATCCGAATCACGCAATTTTAGCGCTATGAGTTTCATCGAGTCATTCTTTCTGAATTTCTATGAAACAGCCCATCAGTCAAGTATGATAGTTTTACGACTGCTTCAGGAGTTGGTGATTTACAGCATTAATCCATCAGGTATAGTTAATTTGGCAGCTTCATGGCATTTTTTATTTCTAACGAGTGAAACTTCAAGTTGTGGCCATTTGTTTTTACTAAAGTATGTGGAATCTGAAGTGGCTTAATGTCAAAGTTAAAACTGGGAAATATAGAATGTGTTTAGGTTATTTCTGAAAGATAAATTCAAGGCCTAAATTAAATATGGGCAGTCGTAAAAATGTCAATAAAGAAAAGTCTCCAACTAAAAAATAAGACGTAATTTTTTTTATCAAATATTTTGCAAAGAAAAATTTACATTTTTCTAAATTGCTCATCAATTTAATATGCAAGCTTTTCATTAGGCTCTATTTACTAATGTCTCTCAAATTGCAATACTTGTTTAATTGTTAAATATACCATCCATTACCAAATTATTTAACATTCATTTTATTTTATCATTATTCTCCTTTTCAATTGTTTCAACTAAAAAGGATTATTATGATAACATTGACTTTATTTGGCTAATCAATTAAACAACATTCCATTTTAGGAAACTCAAACAGCATCATAAATTCCAGCTTTAAAGAAAATAGTCCATTCAAGCTTATCTCTCTGAAACACAAACACCATATAAAAGTCTCCCGTCATACGATTAACAGTGGGAGGGAAACTATCAATAAAACCCAAAAACGCGTAACTGCTTAAACCAAATGTTAATCAGTAGGCCATCATAGCTTTCAACAATAGGAACAATTGAGCGAAATTAAATTATCCAACAAGCCAACGCGAGCATATCATAACGATGGTGAATCATTTGACAAGTTGCAGCTGCTATTGAACCTACCACTAGGGGGGTTAAAATGAAAAGGGCAACAAATAATGGGGAAACAAAAGATTATTAGAGTAGGAGGGGTCCTTTCGCGGGGAATTTTTTTAAGGGGTGAAACAGCAGCTGGTTCGTAAATATGGATCAAGCATACGGTTACAGTCAGAAGGCCAGGATGATGACAATTCAAAGAGATGCATTATAATGGTAGCTCAGTAATTTTCATTGCCAAGGGAAGTAACATTACCATTAAAAGACTGGTTCGTGCCCCCTTTGGGAGTGCGTGAGCTAGAGGATATGGGAGACTGGCTCATTACCATGTGGCCAGTCGATTCTTGCCCGTTGAATTGAAGGGGCACTAATGCTCAAGGCTGGAATATATGAGTATGTTAGGAATTTTGTGAGAGTGTAAAACGATTCGATTTGTCATTAATTGGATATTTGAATAATTATACAGGTTATGTGATATTTACATTGGCGGCTAGTGCATAGGGCCGAAGTGAGCCCGGCGCCGACACTTTTTTGTCCCTTGACATCACTAACTTTGAAATATTGTTATACATAACTTTAAAGAGGAAAAACTGTCGAATTTTAGTCAAATAAAATTATTACTAGTTAAATTAACTTTTAATATTTTCCTCAGATTTTTATACGATATCCATTATTGCTAATTAATTTGTTTAGTGCAGTCTTTCTCCTTTAGTATGTTATTTATTTATTTTTATTTTCAATTATTTGTTTAAATTCTTATTAATTCTCAGTTTTATTTATGTTTGCATATTTACAATAAAAACTTAAATTTTTTACCATATCTTATTCATATTAAATATTGCATTAAGCAGCTATGTTTGAATTCTTTTAAGTCTTATAATTCGAGCCAACTCGCTTTTCTTACTCAGGAGCCTCCCACTGAATATTTTGATTTCTAAATAGCTTCAATTTTTAGTATGATATATAAATTAATGTAAAAACCAATCGGTATTATAAAATTGAATTCGTCTTTAGACTATGTAATTGAAGAGGTTTGTGGCAGAAAATTACGTAAAACTGTTATTGAAGTTTGTCAGTAGAATGTATATTTACTCATTACAGTGAATAAACTTCACGCTCACCTCAAAAGTGTTCTTGGTTATTTATTAACATCGAAATAGTTTGAACAAATTCACTTCTTCATTTAAAGGTTGAAACACGCATCTTAACTCAATTTAGCCAAAATATAACTTACGCAGTTCTTGCTCTAAGCATATCAAATAAATGCATAATTTACAAACTGAATGCTACACATTTTAATGAAGAAACCAGTAATTAAAATAGATTATAAAAGAGGTGATTTTATATTGTAATTTTAACTTTCAGAGAGCGACTGATGGATATTCAAACCAGAATCGCAAAATAAAACTTAATGTTCGCCCTTTAAAGGTAATGTTTATTTCTGAGATGTTTATTTTAATTACTATTAGATAATTAGATAATTACGTGCATGCAAAAGCATTTAACTGTTAAACAATAAATGGTTGGGAAGATTTAAAGAAGAGTAATCACTATCGTAGTTTTAGAAAATTAAACGTTTAGAACTTTACAAAGTTATTTGTGATCGATTCGTGTATTATTAAAATACACGAAAAAAATGACATATCATTGAGTGTTATAAAAATTAATAAAATATATACTAGTATAATTCCGTCGTAATATCCACCCAAACGGCTCAAAACAAAATATATGTTATACCAACTTAGTATATTAATAAATGTGTAATTCAAATTTAGACTTTCGGCTATGCGTTTCTTAGAATAACGTATATTTCTTTGGAGTTTTGTAAAGGGACCTTTCAAGGACGACATCTCTGACCCTTCAAATCAAACAATTCCGTGATTTCCGTAACATTGCAACAAGGCTGGGCCTCAAACGTTGAAACCATTTGTCTCAAAAATGTCAGTTACGACATTGTTCGTTCTTGTTTCAAGCCACAGATATAAGAGTAAAAAGGTGATTTAAATTATTTCAGGTTTATTTAAAATAAATAGTGCAGGCCACAAATAATAAGTTTGTTTTTACTTTTCAGAATAATTAAACTAACAAAAATATTATAAAAACCTACCATTCTTATTATTCTATATTTTTTTAGAAGTCATCATGTATAGAAAGCTACTATAAAAAAAAGCTGTTTTTATGGTCTTCATATCCTGCTTCTAACATTCCAAAAATAAGAAAGAAGCCACCATCAAGTTCAGTACCAACACATATTCCGTTAGCATGAACATTAAGGTTTTTGGTGGGAAATGACCTCCATTCTATGGCATGGACTGGTCTAATGATAGTTAGGAAGAAATAAAAAGTGGTCGGTTCACGAACTTTGTAAGGTTTGTCATTAAAGCACACACTGAAAGCAAAAGTGGGCAGTCAAAAAAGAAACAGGCTTTCCGAGTGGGCCTTCATGGCAGTTATGGGGGCACATTCACCTCACTCCAGCTTTTGTTCTACTGACTCAAAGAAAAGATAAATTGAAAAAAAGTACAATGAGAGAAACTTTTGTGTCAAAGTCTTCCTTAGGAAATGCATGTAAAGATTAATTTTCAGTTGCAGTATCGACTATGTTAATAATTTGCTTAGTTTAACAATAATACAGTGATTTATAATGCAGTGTTTATTCAGTGCGGTTTTTTTGAAGGGAAGCCCTCCCTCCCTGCCCTTTTACTTTTAAAACTTCGCCCTCCAGTCCTTTTTTTTCAATATTCTACATTTTTCTTTTTTTAAACATTGCAACTTTTCCTTCATTATTGACATTAAGCATTTTTCCGTGATTTTAGCATTTATCAGCAATTGTCTAATCTTTTTGTTAAAATATGCTAGACATTAGACGGCTCATTATTTTTACAGTAAAGCCTCGATAAAACAATCCCTCAAGGCGGGGCCTTATTAAGGCGTTAGGGGCCCCAACTAATATTTAATTGTACATGAATTCTGCAAAAATTACCTACATTTTGAAATGTTCGTTGTTTATATTATTGCATTGTTTTCAAACTTTTAGGTAATTTTGCAAAATCCTTATAATTTCATTGCTTTTTTAGATGAAGTATAAACATAATTTGAAATGTTTTTAATTTTTAAGTATAATGTTTTTACCAGAGCCTCCCCCCCCCCCCCCCCACACACACACAGCAAGTACAACCCACCTCCCCTTCCCATCTGTGATAGTATCGAACTTTATAAATCAGGTCCAGCTTACGGGACCAATACCGATACAAAATGGTAGTTACAACGTGTTAAACAAATCTTTATACACAAACTAATCAGCCGAATAAGATTGTAGTGGCAGTCTTTATATGGAAGAAATCGCTGTACTGCATCATGCAAGAAGAGTTCACTGTAGCACGGAATTTTCTAAGTAAGGACATGGGCGTATCCACTCGAAGTGCTTGGTGAATAAAAAAAAACTCAATGATAAAAAAAAGCCTTAAATAAGGGAGACAAACGCAATGAAATCTCACAACAAAATAAGAATCATAAAAGAATGGGACGCTTTCTCGAAAAAACTTCACCTGGTGAGAATAGCTCCCCGACAGCTAGGGAAGCGTAAAAAATAGCTTATGGACGCTACGGATTCTGCACATCCGGTCACGTACAGCAGCTTGTCGGAGATTCACCTGATTGTTCTGCTGACGCGACAATCACACAGAACGCATATCAAAATGCAGGAAAAGGGGGTTAAAGACAGGGGTTGAGAATGCCTTGCTTTTTGTCCGACAATGCAGCGTTTCGAGAAATGAGGCGTATGGTTCACTGGCAGTGGCAGTTGATGTTTCCGAAGTGCCACTAATTTATGTATTGCTATTTAGTTGTGTTAAGGAATTTGGCAACCGTGCTTCTGGGTTCGTTCAGCACGCTGAACATATGCTTTGGTGCGTGTTTTGTTGATGTACCAATGTCGAGAAATTCAAAGAAAATTTTGTACACTTAAAATGCTGAAGTTCGTAGAATTATTTAATGAGAAGATATATTTCGGTAAAACTTTCTTTAAGTAGGCTATTGTTCTTATGTAGTAACTTTAAATTTTAGTTATTTACGCACACCGGTTAAAATAAAATTTAGTTTTTAATGTATGTTCTCGCGATTGTTGAAATTTTGGCATTCAAACTACTATAGTGTGGTGCTACACTAAACCCCCTAATAAATAGCGCCTGTTATAACACATTTTTTATTAAAAAGTTACATGGGCCATTTCCCCTATCGCAATTACCATATAACTTTGTACATTAGCCGAACCGAATCAAAGTATGATTAGTATAATGTAATGCTAAATGATTAGTCCATAATGCTAAATGACTAGTCCAAATGTAAAAGCAGTTATATCCAAATATTCAAAATTTGGAATCAGTTGATACTTTATATAAATCAAAATATACTTTATCAATATATAAAATATAATAAAGGAAAAAAAATACTAATTAAAACTTAAAGTTGTAAAACCATTTAAAAGCCTTCATCCAGGTGCAAAACAAGTTATGTGAAGATTAAAATCTAGATTGTAACTTATTCAGTAATCTGAGAACATACACATTTTAGTGAAAATAAATTGTATTTTTTCTTCATTATTACAAAAAAATATATTGCATTAACAATAGTTAAGTTTTGATAGTTTTTAACAATATAAGCAAAAAAGCTTTTTTAGTGCATATAGCCGCTTTTGCATCTGGGCTACTCAAATATAAGCTGTAAATAAACCCTCTACTAACATTTTCGTAGAAAAATCATATGAATTAATTTGTAGTTATGAACTTAGAATATCAAGCAATTAAGTGAAACATAATGAAGCAATTGCATATAAAACGATTATAACAAATTTAATAAATTAAATTCTGCATTCAATTAACATTTAAAAATGTATTAACGTTATGCAAAACGATTCAATTGAATTTTAATCATTCGTTTCAAAACCCGTTTAGTACACTAAAAAGCACAAGGAGTTGTTTACTACAAAATTTAACTTTAAAAATCCTTACTTTTCACATTTCTGTTAGCAGCCTAAAAGCTCAATCGAGCAAAATGGCTTACTTTCACTTTTAAACGGGAATACAAGTGTAATAGGGTTAGAGCAACAGGTGTTCATACAAATCTGATAATAAAATGAGAGGTAAGCGTCGCACACACTGTTATCATACTAGGCATATGTGAAATTAGTTAAAAATAGAGAACATTGCTATTATCTCTATTGCATTTAGTGCACATTTGAATGGTCGGTGTTTATAAGGTTACAAATTATGCATGCCATTTATTTTAACATTGAAAAATAACTTGAGATTCATCTGAAAAATGATGCCAGCAACTTAAACGATTAATTTAATGTTAAATTTCACACGTCGCAATTTCTTATGCAAAGTTTTCGCAAATAATATATTTTTTCAAAAACTATGAATATACATCACTTACATAATAAGAAGGGTATAAGCTTTACGTTAATGAAAGTAATTTAGAGATTTAAGTATTGAAATGTATTTAGATAATTTTGGATTTTAGAATAAATTAATATTACGAACGTCAATTATTCTCCATCAACTTAAAATACTATTGTTTTTAAAAGAAATTAATTTTTTTTAAATGATAGCTATACTAAAGATAAATACAGTTCTACTGAAATGTCTCTCAAATTAATCTTCAAATGCTCATAGAATCACAAAACACGCTTCGGTTAACATTTGATAAAAATTTGAGATTGAAGAATTAAAAAATATTTTGAGGTTAGAATTTTTAAATTTCTCTAGTTTATTTTTTTCTCTAGCAAGTGCATTGCATAAACATTATAATAGTTAAATAATAAACAAAATATAAAATATATATAGCAATTTATATTCTGTATAATAGTATCATCAATGCCAGCAGGCCTATTATAACGAGCAGTCGTGGCTTAATTGGACAATCGTAAATTCAAAAGAGGCAGTCGTAAATTTTAAATGTGTAATCGTAAAATTAACTAGCAAGTGTTATAAAAATTAAAAACCCACACAATTGAATTATAAAAATCAACTTGATTGCAGAAATCAGAAACTTTGATATTTTATTAAATGTTCTAAATTTCTTAACAAAAGTCGGTTAAATAAAAGTCAATGTATGCCATTCATTAGATGCTATAGGTATGATACACAGACGATACCAGAGTCAACAAAACACTAATTCATTTAAATAAAATTAAAAATTACAAAAAAAAAACCCTATTTTTTTTAAACAATTACAAACCAAAATTATATTAGAAAGGTATTTTTAAAAAATACCTGACGCTTTCTCTTTTTTTATCGTTGAATTTTAAATATGCTACAACAATTGGGCAATCAAATTTGATATCACAATTTCTGCAGTCGTAAATTTTCAGAGCGATTGGGCAGTCGTAAATTTTCCTTAGAACAGGCCCTGAATACTGATAAAAAGTTATTTTTGCATCTTATTACTTAAACACCTTACAGAACATCTTCTATTATGTTACTTTGTGAATAGCGATTTCGACTTTTGTATGTGATGAGTATGTAAGTGTATTAAGTGAGAAACACGTAGATATATCTTTTTTAATTTTGCGTATTTTTTGCTTAGTACATCGTTTAAATTTGCGACTCAATTTAAAAAAACACTTTATTTATGGAATGGGAATATTTTCAATTTTCTTCCATGGATAACACAAATACAATTTATTTCATTTAATAGGATTAATAAAATATATCTCAATGAATACATTTAATTCAACTTCTTCGAACAAACTAATCCTGGCATTGCGTCGTTTAAAGCCAGCGCGCGAAAACGGAATAGAATACAAGTAAGCTGCATAAAGATTAGAAAGCGTTTTAGACTTCAGATTTTAAACCAGCCGTATCTCATACGGAAACGCAGCTGAAATAATAAGGAAGATTCACTTAACGAAGCCAATTTGAAGGTAGTGTGGCAAAAATGACAATAAATGGAACCTCCACTATTCCAAAGAAGAATGGAGCCTGCATCAATAGCTGCAGGTGCGGAAGAGGCAAAAAACGAACCTTTTAAAGAGGGCCGATTACAGCAACGGGCGTATTGTCTTGTTACCACATAGTAACTAGACACCTGGAACTACAAGATTCTCAGAATAACTTGATTTTTATTCTCGAAAAAAAAAAACCTTGATCCAGGGCCATATCCAGGATTTCATCTGAGGGGGTATATATATATATATATATATATATATATATATATATATATATATATATATATATATATATATATATATATATATATATATATATATATATATATATATATATATATATATATATATATATATATATATATATATAGCATTAAATAACGGGTATGGTAAAGCTTGGAAATTCTCGGGGGACGGGGTTTCATAACAAAAACTGGACGCTAATATATTTTTCTTTTTATAAGTTAATTCTACCCCATTACTTTTTTATCAGTTACACAGATATTGCAATAATGTGGTATCTTTTTTTTTTAGTTTGGAGGTAGGTAAATTTCAAAGGTGCTCAAAATAAACAAACAAAAAAAATCAAAATATTTGCATATTTTATAACAATTTTAACAAAGTAAAAAATAATTCTGAAAATTGTAATGACTAATATCATAATATTTTTAAAAAGATCCCATGCATACAGTTGAAAATTTGTTTTGCTCATTTTGTCAATTGCCAATTAAATTTTTTTTTAATGCTAATTGGCTTTAACATGTCAAAATTACATATCCCTGAAAATTTAATTCATCATTTTGATTGGATTGTTGGTTGGTTAAATTAAAAGTCGCACTAGAGCTATAAAATTGGCGATTACGATTGATAAGCAATTTTTTCAAAATCGTTAGAATTTCTTTGATTTTTAGACAAAAACTAAATGCGAAATTTATAATTCTTCAAGACTATTTTTAAGACAGGTGCCACCATTATAGATGTTGTACCTATAGTACTGAACTTTCTAAATCAGTCCCTGTTCACCGCAGTCGAGTCCGACGCTCTCCACATTTGGCCACCCACAGTAAAGTACTAAAGATTATTAAATAAATAAACATAAAAAAAGGCTAGACGGCTTCCTCTTTTTACCCCCCACTTAAAAGTAGAGGGCGCGTAAAATTACCGACCAAAGGTCGACCGATCTTGGGGAACTGCTGTCATTCCTAGTCTCTTTTCGACAATCTCTCATTAAATCGCTGCCATAGTCACGGCTTAACGCACACCTCGACCGAGAGCAACGAAGCTTGAGCGCAAATAAAAGTGACCGCTCCCCGACACTAGCGATAATCGCTAAAGGAACTCATCTCTCTGAGCGAGTGATTCCGATGAAACGCAGATGGAGAGATAGCGCAATATTCCACCCCTTTATCTGATTCTTTTCTTGGATTTTTCAGGACGTTCTCACGCAGCGTGTGTTATTAGAAGCGGTTGGGGGGATAAAGTCCCAGCTGTATTGAATAAATCCGTTAGCTATTAAAAATAGTGGATTTTAAAGTATCTCATAGTTTTAATGTATTTCAAAATTTATCAAATTTATTTATAAAACTAGAATATAATTTTTAATAACACTAGAGTTGGTTGATTGTATTAACGTCGCACTAGAGCTACTTCTACGATCACACGCAGCATGTTATTAGAAGCTGTTTGATAACATGTAGTCTCGGCTGTATTGTATAAATCTGTTAGCTATTAAGAATAGTCGATTTTTTTTAAATGCATCTCGTAGTTTTAATGTATAAAATATATTTATGAAATTAGAATATATTTTTAACAGCACTAGAATTGGTTGATTGAAATAACGTCGCACTAGAAGCTACACAATGGGATATGTTTTAATTTATGCAAAAGAAAAGACCTGAAGCACTACTATGTATCTTTGAACCATATTCAAATGACGAAAACAATGGCCAGATGACTGAGCTAGCATTACACTCTTAAATTCCACACCATGACCAACGAGAGGACATTTCGATAGACATGTTTATCTTGCAACTACCTGTCCCTTTTACACAGCTATGTTCGATGGGACGACAAGGAACGAACTCGTAACCGCCGATTACGAACTCGCCACTTTTCTACACAGGCCACGAGAGGCCGTAATAAATACTAGAGTTATTTTTCACCAGATTTTTTTTAATTGTAACTGGACAAAAAAGTACATATTTGTGTTTACAAATACATACCATAATTTTTCTGTAAAGAAAATTTTATTTTCTAGTAAAACATATTTTATATGCACAAATTTACTATTAAGCCATGGAGTTTAAAAATAATTCTAAGGATTTAATTTTAAATTCATAAGAAAACATTAGGATGTACTACCGTAGTCATCGAAAAAAAATTATTATTAAAATAACCTTCTATTTTAATACTATTTTTGTTGTAACTTTGTACATTTAGATAATGCCTTTGCAAAGTAATTATATTAATGTTAAATGATACTGCATACATTATAGCTATTGGCTTTATCTTTGATAAACAATATTAAAGTTCCGGAAGAGTTTAAAAAATATACAAGTTATTGACAAGATATTTCTTTATTTAAAAATATTTTAATTGTTATTTTTTATATAAATTTCAAGTTTTTATTAAGTTCAGATTTTACATTTCGTCCACATACTTTTGTTTCAAAAACTTTTATGGCTAAAACTTATACAAAAAATAAATAAACGCAGATTAACACAAATGTTTTCGAAATACACGTCCAATTTTTGTTTTTTGAAAGAGAACTGCTATTCTTTATCAAGACCAAATACAACTACATGTGCAAATGTACAAAGTTTGGCATAACTTGTTTAACCACGTCCGGCTTCCTCATAGAAATACCAAATGGAAACGAATAGTATTGTGGATACTCTATAGACGTATATATATAAACAGAACAGGTGCACAAATAAATCTGCGAAGCATAGAGAATGTACTAAAAGTAATATTGATCTGCGTAAACATAGAAAAAAAATTATCACAAATAAATTGCCAATAAAACATGTAATAGTAAATAAAGTGAATGTATACAAGACATGCGGATCCGTAAGATTTAGCGTAAAGAAATTCGTTCATCTTGGTTGGTTGGTTGAAAAAACGTCTCACTTGAGCTAAACAACGGGCTGTTGATAAAGGTTTGGAATCTATCCCGAAGAAAAGATCCGGGAACTCTTATTTTAAAACATAGTCAGAATCACTATTTTAAAACATAGTCAGAAAACGATCTTTTATCTTGAGTTCAGATAATTGAAGAGTTGTACAGTAAACTTTCCTTACAACTACCCCAAGACATAACGAACTCTTTCTTAATAACAATTCCTTTTCTAATAATGACCACTAGTGAAAATCAAAATTGGTTGATTAGTTTCTGTATAATGTTTTTGATCCGTTACTGCGTCCTTTTGTTATAACGACCATCTCGTATTGATCCCTTGGGGGGGGGGGTCATTTTATCGGGGGTCCACTATATATTACAACTTATAACGAAATGGTTGTAATGTTATAACGACGGCATGATGGAAAAACCCGAAAAGTCAAATTTTTTTTAATGTACAAGCATATTGCATAGTGATAAAGTAAACTGTTATTAGAAAAACAAAATCTTAAAATTAATAAGGAGCATGGTATGAAAAGGAAGAGCTCAAGCTCCGATTCATCAGAATCACTAAAGATCCGATCATGCTATCATTCATCAGGATCTCAAATAAGATCTTAAACAGCTTTTTTTTTCATACAATTTATAAAATGTTAATACTAACTTTAAATTTCTTAAGAAAGTTATGCAATTGACAAGGCAATTAAAAATTAATTTATAATCAACAATAATTAACAACTAATTAGCTTAACTGCTAATTATCTTTTTTTTTATTGGAAAAGATTCTGCGTATGGAACTAGTTATGCCCCCTCCCCGCCAAAATTTTTTAATTGCTACGTGACTGACTGTTAAATACCGAGATTAATACCGTTTTCTAAGATTCCGTTAAGACAAAAACCCTAATAATTCAAAACAGCCTTTTGTGACTTAGTGAGTTTTACCACATAGCCCACGATATATTATATCTAAAATAGATGTTATGATCAATTCCTGGTAGGAATAAGTGTTCTACATGGCTCAGAATTCACATTAATTAGTAATTATTTTGAAAATGTTTATACTTGTGCTTACAAAACAAAAAATTAAATATTTTAATACTTGTAAGAAAAAAATTACAAACCATAAAATATAATATAAGCATTCTTGAAATGCTGTAGTGTGTTTTTACAGATTTAAATGCAGCAAATTTGGATACAGTTGATTGGATAAACATACAACTATCTTCAACTTCTTTTTCTATATCTTAAACAGCAGCAGAAAACTGATCGTTCTCAAAACTAGATTCAAATTTCGTCCACATTTGTATGTCAAAGGCCACAACTGAAAGCGGACGAAAAAGTAACTACTGTATTAAGTAAAGGCAAAATATTATTCTGCTGTAGTATTCAAATTAAGGTTTATAATAACTTCAAAACTTAAATTCGCATAATTTAGAGGTAAACACCCCAATTAAGGTACGCATTTTTTTTAAATCACACAAATAAAATGAAAATTTTAAATTAAAGTTATTTTGATGGATATCACTAATTTTAAAAATAAAAATAGTTTTTACTTTTAAAATACCACTAAACTTATTAGTGCAGCATTCTTATCAAATAAAAGAATCTCATGACCCTAAAAATATAGAGAGCACGTATTTATATATCCTTACTTGTAAATCAGCGTTCACCGGCACTGCGTTAACTAGCATTCGCAGGATTTTAACCTTGTAACCTTCGTCTAGACAGCTAGAAATAGTTATCGAGATATTTCGTCTGCACCTGGTCCATGCTTAACGTTTATGACTAGCAGGAAGGTAACGAACAAATCGTACCGAACCTTTAACTGTGAAATATGGGATAGATTCGCGCCTGGATCGTCTCCCCGCTTCATTGGCTGATATTCAAATGAGTCACGCAAAAATAAGCCTACTTGGGTGTGAGCGTGTATTGACTTGATCCTGGGATATTAGTGGCAAGACACCTGTGTCTATCGCGTGAATAAATACGATGCGCGAGCATCCTATATTACTACCCTAGAATTGTGCTTTTGAAACTGAAACCATGGTTCAAAGCGACATTCAAAAACGCGGAATAGAATATTTTTAAATTCGCTTATTATATTCGGATAATGTGGGCATTTGTTTTAGGGGACCGTGCTCTTTGCGATGAATAAAAATAGGTACTTTTTTGTGCTTATAAAAAGCAGTGGAACTACAATACTATTAATTCAATTGGAATAAAATTTTGTATACATGGAGGGAAACAATATTTAACACTAGATTCAATCACAATAATTACTACCCCATTATTGTGCTTTTGAAACTGGAAACCATGGTTCAAAGCGATATTCAAAAACGAGGAATAGAATATTTTTAAATTCGCTTATTATATTCGGCTAATGTGGGCATTTGTAAAAGGGGACCGTGCTGTTTGCGATGAACAAAAATGGGTAATTTTTTGTGCTTATAAAAAGCAGTGGAACTACAATACTATTCATTCAATTGGAGTAAAATTTTGTATACATGTGGGGAAAACAATATTTAACACAAGATTCAATCACAATATTTTCTACATTTAGTATACTTTTTATGAAAAAAGTAATTTTACAATTGTAGGATTTAGGTTAATAAGTTCATTGGGTACATTTTTCTGAAACAGTTAATATACAATAACCAAATTTAATTTTAATGTAGAATACATTGTAATTAAACTACAGAACATAATTTTAATTTTGAACTAGAAAAAAATTACCAAACTTTTTTTTTAAATAGTTTACTTTTTAACTAATATTTTCGCACATACATTTTTTATTCTCGTAAATCAACTCAAATTTAGGTTTAATATGTGGATTTTACACTAAAATAAAATTACACAAAATTTCGTTTTGATTGGAATAATACTTTTAGAAAAGTGTAACAAAAGATGGAGAAAGACCATTTCTTGAAAAGCCGTAAAACGTAAAAGCAGTGGCAATTCTAAATTGATATTTTGATCTTCCCGTGCTTATATTTCTCAACTATTTAGGGTCAGTGAAAGCACGAAATATTGGATTTATTTTAAGCAATTAAATTTTAAAATTTTGAAATAATGACAAATTCTAAAAGGGGGCGTGTTCACTTTTGTTTGAAATTTAATTTCAAATTTTGTATAACTTAATGGGATTTTCTTTTAAACTTAGTATCAAACGATAGGTAATGACAGTATAAACCCAATAAGCTATAAATTGAATAAAGCAACATTCAACATGCGGCGACCAGGCCCCGAGCTCGTTTCCTTTTCCCGCAGTTTCCAAAACCAAAATCCGCAGCCCTTCCAAAAAGCCAGATCACCCAAAACAGACCTCAATTAAGAAAAAAAGTTAATGAACTTTCCAATTTAAAACTAAATAAATTTACTTGAACCAATCCCCTTTCCACATGGTAGCAGATTGACGGTGCCTCCTTTCTTTAAAAAATCAACGAGGTTACGACGCTTAAACTTTAATCAAATACCGAAACTTTTAAACAAATGGTGACGGTGCTCCACACAAAACTGACTTTATTAGTTCCGATTCCGAAATGACTAGTCATTTTTTTTAAACACTTTTTACGATTTTTTTTTTTACACAGAATACGTATATAGGTTAACCGAGGAACATAGCCCAGGACGTTATCGAAAATGTTGATGAAAAAAAGGTAATTGACAAAAATCCTAATTAAAACCATTGCAAGTCAATTAAACTTTATCGAATACGATCAATTACCATATTATTAATAATGCTAATTAAATCAACAAACAATAAGTTATAACCTATAAATTATATACAAATTAACTCACTCATCCAGAACTCGAATCACTATTCAACCGAACCATAAATATATTCAAAGTCTTCGCATCGGATCCGGACCAATGCAGAAGAATCGTAACAGCACAAATTAACATACGCTTTTAAACAAAATCCATGGACGTTGATAAGTTATTTTCCTAAATAATTGCTCAATAAAACTTACCGAAGTGCGAACATTTCTAGAAAATACAACTAATGGCGGAAATTTGTTGACAATTTTTTTCGCTGATTCTGGAATTGGACATGCGTGCTCATCAATTCATATACCTATTCATACGGTTTTCATTAAAACTCGTTCAAGTCCAACCTTGTATTAAAGTTTTCGTTTGGCTTTTTCCTGTAGGCTTTATAGCCTAATTCTGTCGTAAGCTTTCGTGTTACAATGTAAATCCTGTCAGTGAAAATTATTCAAAAATTAAACGAAAACATTGTAGTAATATTTTATGCTATGTGGGAATATTTTTAAAATATGTCTTTTTTTAAATATGTATATATTATTTCAATAGAGATGGCTTTATTTGCTACCCTAATTAAGGGGACTTGGTACCCTTTGATTTGAGAAAATCGATGAAAATATCAATTATTATTTTTTTTGCTTAAAATATGCTCTTGTACCTAAAGTTTATTATTACAAAGTTTTGAAACGATCTGATAATTATAAATGTAATAAAAATGCGTTTCATTACTTTCACAGCACTAAAAATGCTACGTCCATTTCGATGTTTACATTTTTGACGCAACAGCTTTTGGTCATTTATTTAAAGAAAAATCAGCTAAGAACAAGTTGAATGTGTTTATCTGTGACTGTATCTGTCACATCACGTGTTTGTTTACTTTTTTTTTACCGTGGTTTGATATAATTTTAAATTTGAAGGTGCAAGGAGACGTATTTGCCAAAGGCGACGTATTTAACAAATGTAATACATGTTTTTGCTATTGTCAAAGCCAATTTTAAAGTGTTTTATGGTATGGAATATGTATGTTCAATGAATTCAGTTGTATTAGTATGGTTTCTAACACAAAATTAGTGTAAAACAATATTTTAAACATTATTATTTTGATTTTAACAGATTTTTCTCAAAAATTTAATTTTGTTATCATTTTAAAACTGAGTACATAATACTGATTTAATGTACTCCAATTAAATAATAGAAACCGGAATTTTATATGTATGCAAGTAGTTATAAAATTAATTATGTGTGAAGAAAATCTCAAATGTATTCATCGAGTTATTTGGATTTGAAATGTTTAAACTGATTTATCTCAGTTTGTGTTTTTTGCATATGCCACGGTATTTAAAATAAGAATACTTTCTCAAATATTATTCAAATGACTTGATTTTTTTTCTGAAATTCCTGAATAACCTATTTAAAACAATCAAGGATGGGTTTTGCAAAATAGTGAAAAGAAAAAATATTAAAAATTAAAAAGTAGACTAAATCATGTTTTTTTTCCATTTTTTTGCATATACATCGACATTTTATTTTTTTCTCAAGAACTAAATCAGTAAATTCAAATTCGATCCTTAAAGTTATAAAGTATAGTATAGTGAATGTAAGGAAAAAAAATCTTTACAAAATATTAAAAACTGAAAAAGAAAAACCATTTTTAAAAAAGTTAAATTTTTAAGAAAAAAATTAAATTTTGAAAAATATACTCATAAAAACATTTTTTTGTTGCTAAAATCATGTTATATAATAATAACCTTCAATAATATGTGTAAAATATCCATGTAAATTATTTAATAAAAAAAATTATTCCAAGGGTACCGAGTCCCCTTAAGGGGACAAAGTGCACAAAAAATTGAAAAATTCGCGATTTTTTATTTGCTAAAATTATAGTTTGGAATTTTATAAATATGCTTGCAAAATTCTAAAACTGTATTTACGTTTTTAATGAGTTATGTTTGAGATTTTATGCTGGATGACAGGTATGGTTTTCAAGAACTTAAACACTTTAACAATTTTAAACAATTTTTTCCGGTGTTTGGATTTCCTTGATATTAAGTTTTTCAAAACGCTAAGGAAATGTGTATTTTATAAATTGGCATATAAATCAGCTTCTATGAGTAATATTTTTTTTAATGACCAAAGTAAAAAAAATTTGAGTTTTTAAAACAAATTGTGTGTTATTAGAAATAACTATTTACATAAAAGTAAATTACATGTAGTATACAAAATTTTAATGCCAATTCTTATGTATCTTATGTTCAAAGCGTTCGAAAAAAAAATTGGTTAAAAAATATAAATATTTTTTTTTTTTAAAAAGCCTTAGCATTTTAAAAAAAAATTTAATTGGAAACAAAATTTTTAAAAGTTTAAATTTTGAAAAAATACAAATAATTATTGAATTTTTGTGTGAAATATTGTTCTCTTATATAAATTTAAATATACATAACATTTTTTATTCAAAAAGTCAAAAATAATTAAAAGGTGGTACAGTCTCTTCTTAATGCTTTATACTTGAAAATGGTTTAACCTTTAAAATATTTTTATGAATCTAAAAGTAATGTGTATTGTTGGGAGAACTGGAGGTTCACAAAAATACATCTCTGATGATCGAATTGTAACAAGACCTATTTTAACGGGCAGTCGTGGTTTAATTGGGAGCCGTAAATTAAAAATGGGCAGTCGTAAATTTTAATTAAACAGTCGTCAAATCGGTTTCAATATAGAAGTGGAATGTCGCAGATGTAGAATTCAATCGAATGTTAAGAATTAAAAAACTTTCTATAAACATTTTTAAAAAAACAATTACCAACCAAAAATATATTCGAGTGAGATAAAAATATTTCTTACAAAAATAAAATTGTGTTGCTTTACTCCTTTTCGTGCCTGTGCAAAAATTATCACATGAAGAACTCCCCCCCCCCCCCCCCCCCACATAACCAAAAAATCAAGTTTAACGGTCTGCTCATAGATGGCAATATTATCAACGAAAAAACCATTAAATAAATTATTTTAAACGAAATTTTATATATAAAAAAAAAACGTTGATATTTATAAGATAAAAGTGCGATTCGTCATTGATCCATGAAATTCTTTCTTTTGCTGCCTCATATGTTCAGATTCGTTGGGTCTAAAGGTAGTCAAATCGATATTTCCTACTACAAAAATAATATATATGATAGGGCAGTCGTAAATTTTGCGCAGAATAGGCCCTGGATAGTAATAACAAAAGTTATATATTAAAAAAAGGTTTAAAAAGGTTCAAATTTTTTTAACCAAGACTTTTTTTTTTAAAGAATTTAAATTATGAAAGATTCTTATAATAATTTTGAAGAAAGACTTGCGCAAAAGTCATATGGTCCAAAAGAGTATGGACATTCCCTTTTCTTTCTATATATCAAGCAAGAACTGCTCAATTAAATAACTTTTTATTTCCTACTCTTTCCTTTGAGAATCATTTCCTTCTTCAATTATTTCACCGGCCTGCAATTTAAAGAGTTTTACCGGTCCTTTCGGAAAATGACCCGATGACCAATTCGACTCTGCTTCAAGTCTCCAAACTATTATTAGGCTCGGTATCTTTGAAGACATCCACATACACACCCTAAATATTAGATTATATGTGATTTTTTTTTTTTTGGGGGGGGGGGGGCAATGACAATAATGGCGAATTTATTTCAAAAAATGTTTTGAATAATACTCGAGAAAATTCCTTTACATGCGAAATAATCTGAAGGGGATGTTTACTTTATATTAGAAGAATTTACTTGAAAAAGTATCGCATTTAAATTATATAAAGGATTTTTAGAAACGAGATTTTTTTTTTATGCAAAACATTTTGAAGTGGTATCGATTTGCATAAAAAAAATTAACTACCATCCGGGTTATTCGCTTTAAGATTGAAATATCCAATTTTTCTTTAAAAGAATGGACGTTAACCGTGAATGACCTCCAAGATTATTTACTTATTAAGTTCACACGCGGGTTTATTGTTGAATAATGTATACCATTACAAAATGGGAAATTTAGTTAAAAGAAGTTAATAAAATTGTTTAGAAGAGACATATGTATGCGCTTTTTTAGCAAAATATTAAAAAATAAGCTTAACTTTGACTTGCACATTAAAATACTGTAAAAAAATTTGCTTAAAAATGAACGTACTCGTGTTTCTTTGAGTACAATTGCATCTTAAATGAGCGATGACGTACTCGAATTTAAATAATCGTATTTTCGCAAAAATGAGCAGTGTGGTTTAATATTGCTAATATCAGTTTCTGTTCAAGCCATCTTAACAAAGCGACCTAGCACACTTAAAATAGTTGTTCAGAAGACTGTTTTCCACATTATTTGATGTCGATTGCTTAAAAGGAGACTAAGTTATTACGATTGAATTATCTTACTTCCCATTCTTTTGCCACGCCTTTTAAACATTACTTCTGTTTATAACTTCTTCGCACCGCTCTGAGGGTCCTGAACTTCGTTGCGGATGACATCAGGTAGAGGGATTGAATTCGATTCCCAGTAAGTCTTTGTTGAAATTGTTGAAACTTATTGAAAGTGATTTATGAAGGCATCCTATTTAGGCAAGCAACTGCTCTTTTTATTCATTTTACTCATTTTTGAGTACATGTCTTTTTCAAAAATGAAACCTGTGTATTCGGAGCTATGATAAGCATCGAATGTAATCAAAAAGGAGTACATTTTACTTATTTTTAAATACCTATTTTTAACAGTGAATATTTAAAAAATATTATATAAAATACATTTATTCGTGTTTTATCCCCGCATATTTTAATTTAATATTTTTAAAAATAGCTCTTTGAATTAAATATGCAATCAATAACTGAGGAGCAACTAATCAAAATCAAAAATGTCAATCCGATCGCAAATCCCCCCCGCAAAAACTTTTAGTAGCATTTCTATGGAGCTTCGGATTTTCAAGTTTTAAAATGAAATGGATATTTTTGGAAATATTATTATTTATTTTTTTCAAAAACAGATAGTCATCCTTTTTTTATAAAATTCAATAGTTATCTATGTCTTTATATATTTTATGACATGTTTGGTTTTGCATGCATGGTCCTCAACTATTAGTTTGATATTAAATCAAGTCCCCGAATAGTTTTTGTTTACGGTTAATCATCTAAGATAGAAATATAACACAATTTCCGAGATGCTGACGGAAGAATTAAACTTGATATTCTTTCCATAAACACTTAAAATATATCAGCAGACTGGCAATGCTGCCAAAAAAAAACTTCTTCCAACAAAATACAAATGTTTCATTATGAAGTTTTTTTCTATGGGAATCAAATGTTTATTATCTATATTATAAACGCACTGTTCGGTTTTCTTCAAATTTAGCACCATTCTTCTTTGAAGTCATTAGAAATGACGAATGTTTTTGTGTTGTTTTTTTGGCGGGTTGCGAGGTCTACTATTCCCAGAATTACTACGTAATAATCAATACATATATGTATAAGAATGGAGTGCGTGTGTGGATTCGAACGAAACCACTAATTTTGAGTTTTTTTGCATGAATTGGGATATACCGATTTAGAAAATCACAATGAAATATTTTTGTTTGGTTGTTTGTGCAGTTTTAACACAAAAACGATTGAACGTTTAATTTTATAAACTCTCCTATGAAACTCTAGTCATTTTATCAATAATCTTCAAACTTAACATCTGCACTTTGTTTAATGTGGATATCAGTAACCGTTCAAAAGTTATAGAACTTTTTTCCATTTTCCCATACATTATTTCTATTGAATATTTACATTGTAGATCTTTCCTTCATAACATTATTGTTAAAAACCACCTCGGCATCTAAAAATATTTTTCGATAATACTGGCTGCCTTCTACTATTGCGATTTTTCTTTGAAAAATACATTTATTAAGCAGCAAATTATAAGAGTCGGTCGTTAACAGAAACCTCGCCAACCGAAGGAAGATAAACCAGCTGTTTCGTATGTCTCCATGGGTATCTATTCATGCCCCGAACATTGCTTGCTATGCTTTGTTTTGTTTTAAGATCGTAAACTGTTCGGTGCCTAATTTCCTATCCAACGTTATTACATTTATGCCAATAATGCTATTTGTTACGGAGTGGAACAGTGGTATAGCGTCGGAATGGGTCACCCTAAAAGTTTAGCTTAGGGTTTCATTTATACCTCCATGTAGCATATTTTAAAGGTTTCATATCTCTTAAAACATATCAGCAGACTGACAAAGCTGCCAAAAAAATACTATTTTCAATAAAATAAAAATGTTTCATTATCGAGTTTTTTCTATGGGAATCAAATGTTTATTATCTATTTAGATTTTTTTATGCAAAAACAATAAAGTTTAAAATAATGCATTTTAAAAAATCTCAAAACCATTTTCATGACTATACAATAGCTCCACGGACTACTTTACACCCTCTCACAGACCACCAGTAGTCCGCGGACCACGAACCGCTGATACAAGGGGATATGATCGTGTATATACGCTTGTGTATCACTGTTTTCCAAGTATAATTCACATAACTTAAAAATTCATAAAAAAAATCCTCTCCAATTTAACTTTTTTTTTCGAATTTAAGTGGTTACAAGAGACACATTTGACTTTTTCTTTAATTTTTCAAATATCCTTATAATTTTTTTCCACGTATGTGTGCAAAGGATAATAGCATAATCACATGGTCCAATATTTAAAAAAATTATAATTTTAAATTTTAAAAATATTTACAAAACGCGACCTTTTTATTTTATATAAGTCAAGAAAATAGCTTCTGAAAAACTATAATTATCCGTTTTTATACACAAAAGAATGTGTTTAACAAACTATTTTTACAGATGTTATTTGCAAAAGAATTTTTTTGAAAAATATTTGAAAAAAAAATATTCATTTCATTGATCAAACTGTCTTTTTTAAAAATGAAATATATATTACTTATATTACTAATCCCTAAAGACAAAATAAAGTTAAATTTTTAAAAATACACTATATCAAATTTGGAGCAGCTTCTTCAAATAATCCTGAACTTATATCAATTAAAATTTTTTTTAAAAAATCATCACTGAGAAAAATGATTTATAAGTTACGTATTCAGGCAATTTTGTACCAAAGATTAATATGGATTCGAAAAAAATTAGTTGTTAACGTAAAAATATAATTTTGGTGTCGTTCGATTAAAAATAAAATGAACTTTTTTATAGCAATATAAAAATAATTTTTGGACAATTTTTGGTGATTAATATGTCCCATACCCCCAGAGACTGAAAATATAATTTTGGTGTCGTTCGATTAAAAATAAAATGAACTTTTTTATAGCAATATAAAAATAATTTTTGGACAATTTTTGGTGATTAATATGTCCCATACCCCCAGAGACTGAAAATATAATTTTGGTGTCGTTCGATTAAAAATAAAATGAACTTTTTTATAGCAATATAAAAATAATTTTTGGACAATTTTTGGTGATTAATATGTCCCATACCCCCAGAGACTGAAAATATAATTTTGGTGTCGTTCGATTAAAAATAAAATGAACTTTTTTATAGCAATATAAAAATAATTTTTGGACAATTTTTGGTGATTAATATGTCCCATACCCCCAGAGACTGAAAATATAATTTTGGTGTCGTTCGATTAAAAATAAAATGAACTTTTTTATAGCAATATAAAAATAATTTTTGGACAATTTTTGGTGATTAATATGTCCCATACCCCCAGAGACTGATTTACGGGAGGGCATTCGGGGCACTTGCCCAGGGCCCCCATTTTAAAGCCCCCCCCCCCCCCTCCCTCCCTCCCCCCCCCCCCCAAAATGAGTTAATGCTAAATATATGTGAAAAAGTTAAAAATAAATTTACTAAAGAATTTCTTAAAATTCAATTAAATTTATTTTCATTAAAATTTGTAATTTTTTTTTTTTAAAAATCAATCGTTAATTGTTTTGCAAAATTTATATTATTTTACCCAATTAAATCAATTTCACTTTTCGGCACGTTCATGATGTATGTCACCTTTTGTATCACGTTTTTCAAAGATATGCACTTTGGATCACTAGTAAAATTAAATTAATGACCAAGGTCCGAGACCATAAATAAGCTGTGTTTACCAATCGCACGTAGATTTGTCGTTTACGGATACTTTTTTCCTACATCAAATTTCCTAATATTGTGTAATCATTATGGATTTGCTAGCTATAAAATGGGTAGAACATTACGAATCTGGCTCAACTAAAAAAAAGCTAAAAAGGAAGAAAGAACAGAATTAGAAATGTATGAAAAAAATTCTGTTGCAGTATTGATCAGTAACGTTAATTCAAATTCTCAAAAGAAGAAAATTAGTAGTTTAAAAAAAATATTTATATTTGCATTAAAGCTGACTGATTACGTCATTTTGTATTGTGTGCTTGTGCATAAATTTGGCAGTTTTATTTTGAATTACGTCGAGGGGCCCCCTAATGTTCTTTTGCCCTAGGCCCCTAAGCTTGTAAGTCGGTCCCTGCATACCCCCTTAAAGCAATGGGGAAACTTTTTTTTAAAATAATATGTTGGAAATATAAATTAAACTGTTCAAGTGAAAACAAATTTATGTATTCGATATTTTTTTTTTAAACAAAGCTTCAATTTTGTCTATGAAAAAGCCAACCCTTCTCTTTCAGCGAACTTAAACGGTAAACTTGCTCGTCCATTTGAAAACCGATTGTAAAATACTTCAGAAGTTTATTTTCTTCCTTTTATTTACGATTAAATTACGCGGCTTTTTAAACTGTTCATTCAAAATATGCTTTTGTGTCCTCTACTTTTTAATCCGACATAAATGTGTGACCTTTCTTGGAAAATACACCTTTCCAGGTGTGACACAGGAAGTAAAATGAAAGCAGTATCTGGAAAACGTCTATTCTATACTAAGAATATTCTTTTTTTTCCGTAGTACACATTCGCCAGATGAAAGACCTCAATCACCTCATTGTCTTATGGACTTTTTTTTGTTACCGTTTCAGGTTTTTATTGTTTCAGGAACGATTCGTATAATCTGTAGAACACAATCTGTATCTGTCATTTCGTATGTAAAATTCAGCTGTTATGTTATACACTTGTTCACTTTTATTTTAAAACGGTCGTTTATGCAGAAAAAACAATAGCAGATATTTAAAATCTAAAAAAAGTGTGTAATTTAAAATGTAACGAAATAATAAGTTTGATTAAAACATAAACTACATAAGAAATGTTTTGTTCAATATTTCGCTGAAGATATAGTTTAAAGAATCCGTAAATGGATTCCATAAGATAGATTTATATTTTTAAATATAAGGAATTATTAACTACAATGTAAATGAGCCGTCCGCGTTTATATATCCAAGTAATATATTTAAGAATCTTATATTATTAAAATTGAATAAGTGGCTGCAAGAATCAGATAGCTTCACTTTTTTCCGATTTACACTTATTCCAGTAAAGAAAAATCCTCTATAGATTGGTGTAAGAACCAGACAGCTCTAAGAAATGGCTAAAGATATATAAAGGAAATGAGCAGTACTTATGTACTATACGATGCAAGCAACGTATAATGTTTTTCGTCATTCCTGAACAATTTTGAAAACTGGATCTGCCCGGTTCTTCCACACACGTCTTCAATTGCATGCCATAATTTCTTATAATTCTTGTATTAAATTATTGTGCATATTTTTAGCAGTATAATATATACCTAAAACTATTAAAGTAGTATATTGGATCAATGCAGTTATGCATATTATACTCTAGAAAACCGTTTTCATTTATAAATATCAGCTTATTAGTATTTCTAGACTTAATTATTGGATTTGAAAATTAAATTTTGTGGGACGTACCAGGAGGCGCAAATATTTGTATTCACATATCAAATTCTTATATTTATATACTTTATAAATTTATATACTTTATAAATTTATATACTTTATAAATTTATATACTTTATAAATTTATATAATTATATACTCTATAAATTTATATAATTATATACTTATAACTTTATATCTTCATATATTTATATACTTTATAAATTTATATTCTTATAAATATTTAAATATGTTTATAAAGGAATGCCGAAATTAATTTTAAAATGAGAAATAATACATAAAGAACCAACGTACTGAGTTACACATAAGAAACATTCTGCATTTTAACTTCTTAATGTACATGTATAATATTGTTTAATAAATACACGAGTTTTGATCACAATATACTAGGGGCTCGTTTACGCAGGAGAGTTTTTCATATTCCGACAGTTTTTGTAAGTTATTCTTATCTTGAAAACAACTTTCCGATTGCTGTGACCTTGGAAGGGCGAAAGTCATCAATACTTATCGATAACAAAATCGTCTCTGGTATAAACTTTAGGCATATATTTTCGCGAAATTTATCAGCACTCAAACAGTAAAAACAGTAAATAACTCGCGTCTAAACCGCGCTTAATGAAGAACTAGCACAGGCACTAGTGTACTCAGAAAAGGTGTATGAAAACAGAAGTGATTGTGTGGCGAGGGGGTAAATTAATAAAACCTTCTTACCAGATGGTAAAAAGCTCATGTCGGATTAAAGTAGATGATAAAAAAAACTTAGTATTTCAATAATATATATATAAAATTGACGAATATTTTATAATCGTGTGTGTGGTAAAGAAGTATGAATATGTTATAGTACATCAATCAATGCGACAAGTTCAACCCCCTCCCCTCTAAACCTTCTTTGCGTAAGCCACTAAGCACAGGCAGATAAATAAAAAACATCTTAAATTTATAGCAAGTACACATAAGCATATAATTACTTTTTATTTTGCAACTCTTCCATTGGTCACATAAAAAAGTATACGGGAAGTTAGCGATCAGACTTCGTAGAAGTCGGTGTCTTGTAGTCGCTCACGCTCGATTGCTGGACAGGAAACGAAAAGTTATCATTAAAGGATCAACAAAGCAAAGCAAAAAAAAAGAAGAAGACAATTATCCTCACTTTCGAAACGATGTTATCTTTGTTACGGAATTGTACAATAATTTTTGGTTTTGATGAAGTACGAGGATTGAATAAAAAAAATTCAAATGCAGAAATACGAAGTATAATTAAAAAAAAATATCTTGTAGTTAAATTCGTGTAGAAGTGACATTTTTTAACTAAATATATCTGTCTGGAGTGTTTTAAGTATATATAAATCGTCTATTTTAATTATTTAACGATAGAGGATATTAGGTTTAAGTAGATAAACTTGTTGGTTTAGAAGTAACTACCAATACTATGTCAAAGTTTATACGGTTTTTATTATATTTTTCGTAGATTTTTATTTTTGGTTGATTATGTTTATTGTATTTCCGAAGACGGTTCGAGGGTCTATCTCGAAAGAAAGACCCGGGAATGCTCCTTATATTTTTTAACCATGGTCATGCGCCAAGGTCCACACCTGAACTGTCATTCGAAGCAACCTCAGTAGGAGTCAAGACATTGGACCATGATCAGATTTAACGTGCATCAGTCACTTATACACGGTGAAAAATTTTTGGTCGCAAAGAACGAATTTGACAAGCCTCCGATTACCAAATCTCTACACACATGCTGGAGATCGAACCCGCGGCCATCAGATGCTTGTCCGAGCAGTGTTTCGGCCACCGATATTTGAGTAGGTTAATCAAATTCGAAAATATTTTCTTTTCTTTTGAATTTAAAATACATATATATTTTTAAAGTGAGAGTATTTTCTTTGTTTTTAATGAGTTCGATTTCTATGATAATCGACTCTTTTAACTCGACCGTTCAGCATTTTGCCTGTAAATTTGTTTGTTACGCAGTCACGATCAATCGCTTTAAACGTGCTGTTCGGTTTTGTTCAAATTTGGCATGAAACTTCTTTGAAGTCATTAGAAATGACGTATGTTTTTTTTTTTTTTGGGGGGGGGGGGGGGTGACTTTCGAACGAACCCACGAATTTTGAGTTTTTTGCAGGATATTATTTTTTTTATATTATTTATTATTGCTTCGCCAATATTTTTTTATAAAACAAAATATTTTACAAAAACATCAGTTTAAATAGTACTTGCAATAGCACGTAGACATAAAAATTAAAAAAGTACCAAATTTAGGTATCTCGAAAACTACTCAACGTAATTGAATAAATCTAGATTTTGGTAACGTTTATTTTTTACAGTGCACAGAGTAGTATGCGATGGCTACGCTAACAAAAAAAATCGCGCAGCTCTTACTTCGCAAATTGACCACGAGCAACGCCGGGCCATTTTGCTAGTACTAAATAAAAACTAAAGGGAGCTGTAACGGGGATGCAGCTGCAGTGGGGTACGTGAAACGTCTTGTGTGTGCTGCAGAGGGTGTATGGGCACTATGGACTTGGGGTGTCGGGTTTAAGGCAATCTCATTAAGGCGATTAACTTCTAATTGTGGCATTCTAAAACATCCGCATCTGCTTTCTAAGCGCAATGTCGCGGAGACATTGGTTTACGATTGGTTAGAATATGCAAGTGTTTAACGAGCTCTGATTTGTTGTACGATTTTGCTAAATATTAAATTTAAGTTTTTACAACATATTTGGTGGTTATGATAACTTGTTAAATACAACGAAATTAAAAAGTAATTTTATCTAGAACATTTGGATATGGGTTCCTGGTTGTTTTATGCGCTATAAATATTATTTAATGGAATAATATTCTAGAATTTTGGAGTATTGTTTAATTTCCGTGTTGTATGTGCTATTATTTTAGCATTATTGTTTATTTATAAAATATTGTGCGTAATTTTATTATAATTTTGGAAGTAAGTGAACTTAATTTTCAGTTGGTAAGGGATGTGACGCCCTAAACGACTGCTTGAAGAGGTACCAGCTACTATCCTAAGTAGACTGGGGCCGAAGATCGGAGATTTATTTTAGATATTTTTGTCAATATTAAAATTAAGATAATACAATTGAACAAATTTTTTTAAAGATTAAAACACTTTTTGAACAAAATTACAAAGAAAGACGAAAGTAAATTACACAGGCAATTGGAGTTAGGGTTTCAATCTGTTATTCGGAGTCCATTACAAGTTCACTGATCAAGTCCTCCCGGAACTTTAAAACAGAGATTGCGTAATAATAAAAACAAATATATTCTTTTTTGTGAAATTTTAGGATGGTGGAAATGTTACTGGATTTAACTGATAAGTATTTCCGTCTGAATACGTCATAAATTGGACAGATTAAAAATACATAATTTCAGGTTTTTCATTTTCTGGTTACAAAATTTGCAGGATTAGTTGGAAAAACTTTGAAAACAACTGCTTTAGAAAATATACGTGATTGATTACAACGAATTTATATAATAATTATTTTTAAAATGATATCTATATTCGAAATAAGTAGTCTTCAATTACATGGAATTTTTTTCTATATATTTATATTGTGAGTGGTTAATACAATTGTTCATTGAAGCAAAATCATTTTGGGTGGATTGGTCGTGGTTTACCTGTACAATCTTCGGTAAGTAATGTTCAGCGACTATATAGTCTTGGGAAAGCCAAACATAATAAAAACCAGCGTTCTATAAAATATTTCTAATTGAGATAGCCCAGTTAAATTTATTGTTACTGCAGTTAAAGGATAAGTTATACATGCGCAAGTAGCAAATTTTAGCAAACCTCTCAGACATTTTGAGAAGATGTATCCATAAACGCATAAAAACTAAAGATATCCTAAGATGGCCTAGTTCGAGTCTTAAATATACTGGGAAACACACAGAGAGAGTAAGCAGTTTTCTAACAAAAATACAAAAACATTTTTGTAGATCGTTGTAGTTATTTATCGCCCAAACTGCAGCACAGTAAGTTAAGACCGATAAAATTAAAACATCAAATAATTTAAACCATGAGTTAAACCGAATTAATTTTCGCACCTGTCAGTATGGGCCAAGAAATTTTGGTGCACTATTTGTTTCAGAAAAAAAAATTGACGAGAAACAACCAGATGAAGAAAATGGAATACCAGTATAAATATAGCTAGAAGCAATTTCCAATTCCTTATTGTTGTAGAATAAAATTTCATGCTTAGATTTGCCGTTCTTACGAAAGAAAATAATTTAAGTTTATTAATATTAACAGTTAAAGAGAAGTCCTCACAAAAATTTTCAAGAATGTTGAGTTATCTTTGGAGATTTATTGGGCAATCAGAGAGAATCACAGTGTCATCGGCATAAAGCAAAATATGTAGAAAAATATCAGAATTAATATATAAATCTGGCATTGATGATTCATTTAACTGAATTATTAAATTATTCGAAAACAGGTTAAATAATAAGGGACTTTTAATAATAAGGGAATTTCGCCATGTAAAGCACTAGTAGCAATATTGAAAGATTCGGTAGATCCGTCCTCTACTCTAACTTGGGCAGTAGCTTTTTTTTATATACATGTCTTTTAAAATAAAAATAAATTTTGGACTGATTAAGATTCCGTTTAAAGCTAACCGCAGATCTTAGTTAACGCTGTCAAATGCCCCTTTCAGATTTATAAATGCAGCATAGTTTACCACGTTTTTTTCCTTAGCTTGTCTTGTACTATAGAGTTTAGAATAAACGATTGACCCACACAACTATATCCCTTTCTAAATACAGCCTGTTCTTCAAATAATAAGTTTTTTTTTTTATCAAGGCAGCTTACCAGTCAGTTTAGAATAAATGTAAATAATTTATCTATTACCGGAACCAAAATGATCAGTCTGTAGTTTACTTGGATTGGTTGGATCGTCTTTCTTAAAAATTCGGCATATTAAAATGTCAATCCAGCTAGATGGATGGGAACCAGAGTTGAAAACTTTATTAAAAACTTTTGCAATGATTTGAATTGACACATGACCCAAATATTTTTAAAGTTTTGGTCTTTAACCATCAACTCCAGGGAATTTGTTTTAATTTATGTAGTACAGACTCCAATTCATAAGATGTGATATCTGGGTCAAGAACAGAATCAAAGTGTGGAAAGATACGCGTAACACAGAAGCCAATTAAGGGATTTCGGTATAATTGATTGGTTGAAACATAGAAAACACCAGAGTAGTTAGTATTACAATCAAACCAATCTTTTGGTAATAAGTTGGAAGTCGCAGTTTTATTTCTTTTAAATTTGCGTATAGTTTCCGAAAACGATTGCGAGCTATTGCAGTTTGCTAATTGATTTTGAATAGAAGAGTAGTAACTTTTCTTTTTGACAGAACGTAATTGTTTATATTCTTTTTGTAAGAGCCGATAGTTTTGAATGCGTTCGTTATAGGTTTTTTTTATTATGAGTTTCAGAGTTGATCTAAGTTTGGACCTTAAAGCGTGACAGTCTTTATCAAACCGTCTGAAAATAAAAAAAATATTTGGTTTATGAGCTGAAATAGATTTTATCATGTTATATTTCTCTACAACACATTCAAAGACTGGTACAATATATGCCTTCTCTGAATGCATAACTTTGGATGGCTATAAAGTGCTCTAGATGCGAAACTAAATTGAGAAATGTGCTAAGTTTCGACTAAGGAAAAAAGTCCGAGTGTTAAAATATTAACCAAAAATTGGGATAAATACCTTTGTTATGTATTCCTGCAACGTTCAGATGGGTGATTTTTGAAGAGATAAGCACATCAGGGAGATTGACTGGTGGCTTTTTAATGTTAGGCTAAAGTAAAACGTTCAACACTTGGAGTTCTCAAAATTGTAGACATACCGTTTGCTGTCGATTAAAAGTTTGTCATAGTGCGTCATCTTGTGAAACCTTGACAATGGTTTGGTTTGATTAAATAACGAGCTCAGGTGCTGTCCTCGTCATCTGACCATGGTTCAAAAATACGAGGCATCGTTCCCGGGTCTTTCCTTCGAGACAGGCCCCGAACCATCGCCAATAGCCCACTGTGCAGCTCTAATGCGACGTTAATTAACCAAACCGAATAAATAACGTCGCAATAGAACTGCACAGTTGGCTATTGGCAGACGGTTCGGGGCCTATCTCGAAGTTTTTTGGGGGGGTTAATTAACGTCGCACTAGAGCTGCACAATGGGCTATTGGCAATGGTTCGGGGCCTATTTCGAAAGAAAGACCCGGAAACGATGCCTCGTATTTTTGAACCATGGTCCGATAACGAGGACAACACTTGAGTTGGCACCCAACGCCTTTAATAGACGTCGGGACTTTGGACCCCGATCAGATTCATATGCACCAGTCCCTTATACACACCGTTATTTTTTTGGGTTTGGTTTGGTTTTGTTAATTAACGTCGCACTAGAGCTGCACAGTGGGCTATTGGCGACGGTTCGGGGTCAATCTCGAAGGAAAGACCCGGGAACACATACATCTCGTTATTTTAGAACCATGGTCAGATGACGAGGAAACACCTGAACTGGCACCCAACGCCTTCAATAGACGTCGGGACTTTGGACCCCGATCAGATTTATCGTGCACCAGTCCCGTATACACGCCATTATAATTTGTTGGATATTCTGGACGACTTTCTAGTATTTTTGTAGCGAAGCTGGCAACCCTCCGATCGCAAGATCACTACTTTTTTTACTTTTCTATGTCAAGTCCATTTCACGGATTCGAACCACCAATCCTCTGATTAGTAGCTGAACGCCTTACCAACTGAGCAACTGGGGCTCTATTTTTTTGAGGATGTTCTTGACAACATTTTAATATTTTGGTAGCGAAGTCGGCAACCCTCCGATCGCAATATCACTACTTTTTTCTATTCTTAGCCAAGTCCCGTCATACTGGTTCAAACCGGGAATCCTCGGATTCAGGGCCGTAGACAGGGGGGGGGGGGACCGACGGGACAACCCCCCCCCCCCCCCCGAAATTGTGTGATACTTTTTTTCAAGACTTCTTCCCCCTTCTTTCTTTCTTAAATCCAAAAAACTATTTACTTATACTGCCTAATACCACCGATGGTGTGGAACTATAAAAACTAACTATGACGTCACAACCAATAATATTCTATTTTTCTACATCGGCTGGGAGTGTTCGGAACGGAAGTGAGATGAACTTTTGACGTTTAATATCTTTCGGCGCACTGAACTATAAATTGGTAACTTCTGAAACGCTTAAACCAGTCGCGGTTGGCCAACCCGGCTGACGCGGCCGCCTTCTTCAACACGATGGTAATTTTTTTTATCCACAAAGGCAGAATTCCTGTGAGTTATTGGGGAGAGGGAAGGAAGCGCTTACTGCAGTCAAAGGCAACAACCCCCTACAGACGGTGCAAAGCTCTAATAGGGGAATGAGTTAATAATCGGCATAGTCGATGCATCCAACTATCTTCTACACGATTGTAGATTTCCATATTCTCGGTCGAGGTTGAAACAATACTGTAAGCAGTGGCTGCGATTCGGGGGGGGGGGGGGGGGGGGGGGGGTTGCACCCGTACTTTTTTCGGATGTTGCCCCTTACTTTTTTAATATTGCTCTTTTTAAAAATAAAACATAAAAATAAACAAAAAACCAAACCCATTCCACCCCTCTGTCGGTTTTGTACCACGTTAGGGCAAGGAGGAGTCGTCGGCAACTGCAGTATATGATTACGCCCCCATAAATCTCCGTGGAATCATTTTATGGGGATAAATAGCATACCATCATCTAGAGGACGGTGGGCCGCGTCTACCAGACCTATTTTAAAACCATTACGTCCTCTGACTTTTGTGGGTAGAAAGTCGGTCTTAACTGCAGAATACGATTTCACTTCATAACTCCAAGGGTTTAATGGCAGATCAAGATATGGAAATCTACAATCGTGTAGAGGATAGTGGGATGCATCGACTAGGCCGATTATTAACTCATTCCCCTATTAGAGCTTTGAACCGTCTGTAGGGGGTTGTTGCCTTTGACTGCAGTATGCGCTTCCTTCCCTCTCCCCAATAACTCACAGGAATTCTGCCTTTGTGGATAAAAACCTACCATCGTGTTGAAGAAGGCGACCGCGTCGGCCATTAATCCACTCCCTCCTTTGACCTTTATACGGCGGCCCAAAAGTATTCACAAATAAAATTTTAAGACAATGATTATTATAATTTTTATTTCAACGTTAAAAAAGATGGTCAAAAATTTACCCCCCCCCCCCCCCCCGTTCTTGTTTCCACTTGATCTCTTGCCCCCGCACTTTTAGCACCCAATCGCCGCCACTGACTGTAAGCAGCCATACTGTAGCCCAACTAATTTTTAAAAGGGATTTTGTGGATATTTTCTTTTCAAATCGTTATAGAAATGTTAAATATGTTCAAACATTTTATATTTTTTACATATAGTATCAATTTGGGTATCGCCAAAAAAAAAAAAAAAATTTGTTGCTACTTATCCACTTATTATTGGTTAAAATATATTTCAAAGAATAGGTTTTAAGGTAAAATTAAAAAAAAAAAAAAAACGAAACACTACAATTCGGCATATTTATATGTATATGAAATATAGAGGTAGAAACGGCATCAAATAGTTTAGATACCATACGAAAATTATAAAGGAAAATTTTGTCTTCGTGTTGTCGTAACAACGGAAATTAAACTTTCAACCATAACCCCCCCCCCCGAAAAAAAATCCTGGCTACGGCCTTGCTCGGATTCCCAGCTGACGCCTTAATCCACCCGGCCACGGAGGTCTATCTCGAAGGAAACACCCGGGAACACTGCCTCGTGTTTTTGAACCATGGTCAGATGACGAGGACAACACCTAAGCTGGCACCCGACGCAACCTCGATAGGCGTCAGATTTGGTTTGATTAAATAACATCGCACTAGAGCTGCACACTGGACTATTAGCGACGATTCGGGGCCTATCCCGTAAAAAATACCCGGGAGCATAGGCGTCGGGATATTGGACCTCGATCAGATTTAATGTATATCACTTCAGTATACACGCCGGTATATATTATTGGATATTTTAGACGGCTTTTAGTATTTTAGTAGCGAATCCAGAAATCTTCCTATCACAAGTTCGCTAAATTTTTACTTTTTGTCAAGTCTACTCAGTCGGGTTCGAACTCGCTATCCTCTGACTGCTAGCCGAATGCGGATCCACTGGACTACCGAGGCCCCGTTGTAGGTATGAGCAAACTATGATGTATTTAAGTTTAGAAATTGGAGGTTAGGTATATGTTTTCATACTATTATGGTACAAAGTTTATATAAAGAAATATTTCATAAAAATACGTTATATTCTTGTACACTTTCTGAAAAATACAATACATTAAAAAGAATAGCATTAATCCACCACAACTGTCATTTATCGGAATACTAAGAAAAACGCAGTCAATCGGAAATTCATTTCTAAATTTGATCTGTCTAGAAATATAGTAGCTAGTTTTCTATTTTAAATCATACACGAGTTTTAAATTAACACTGTATTAGTAACATAGTTCCCCCGCCTATGTTATTCAATGCAATTACCCGTCACAGTAACGGGTGTTACAAATGCAGTGTTAAAAAACGCATTTTATAACCATATAAACGAAAAGTAAAATGAATGATACACATTAACATATACAAGCATAGTAACAACTTTTATAGCATGTAACTTTTCTAAGGATTTTCTGGTATTTTAACATGCTACCCAAATTATTTTCATTTCTTAATGCTCTATTTCAATTATTGAAAACTATTTTAAATTTAAGTTTATTTTCATGTGGATTTTCTCATATATCAGCAAAAGCGAATAGGTTGACACTCGGTTTTAGAGGGGGGAAATAGTTGCTTAAAATTAACAAAATAGTGGCAATAATAGTTGCCTCCGAGTTTAAATTTCGTAGCAAAAATACTTTTATTACGAAACTATTAATTTAGGACTTCAAACCGGGTACTGCTTTTCATGTTCATCTTTAAACGTTTAAAACGATTAAAATATACAAGAGACAAATTTGTTACAAAATGCCTACATGAAAAATTCCAATTAAAATCGACAAATCATCGATAAAAAAAAGTGATTCTTATTCTTTAAATAATTAAGACAAGAAATAAAAGAAAACGTCGAAGAATGCGTTTATCAAAAAGTTCAAGACGATTCGTCAAGCCCAAAAGGATGCACCGTTTCTATCTGGTCTTTTTAACTTTTCATCCGACTTTTTAATTAAATTTCCCATATTATCGTTATAAAATCTTATAATCCAATAAAATGAGCAATTTCAAATCCTTAAAATTGTTTAGATTCAAGTTTTATTAATTTGGACTAACTAAACATCAATTATTTTTCTGTCGACTTCGTCCACTATCCTTATCAAAGTCGGATGAGCATTTTCTTTATCCCTCTCAGAAAAAAAATAAGTATATTATAATTTAAAAGAATATTCTAGATGAATATAAAATATTTAGTTTTAAATTACGAAATCATTGACTTGAAAGTAGCTCGATTTCGTGAAGCATTGTCCCGGTTTTAACGCTTCAAAGTCAGTTCCATCCGAAATTCAAATAAAAAAATCCTTAATATCTTATTAATATCAAGAAATAAAATATGTATTGGTGAAATAATTTTTATTTAGTTATTGCGATCGAGTAAGAAATGTTCAATTTAAAGTGGTATCATTAACTAAGCACGTCAATTTTTTTTTATCCGAAATCCTATTAAAGTAATAAATACCTAACTTCATAAATTTTACAAACCATTGAGACATTTATAAAATATATATATATACTTTTTATCAAGTTAATTTGATTATTTTTTAGAATGGCCCATATTTGCGTATAATATCGTCGCGATGCGCCGTACGGTCTTTAATCATCATACGCAGCGCGCACTCCGGTCGGCCCTGTTTAACTTTAATATGTTTGAATCCAACCGTCCCCTTCCCCATGTCAGGCCAATTATATTATAATTTTTACTGACTCTCATATAAGGCGACTTCCCTTTTTAATAAAAATTTGATCTTTTCGGTCAAAAGACAAAGTTCATCCAACACTTGTGTAACATTTAGTGACATGGCATTTTAATTTGATATTTAAATCTAATTAGGTCCTAGTGTCCGTTGTTACGCATTATACTATTTTAATAGATTCTTTGAATAATAAGCAAAATAGCACAATAATGATCAGAACAATTACTTTTATTTACCATAAATATAAGGCAAAGTCTAATCTCCAAGTCTATTTTACAAATGAAGTACTTCGAACAAAGATGAGCAAAATATTGTACAAGCTATTTTATGTACCAATATTTGAGGTCACCTTTTCTTAGCAGCTGCCTCATCCATAGAAATATATCCGAACATCAAGTTAAGAAAAGAACTTACTATTGATTTAGAAAATCATTACACTTAATATTGTAAACATGATTCATTTTTACATTCATTAAATATTATGAAATCTTTAGTCTAATAGTAGCTAGTACTAAAAGGATAGACTTTAAATAATATAATGTTTTGATTGATAACATATTTTTATGGTTTAGAATAAGTCCAATAATTTGGCAATGACCTTAAGAACTTAATATCTTATTCAATTAAAAATTTAGCTTAAATACTTTCAGCATTCCCACTCAAAATTATGCCTTATGAAATAATTATCAACCTAAGTGGCTTGGTTTAAATTTCTAAACAAAGAAATGTTTCATATTGATCAATATTTTACATTTAATTGACTCACAAAAGGAAGTAATTGTAAATGCAAATCTAACAAAGCCCCGAGATTCAAGAAATCGTACATTCATCATAATTATTACTCCATAAAGCCTAAACATTTAAAAAATCCAAGAACCTGAAAATTTTAAAAATTCTTTAGTTTAAAAAAACTTTTGAAAATAAACTACAGATCAATTTAATACAAATCAAAAGCTAAAATGTAGCAACACAATTTTTTTCAGATTAGTTTGAGTTATTCTAAACTGAACATTTGTAAAATATTTAAAATAAGGTTTTAAGTGTGCTATTATAAATTCTATAATTAGTAATGGACATATTACATGTCACAAAAATGACAGATTTCAATAAAATCCAACTCAATATATAAGTAGTAAATTTTATACTACATTTAGCCAGGAAGGAAAAAAAGTTTAACATTTAAATAAAGAACATAGCAAAAATATGTTAATTACAAAAATTTATAATTACAGGAAGACAAATAAAAAGTCTTAATACTGCCATATGAAATAATTTATGAAAGAATATCTACATAATTGGAATCAATACACTTTACAAATATAATTTTATTTAAAATTAATAAGGACATAAGTTATACAAAGTTATGTTAGACAACAGAGAAATCAGAAGTTTTACAGATTTTTTTTAAAACAAATTTATTTTACACAATTCAAGTATCAAAACTTGACAAATATTTTATATAAAATAGACATCTGTACAAAAATTGAAGCTCAAATAAAAAAAAAAGTTACCAGACATTTAAAGAGTGCATAATATTTAAAACCTATACAAAAAGCATGGTCATAAATGTATCTGCCATTTAAAAGAAAACATGATTATACTTCAATACCAGTCAATAATTAAATAAATTTATAAATATTAAACCTACACAAAAAGCACGGTCATAAATGTATCTGCCATTTAAAAGAACACATGATTATACTTCAATAACAGTCAATAATTAAATAAATTTACAACATATTGGCATTCAAGAATGTTCTATTTTATTGATGATTCCAACTGAATGCTAAAGTATCAAAAATAACTATACTGGACTTTTGATTAAGCTGCAACATTCAGTTTATAGCCCCCAAAAAGTATAATTTATTTCACAATGTTAATGTACGACAGATTTTTAGTGACTCCACAAAGATGAATATCAAACATGACTTATATCACAAGTTTCTAGATGAATTTTAATATCAATATGGGTTAGCTGTTGGTTTATAGCAAAGGTTTTTGGCTCCAACAGTTAAACCAATTGCAAAACAATATACTCTTGAATCTATTATAATCCCTTGTTCACTGTACTCTAAAAATAAAATATATATTTTAGAATATATTCATTATTAGAACTTATTTGTATTGGGATTGATTACAAACATTTTAAAATAAAAAATTATGTTTGTAAAATCTATATAACTGTATAATTTTAAAATAAAAAGTAGATAACTTTAAGATGTCTAACTCGAGTGCTAATTCGTGAATGAACTAAAATCACTAATATTTGTTAAATTTAAAACAAACATAATTGGTAATTTTAATTTGTTACTATATAAAAATTTGTTTATATAGGTTATATACAAAATAAAGCATATCTACTACTAATTTTGTAAAATCAAAGATAAGTAAAAATGTTAGTACAAATTAAACATTTTTGTAAAAATGAAGAAAAATAAATTTTTTACATTTATAAGCTAACATGTTAGCAAATAAATTTTAAGTTGAACAAAAATTGGTTTTAACTGGATGAAGGAGTTAGTTTTGTTAAACTTCGAATTTGTTTTTCCAAATAAACTAATGAAAACAAAATTATCTTCTAGGTCTGAAACCAGAAAACAATATAAACTATGTTTAATTTGCTTAGCTACAACAGCTTTAGAAATAAGTTAACAATATGGATTACTACTCAATATAAAGATAAAATTTCAAACTTTTCTAAGTTATTCAGTAAGTTTTCAAAATATTACAAACTGAGAAATACATGAAAAATCGATTTTTTTCCACGCATTAATACAGAAATCTATAAAATTGCATGTAAATAAAAACATAGCAAGTGTAAAAAATCTAGAAGTTGGCATTTAACAAATTTATATTCTGTATTAAAAAGAAAACTACTGACAATGACAATGAATAAGATGGGGCACTTTTACATACAACTTTTTTTTTATAAAATTAAGTTTTATAGAAAATTTTAAATATTTTTTCCTGACCATTCACTGTATTTATGTAAATTTCATTTTCTGATGTTTACACATTTTCTAGGTGTCCAGCAATTTAGCCCATTGAACAGTCAAAATAGTTTTTGCAACACACAACCTCTATCACCTTTATTATATGGTAAGTCAAAGTAGCATGCAAAACCAAAATAACTTTTTATAGCCGTTTCGGACATGAACTACTATGAATATTCATGGATTATGTCCCGATTAAACTATTTATCTAAAATAGAAATAAAATGGGAATATTGCTTTAAAAAAAAATGGTAGTACACACACAAGTATTTATGAATAGTAAACTGAAGATGTACAGTGAACCAGTTTTCAAAAGGTGATTTTTTTTAATGTTTTACATCATAGTATCTTAAAATTAAAAAGAAAATATACAACACAAAAATAAAAAATATCACATAATAGAATAATAGTCAGTTAAAACTATAAAAATTCCAAACACATCACACAAGCTTTTGTTTGGAAATTAAGGTCATACAAAATTATATTCCTGATATATTATAAAATTCATATTTATTCAAAATCTTTTGATACTAGTTGGTATGACAAGAAGCTAATCTTAAAATCTAAATAGAAAATAATTCATGAAAGGAATATTTTGTTGCAATAGTATTTTTACTAGTTTATCCATAACTATTATTGAAAAAATTCAATAAAACATAGAAGTTGATTATGTCATTAAAAAATAAACAGGTAAACAGCACATTTGAAATAATGAGCATTTAAAAGTTGAAGAAAAAGTTATATTAAGGTAACATTTTTATTTTACCATTTAATTTTCTTTGTCTTATTTTTTATGATATGACAAAATTAAACTTTGCTGAACATATTTATATAAGCATTAAAATTGAAAAGCGACTAAATTTCCTAAAAGAATTACTAATATAAATCAAAAAGAAATTTCACAAAATATGGTTAGTGAAAATATGTATGAAATGTCAAGTGTATACAGTATTACAGAAGAATTTTGAAATTATAATGTTAATATCATATTTAAAATAAATTTACAAAGAGTGTTACACTATTTAAAGGCAACTTAAATTTGTGAATTTTAAATAGTAATCTATCTGACTTGATACAGTTAAATATATAAATCAGTTTCAAATTAAATTTAAAATTATAGTTTTCGCATAAAGAAGTTTTAAATGGTTTGGTTTCGAACATGCAAATGAGAATATGCTTAAATCTATACATATAACTCAATATAGGGAAATATTTTACTACAAATCTTACCATTTAATCTTGTAAGTAGCTCATCAACAGGAATATGAAGTACTTCAATGGCATCTGAAAAATAATGTATGTGTTAATGATGAAATTATATAATTTTATTGGAAAGGTTTAATAAAATGTAGTCAATTTTATTGGAAAAGTTTAATAAAATGTAGTCAATTTTATTGGAAAGGTTTAATAAAATGTAGTCAATTTTATTTAGTTATTAAATTATATACATAAGCATAAATTTTACTTACTACAATCATGATCACATTGTTTAGGGTAATGATTAGCATGAACATCCCCATCAACCTGAAATAAGTGCAATTATAGTACTGTTACTTGATAAATACAGAATTTATTAAATATTCTCTTTAAAAAATTAAATTTGTTTTTATATTAGGGTGGTTTAACCGCCAAGTGGTACAAGTTATATAAATACCAACATAAACTAATACCATTTTCTATGACTATTTAGCTAGATCCATCATTTGACCAAGTGATAACAGTCTTAGTTTAATAAGTTCCCAATAAATGTCATTCCACTTTACATTGTAGTCGAGGTTACTTGCAAATTTTAAACATTCTTATCTGGAAATACTGTTTTGTACTTATACCACATGGTAGTCAACCTGTATTATTAAATAACCTGTATCCCTTCTTATTATTAAGTGCTTATATTTACCTAAATATCAGAATCTTACAAGATATATAGATTTTAGTTGTGAAATGTCAATGTTATTAAATGAATAAAAAAATACCTCGAGAGTGACAATTTTCATTGTAGAATTGCATAAACCTGGATCAAGAGCAGTCACTGAAAAAGAATAAAGGGTTTTTTATAGTTTTAAATATGCCAATACAAATAAGTATAAATCAGAATTTAAAGGTATAAAATTTTTTAAAACATTAAAACTTAATATTTCAAAATTTATCAATTTAAAATAAGTACACAATCTAAAAATGTTAGATTAACAAATTAAAAAAGCTAAAAATACAATTTCATCAAATTTTATATAAATATCTAAACTTACAATGCTAAATATTGATAAAATTTTTAATTGATAAGTATTAAAGTATTTAAGGCATTATCAATGGAACAATATTTTTAGAATAATAAAAATTCATTCAGTTATTGAGACATCCCTTTCCAGTCTAGTTTGGATTTAAAGCTGATTTATATTTGTGATTTTTATGTTTTTGCATGAATTACTTATATAAAATTAAATCTGTTATCAAAAGCAAATTTAATTATTATGTCAATGATTGGAAAACTATTTACACAATAAGGGGAATGGCAAATAAGATAAGTCAATATATAAAATAACTATTGAATAATTTAAATTCAGAAAATGGGATAATAAAAATATATAATTTCCAAAAGTCAAGAAATTAAATACACATTTAAAGAGTAGTGCCAGACCTGCATTTTAAATTTGATTAAAATGTATTTCAACCTACAAATGGAATATATAAAATAGTTTAAAAGTAATATGCAAAGATTACTTTTGAATTGTCCAGACTTTTCCAATAGCATGTTGTCGCCTAAATGGAAATAAGTCATTTTGGCTCTAACAAAATATTTCAAAATGGAAGTTTCTCTGTGACCCTAAATTCTTTATTCATACTTTAATCAGACCCAGTAAGAACTGAACATAAGAAACAATGAAAATTAAGCTTAAAATTTTTTAAATACAAAATTTGTTGTTTAATACAAACACAATACTAGAAGATTTCCCTCATACATGCCCATATTTTCAGCTTGTTTAGGGAATATTAGCCTGTAGTGAAAAAAAAATGCAGCAAAATTTTGTCTAAAAAAATTATTAATCAAAATTGAAAACAATTTTTCTCCCTTTTCCATTACTTATTGATCTACAAGTGTATAAATAATATATTCTTCATACTGTCTTTCTAAGTACCATGTCTATTCTAAATAGTTGAGTTTTTGCGTTCCTAATACATTTATTTAATTACTATGTGAAGAAGGAGCAAATAAAAATTAGTTATTTTATACATTTCTCTACAAGGAAATGGGAGGCAAAATTTGTGTTGCTTAATAACTAATTATCAACTTCTGAACTTCATTAAGTTGATAAAAAAAAAGAATTCAAGATATTTGCACTTGGTTACAGTTGCATTCCAAACCTAATATATACTAAAATGCCATAACAAACAAGAATATTAGTTTAACATTATCTCTTAGGGAGAAAATATAATTTCTAGTTTGCCTAGCAGCGAATAAATATCTAACAGACTACATTAAAACATCACCTGTGATATGCAAACTAATCCATATTTTCTAGAAGAGAAGTGCTTTTAGAATTAAATCTTGGCAAATATTATAAATAAATTTAATAAATACATAATTCGACTTATGATAAAAAAAATACCCAACTAGTTTAATCTCAGTAAAGCAGTTTAAGAATCAAAATGTTATTTAAACTTATATTTATTATATTAGTATAAACTACTTAAACAAAAATATGTAAATACTTCAGTGTTATTTGTTCATATAAACACTTACAAGGGCTAACATGTTTGACACCAGAACAGATATACCCAGTTTCTTCTTTAAGCTCTCTGATTGCAGTTTCATCAGGCTTTTCTGATGGATTAACTAAACCTGTAAGAAAATTCAATGTACATTTCAAAAATTTAATAGACTAAAATCCCATGCTAGTAAAAATATTTATAAAACTTTCAGAAACTAAATATTCCCAAATATATTTATATAATCTGTAAAATACTTATTTTAGTTTACACCCTTTGTTAAATGTACTATTTTAGAGCCCAAAACTTACATAGAAGACCCTCATTAATTCTTATTTCTGTTGAGTTAGTCACCCTTTTCACAATTGGAGCACTTAAATCTACATCTTGATCTGAACGCCTTTTTCAACCTAAAATATTTCCACAAGCTGTGCAAGATGAACAATAAAGAGTAAAGGGAGATGTCCTTATTGCTGATATCGCAATCCTCCACCTAGTTTTTTCTTAAATGTGTTTATTAGTCCTCAAAATGCTTAAATTGTTTTACGCTTTTTATAAAAGACAAATGCTGAAATACAGTAGACTCGCAATATCTCGAAAAAAATCGATTTCCCTGCACCTTTATTACTTATTTAATTAATGTAATTTTATCTCTTTAATTCGAAGTTTTTTGTCCTTATTTTCAATAACTCAAAAAAAAAAATCAAAACTACAGATTTTGAAGAACTTTTAACAAATATGTAATTGCCATGTCCTTTTTATCAGTTATCTTTCTTATTGTGAGTTATTGAAAGGGGATAGGTACGATCGATTTCTGACTGTGCCTCACCCTTTTATTTGAACGTCGCCAGACTGGATTCCCTGGGTTGTATCTCCTCCTCTTTAACGCAGCGTCCAACAAGGAAGATTAATGATTTATCGTCCAAAAGGCAAATAATGGCGACAAAATGAAAATGCAATACACTCTCTATAACAGCTAGACATCGCTCTCAGAAGAAGGATAATGAAGAATGCGAACTTCCTCCAAAATAACTTTGAAAGAGGTTCTATCTTTCATAAAAACTATGTGTGCATTCATTGAATCGAGGCCGGAAATGAAAACATCAGAGACATTTCAAGCAATCGTGCATTGGAAAATATAATTGAGGCTCACACAGTTTTTGCACAAATTTAATTGCAATAATATTGTCTGCGATTTTCACATGCTTAACTTTTTTTTAATGTTATGGAGTAAACTATTAAGTACACTCAACAAATTTGGCATGTGAATGCCAAATTTGTTGAGTGTTCTTATGAGATTTAGTCTTATATGAGATACATGTGAAATCTTACGCGAGATTGGAAAAATCTCAAGTTCTATGAAAAGAGACAAATATAATTTTATATTTTTAATAAAAAACTTAAAAATTCTGGTACACGTCATGCAATATAGATCTCTCCCCTTCTCCAAAGTTGAGTGACCTTATAAATGATGGATTATTTTTAAATTGTTATACAGCCTGCTTTTTTAAGTCTCATATTTTCAAGGAAATTTAAGAGAAGGAAATTAACACAAACTTTTCAATGTATCAACCTGAATTCTTATTTCATGTTTGTTTTGCCAACTTATACATTTCAGTTTTTTATTTCAATATTTTTTAAGTGAAGGTACAATTCAATTTTTTCTTATAACTTCTGCTTGCTTAGTTAAGTTCAAAGGCCAGTTTCAGATAACAAAGCAAGCAACCGAGTCCTTACAACTTAATATGGATTACAAATTACAAACATGTTTGTCAGAATTCAAACTTTGTATATTTATTATGAAGGAAAAGAGTGGCACACTTAGTCACTTGGTATACGCTCCTCTCTCATCAATCTTAATAATCAACTTAAAATTAATACTGATTGAAAATGACAATAACTGGTTAAATTTGTATTCAGCTATTTTTATATTCTATTTAATTTTCGGGTGACATTCCCTGGTTTTTTTTTTTCTAAAAATATTTGTTATAAATACTTTTGCACTGTGTTATGTGTTGATTACAAAACATGTGGTCAGTCCATGTGGTCAAAACATGTTTTACATATAGATTTCATTTTATATTATAAGTTTACTTTTTTTATAGTATTTTAGTAATTAATATTAAGCAAATAAATTACTTATTTTTCAAAGGTTTTACTATAATAAAGTTTAAATAAATTTTATTATTGCTGTATACTATTCCTTGCTACAAAAGGAGAACATTCACAGAATTTACACAAGTTTTGATTAAAAGTTGGCAAGTTTCAAGTGTATAAAAAATATTTTTTTAATGTTTGTATGCAAGAAAATTCTATTAAGACACTAGGAATAAACTTTTAAAATAAATTAACCTAAAACTGCTTGGTGTCGATAAAAACTGTACTTCTATTATTATTTATAACTGCAAAAAAATTCCATCCAGTAAAAGAGAAAACCACTAATTTAGCCTCCAAAGATTTTTTATTTAATGATTTTCTATTTCAGAGGTAAATTAATATTTTGACAATGTTTGTACTTCACTATGCTTATTCAGGGTGACAACAACATTCTGGAAAAAAAGTTCCCTGATATTTCCCTGATTTCCATGATAGTGTCACAAAAATTTCCCTGTTTTTACAATTACATTAAGAAATGTTGCAATACATGCTATGTATAGAAACAAGTATCCACGCTATAATGATCCAATAAATATATTGCGTTATAAACGAAAAATAATTAGTAAGACTTATTGATAGTTAAAATAATAATTTATGGAAACATCACAAATTATGCAATTGTGACAGGCATAATAGTAATTAAACACATTTTCTGGAAGCAGATAATGCAAAAAAAGCAAGTTTTTTCAAATTATTTCTTTTGTAGATAATTTTAAATGTTTTTTTATATGCTTCATATTTCCTATTTCGATCTTCAATAAATCACATATTCATTAGCCCCTCACATGTTGCTTACAATTCAAAGTATAATGTACTTTGCTTTTGCCCTCCAGCAGTGATTCATGTTTTTACAAAAATAAAAATATGAAAATGTGCATAACCATTTTTTTTTTAAACTAAAAGGAAATATTGACAACTAAATTACCCAGGACAGAGGACATAATAGACAATAATTGACATTTTAATGACCCAAATTTAAAAAATTTCCTGATTTTTTTTTTATGAAATTTTGAAAATTTCCCTGATTTTTTTTTATGAAATTTTGAAAATTTCCCTGATTAATTTCCAGAATTAAAAATTTCCATGATAATTCCCTGCTTTTCCAGGTTATGTTACCACCCTCTTATTTATCTTGTGTATAAATGCACATTAAACCATCTCCCTGACTATTTCAGTCACCAAGTTTGAAATTGAAAATGGTTTATGGTAAAAGGTTATCCTATAGTTGACGTTTTATGGTAAGTGGAAAAATTTACATTCTGTAACTAATTAGAAAATACCTATAGTTTATGTTAGCAAACAAAACTAATTTTGATGAATGTGCCTATCCTGTGATCAATATTAGTTAAAATTTTTAGTTTTCCCATACTCGCTTGAAAATGTTATATACATGGTACAATAAGACAGATAGAACAAAATTTATGCAGCGTACCAAACTATTAAATATTTTGATATATTTTAAATAATTTCAATTGCATATAAACATAATTAAAAAAAAATTTAACAAGCATTATAAAATAATACAGAAAGAAAAATAATCTACTACAGTACTTCATATATTCCATAAAATGTCTCTCCAAACACCCAAGAAGAATATTGCGGATCAGTCATTTTGCTCAGGTGTTTAGGAAACTTTTTAAAGAAGGAATGAATCCTAATTTTAACAAGAATCATTAATTTTATTATTTTGGCATTAAATAAGATTATTGAAACTTAAAACTAGTGATTTTCAATAGTTAAAAACCATCTTAAATATTGAAAAAGCATGACTATTTCCATTTTTAATGTGAAAGTTATAAGTGAAATTTTACCTGCTGGTAATTCTAGTGTGTACTGTTTAAGTGCAGGCCTATATTGTTTTACTAGAATAAGGCAATCATATTTAAGCAAACGTCTCAAAACAGCCAGTGATCCTACACCTGAAAAGATGAGAAAAAAAATTAAGAAAAACTTTCAAGTATGCAACTGTAGCAATATTAACTTTAATAGTAAATATCAGAGTATATTTGCATTTTGGTTCATACATAAAGCAGATACAGTATGATAAACTATAATAAAATTACTTGTTAAAAACTTTATGAAAGCTTAATCTTTAAAGCAATAAAAAAAAAGTCCAACAGTTTCAATCCATTTAATAGCTTATAAACAACAACTTGTTAAATGATGCGAGGACAAAATTTGAAGTTAATATGAGCGTGGGGTGAAAAGTTTCCGGCCTGACCCAGAAATGGCGCCAGCAGGTCTCATTTTTGGCTTGTATTGGACAGTACAATCCTTGACTAGCTTATATAATAACTTCCACGTCAATTGCTCTGTTAGTATATGTTTAGCAGCCTATTGAATGAGACGCCTCGCTTGCTTATGTGAAAATGGAAACAGTGGAGAAGCGAGCGATCATCAAATACTTATATTTGGAATGATTAACACCACTTCAAATCAAACAAAAAAATGGATTCAATACTGAAAGACTCTTCTCCATCATATTCAACAGTCAAACAATGGGTTTCTGAATTTAAGAAAGGTTGCACGAGCACTGATGATGAATCACACTCAGGACGTCCCGCTGAGGTTACAAATGACGAAATGATAGAGAAAATTCATAAAATCGTAGTAGAAAACCGCAGATTGAAAGTGAGTGAGATAGCCGAGACTACTGGGATGTCAGCTGAACGCGTACGCAATATTTTACAGTAACATTTGTGCATGGAGAAGCTGTGTGTTAGGTGGGTGCCGCGTTTGCTAACTATCGACAAAAACTGCATCGAAAACCTGTCTCGAACGAGAATTTGACACTATACAAGCAAAATTTCAGCGAATTTTTGCATCGATATATAACATGATGAAACTTGGGTACACCATTACACTCCTGAAAGTAAACAACAGTCTAAACAATGGACTGGAGTAGGTGAACCAACACCAAGGAAGGCAAAAACTGTTTTATCATTGAAAAACGTTATGGCGACTGCTTTTTGAGACTCAAAAGGTATTATCTTCATTGATTACCTTGAGAAGGGCAGAACGCAGAGTTATTAAATCGTTTGAATGAAGAACTGAAGGAAAAACGACCTCATTTGGCAAAGAAAAAGATCTTGTTTCACCATGACAATGCACCTGCTCATTCGTCAGTCATTGCAATGGTTAAAATCAAGGAATTGAAGCTCGAATTGTTATCCCATCCAGCTTATTCACCAGATTTAGTTCCCAGAGACTATCATCTGTGTCCCAACCTCTAAACATGGCCTCGGAAGTAAAAGATTTGGGAGGAACGAGGAAGTCATCAATGTTGTAACTGCGTATTTTGAAGGGCTTGACAAATCGTCCTATAAAAATGGTATCACTGCATTAGAGCACAGTTATGAAAAATGCATTTTACTTCATGGAGATTATGTTGAAAAATAAAATAATTTAAAAAAATTAAATATTTTTTGTTCCTCAGGCTGGAAACTTTTCACCCCACCCTCGTATAAACCTAAAGACATAGATGAACACTGTTTACAACATATAAATTATTAAAAATTAATTTCATTATCAAATTAACATTTGTAAACTCGGATATTCATCTTAAATAACATAAATTGGTTAAAAGCTTTACTATTAACTGTCAAATGAATATTTTGTTTATGCATAAAAATAACAACAGCTTACAATCTGGATTTCCTGGTTCTGGTTTAGACACTCTAGTTGCAACCTCCCAAGTTCTATAAGAAAATTATTTTTGTTTTAGTAAATACATAACTTTAACAGTTACAAATAAATCAGAAAATGGGATGATAATTTTATATATATAGTAATAGTCTCAAATTAAAAAAAAAATACAGCAAATTTAAATGAGTATCAGTTGCATCTTCTAAACATATAACCGATTTTACCAAAATTTTGCTCACTTTAATGAAATGTTAACTTTGCTGTATCTAAATGATTAAGACACAAGCAGCAACTAGTTAAATACATCAGGATTTGATCAAGTAGTATGTGCATTGTATAAATTGTTAATCCTCCACACATACTAGGCTTACATGATAATTTTATAAATTTATCAGGCTTAAAAAAATATAAAACTATTGTGTACTGTGTAATCTTTTACTAAACGTGATACAACTTAATGCTTTACAAGAAATTAAGTATGCACTTTGCAACAATATAAAAACTTGTAACCGTAAATATCTAAGCTATTTTTTCAATAAAAGTAACAAAGCAACTTTCTTTTATACCAATTCAATATCTAGCCAAAAAACTAATTTGTAATTTAACAAAATATTTAAGATGAACAAATCTAATTTAATTTATAAAATTTTAAATAAAATGGAAGATAAATTAGATATATATAAATTCTAATACAACTGATTTCAAAACAACTGTACATTCAATGGCAATAAAAGAATAACTTCATGAAAGCATTAATTCAGGATAAGTTAAGAAAAATACATTTCTTGGTAATCTACAGATAATTCAGAAATTATATTATTGTACCAGTACTAATTTTGGTAGACAAATTTTATTATTGTGTTACGTTGGTTTATGATAAATCTATACAAAAATTTTTAACTACAAGTAAAGTTTTAACACATACATTTACACACTATTTTCAATTAATAAAATAAAAATCTAAACATTTCACCTTTCAATTCCTTCATGATCTTTATATTTATAGTTTTCTAAAGAAACAAACTCAGCAATTGCAATGTTCTGAAAAAGAAAAAAAGTTATTTTTAACGACACTATTTTATTAATATTTTTAAAATTGAGTATATGGAATTGAAGCGCATAAATAAAAAAATGATTACAAAAACAACAAAACAACTTAACTGTAGGGCAAATTGAATGGAAAAATCAATCGGATCAACACATCATCACACAAGGGCAAACAAACCAATTGGGCAAAAAAATAAGAGAAAGGTGTAAAAAAAAAAGTAGTTTGATGAATGAACGGTTTAGGAATTATAGAAGCACTAATGAAATAGTTAATGTTAGTAAAATACACTACTCTAAATTGAGACATACATTTTAAAATGCAGATATTTAAAGTACTAAATATTTTTAAGTATCCAATATTTGGTTAAAGAAGTTTCATACACAATATCTATTAGCTATATATGATACAGAAGGGTTCTGAATGTTTCAAAATTACCATATGTTTAACTTGTCAAAAGTCAAAATGTTCCAAATCGTAAATAATTTATGAATTTAAATTTAGACTGTCACACCATTTCCAGTAACATTTTACTATGATGCCAGTGTTCACTCTACACATAAAAAGGGGCGCTATTGGCAGAAAAAAAGCATCCTGTTTTTAAATAGGCACTTTAAAAAAAAAAGTTGGGGTGAGCGTGTTCTCCCATTAACACACTGGGTCCGTGTCAAGAGGCACGTGCAGCTGATCTTAAATGAATCTGATGCCAAAAATAATCCGCCATGTAGTGGAAAAATCCACTGTGATCTTAACGTCCTCACACATATTCAGGTTGCGTGGGTGTCAGCTCAGACGTTGTCCTTGTCGTATAACTATGGTTTCAAAATTAGTAATCTGATAACCTCGCCCCAAACCATCTTCTCTTTCAAAAAGTACACAGAAAAATAACACCTTATATTTCATATACGGGCACAGCCAACCAAAAGGATGGCCCATGCTTGAAATTAACGCAGATTCATCGAGATTGCACAACATGTGTAGTTAAAAAGAAGTTTGTTTTTCTGCTGTCATAATTCACTTAATTTCGATTTGCACATAAAATGTTAAAGTCGGTGCCTTTTTTAAAGACAGCTAGGGAAGCAAGGAAGCTTTTGCTTGATCGAAAAGGGCAAAAGGGGCGGAATTTTTCTTAAAGAGGGCAGAATTTTTCCAAAAAGGGCATGAGGGTGCTATCGAGATTTAAAAATGCGGGTGAGGCGGGCCGCCCTTCAAAAAACGCCTAGAGTGATCACTAATGATGCAATTATAAAAAGACATGAAAGATAAAATAGGCTTAATCCCCTATTTGTTAAAAGTAAGGCACTTGAATTCAATGTGTTGCTTTCTAATAGCAATCCTTAAAAAAAACGAGTCTTTTGTGAGTAAATACCAAATTGCAGTTGGATACTGTCCTTTAGTGTTCACATAGTTTTAAAAAAGGGCAGGGGGGATTTGTCAAAAAGGGCACTTTGTTAAGTAAAAGGGCACTTTTTGTTATGTAAAAGGGCACTTTTTGTTAAGTAAAAGGGCACTTTTTGTTATGTAAAAAGGCACTATTTGTTAAGTAAAAGGGCACTTTTTGTTATGTAAAAGAGCAAAGGGTACGATTGGGATACCAAGGCAATCCTACAGACCTACGTTTTTGCGGAAAAATATTTTTTTTAATTACAGGGCGCAAAGAAGATATTGAAAAAAGGTTCTAAAAAGGGCAGGGTGCATCGGCACTTACAAAAAAAAGGGCAGGGCGAGGCGCCCTTTGAAAAACGCATAACAGGAACACTACTGTCCTTCCGAACACAAACAAAAACATCCATTTCTTGTTTAAGTTTCGGAAACTAGCCTGTACTACAGGATATTAACAGTATCTACTGACAATGTAGGGACAAACAATTGTATATCAATAGCAACTACACATGTTAACCCAAGACAACCTAGAAGTGTACAGATATTTGAATACAATTAATTTTATGTTGCATATCCCCTCGATAGAACATTTCAGTATACAAATGTACACTTTTTAAAAAAGAAATTATAGTAGTTTCCAAACAAGGTTTTAACAATCACTGAAATATAACATACTCTAAAGTTAAAATAACACATTCATTGTCGCCACGCAATAACCAATACCATGCGAACTGTGTGTGGTTAGCAGTGAACATGTTAAAAAACAAACTCTGTTTTACACCAGACATTTTATGTGTTAAATGCACCTTGAGTAATTAAATTATTAATAGCAGACAACCTTTGATTTCAATTTCTTCAGAGTACCTAATTTATAATGACGCATATTTATAAAGTTATTTAGTGTAGAAGCGAAAGTGTTAAGTATTTCTAAATTACTTTAAGAGTGGTTAAAAAATTTAAACCTTAACTGATAATTATGAAAAATATAAGCCATGCCTAAACCTTTGGCAAAGAGTTAATAAAGTATGTGCACAAATAGATTGGAATACTACATTGGGCACATGTAAACTTGAAACACATGTGAACAGTATTTCACCTAGTTAATCTTAAATAACAGTTATTAAAAATTACCAATAAATAAATGGTAATATTAATGTCATATTTTAATCAAACTTGCAGACAGGCATTTGTGTCTGCAATGCAAATTCATTTGTTGGATGTATTTATCAAATATTCCAACCATTTTTAGTAAAAACAAGTTCTAAATGCTTTTTCAAATGGAATATAATTTTTTGTGAGCTATTGTAGCATTAAAAAGCTAAATGTATTATTTTTTTAATTGAAGGGCCACTAAAATAGATTAGAGGCACTTGCGAACGAACCATATGGGGCAAATAAGGTAGTTAGCAAAAGCCCTATTTCAATTTTAAAAAATTATATCGTATATCATCACATGTTAACATTAAAAGATCAAGTTTCAAATGCCTCAAGCAATAACCAACAGAACATAAATAAATTCCTGTACTTAAACAATGCTGATTATATAGAGAGCAAGAAATGTAAATTCACAATAAATATAAATAAAAACTCCATTTTTTCATACAATAATATTTATGCTTTGTTTACATGTGCCCCAGGCATGTTCACAACTACCCTATCAGCAAGGCACATGTGAACAATTTAGAACATTTTTTTAATGGTCATTAAAATTAGAAATTCTTTATAAAAAAATCTAAAAAATTCCATAAAAGATAAATATATGCAGTGTTTATTCTAGAAATAAAAAGCGGCAGGGCGTTGTTGGCATTAAAAGGGCACCCCGTTTTTGAAAAGGCACTTCTTGTTTTTAAAAGGGTACTTAAAAAAAATTGGGGATGGGCGTGGCCACCCGTTGACACATCGGACATGTGACCAAATAAACAAAGTTCCGATTTATTGGTTTACATTGCGCTAGAGCTGCATATTGGACTATTGTTGATGGTTCGGGGCCTATGTCGAAGGAAAGACCCATACAAAATTGATGTCTCTTTATATGAAGATATTACTTAAAAACCAAAATTTGACATTTAAAAAATTAATCTTTTCCCTAAAAACCAAATATGCAAGTAGCCCTAATCAGACCCCTTACAAAACTGATGAAAAGGCCACTTAAATCCAAATTTGGTAATGAAATGCTTAATCTTGCAACTTCGTTCCAAACCATTTTCTCTCTAAAAAAAAAAGAACACAGAAAAAAACCTTAGCATTTCATATGCGAGCACAAGCAACCAATAGGATTCGTGGAATGCCCCATACTTGAAATTACAGAGGACTCATTGCACAACACGCATAGTTAAAAAGGAGTTTGTTTTTCTACCGTTACAATGAACTTAATTCTAATTTACACACACAAAAATTTTAATCGATGCCTTTTTTAAAGATAGCTAGGGAAGCAAGGACACTTGTGCTTGACTGAAAAGGACAAGAGTGGCGGAATTTTTTTAAAAGAGGTGGCATTTTTGAAAAAGGGGCACAAGGACGCTATCGAGATGAAAAAAGGGCGGACCGCCCTTCAAAAAACGCCTAGGGTGAACACTGTAAATCAATTTATTTTTGTTTGTTTAAATCATAACATAAATAAACAGTAAATAATTTTAAAAATCATTTATATGTGTGCCTCCTCCTCATTTAGGTTTATTTTTAAAATTACAAAATTTACAATTGCTTTTAATTATTTTAACCCATTTCATCTGTTTTAAAATAAAATAATATAATGTTCTTCTATATGTTAAACTATAACAAATTACAATGTATTTTTATAATGGTTTAAAATATACAAACTCTTAATATCTCATGATTTGTGATTAACTACTTTTTAATAATTCAAGAATGCCCTCCTAACAAACATCAGTTTGTAAAACTTGAACTACATTTAAAGACTGATTATGCCAAGATCTACTAAAATAAAATACAGATTAACAATTTAAATTTTCAATGTAATTCAGATAAGTTTAAAAAATACATTTCAAAACAAAAGTCTTATTTAAAAAAAAAAAAAACTGATAAGTCCCAATCATCAATATACATATTATCCTTCATTTCCAATTAAAATTGCATTTATAAGTGTTGGAAATTAAGTTACAACTATGATAACTAGCTTAAATTATTTAAATTAAATGTTTACAAATACTCTTTTACTTTACATATATTCTGTAATGAAATTTTTTTTTAAAGTTCTGCACAAAATAAATTAGAGTGCCAGTAAAAAAATTAATGTCTTTTTAATACATTAACATTTGACCAATTGAAATAAAATAAAAATCTATAAATATGGACATACCTCTTCTGAAATGTGAACAGCGTTCATTTTTTGTGGCTCAGTTTCTGTTGCCATTGTCTTAGACATGTTCAAAATATCTGAAGTTGATTTCTGTGTGAAAACCTAAAAAATATATCAGAATCATTTTTGTGCTTTCCATCAGATTTTACTTTATATACTTTACTATAAAGTGTAAGGGTTCACAACATTATTAATACTTAGTTACCATTGCATAAAGTAATAGAATCCTCAAACACTTATTTTAACACAAGATCCAATATAGACAAACACAGTCTTTCTTTTCTATACACAGTTGTGCAATCATATCTTTGGACATCAAACTATATATGTGTAGAAGGATTCTGATAAGAGAGCTAAAAAGAGCATATTATCTATCTTGAACTTCTTATCAATTTCAACAGCAAACAGAAAGGAAGAGATAGTTCAAAGTATTACAAGAAGAGCAAAGTTGACTGTTGACAGAATTAGAATTAAATCTGCTTTATCTTTTTTAAAAATTCAAGGACAAGAGGAAAACATTTACAAATAAGCTAAGTTTTGAAATTACATTAACATAAACAGTTCCTTTGGAAATTGAACATCAGTAACATTATTTAAGTTATAAATTGGTTCTTTGTTTAGTTTTTGGTATTTTCTGCTTATTAAAAAGAAATCAGTTCAAATAGTAAATATTGATTTACTTTTTGTAGAATATTGCACTTTTTTCGAAAATTGTTAAATTTTTCTGTATTTCCAATTTATTAGCATTGATAATTACCTATTTTACTCCACTTTGCAAATCATTAAAAAAAAGGCTAAATAGAGTAGAATTTTTTCAATGGAATGCATTAAAAGGTTTCTCTATTTTTTTTTCTATACAAAACCCAGGAATATATTAGTAAATAATTCGACTTCTCTAGTTCATATATTTCATGCATCAAACTCAAACTATCACGTTTTTTTGTTTGTTTTTTAACTCAAACAAATTGACTTTTGGTCTTGCTTGAATTAAATCACATAGAAATTAATTTTTTGCTGAAATGTACGCATTATTAAAGGAAGTAAAAAAAAAAAATTAGATCAAAGCATAAATTTAACAATGTGTAATTTACATTTACTTTTTTTTTTACCCATTTTACCCCACCTAACTCTATACAATTTAAATAACTTTCACAGTTATGCCCATGTACTTATATGCTGCTTTCTAAATTTGAATATTCCCAATATTGAGAAAAATCATGAAACCTTTTAAACATTAATGTACTTGACAAATACACTTTTTCTTGAATATGCACATTGTTATATAAACTCCAGATCTGGAAAGTTTATATATTTAGTTGCAAAGTTATATGTACAATTTTTTTTGGTATATAAACAAGAATAGTATATAAAGAAACATATTTAAATACATTCATAAATATTGTCATCTATTTATGAAAAGTTCCATATCTTCAACATTAACAAAACAATTGATTATGAAGCTAGACTTTACTATGTACATAAGTTATTAAAAATAATTGCAAAATATTTTATACTTTATTAAATAAAACTTTCATTTACCAAAATCCTGAAACATCTATAAATAAAAATGCATGTTCAGCATGCAGCAACATTTGTTTACAAGTTGTGTTGCATTCACAAGAGATAAGCCGATACATATTCCATCGTCCTACATTACTGAAATAGATAAGCATTTCCCGCCGGAAAGTAATTCTAATAATCAGCCACTCTAAACCAGTTAAACTTTGCTCCCTCCGCTTTTAAAATTTATTATTTGCATGATAAAAAAAATTTATAAAAGCCTTTAATTTTAGGAAAAAAAATATTTCCATTCAATATTCTTTTATAAATTTAAACAATGACAACCAAATCAGGATACAGTAATTTAAGTAAAGTGATTTTTTTTTTAAATCAATGATATTTAAATCAATTGATTTCAAATATGAAAAATTGTGTTTTAATCAAATACATTTATGCAGCTTTAAAAAGTTTTGTAATGTTTAATTCAAATTTAAAGCCATTATATATACGAGGGTAGGGTTAAAAAGTTTCCGTTCCAATGAACATAAATTTTTTTATTATTTTATTTTTTGACAATCTTCATCAAGTAAAATGCATTTTTCATAACGGTGCTCAAATACGGTGATGTACCATTTTTATAGAATGCTTTGTCGAGTCCTTCAAATTATGCATTTACAAAATTGATTACTTCCTCGTTGCTCCCAAATCTTTTACCTCAGAGCCATGTTTTGAGGTTTGGAAACAGATGATAGTTACTGGGGGTTAAATCAGTTGAATACACATGGGGTAACAATTCGAACTTCAATTCGTTGATTGACATTGCAATGATTTGCGAATGAGCAGGTGCATTGTAATGGTGAAACAAAATCTTTTTCTTAGCCAAATGAGGTTGTTTTTCCTTCACTTCTTCATTCAAACAATTTAATAACTTTGTGTAGTATTCACCATTGAATGTTCTACCCTTCTCAATGTAATCAATGAAGATTAAGTCCAAAAACACAGTCGCCATAACCTTATTCGCTGATAAAACTGTTTTTGCCTTCCTTGGGGTTGGTTCACATGCTCCAGTCTATTGTTTTGACTGTTGTTTACTTGCAGGAGTGTAATGGTGGTAAAATTGCTGGGATTTTGCTTGTACAGAGCCAAATTATTGGTCGATACAACTTTTGATCGATAGTTAGCAAACACGGCAGCCATCTAGCACATTGCTTCTTCATCAACATCCTCTACTACGATTTTAAGAATTTTCTCTATCATTTCAGCATTTGTACTCCCAACGGAACGTCCTGAGCGTGGGTCATCATTAGTGCTCGTGCGACCTTTCTTAAATTCAGAAACCACTGTTTGACTGTTAAATATGATGGAGAAGAGTCATTCAGTGTTAACTCAATTTCTTATTTGATTTGAAGTGGTGTTAATCTATTCGAATAGAAGTATTTGATGACCGAGAGCTTCTCCAATTTTTCCGTTTTCATGTAAGCAAGCGAGGCGTCTTATTCAATAGGCTAACAAACATATACTAACAGAGCAATCGACCTAAAAGTTATTATATAAGCTAGTCAGGGATTGTACTGTTCAATACGAGTAAAAAATTATACCTGCTGGCAAAATCTCTGGGTCAGGCCGGAAACTTTTCACACCACCATCTTATATATAAATAAAAATTGATGCAATTAATCTCTTATGAGCAGCACAGTAAAATACCTCCACTCAGGGTTGCAGTGATAAAAAAAATTCTACCCGGTAGGCAAGATTTCTGATCATGGACAGTAAGCTGTACAAACCACAGTACACCCTTGCACATTCCATCGTCATTAGCATCTATCGATCACGAGACAAACAGAAACAGGTGCAAGAATGTCTCCACACACCCAAATGTTATTAGAAACGACTGTTGAGGGAAAGAAAAAAATTTGCTTCCGAGGTTAAAATGTTAACCCTTTTCTCTCCCGATGGTCTTACACTAAACCCACCTATTTACATATATGTAGGATGAGACCCAGTGGTTTCCATGGTAAACTCATGCTAAATAGTAGCGCAATCTAATGGCACATAGCAAATATTTTAGGTCAATTTGTAAATAACAGTGAAAATTCCAAACTTCACTCTCACAGAAAATTGTGCAAAGAAATATTTTTTTTTTCTATGGTGATTTTTGTTTAAATTTGCCAAATGTTGACTTTTTTTTATATTAAAGTAAATATTGTTGCTTGCATTTGTTACATGTCGGGTATTATTTCTCATGCAGTCAACGGATAATTAAGCCCCTTAGTTCAAAAAGGATATTGGATGTTTTAAAAGATTGCTCCATTGATCCTTTACGATGCTCCATCGATGCATTTAATTTTTTAAATGAGTGATCCAAAAATTCTATAAAAAAATTAGGATGTCATATTTAGATTACTAAAAAACACAATTTAAAAGAAAAAAAGTTTATACTACGATTAAAAAGGTGGGAGTGCATCTGACAATGACAGTTTAAAATATATATCAATATAAGCAGCAGCAGATTAAACCAGAAATTGATTTTCTGGATAGAAGAAGATGAATAAAATAAATTAAATAAAAATTAATAATAGTTACAATAAAGTTCGGATACGCCAAAAAGGCTCTAAAAATGTACCGTTACACCATACCACCTTGCAAAAAAATACTGGTATAACATAACATCGTGTACTGGGCCCATTACACCCCTGCCTCCACCGCACTTTAATATAAAATGAATAAAACATTGGGAAAGGAACATGTTCATAGAGAAAGAACGTAGTAAAATGCAGAAAGTGAATTTTCATCAGGGCGAAGTAAAATCAATATTATTTTTTTTTTAAATCAGATTTTGTTAATATATTTTGGTACTTCTCTTCTAAACGGCCTCAAATAGTCGCCAAGCGAAAGTTTGTCGCCGTATTGATTATTTACAATTTTAATGTTGCCACTCACAAAATAAAATGTTAAAAACAGTCGTAAATGATTTACGATTAGATGACGTCAAAAAGTATATTCTAAATTATAGACAATAAGTCGCACTTAACCTGTGTAATGGGCTATTAGTTACGGTTTGAGGTAAAGACTTTCGCTCGTCAGCGGATCTGGATGTATTTTCAAGTGAACATCAAACGACCGGATGCGTTGCGCATGCGTATTTTTTTCTGATCTTTATGGTTACTTAAGGAGAAATGCACAATTACGGTTAATTACTCAAACGCTGTGTCATATTTTCGAACCACAGTGGATGACGTTCACTGCGTAATGGGCTAGCGGTGACGGTTCAAAATTATTTCCGAAGGATTTCTTTAAGGTCTGCACGATTGAATAAAATAACTTCGCACTTGAGCTCCACAATGGGCTAATGTCGACGGTTTATAATTCATCTCGAAGCTTTGATTTGGTTAATTAACATCGCACTAGAGCTTCACATTGGGCTGTTGGCGGCAGTTCGGCGCCTATCTCGAAGGGAACAATGTCTCGTATTTTTGAACCACGGTCAGATGGCGAGAACATCACCTGAGCTGGCAATCCTTCCGGCATTCGTTTGGGGCATTTCTATGGCACTCTTAAGCGCACACGCGTTCTGCGCGCTTAAAGTCACAGGCTCCTGCCGTCGATTTTGTGGTCTCCGGCCTGCGGCCTCCGACTACTCAGGATCACATCCGTGACCCCCTCCGGGCTGTCGATCATGGTGCTTACAGGCAATCCTCCGGGCCGTCGTTTGGGGCATTTCTATGGCACTCTTAAGCGCACACGCGTTCCGCGCGCTTAAAGTCACAGGCTCCTGCCGTCGATTTTGTGGTCTGCGGCCTCCGACTACTCAGGATTACATCCATTACCCCCTCCGGGCAGTCGATCATGGTGCTTACAGGCAATCCTTCGGGCAGTCGTTTGGGGCATTGCGACAGCACTCTTAAGTGCATTCTAAACAAATTTATTTTAATAGCTATTCTAACAATCAAACATCTTTCCAAAATTATAAAAAATATTCACCAAACCCAATTTAAAATCGTTTGAACCAAACCCATAATTTCCAAATATCCGAATTTAAATATTTGTAATTATTAAATAGTTCGCATAATCGTGCAACCAATCAGAGTTCGTTAAACACTTATATATTCTAACCAATCAACAATCGTAAGGCAATAGACGTTTAATGTCAGATCGCGAAGGAAAATGCGCACGCATCCAATGCACGTAATCCAAACAAACTTGTCGCAGAAAGAAAGTAAATATATAATACGAGGCACCCGTTTCCGGGTCTTTCCTTCGATATAGGCCCCGAACCGTGGCCAATAGCCCACTGTGTAGCTCTAGTGAGACGCTAATTACCCATACTAAAATCAACTCCAAAGAAATTGTGTTTTAACTATTTTGAGCAATGACACTAAAAAAGGCACGTTCAGTTTACTCTCCCGTTTTTATTTAGCTCAGTGCACTCAATCATACAATCAACTGAAAAGCGATCTTTTGTGTATGGTAATCCCTAAGGTAAACAACTTTGGCGCATTTTCGCTCGTTGGCATACGAGGCCGTATAACCGAAAAGAACCTATATTTTTTTAATTTTAAATCAGATTTTGTTCAATATGTTTAACTACTCTGGATATAAGGGTCTGGTAGATATCCAGCAGGTAGGGTAAATAAAAGTGGGTATTTACTTGCACATACCTCATGTAAATACCCGTCCCACATTACATGTTTCGTGCATTCGTTACATGTTGGATATCATTTCTCATACAGTCAATGGATAATATTGGGGTTGCTTTTTTTTCTCTGCTACTTTCAGACCTACCAAGGTATCCAACGATAAATTTTGTCGTAGATTCTAAATATTGAGTTAAAAATGGATGTTGCTATTGAAAATTTTAAAGTTGGTGTGTATTTTAATATGAAGATAGTCCCCAGTGCAAATTTTTGGTATATCAATGTGTAGTATACTTTATTGCGTACCAAATGGTATATTAAGTTTAGCCCTACAATAAATAGTGGCTGAGAAACCACTATTTATGGGGTCGTTCGTCATTTTTCCCCCGGCTGTACATATTACATATAGTATATGTGCATATAATAAATAAATAAATACATATATATATATATATATAACGCATGCAAAAGTCAAGTATCTCTCTATTCTTGTTACAGGACACAATGGTGAGAAATTATTTGGTGTTGCCAAACTTCCAACTGGCTCTGGGGAAGCAATGGCACTGCAATATTGCAAACACTCAATGATTGGAAAATTGCAAACCAAGTTCAATGGAAGTATTTTGATGCTACTTCCAGTAACACTGGAATCAACTTTGGGGCCTGAACCTATTTAGAATAATGAATAATAGATAAAAAAAAAGACAGCTAATGGCCCCAATGTTTATTCCAGTGCTTCTGAAAGTGGTATCAAAGCACATGCATTGAACCTGATTAGCAACTTTTCAATCATTGAGCATTTGCAATATTGGAAACACCTAATAATTTCTGAACATTATGCCCTGTAACAAGAAGAGAAAGATGTTCGACTTTTGCATGTACATCAAATTTAAATGCAAAACTTTAAATTATGGAGCTACCTTATATACCTTTCCAATAAAGCTGAAATCTTTTTAACACAGGGATGTTTTGGGACGAGTACAAATATTTGAGGTTAGCACTTGAACATTAAAAAAAAAAGTGGGGGAGCACCCTAATATGCATACTTGTTGCTGGGTTTACTTAATAAACAAATTAATTTAATTAGCAATATAAACAACAATACAAGATAAATTCCGACAAGATGTTTTTTTGTAACCACTTACCATGACTTACTTTTACCCTTTTATTAAAATTTAACCTCAGCTACTAACTTCATACATGCAAGTGCTAAACGGTAAAGTATGGTTAAACTTAATACAAGGACACTCCACCAAGACATCTAAATAAATTACTTCAAATAGCTTTCAAATCAATTTAGCAGCCTTCCCAATTACTTGTCCTATATGTTTTACACATAAATTCCTAATGTCATATTGGTTTAACCTACAGGAAGTAGCTCTACCTACTCACATACATTTCACCGATATTTTGTTGCAAGAAATATAACCCTAGGTTTTTCACACTCAATTTAGCTATGAAAGTTAAATTTACAGAGTACTCTTTTATTCTCAAGTTTTACTTACAAAGTAAATACAGCACACAAATTAACTAGTTTGATACTAATCATTCAAAAATTAAAAACTATCATAGCATAGCATTTTGTTCAACAACTGTTTTATAGTGAACATAGAATTTATAATTCTGAACCTTCCTTTGGGTTCCAACAGGTACAGCACGGCTATTTTGCCACATTGCCCTGATGCTAGGTGGCGTTGGCCTTAGTTTTAAGTCAAATACAGTTTTTTTTGTTTTTTTTTAACTTTTGTATTTTTCCTTGACACCTCTAATAATTATATTTGCTTTGACAGTTGCATAATTAGGTTTTTATTACGATTTTTGAATGTGTGTTCATTAAACACATTGCACCCGAACTCAGTGGTTAACATATTGCGTCCAACAAAAAAAAGTTCCAATCAATTATTACGGGGAAGAGCACAGAAAGAATAATTTGGAAATTCTTGCATTGCTAAAGAGGTTAACCTGTCTTATACGGTCGCCCTTGGCGACTTTTCTGAAAATCCTATATTCACAACGATAAATCATTGCTTGGCGACAAATCAATCTTGGTTGCCAATCAAAGAATTCCTTCATTTTCTCCCTGTATCGCGTTTGGCGCCGGGTTGCTAGATTTGGCAAAAACTCAGGGCGACCGTGAAAGACAGATTAACCACTAAAGACATGAAATAAAACATGATACAAACATTTCGCTACTGTATTTAAAATTTAGAAGTTGAAAAAAATTTAACCTTCTGCATTGAGCATCTTTTGACTCATTGAAACATTTATTATTTATAAGCATAAAACTATGCATGACTTTTGAAAAAAAAATTACTTTGTTAACTGTTCATATGCGTAAACGTGTAGTGGGCCCATGGGCCAGTGCCCTCCCTTCTTCCAATACTTTAAAAAACTTGCTCAACTTCCATAAAGTTTTTTTTTTTATTAAAAGTTAAAGAGTCACGAGATACAACTGTTATACCCATAAATACGCATTTATCGGAAACACATACATTAGAAAATCGTAAAGAAATGTACTAATATATATATAAATCCATAATACTTCATAATTTGCAAGCAATTTTTTTATCTCACTTTACTTTATACTAAGTCATGTGAAAGCAAATTACATCTACAGAATCTGCCACAAGTTAAACAAGTGTTGCACAATAAGATAAAGAAATTCGGAAATATCTTATAAGGAAAAGTAAAGCTACGCACTTACAACTGTCCCACTAGCTGATCACATGAAAATAAATAATAAAAAAAAAACAGAATAACTTGTTATCACAATCACGAATTACTTATCACAGCACAAAATTCAAAAAGCAAACAACATTATTTAAATGTAGCAGGAGGCGGGACGATTTCAATTCACTCTGATTCATCGATTAAATATATTTTTATACATAAGTTACGACTTGGAGTTGAGATTATACATTATTTTAGTGACGTCATGCGCATTTGTCATTGGCTACGCTGAACATATGGTTTGTAATTCACTAATCACAGTGGGCCATACTTTGGTGTCGAGATTAAAATGTTTATGGATAAACAAAAACACATGTCATAGATGCCACAGTGATTGATGAACCACATGGTGTTATTCTCCAATCACAAAGGGAGGCCTCCGTGGCCGAGTGGTTAAAGGCGTCAGCTGGGAATACGAAGATTCCTGGTTCGATCCTAGGCGATGGAATTGACAAAGAAAAGTAAAAAAAAGTAGTGATCTTGTGATCAGAGGGTTGCCAGCTTCGCTACAAAATTCTAGAAAAGTCGTCCAGAACATCCACAAAAATTACCGGCGTGTACGGGATTGGCGCACGATAAATGTAATCGGGCCCAAAGTCCCGACGTCTATTGAAGGCGTTGTGTGCCAGTTCAGGTGTTTCCTCATCGTCTGACCGAGGAATTGTTCTCAGGTCTTTCCTTCGAGATAGGCCCCGAACCGTCTCCGATAGCCCAATATTCATCTCTAGTGCGACGTTAATTAACCAAAACCAAACCAAAAAAATATATATATATTAACAAAAGCACGTGTTTAGCATGGTTGGTTGAAGAAACGTCGTACTAGAACTTCACAGTGGTTGGTTTAAAAAACGGTGCACTACAGCTGCACAGTGAGCCATTGACGACGGCTCGTGGGGACTCGACTATCTCGACGGAAAGACCGACCCGGGAACACTGCCGTGTATTTTTTAACCACGGTGAGATGACGACGGTAACTCCTCAGCTGGTTTCTGACGCCACTACAATAGGCGTTAGGACATTGAACCACGATAAGATTTAACTTGCACCAGTCCCATACACGTCGGTGGACATTCTTGGACGCTTTTTTTAGTAACGGATCGAACTATATTCGAACTCGCAATCCTCCGTTAACAAGTCAAATATTTATCATTGGGGCTCCGTGTTTAGCTTTTTTTTTATTACAAATAATATCGCCTGTTATTTCGTGAGCAAGTGAATTTTTATTTACCATTGCAAAATTGATTGTTTACATATACATTTAATCTCGACATCAATCTTGTCTAGCTTCACAGATTCTACAAATCGATGTTTTTTTAATAATAATATATTTTTTATTCAGTTATTTGATTTTTTTACGAGCAACGCCAATTTCCGTTATAATCTTGCCGCAATGCGCCGTTTTGCTGCGTCACGCAACCAATGAAACCCCCTCCCCATGTCACGCCACAGTCATGCATGATAGTATTTACCGGAAAATAATGATTATTATTCTGTTATTTTTAATTATATAATAAAGAATTATTTACAAATTTAAAATTACTACTTAAAAATTATTATTATTAATTAAAATAACTAATTTAAAATTACTACTTAAAAATTATTATTATTAATTAAAATAACTAATTTAAAATTACTTCAATCCGGACTCCCCATCAATATCTAGCTACAGACTGAAATCCCAGTAAAATGTCAGCCAGGTTTGTTAGTAATTTAAATTAGAAAATGACTGAAGATTAACCTGCGAAAATTATGCTTTTAATTTACATCATATTTATAATTTATATATAAATTTAATTACTTAAAATTATTAATTTGAATTTTAATTTCAAACTACTGCTTAAACTAAAAAATATCATAAATTAAAAAATATCATAAATTAAATTTACTAATTTAAAATTACTACTTAAAAATTATTATGATTAATTAAAATTACTAATTAAAATTGCTAATTCAAAATTATTAATTAAAATTACTAATTAAAATTGCTAATTCAAAATTATTAATTAAAATTAATAATTAAAATTAATAATTAAAATTAATAATTAAAATTAATAATTAATAATTAAAATTAATAATTAAAATTAATAATTAAAATTAATAATTAAAATTAATAATTTAAAATTATTAATTAAATTTTATTTAAATTATTAATTAAATTTAATTAAAATTATTAATTAAATTTAATTAAAATGATTAATTAAATTTAATTAAAATGATTAATTAAATTTAATTAAAATGATTAATTAACTTTAACTAAAATGATTAATTAACTTTAATTAAAATGATTAATTACATTTAATTAAAATTATTAATTAACTTTAATTAAAATTATTAGTTAAAAAAAATTCAAATCAATTATTAATAAAAAAAAATATTTGGTTTTGGTCGGACCAATTAAAGGGAAAATAAAGGACAATAAAGAAACTTTTATTAATATTAAAATTGTTAATGTAATTGATTTTTTAAAAAAATCATAAAATATTATAATTTAATTAAAATTATATTATTAAAATACAAATGCAACGTTAAAATACGCAATAAAAGTCCGTATAATCCGGACATGTTTCGGGAGATACATCACCCTTCATCAGCGGAAAATGCAAAGTCTATGTGTAATGAAATATAAATAAAACCCAAGCAATCTAAAATGTTGCCAAAGACCAAAAAACTATTACAATCGGTTGGAGTTAACTATTGTGTGCCAACAAGCGGGAAACACTTGGACCGCAAACGTTTCATTGACAACCGAATCAATATTACTAAAAATATGAAACGCCTCCAGGAAGTCAAGTTCAACTGGAGATTTAGGTTTGCAAATTAAATGTGAGTTAGAAAAATTAAATATATGACCATGTTCCCAAAAGTGCTTGGCAATGGAGGTTTCATTACACACAGACTTTGCATTTTCCGCTGATGAAGGGTGATGTATCTCCCGAAACATGTCCGGATTATACGGACTTTTATTGCGTATTTTAACGTTGCATTTGTATTTTAATATTCTTAACGCAATGTTCTAGAAGACGAGTTTTTATCTTAAAATTATATTAGTTAACTGAATTAACAGTAGATAAATATTGGAATTCTTAAAAACGAGAATACATTAAAATTATACAATAAAAATCTTCTTTTTCATGTGAGTTTTTATCCTTTCAGCTTTCTATTTAATCCCTTCCAATTAAACCACACAAAAAGTAGACCGAATGCGAGCTTTTGTGTATTTTTAAGTCATAGATTATTTTTAACTTGTAAACGTATTAATACTTTTATGAATATAAATTAACAAATAAAATACAATTTGCCAAATTAAGAATAAGTAGTTAAATGAATCTCGCTGTGTGATATTTTAATATCCATTTTGAATATACTAGTGAATATGCCATTCCATTTTATTCTCAATTGGTTTTAGTTAGTCATAACTCCTTGAGTTTTAAAATATTCCTATTTTAAATAGTTAAAATAAATAAAAGAAGCAAATTCAGAACTTTCTTAATAAGTAAAATGTCGTCCCATTAAATTATATTTATTAAATCTGTGGTTTGAAACAAGAACGACCAATGTCAATTTTATAATTAAAAAAAACTATTTGTAATATGCCATTCAATTGAATATATCATTTTTTAATTTCTTAATTAATAGAAACCAATGTCGTCATGCTTTTTCTTTAGAGTTATGCGACGGGTGCCCTCGTTGGCCTGCGCTCAGAGAAAAATGTGCAAAATGGAAATGTTGGATAATTTGAATTTATGACTTTCCTTTTGACGTAAAACGTCATTAAAATCAGCTACATTGGGTATCAGGATAGAAACCCAATTCTACGCTTTTTAACCATCTTAAGCGCTCAAACTCAAACAACCGAAAAGCTCCAAGGAGGAGGTTATCAATTCGACTTGTATTGTTTTTTTATGTACGTTCGCGCATGATTTCTGTTCTAATTAAGATATTTAATTTTTTATTGGATAGGGTATGTCTCCTTTTGTTAAAAAATATCCGGTTATCCGACATTTAACTCTCTCCGGAATTCTCAATTAACCGGACCATTGGAAAAAAAATATTGTCCGATTTCAAAAATTCTTTTTTTTTTTTGTTGGATAGAGAAAATTTCACTTAGATAAAAAATGCAAAACAAACAAAAAATGATTACCTGGCTTTTATTTAGCTGTAAATAACGATTAACCGGGCTTAAAAAAATCTCCGATTTTAAAAATGTTCATTGTTAGAAAGGGATTGTTTATCTATTTTAATTTCGTTTACCCGGCATTTATTAAACCGGATTACCTTAAAATATACTATACGGGGCGTGGAAAAAATGAGCAACAATTTGAGTTTCCTGTACTGATTATTAGCAGCGGGCGAAGCCCATTGCTAAATTAAAAACTGAAAGGGAAAATAAAATAAACTTTTTTTAAAAAAAGGAAAACTAATTTTAAGAAATAAAGCGCTAAACAGTAAAAAATAATTTTTGGAACAAGTGAAAAAAATGTAAATATTCAATATTCATTTTATACTTATTACAGCTTTTTTGAAATTGGGGCCAATTTACAAAAACTATACCTAAATTTTGGCACTGATTTCAAAAAGTTGTAATAAGTATAAAATGAATATTAAATATTTACATTTTTTTCACTTGTTCCAAAAATTAAAAATTATTTTTTACTTTTCAGCTCTTTATTTAAAAAGAAAAGGATCCATTCCGACACTAATCCCGTGACAAATAGCTCGATTGACATGAATTTAGTCTCGTTTGACCAGATACATGTTTATTTTTAATTTTCAATATACAGAAAAAAAAAATAAAGACTTTTTACGTACATAAGTTATATATTAAATATTCTATGAAAATGAAACCCAATAAAAGAAGGTTTAATTGGGCCGCTAATAGCAGGCAAACTTTAGGATTTCATCCGACTCCATATTCCCGATACTCCCACTTGGACTTGAGTGATCATTTTAGCCTGACTGGGAGAGTATCGGCGTATCAAGCAGAAGGTCTTGTTCCGATTTTAACGGCGGAAAATATTTTTTTTGCATATTTATTGTCGTTTTAGTAGCTTTAAGTGCTTTTTTTCCAATTTTAATTGTGTTTATTATTTGGTTATCATCAGTCAACAAGAGTGGTAGGTTTTAGCGAAAGTACGTATTTCAGCGCGACGTATTTTTTTCGATTTTAAAGGTTGAAAATGTAAGACATTACGAATATTTAAAACGATTTTTATCGTTTTTTTTAAGTATTTTCTTTCATTTCAATTTGGTTCTACTATTTAACTACATAAAAGCCACCCGTTTTGCAAGAAAAAAATTAAAAATCGGAAATTTTGAAGCCCAGATAGACAATTTTAGCAATACCTTTTCAAATTAAGTTCCTGTACCACTGTTTAGTAGATAACATCAGAATCCATATGAGAACTCATGCGCAGCGTAAACAGTGACCAGCACTTCCGTCATGACCAGCACCAGCACAGCCAGTGGCGTACGCAGGAAATTTATAAGGAGGGGGTTGAGCGTCAGATTACTTTACACGTATATATATGGGTAGTTCCAAGTAAAAGTGTCCTAAGAGTGAATTTTAAAATAATTTTTTACAAAGTTGAAATTTTTATATAATATAGAAAAATAATTGAATTTATTATATTTTGCATTAATATAAATTTTGCGCATATTTTGTGACAATGGTGCAAATTCAAAATGGTTGCTATGCAAGGAAACTAAACTTGCTTACATTTGCATTATTTCTACTCCTTGATTCCTAATATAAGTTACATTTTCTGAATAATTTGAGTATGGGTTTTTAGAAATACAGTTAATGTACAATCAAATTCCTTACTTTATAAAAATTTATCTTGATTTAATTATTGATTTAGAACCAAATGAAATATGTATTTTTCAAACGTAGTGTAAGTCACAAAAAAAGAACAAAAGTTCTTCTATTTTTTTTTAAATTGAGCCACAATTAAAAAAAAATCCGTGATTTCCTCTTCTATACTAATCTCTATCGGACTGTAGTTTTGATTTTTAAAAGAAGGAAACTTTTTAGTGAATATTAAATAAATTAAAACTGTAGTGTAAGTCACAGCGTAGAGTAAGTCACAACTATATGCTGTGTTTATAGAACAACAACGATTACAAAATGCACAGTAACAATATTTAAAAATAATATCATAAGTGATCTTATTTTCAAATATTGTTATTTATTATACTTTTCTTATTTAAACTGTAAATGGGGGAAAAGTAGCAAAATGAAAGATAGAGATTAGAGAAAGAAAAAAACAAATGGAATATTTCAAGCAGTTAAAGATAATTAATCTAGATAGCAAGAGGAAAGGTGTAAGAACGTGGAAATTACAATGAAAGTTGATCAAAGGGATTTTTAAAGCAAAGAAGAGGGAATAGATAAAAAAAAAAATACAGGTAAAAAAGAATTTCCGCAACCGCTTAAAATGAACCAAGCCCTTCTAATCCAATTTCAGTAGATTCTCCTAAGAAAGCCTATCAAAATTGTAGCTCATTGTTTAAAGATATTGCAAGAGTCAAGAAAAGTCCACCTTAAAACCCAAATAAATGTCAGGCCATTGCAAAGAAACTAGCACAATTGACATCGGAGATAAGTCAACCTGCCTGCTCAACATTCAAGAATTACTGCACTAAGGAATGAAATAAAATATTAAGATAACAATCGAGATGAACTTAAAAGAGGCATTAGGGTATAGGTTTCATCAGTATTAATTTTCTTCCGGCATAAATTTCCCCCGGTGCGACGGGCCTGGGTTTCATTTGTAGGAAGAAGAAAAGTGAAATATTTTGCTGGACAATTCATTTCTAAAAGACGGCTCTACAATAAAAGTGGATTTTTGCAATGCACAAGGAATATTTTTCATTGGCCAGAAAAAGCAGGTGCCGCAAATGTTGTAATTGTTGAAAAAATAAAAAAAAATTGCCTGACTGAAACTTTGATTGTAAATTCTATTATAGTTTTTCACATTATAATTTTTCAAGTTATGTAAAGTCATATTTTAATTTTATTTATACATTTTACCAGTGCCTATTTTGAGGTGTAGTGTAAGTCACGTTTCAGTTGTAGTGTAAGTCACACAGATTAATTTAAATTAAAATAATTTGAAAACACATCTAGAAATATAATTTTTACCTGATTAAACTTCAAACCCTATACAATGAAACTGGAATAACATAATTTTTTTATATCAAAGCATGAGGAAGAAAACGTAAATTGAAATGATATCCAAAAAACCGTGTCCTTTTTTGTAGTGTAAGTCACACTGTGACATTTTTATTTTTAAAAATTAAAGTTAAATAAAATGAAAAAAGTTTACATTGTCAAAAAATAGAACATATGCATGGTATGTCTTTTGACATAAAAAGTTTTTTTAAATCACAAATTGCTTTTTTTAATTAAGCTTACAATGTGGTATAAATTGTCAAATGTAGTGTAAGTCACGCGTGGAATTACCCATATATATATATATATATATATATATATATATATATATATATATATATATATATATATATGTTTAGAGGCTCGAACCGATGAGCGCGAGTTTGATACTGAACATTTTGGGAAGCGATATACAGCGATTTGGTTGTCAGAAAGTTGTCAAATTCGTTTCTTTCGCAATCAAAAAATATTGTCCATGTATAAGGAATTGGTGTACCTTAAATCTGATCGTGATCCAATGCCCTGATGCCTATTGAAATTGCGCCGGGTACCAGATCAGGTTTTGAACTCGTCATCTGACCATGGTTCAAAAATACTGGGTAGTGTTCCTGTGTCTTTCTTTCAAAATGATCCCGAATCGTAATTAAAACATATATTATACATAAATAAAAAAATTTAACGTTAATTTATAACTTTATTAACAAGTCAACTTATTTTATAAATGATTGTATAGCTTAGGTTTTATTTTATTGTATGGAAACAACATTATTGACTGTATAGACAAGTAGTGGCGTTTGGCACGTTAGTAAAACTAATATAATATATTAGTAGACAAATTTAGAAAATATGATTTAGGCAAATTGGAGACCAAGATCATGTTCGGTTGTGTCACAAAAATTCCTTGAATGACCATTGAATACAGGGATGGCCTAAGATTTTTTTTAGCCAAAGTAGGAATAATTTTTGCGCCCCTCTTCCTTCTTCATTTTGTAGACAATAAGACAGCTTATTTTTTCAATGCTTTAAATCATACCCTTAAAAATAACATAATGGCTGAACTTTTCGGTAAGAAATTAATATGAAAACTTACACATTATTTACGCAATGAAAAATATATATTTTTAAAAAATAAAATAGTCATTAGTAAAGTACAAACATTGTCTACTACACTTTGGCGTCCTCCTTAGTCTGGCGGCCTAAGCGGTCGCTTGGTCCACCAGATAAAGTTAAGCAGTCCCCCTTGTAAAAACTTTTCCCGCGCCATCCCGCAGGCAAGCGGTTTCCAATTCTTTGTAAAGGTCCATCAGAAAAATGAAAGTTTTTCACACACTGCAATACTCTTTTCTTTATAATCTAGGGGATCAGAAAGGAATCCTACCCTACTTCGTTTTTTGTTGGTGGATGGCACGTTTCGAGGAGAAGAGAGTGACCCCAGGCCATGGCCAACAGAGCACTTTGAAGATGTCCCCCCTCAATAAAACTTTCCATTCACGCCTAGGGTTCTGGGTGGCGTGGACTTGTGTCCGTGTGAAAAAATTATTCCTACAGTGTTCACTTTCTGACTATTTTCTTCATATAATAGCGTAAATGAAAATTTATCTTCGCATATGTTAAATTTTGGGAGTCTAAGCGTTTTTTCATACACATCTTTTTTTCAATTCTGCTTATCTACCATATTGAAGTAAGTAAACTTTTCTATTTTCTTATAACGAGGAAACAAAATAAAACAGCAAGGTTGTATTTGTGATGGGATAAAAAAAAGCTATCGGGATCGGTTTTTACTTGCTATAATGTCCGACGCTCATTGGTATAATGGTAATCGTTCCAATGAACTGCCCCCATTTCTAGTTCCGACCGAATGTGTTGCTTTTTTGTAGTTTGTCTGTAATTAATTTTTAAATTCTTATAACAACCAATTGAAGCTATTGAATTAAGTAAAATAAAAAATCTGAATATCTTGTTTGTGAAATTAGATATGTGAGATTTGATTATTTTATCTGCAGAAGGTTTCAAAAAAATATTTAATTATGGGTGAATTATATATTTTGTTAGTTTTTTTCCCAAAAAGTGTTCTGTATGATATATTAATTTTGCACAACGCCGGCGTTGGCCGCCATCTTGGAAAAATGGCGGCCTAAATCCAGTGGTGGCGCTAGGAATTGCCCGACGGGGGGAATAGACTTCCCCGACAGAGGGGCTAATATCCCCGACGTAAAATATGCATATAAGCGTATAAAATATTCATAAATAACGAAATAAATTTGTTGAGATAAATATTTGAAACAAAAGGCTTATAATATTTATATATTAATTATTAAATAATTGTAGTGTTCTAAATATTCTGGGTTGCAGTCATGGAGAAAAGATAAGTACCAAAAAGAACTGTACAAATCGTACTCAAAATGTTTTCAAAACCTTTATAAATGTAACTATTTGAAGAGGTTGGATTGTTCAAAGAAAGGGCGGCGAGAAGGCAACAAATAAAATAAATAAAAAGTAAGTAATAGTGAAGGTAAAACGAAATGTGGTAAATCACTATATTATGCAAGTATAGTTTTTGTAAAATCCTCATGCTTTTACGAAATTAATTTATTTTTTGTTGGTAGCAATGCAATGTAAAACGGTGCTATGTTTTAGCGCTTTTTTCTGTCATCTAATTTAGTGTTTTTTTTTAAATCTATAAACAGTGAGAACGCTTTTAAATACTTATAAAAGGCTGTATCTCTAGCAATCAAATTGAGACTATTCCTATGAAATAATTTTTCTGTTGAGAGCTATTTCCTATGAAATTCTTTTCAGAGAATAGAGCTGCAGCAGTAGTTATATGTATTGAATATGTATTGGAGAACATCATTACGTAAAAAGCTGCAGTATTTTATTTTTATTTATACGCCTAATTTCTTATCAAACGAGATAAAAATTGTCATTTGTAACGGAGTTATAATGTCGGAATCAATCCTCTTAAAAGCATAATATAGTGTTCCTATCCTGATTCCTTATATTATAAACGTTTATCTAGTAGGATTAATTGACAATTTAATGGATTTACGATTGCCCATTTTTAATTTAGGTCCGCCGTATTGAACCATGACTGCATCATTAGAATATGACCTGATTTCGTCTGAATTGATTTTTTATATATAACAATATACGAATTTTTTTTAATGATAAAAAAAGATTTCCCATAATTATATTTTATTTTTAAATTCCAAATAGTTTGAAATTGCACAAAATTTGTAGCGACAAAAATTAAAATAAGGGTCATTTCTAAACCTAGCTCATACGACGAAACAATTTATTGGTTAAATAAATCTTTTATACTTAAATAGTAATGACAAAACTAGCTTGGTTCTTCTAATTACGGAAAACATAAAAATCAATAAACGGTAGGACTTCTTTTTGAACGAAATAAATGTAATATTAAGTAGTCACAAGCACAAATAAAAATTTTATAAGAAATTTTTTCACTTGAATTATTAAGACATCTCACCTTTCCGAATTAGTATCAAAGTTGAAATATTTTGCAATGTTGACACTCTACAATTTTCCTCTTTAAAAAAACCTTTGCCTTTCACCAACAACAAAATAGAACTGGACCATAATCTTACTTCTACAAGTAGGGCCGTCTCGATATCCTTCACGCACGACACTTACTCTCGAGAGTCGAGACGGTCCTGTAGCTGACCATTCACTGCCCCATCTATTTTTTTTTAGGGGAGACCGCGGCGCTATACATATATACCTCCCCCCTTTTCGAAAAACACTCCAACACCCCCGAAGGCTATTTTGTCTACCCAAAGCTGGTAAAGTTGGTAGCTGACCTCCTCAAGGTTAAACTTTTACAACGGGGGATGCTTTGTCCCCAGGACCATAGACCTACTCTTTGCAGTGGCGTAGCCAGGATTGTCCGAAGGGGGGGGGGGGGGGGTCCATAAATTATTTTTGGTCCGACCAAAACCAAATATATTTTTTTTATTAATAACTGATTTGAAATTTTTTAACTAATAATTTTAATTAAATTTAATTAATAATTTGAATAAAATTTAGTTAATAATTTGAATAAAAGTTAATTAATAATTTTAAATTATTAATTTTAAATTATTAATTTTAATTAATCATTTTAAATTAGCAATTTTATTTAATAATTTTTAATTAAACATTTTTAATTAATAATTTTAAATTAGCAATTTTACTTGAATATATTAAATTAGTAATTTTAATTAATCATAATAATTTGTAAGTAGTAATTTTAAATTAGTAAATTTAAATTATGATATTTTTTAATTTAAGCAGTAGTTTTAAATTAAAATTATAATTAATAATTTTAATTGATTAAATATTATTTATAAATTATAATTAAGAAGTAAATTAAAAGCTTAAAACACGTAGGCAGTGCCGTCACACACAAAAAATTGGGGGGGGGGGGGGGGGGGGTTGAGACAAGAAATTTCCCAACTTAACGATTCGAAATTCCCAACTTAACGGCGTCGGGTACGGATACCAGCTCGGGTGTTATTCTCGTTATCTGACCATGATTAAAAAATACGAGGCATTATTCCCAGGTCTTTTCTTCGAGATAGACCCGAACCAACGTTGTGGCACGCAACATTTGTTGCACGCATGTTCCAGTGCAGTGTCCGTTCTAAGTGCGATGTTAATTAACCAAACTAAACAATTGGAAATTTTGAACACAACAGTGCTAAAAACTCCTAGTTCCAACTTATCAACTTTTTAGAGGATAATTTCATTGTGGAAGTCATAAAGGGGGGATAACAAATACAGCCCTGTTCTGAAAATGGTAACGTGATCTGTAAATAGTGGGAGTCAAAGGGACTCGGCAGTTGTGCCAACCCAGCCATTGCTAATCTTAACATAAAACATAAATAAAATAATATTCAAAAACAAAAAGTACCTACATACCAATATGACCATATTTATCAAGTAGTAATTAAATTATAAAATTTTTAAATTAATAACCATTTTAATTCTAAATTAATCAATGCAGGAAAACAGGAATTTAAATTATTATAAATAAATTCAATAAACTTAGAAGTATTCAAAGAGAGAATCATCCAAAGTTAATGTTAAAACGAAACACATATCACATAAAATTAGGTAAAGAAAATAGGTACTGAAAGATGCGTCCTCCGCGCATAAGATTTTTCGTAGCAATCGTATCGAAGTCCGAGAATTTTTTTTAACCGAGGGGTGATTTAAATAAAAGAACCCATCGAAAGTTCTGGAAGTTTCTATTTGAAACTGGTAAAAACTAAAAAAAAAATATTTATAGAAAAACACACAGGAAACGCACAGCGTCAACATTACACAATTTTGTGATTGGTTAATCACAAAACAAAACAAAATAACAAAAAAAAATCCTAGACACGAGACTATAAATTGATATGGGACTGACGCGCCAGTCCCATATATTCGAAGCGCCATGGCGCTTCGAATATTAGCTGAAAGACATTTTACATTGTGGAAGGCAAAACCAATAGGGTTATATGAAACAAAAGTGATTTTCGAATAAAAAGGAGAGGATTTTTATTTAGACAATCGCACCTAACACAATTAAAAGAGAAGTTATTTTAATAAAAAGAACACTGTGTGACGTTTGCGTAAAGTGCAACGCCATATATTTTAAAATTCTTTAAATGATAATCTGAACGTTAAAACATATAATATAACTTTGACAATAACGAACAACAGAATGAGCAGATGCGACCATTTTTTAGTCGCCTGCTGAAAATCTGAAAACATTGCTCCTTAATTTAATCAATTTATTATATATTTAAAATGTGGGAATTTTTTTTAAGGAAACGATGCCACGGTTAAATATTTTTTCGCTTGACGCAATAAAAAATACAATGAAATTTATAAAACAGTTCCGCCACTGGCGTTGTCTCGACTACAGACTACATTAGTCAACTCTACCTGGAGCCTTAGCGTCATATCGGTCGAAAGTGTGCAGTGAACTCTGAAACCAAACACACGAATTTAAGTTTAATTTTACAAGTTGGACAATTTCTAATTTTCCCTTAATAACCTTGGTGTTTTTGCTTTCATTTGTTAAAAATATGAATTTTCTTCAGACATAAATTTTCCCAACTCGGGTATTTATAAACCTTGAAATTCCAAACTTTTAGGGTTTCCAAATTATTGGGAGGGGGGGGGTCCCCCCCAAACTTCCACGGCGCGACGTGCCTGCACGTAGGGGATGAATGAGTCAGGGAAAATACCTTACTTCAAAGCAAGCAATTTCTGGATTGATGCACTGTGAATTCCGGCTCAACTGCCGCCCCATTTCAAGTGTTAAGAAAAGTATCCTTTTACATGTACAAACAAGCAAGACAATCATACAGACCTACTACCCCATCATCCCCCCACCCCCACAAAAAGTCGAATTTTCTGTCTTCAAGGTTGTTTCACCATTGTTCTCCTTAAAATCATCCCTTCAGGGGACAGAAGGGAAAGGAGCAGGAGATACATGTGGGGTAGACCAGGAAAGGCGACGTATGTTTTCTCTATAGAAATCAGAGGAAAAAAATTTTCGTTTTTTTTTTTTTTTGCATTTGTTATTTATCAAAAAAAATTTTTAACTTGGCTATGGGGGGGGGGGGGGGGGTTTCTAACCCAAAGTAACCCAATGCTGGCTACGCCACTGACTCTTTGGATAGCTGGGAGATGATAGGGATCGTCACTCCCCAAGTACAAATAATCAAGCTTGCGGCAACGCGCTTCTGGCTACTGCCGTCTGAATAGGGCCTTCGTTTGTGGTTCCACGTCTGAGCTGTGGCTCTGCTCTTGGCTCAAAACAAAATGACTCGTGTCTCATACGCAGGGACTGATTTTGGGCCCCGGCGAATACTTGACAAAATTGTTATTACTATTAATGCAATTTTCAGTAATTTATCCAAAAAAGTGAGAATTAAGTCGTGTTTTAAACGAATAATAAACTTATTTTGCAATATTTTTAATTTTTCGAGACTATTTTTACGAGAGGGCCCTCTTCAGTGATGTAGGGCCTATAGTACTGAACTTTCTAAATCATATCCTGCTCATACGCTAAAAATAAATGCAACAGCAGAAAAAAAAAATATAGCATGTGAAATAAGCACTGTTAAGATTTATGTTGTGTCTTAAAAGAACATTTTTAAAAAAGGAACTTTAATTTTTTACATTTTAACATGAAATCTTTTACTTTAAGTTAAATTTTGAATCGTGTTCTTCAATTTTTGAACGATCACAAAATAATTTCGTTGACTTTTTGAAGTTTTCCTTTTATAAAATAAATTCATTAATGATATAAATTGACAAATTCATTTTAACCACTTTGCTCCCTAAAACTTTTAAAGTATATTTTTCTTCAAGTCCTTATTTTTTTTCTGACTGATCTTGCAGGGGCCCAAATGGTATTGTCTATTGTATATTTACTGTTCTTTAAATCCGCCACTGAGTATTAGCAATAGTTTCATTGAAATTCTTATTGATGGCCGACTTAATAAAAGTTTCAAAAAATACTTTCACCGCGTTGTTTTAATAAATCGCGATTGTTTTTTGGCACAAAATCAATGATATGCGTGATGAAATATCGTGTGCATGATGATATGATGTTTTAATTATATGATCATATATTTCTTTAGTTTATGATTTGGAATAATATTACATTTTTTAATGGTGATATTTTGAAACATGGGTTTTAGTTTGAAATTTTGGGGTTGCTTTTCGTGTAAAATATGTAGCAAATTATGTAATTGAAGTTCAATATATCTAGTATACGTGTGATGTGGAACCCTACTTAACCTTATATGAAAAGCTATAAAATAATAAAAATACTGACAATTTTATCTAAAATAATAAATATTGGTTTATAGAATTTGGTTATATAGGATTACTGTATTGTCGAGAATTAAGTTTGTTAGAATAGGTTGGTCGAATTAACATTGAAATAGAGCTGCACAGTGGGGGGTTATTGGCGAAGGATCAGGGTTTATATGGAAGAAAAGACCCGAGAACACTGTCTGATCGTATTTTTGAACCACGGTCAGATGACGAGATCAACTCATCCGGTGCAACCTACCTCAATAAGCGTCAAGACATTGGACCACAATCAGATTAACCTGGGTGCACCAGTCCCTTATACGGGGTGGATATTTTTTTGGTGTCGAAAGCAACGGATTCGACAACTCTCCGATTACTGATTCGCTACACACAAGCTAGAGATAACAATTGTGCCTATCCAGTGCTTGTCCGAACTCCTAACCATTCGGCCACCACAGGCTGTCGGTATTTCGGAATTATAGTTTTGTCGGGATTGTGACCCGCTTGTCGGATTTATGGCCCAGATTCATTTCATTAAAAAAGCAAATTCGACTCAACCTTTCATTAAAATTTGGTTTTAACAATTAAAATAACGCTTTTCCCCGACGAACTTCAGAATTTTGCCCGACGGGGGGGCTACAGTCCCCCTAGTGGCGCCACCCCTGCCTAAATCAGTTTTTTGTGATTGTCTCCTTATAGTTATTAAATTTAGAGAAAATATTGCAATTACAAAATTATTCCCTAAGTAATTTTACACAAAAATGCAATTTACATTGTTTCTGCGACTCACCATGACGCTAGAGGCGAATAAAGTAAATACTAATTCACCAAGTGGCATGAATACTCAAGAAACCGCTTTGACAGGACATGATTTGTTCCTTACTTTGTTTAAAAACCTTTCTATACCTTATGAACATATATATTTTAACAAAAAATGGTTGTTTAACGTTAAGGTAAAGTTAATTTTACTGGGGAGATTTTGTAAATAAGTTATATTTCTCATTTCTGAAAGAGATTTCACAATGGGCTCCTATAGAGTTGAAGAATAAATCTACCCTATTTGTTTCAAAGTAGCTATTCCGACTTGGAACACTCTTCTACAATCCAAATAACATTTTAAATTCCAATATTGGTATTGAATTATTATTCGAAACTTTATATATTTCCACAAAGCTAAATTATCATTCAAAGTATGAATATCAAGAATATCACATTTACATTTTTCATGAACAGTAACGAGCCCCAGTTGGTAAGGCGTTCAGCTACTAATCAGAGGATTGCGGTGGTTCGAATCCGTGCGACGGACTTGACATAGAAAAGTAAAAAAGTAGTGATCTTGCGATCGAAGGGTTGCCAGCTTCGCTACAAAAATACTAGAAAGTCGTCCAGAATATCCAACAAATTATACTGGCGTCTATACGGGACTGGTGCACGATAAATCTGATCGGGGTCCAAAGTCCCGACGTCTATTGAAGGCGTTGGGTGCCAGTTCAGGTGTTTCCTCGTCATCTGACCATGGTTCTAAAATAACGAGGTGCATGTATGAATGTGTGTGTGTTCCCGGGTCTTTCCTTCGAGATTGACTCCGAACCGTCGCCAATAGCCCACTGTGCAGCTCTAGTGCGACGTTAATTAACAAAACCAACCATGAACAGTAACATTTTCAAATCTTCATATTTGTGTACGTTTCCCATTATTTAATTAACATTTTAGTCCCTTTTCTTTTACTTCCGGATATTCTAACCTTAGCAGTTTATCGCAAATAAAACAATTATGTTATGAAGACAAAACTGACAAGTGTGGCTTAAGACTCAAATGTCTTGTGGCGTTAGGCCGCTTTTACATTTAACGACACGACACCGATAAATCGTATACGATTTCAGTGGCACGATATCGGGGTACGCAAAATACACATACAAAGCCGGGGGCTTTTTCACTAGCCGATACGATAACGATATTGTCGTTGCCGATCAGACGATACAATTTATCGGAACGTTTTATCGTGGGCACGCGCCTTCCCTACTTCATCGTGACGTTATTTTGAGTTTGCTTCCGAAAAACTTGTTGCCGTCTGCTATAGTCTACTGTGTTTTGTTTTATTTATATTATCAATATGGCTTTTAAGTTCGATATTGTGAACTTTGGTGAATTAGTGGAAGTAAAGACCTGTATTTGGGATAAGCGAGATGAATTTTACAAGAACAAGATTGTTCGAGAAAAGGCATGGCAGGCAATATTTAGTCAAACCGTCGCCAATAGCCAAATGTGCAGCTCTAGCTTTTTGTAGACGTTCAAATAAAACATAAAAATCTCCTTCAACATGTCTTGCTTTGATGATATCATGCACCCAGAAGCGTTTTGTTATTGATCTCTTCTTTCTCCTTAAGTACAGCAAATACAAACAATCGCAGTTTGTAATTTGTTGCGATGCGCCATATCGAGAATAGACGTGCTCTCGACAACAGACGAACACGAACTGAATGTAAAAATTTTCATTTTCGGCGAACGATATCGGTGCAATGAAAAACTCACCATCACACGATACGATAAAACGTTGTGTCGTCCCTTCGCGATCGTTCACGATTTATCGGTGTCGTGTCGTTAAATGTAAAAGCGGCCTTAGACTAAGAAACACTCTAAGTTTAGTGTAATTTTTTTTTAGTTAGATTACTAAAGAATTTTTATACTCTAATTTCGATTATATTATTTGTTTTATAAATATTTGTGCAATTTAATTTCATAGAGGATGTATAGTTTAATTTTTTTTTCTTACTAAAAAATGTCTGCATAGCATGTGAGTTTCCAAAATTTGCATTTAAGGAATTTAGAAAATGTACTATTTTACTTTTAGTTGTCTGATTGCCTGAAAAGTATTACTTTGTTCAAAGGGAAGAAGAACGCCATAATGGCTTGCTTGCGCTAAAAAAAATTCTTATACTGTCCTTGATCAAATCCTACTTAACCAATAGATATGAATCACACATTAAAAAAAACTATTCTAAACTCAGGAAACATTTAAATTTAGCATATATGTCTTCGAATTTTACAGAAACACTAGAATATTTTCTTTCACCTGGCTTTTAAATGATGACATAATTTTTTTAAAAAACGTTTGCTCATACGTCCAGTGTTTACTCCCATAGTGTGGAACTAGGGGAGTAAATATTTAATTAATTAAACCCACAGTGTGGAAGGACAATAATCTTTGCCCACTAAAAATAAATTCTAAAAAGGCTTTCTAATGTTGTAATGCAAATAACTATTGATGCCATTGGAAAAATATAGTGCAAATGCTCAGTCACAGAATAGTTTGCATGATGTGCAAGGATCGTTTCCCCAATAGACCTCATTTGTTACATTTAAGTTGGTAATGATAGTTTAGTGCTACACACATTGTATACATATGTATCTTATTGTTATTGTACCCTGTTAACGATCTTAGACTAACGCATGATTTTTGAAACCTGGTGAGATGACCATACAACACATACTCACTCACCATATAGAAAAAACATTTCAGCTGTGCTGATATACGGTAACTGACTTGAAGTAAATAATATTGACATAAAGAAATTTAGAACTATCTGCATACAATGATAAAATAGAAAATATGACTTATGTTGAAACTAAATTTTTTTTTTTTAGTTTTATGAATAAGAAATACATAACTTACTTAAAAACTAATTTAAAAAAGTGTGCGTACATAAAGTATAGAGGTTTTTAAACAAAGGAACAAAAGACATTCTGTCAAAGCGGTTTCTTGAGTTTTCATGCCACTTAGTGATTTAGTATCCACTTTATTCGCCTCTAGCGTCTAAATGGCGTGTCGCAGAAACATAATGTAAATTGCATGTTTGTGTAAAATTTCTTAGGGAATAATTTTGTAATTGAAATGTTTTCTCTAAATTTAATAACTAAGGAGATAATCACAAAAAAACTGATTTTGGCCGCCATTTTTCCAAGTTGGCGGCCAACGCCGGCGTGGTGCAAAATTTATATGTCATACAGAACACATTTTGGAGGCGATTAAATTGGCTTTCCCCTATTTTTTTTTCGAATTGAACCCTTTGCTGACTGGACTATATATCGATTTAGGAATTCATTCTTGGGATATTTTGTTTAACTCTTTGAGTACTGAATTATTTGAAGATTTTTATGCCCATGGGACGGATTTGGTGAGGTTCAATTGATCCCATTCTTGACTGACCCTACAACAAATTGTTTGCGATCAACGCACACTGGCGGAAGGGGCGGCAAACATCAAAGCCTGCTTCTTAAATTCAGACTCGTCCAAATTACAATGCAGTGTCCGTTCCGAGGTCTAATTTAAATTTAATCTTACAAGTTGGGAAATTTCTAATCTTCCCTAGCTTTCATTTGTTAATAATATTAATTTTCTACAGGCATAAGGGGGGGGGGTCAAACTCCCGCGGTGCGACGGGCCTGAAAGGAAGTCGCATATAAAAAAAAAAGAGTAGGAATTTAAATATTAGTTTAAAATTTTCAATCTACATTTTTCTAGAATTGTGTAATTAAAATATATTTAAATAAAATAATTTCGTTTAGAATAATTTAAATATCTGATGTTACTTTATGGGAGATATTTTAGTTGCTTGCCTCAAAAAAGTATGTCATATCTGTTATAATGATTGGGGGGGGGGGGGGGGGGTAGCTTTGAGACCGTTACTTTTTTGCGTTAGTTAAATGCAACTTTTATTATACAGAAATAATAAGCAAGAACTTTTTTTGAAAAACAATTCCTTAAAGTAATCCATACACAAACGAATTTTAAACGAAATGACAAGTTAATACGATTTAATGAAAAAATACAGACTAAATATGTCGAAAAAAAGTTAAGAACAATCTCTATTGCCGAATGTGGCCTTAAAAAGACGAATTGGTAATCATACTGTGCACGAGACGATGTCTAAAGTTGCTTGAGGAATCGTTAAAATTTATTGATGACTAACCAGACAGGTTAGTTTAGAGACTAGTCTATGTTTTAAGGAAAAAAAGCATTTAAAAACTTTTTTAAAGTGGCAGAATTTAGTAAAAAATTCAAAAGAAAAAAGTTTTTTAAATTATTTAATTAAAATTGAAAAGAAAAAAAAAATGTGGTCATCGACGAATCTATCGATGACAGGACCTTTCGCCACTGAACATGAACAATTCCTTGTGCATTAAAAAATATGACCATTTCGTAATGCAGAAGCAATTATAAGGGATAGAATAATAGTAACTGAATGCACACCTTGTAAAGGATGAAAAGATGATTTGTGAGGTTGGAGATATCAACATGTAGTATTAGGGATGAGTTTAGCAGTTACTCTGAAAGAACGACAGTTATTACGATATTATTAACTAATAACAGTTACTATTAACTTATTTTTAGAAAGGGTGAAAATAAGAGTTTTATCTAAATAAACAAAACAAAAAAATCATATCAAAACTGCATGCTCTAAAAAAAATGTTTTCTAAACCAACATTTTTTAATTTGTACACGTATAATTTTAGGGACATTTTTTCATGTATTATTTTTGATAAATGTATACGAAAATATTTTAAATATTAAAAAAAGTGTGTAAAATATATTAATGCATAAATTTAGAAAATAATGTTAAATTAATAATTTTATATTGAGTTGACCATCTTTTTAGTATTATTTTTAATATTTTCGCTCAGTAACTTTTAAGCAATTGATTTAATTACAGTAAAGTAGGCTTTTCTTATGTTCTAAAAAAATTATTACTATGGCCTTTCTACTAAAAATATGTGCATAAAAGTTCTACGCAAAAACTATATTCAATGCATTTAAGTAAGATGTGAAAAATGTATAGTATAGTTACAAATGCAAAAAGTATAATATTAAAATCAATGTTAATATATATTTTTAACGCTATATATGCAATCAACAAAATAGAAACAACAGTATTTACACAAATTCAATAGAGCAATCTTTAATAGGCAAAAAAAAACAATACATGCACATTAAAAGAAAGATAAAAAGCATAAGCACAAAGCATTTATATCACATTGGAAGTTTTGAACTTAAGATACAGGGCTGCCACTGAGTTGCACCTTTGAAAATAGTAGCTTTAGTATCCTTAGACATCAAAAATAGTCGCCTAAATAGTCTCCTCAATTATGCATATATTTAGCAAAGATTACTAAAAGTAGTAAATTGCGACAAATGCATTTTACTAAATGCAAGTAATATTACAAATTGATATTATTTTTATTTTTGTCACTGTTTTTAGAGAATTCTAAATATGTACTTTAAACTCATTTTCTTAAATAGATTGCATAAGTTTAAAAATGTATATATTCACTAGATATGAACAAACTTCATTTTTAAACCGCACAACAATAGTACTGTTTTGTAAAAGTGCATTTTTGCACCAATATATGCTTTTTTTTAAAATTAACGTATATAAAAATACCCAAAGAACATATGCCTACTTTTAAAGAAACATAATAGAATATGACTGAAGGCAATGGTTACAAAAATACTGCATTCACAAAAATTGTCAGTTTTTTTTTGCTGAGCTTGGTAGTAATAAATATCAGTTTATAACAAATAGCTTTCTAAAACAAACAGTAGTTTAATAAAAAGTGGAAAATAAAGACAATTTTCACAAATTTTGAGAAAAAAAAACGAAAAAACTTCAAAATTGAAACAAATCAGTTTTATAATTGCAGTCTTTTAACCAAATTTAGTAGTAATGATAAGTTGTTTATATCCCGAAACTTGCTAATTGCATTCGTATTAAAAATAGTAGTAAAATTCTCAACAAAAAAAAAATACACCCACAAATTTTATCTATATAATCAATCACAAAGCTAAAAATACAAATTTTTCCTTAAACTCTGAATAATTTATTAAGTTTTATAAAGATATCTACTTAATTCCATCAAAGTTTACACAAATAGTTCTGGGAACAGTTGAGGGTTGCATCAAATGCTTCTATTTATGAAACTTTTTGTTGAACCAATGCATAATTTGATTTCTATGCTAACTTTAATACATAGGCCCCACAACAATAAAACACAGATATGTTGATATTAATGACTTCAAGCAACATTCATGCCAAATTTGAAGAAAATCAAACAACACATTTGGACATAAATGAGTAACAAGCAAATTTACAAACAGACGAAATGCTGAGGGGTCAAGTTAAAACAGGGACCTAAAATTCTCAAAACCAAAACATTTCAACTCTAAAATGCCCATTATAAAGTTCTTTCAAGGTATAACTAATTTTACCAGCTAACTTATGCAAAATTCCTAGAAATTTCCATTTTTGAAAATCAAGGAAATTGCGACGCTAAAAATCTTTTTTTTTTTAAGTGGGTGGGTTGTGAGAAAGGAAAATTTAAAATGAAAATAATTAATATAATAAAAATATATAAACGACTAAACAAAATATAATTCAATTGTAATTTGAATACCAACCAAACCAAAGAAAAGAAAACGAAAAGAAATTATATATAAAAAAATTATTACTGAAAATGACAAGTCCTAAATTTCAACTTCGTGAATTAAACTATATTTTCGAAAAATGGCATGCAATTTTGTTAAGTAGTGCAAAACAAATCATGATAAAACAGTAAGTAATGAAATATATGAATTTATATATCAGATGCAAAAGGATTGAATGCCTTGAAACGGAGATCTCAGCAGATCGCGTTTAGCGAATTTCTACAATTTCAAGGTTTCCATGCATTAAAAAAAACAAATCAAAAGAGCGCCAATTGAAAGTTGCATTCGGTAGATGTGCCGAAATTTAATCATCTCAACTTCCGAGAGATATCGTCTCCGTTCACTAAGATCTCAAATATTTTTTCTAGATGTGCATGATATTAAATTTTTGTGAAATCATCCGAGTTTTTTTAGATTGAACATCGATTTTTCATAAAAACAACAAACGAACTGAAGCAGGCCGCGTTTAATGAATATCTACAATTTCAGAGTTTTCATGAGCAAAAATTTTTTTTAAAACAGCGTCATTATGCAAGGAAAGACATTGAACCATCAACTTTCGACATAAATGTGGTTTTGTAGCAAGTTGGCGCAGGATTCCATCCGATATTTTTTACAACAATTTTGATTACAATGATTTGGCCCATAACGATATTTTTGTTTAAAATTGCGATGCATTGACACCGGGAAACGTAATCACCGCGATACAGCTCGAAAATCCACTCCTCCCTAGCTGTTTTATGCAATTATTTTAACTAACATACATATAGGCTACACATTTAATTGAAAATCTTAATTGAATTTTTTTGGAATATACGCGAGTATATTTGGTCCGATACATTTATTAAATTGATGGTAATAAAAAAAGGAAAATCGCGGAACCTCCGAAGATTTTCATTCCTGAGATGTATCTCATGTTCTTTGCTTCGCGCAGTGAATTCTAGAAGTAACACACGCAACCTAAACGCAAATTGCTATAAAAGGTAATGAAAGCGATGTCTATTGGCGATAAATCATGCTTGGCAAGTATTATTTACTTGCAAACACCTCCTACAGCGTTTAATGGTGTTAATTCTTCGATTGTTTGTCCTTTAGAATCGCCAAATAGCAGTACATTGGCGTCGTATGCAACAGCCAATCCCCAACTTTTACTAACAAAATAGCATTGAAGGGGCATTATGCACGCTTCAAAATCAGTTAAACGATGCGTGATTCTGGAAATATTAGTTGAAAATCTATAATGTTAAAAAAAGTTACAAAAAAATAGTCGCCAAAAGCTGAAAAAAGTAGAGGGTTTTGATGAAAATAGTCGCTTTTGGTACTATTTTAATAAAAATAGTCGCCGAATCTTAAAAATAGTCGCTTTAGTCGCCTGTGGCAGCCCTGAGATCATGGAGAAAAGCCATTCCATGGCTGCGCTTGTGCCCCTTCAATGCTATTTTGTTAGTAAAAGTTTGGGAGCACACCTTACACATGAGCAAGTTGCCAGAAAACACTTTTTCTGCAATCTCAGCATCCAGCAGGAAGTTGCTGCCTTCTTCCTCCATATATTTCTTTGGGTCACTTATCCCATGATCAAATCTTAAATGTTTGGCAAGGGTAGATTCAACTTTAAAAATGTGGCCGCATTCCTGGCATTGAAATGTATTTATGTTGGTCTTATGGGTCACCAAGTGCTCTTTGAAAGTCTTTCTGTCAGTGAACTGGAAAGCACATATTTTACACATGTTTTCCTTAAAACGTGGTTTTTTAAGAGGCTGTATAATGCCTTGAAATGCTAAATTGAAGGGCTGTTGCGGATGTTTGCAGCTGCGATTTGTTGTTGGACGTTTTTGAAATTCTTTGCCCTTGGCTGAAAAAAAATATATAATTATTTTATTTTCATATTAATTTGTCATTTATAAGGAAATTTTATTTCCACTAACAATAGAGTGGCTAGTTTTTTACTCTTAAAGCTTTAGCAGGCCACCCTTAGAATTTGTTAGAAAAACGGATCTCTCCAAAATTTCAGCCAAATATTTAAATATTTAGGCAGTGCTACTAGGGATCAAAGTTTTTGCTCTCAGGTGCACTCAGTATCCACATTTGTGAACACTTTAAAAATTACAATTTTCTACCAAATAAAATATCTTAAGACATTATCATCAAAAATATTTTATTGCTTTAAAGAATAGTTCATTTTATTTTTAATCAAAACAACACCAAAATTATATTTCTACTTTAAGTATAACTGATTATTTTTTCGAATCAATATTGAATTTTGATACAAAATTTCTTGAATACTTAACTTTGAACTCACTTTTTTCATGTTTGGTCAAGTTTAAATTGATATAAGTTCAGATCTATTTGAAGAAATTGCTTCAAATTTGCTGCAGTATATTTTCAAATATATCACTTTAATTTGTCTTTAGGGATTACTAATATATAGATTATTTTTTAAAAATACTGAATTTAACTAGTGAAATTAGTGATTTTTTTTACAAATATTTTTTTATAAAAAAATATTCTGCAAATAACAAAAATATGTAAAGACAGTTTGTAAAACACATTCTTTTGTTTATAAAAAGGCAAAAATATAGTTTTCCAGGCAATATTTTCTTGACTTATGGTTACTGCTGTGTAGCGATGAGCTTAGTAGTTATTATTAAATAGCGACAGTTATTACGATATTATATTCATGATTTTTTTTATTAGTTGATAGTAGGAATTGTTTTCATTAAAATACTGTTAATAATCCAACACTTAATAATATTTCAATACATTATTTCTATTATATAAACATTGTTCGAGCACCAATGAAGGACCGCACCAACCGGAAGCCAGGTCCGCAACATCAGAATAGGCCTGCATTTCTGCTCGCTATATAAGCCACCATGTTCATCTATATTTTGTTCTTTTCTCAAACCACCAAAGCCGTGGTACGCTGTCTGACCAGCACAAAATGTTGTGCTTTCATGATTTGATGTTTAACGTTAGATTAAACGATGTTCTTTTAAATTAGTTAATAAAGTTTATTTTTACTGTACCTGCGTCTCCAGCAATCTATTTGTAACCACCCACCACACCTATGCACATGGTCCGTCGAGCCGGAGACGTCTATACTCAAGGTCAGTCACTGAACTTTTTTTTAAACTTTATTATACTTTTTGCAACATGGAAGATCTAATTTCGAAACAAAACCAAATCTATGACTTGATGACTAAATTCATACGAAATTTCAAGAAAGATTCTCAAAGCAGAAAAACTCAAACTAATCTACAAACCAGAATAGAACACTTTACACAATATTGGACAAAGTTTCAAGGTAACCACGAACAATTAATCCTACTATCAGTTCCCGAAATTAACTCATACGTTAAGGAAGATTTGCATTCAACAGTTGAGGAATATTTCTTAGATAACGTCACGGAACTTAAAGAATACTTAAGTTTACATTTTCCAGTACACAATGAAAGTTTTCGGGCAAAGTCTTCTACTGTAAATAAAGATTCCGAGTTTAACTCTGAACCAAAACTGCCAAGCATAAACATTCCACATTTTTCTGGCAAATATGAAGATTGGGCATCATTTTATGACCTTTTCAAAATAATGATTCATGACAGCCCGAATCTTAACGCAGTTCAAAAATTGTATTATCTTAAATCTCATTTAACTGGACAAGCATTTAACTTAATCAAGAATTTTAACGTTACTGAAACAAACTACTCAGCCGCGTGGGATCTTCTAATTCAAAGATACGAAAATAAAAGACTTCTGGTTGATTCTGAATTAAAAGCCTTATTTTCGCAACCAAAAATAAACTACGACACCGCTCAAAGTATGAGAAATCTTATAGACACAACTGAGAACAGTTTACTTGCGTTAAAAAACTTAAACATTCCTATCGAATCATGGGATGCAATCATGGTTTTTCTCGTCGTACAAAAGCTTTCAAACGATTCAATACAATTATGGGAGCAAAGTCTAAAGTCACAAACGGACGTTCCGAATTTCAAAGAATTAAAAGATTTTTTAGAATGCCGCTTTCGCACCCTTGAATCTATCGGAAACGCTTCACGCCCGGCACGCAATCCTCAGTTTAAACAAAGTCAGAGCAAAAGTCATCATATTTACAAACCACAAACATGCTGTTTTTGTAATGAAAACCATTTCAGTTCAAAGTGTTTTAAATTTGGAAAAATGTCAAATGACAAGAAGATGGAACTTATTTCGAGCAAATTACTTTGTTTCAATTGTTTTTCTTCCCAGCACGTCGTTCGACAGTGCCCAAGCAAGTTCAGCTGCAGCCACTGCGGGAAAAGACATCATAGCCAGATCCACTTCGCTATTCAACAGAAGTCCCAGGTTGCCAACGAAGACAGACCTACTACATCCGAAGACGTTGAAGACAAAGCTAAGGTATCGGTCAATTCACACAGCAACTCATCTGGTAAGCTCATTCTATTAAGTACCGCCAGAGTAAGAGTATCAAATCCCTCTTTACCTGGAAGTGGAACTGTCGCTCGTATTCTTCTGGATCAAGGATCTCAATCTACTTTTATTAGTGAATCACTTACACAAAGATTAAGTCTTAGAAAGGACCCTATACATGCAGAAATCTCGGGCATCGCTAGTGAAAGTCCAAAGACGTGTAATAAACAAGTCAAAGTAACTATTGAATCCCTTTCAGGAGCTCAAACTCTACAAACTAATGCTTTAGTTTTAAACAAGCTCACAAACTACGCAGAACACCTAAGTATTCCACGTTTTGATTGGGAACACATTCAAGGTTTACAACTGGCAGACCCTTGTTACAATCAACCCGGGCACATAGATTTAATTGTCGGGGCAGATAATTTCCCACTCATTATGTTAGACGGATTAATTAGAGGAAAAAAGGGTACACCCATGGCTCAGAACACAGTTCTACGATGGATTTTGACCGGCCCAATTGAAAGTCAAAGCACATTTAAATCAAATCAAAGAATTCAAGTTAATAATTTCCATTGCAATTCGAACTTGGAATATCAACTACGGAAATTTTGGGAGATCGAAGAAATCGCTCCAAAACCCCATTTAACACCCGAAGAATTACAATGTGAAAATATTTTTCAAAAAACACATTTCAAAGAAAATGGCGGATACGTTGTCAACTTGCCCTTTAAAGATAACGAACAGTTAATTCCATTAGGTGAATCGGAAAAATTAGCTACCGCAAAATTCAAGCAACTTCAACGGAAACTTGAAAGGAATCCAAGTTTGGCTAACGAATATACAAATTACCGAGTACTTAACTCTCAACCACATGGAGGAGGTAGAACCTAACGCGAGGTCTTTGAAACAAGATAACAATGGTTACCTAGAATATTACCTACCCTATCACCATGTAACTAAAGAAAACAGTACATCGACAAAATTAAGAGTGGTATTTAATGGGTCACAGAAAACCTCCACAGGATACTCTCTTAATGATAAGTTATTAACCGGCCCTAACCTTCAAGAAAACATAGCGAATGTTATTCTCAGATGGCGATTACACAGAATTGCGTACACCGCTGATATCCACAAAATGTACCGACAAATCAGGGTTAATAACCAACACCAAGATTATCAAAGAATAATCTGGAGACCCCAAGATTCAAATGTGCACAAACATTTTCGATTAACTACCGTGACGTTCGGTATGGATAGCTCAGCTTATCTCGCTATGCGTGTTCTTCGACAATTAGCCGCTGACGAAGCTCATGATTTACCTTTAGGTGCAAAATCAATTTTAAATGATTTTTATGTCGATGACGTAATGACAGGTGCTGACAGCATCGAAGATGCTACTAAAATTAAAAACAGTTGAGGTACTTTGCAGAGGTAACTTCTCTCTCCGCAAATGGGTTAGCAACAGCCAGACTTTTCTTAAAGATATTCCAGACGAGTATCTCGAAAAAGGAATAAAAGATTTTAAAACAGAGAACATAAAAGCTTTAGGACTTCAGTGGAATCCGAATACAGACACTTTAAGTTACGAAACAAAGTTTTCCCCTAGTGTTAGTTTTCCCACCAAAAGAAGCTTGTTATCTGACATTAGTCGTGTTTACGATCCTCAAGGTCTGATCTCGGCCATTACTGTACAAGGCAAAATTCTCATGCAGGACATTTGGCTATCGGGACTTGATTGGGACACAGTTCTTTTCCCATCGTTACAAAATCGTTGGTATACATTATCTAAATATTTAGCAAACATAACTGATATTCGCATACCACGGTGGATTGGATATCGCGATAACATGGAAGTTGAATTGCATGGATTCAGTGATGCATCATTAAAGTGTTATTCAGCTGTAGTATATCTTAAAAATTGCGATGAAAAAAGTGGTACTTTTCTAATAATGGCTAAGACTAAAGTAGCTCCAATAAAACAGATTTCACTCCCCAGATTAGAATTATGTGCTGCCACATTACTCTCTAAGTTAATACGCGAAACTGTTTTAGCACTCAAATTAACCCCAAGGAAGATTTACGCATGGACTGACTCAACCATTGTTTTATGTTGGCTAACTAACCATCCTTCTTTTTGGAAAACTTTTATAGCTAACAGGGTATAATACACAGTGGGCTGAATGTCGATTGGAGATATGTTCCCTCAGCGGAAAATCCGGCAGACATAGCAACACGAAGTATCTCGCCAGCTGATCCTCAAAATCATCATTTGTGGTGGACAGGCCCGGCGTGGCTAAAGATGGCATCTACACATTGGCCTTTGAACCCTGTCACCGAGATAGAAAAGCGAAAGGTAACTCTTAACTTTTCAATCTGCAACTCCTCAGATGACTTTGACTTAACTACCAGATTTTCAAGTATTACGAAATTGGTAAGAGTTACTGCATATTGTTTGCGTTTTCTAAAAAACTGCCGCACCTCGAAATTCAACCGTTCAATAGAACATTTATCAGTTGAAGAATTGGACAGCGCGTTTAAATTAATCATTCGACTAGAACAGAGCCACGAATTCCCTGAAGAAATCGGTGCATTAGTTGCAAAAAAAACGCTTCCTCGAAAAAGCAAATTATTGTCTATTAACCCTTTTCTTGACAACGATGGAATATTGCGATTGGGTGGACGTTTAGAAGATGCCAATCTTAACTTTTCTGAAAAGCATCCAATTGTTCTTTCCCCCAAAGGTTCTGTGTGCACTCTTCTCATTAGAAAAGCTCATTTAGAAACTCTACATGGCGGGTTAAATCTAACTCTTAGACATTTAAGAAATCGTTATTGGATCGTTCATGCACGCAACGTTGTAAAAAAAATTATTCATTCTTGCCCTCCTTGTTTCCGACAAAAGGCCACAACCGCTGAGCAATTAATGGGAAATTTACCAACTCCTCGAGTTACCGCAGCAAGACCGTTTGCCCACACGGGAATTGACTATATCGGTCCAATAGAACTCAAACAAAGTAAAAGAAAAAATTCCCCATTTTATAAAGGATACATTGCTTTATTTATTTGTTTAAGTGTAAAAGCTATACACCTTGAAGTCGTAACCGATCTGACTTCTCAAGCATTCTTGGCTGCTTTCCGGCGATTCACTTCTCGCAGAGGATTGAGTTCTGATATCTATAGTGACAACGCAACGAATTTCAAAGGCGCATCTTCTATCCTTAAATCGGATTTTTCTCAAAGCATAAATGAAATTCAAAATGCCGCTAAACCCCTTTTAGTCAATGATAGTGTGACTTGGCATTTTATTCCCCCCTCTGCTCCTCATTTTGGGGGTCTGTGGGAGGCGGGGGTCAAAGGAACGAAATTTCACCTCAAAAGAATATTAAAAGACGCCCGATTAACTTACGAAGAAATGTCCACACTTGTCGCACAGATAGAAGGAACTCTTAATTCCCGTCCAATCACGCCCATGTCAACTGACCCCGAAGATTTAGCTCCTCTCACCCCAGGTCATTTCCTAATTGGAGATAGTCTTTCTCATCCCCCTGAACCTAGCTTGCTGAACTTTCAAGAATATATTTTAAGTCGTTGGCAACGAATCCAAAGGCTACATCAGCATTTTTGGAAAAGGTGGTCCTCCGAATATTTGAATCGCTTACAGGAGAGACCAAAATAGAGAAAACAAAGCCCCAATCTCGAAGTAGGAGAACTAGTTTTGATTAAAGATCGCCTCCAACCAAGTGGCTACTTGGTAGAATTTTAGAGGTTCATAAAGGGTAGCACGAAACGAAAGCACGAAAGAGACCACCCTCGTTCGACCTATTGCAAAGTAATGCAAACTCCCTTTTTAATGTTTTCATTTAGTTTCTTTCAGATTTCTGCTGTCCCAATACTGATTTATTGAAACCGGAGGTTTCAAGGCGAGGTGAATGTTCGAGCACCAATGAAGGACCGCACCAACCGGAAGCCAGGTCCGCAACATCAGAATAGGCCTGCATTTCCGCTCGCTATATAAGCCACCATGTTCATCTATATTTTGTTCATATATCCCGTCAGAAACCTGACTTGATTCTCATCCAAGAGACTAATCTAAACTCATACAACAGGGTAAATATCCCAAATTATATATGTTTAAGGGATGATCGTGTTCTCTCCACCCCTTTTGATCCTTCGTATAAACACGGAACGGCGATTTTCGTAAAATCAAACCTACCTCACCATAGAGTCGCATCGCCCCTTCTCCAAAATATAGAATCCACCATTATTTCAATAAACCCGTCTGGATTCACGCAATTCTCTGTGGCCTCTATCTATGTACGAAACAACCCTAATGTTAACTTCTACAATGACCTAGAGACACTCCAGAGGACGGACAATTCCCTCATCCTCTGTGGAGACTTCAATGCTAAAAGTCTCCGCTGGAATCATTGCGCAAACCCAGCAGGCAACACTCTATGCCAATTTGCTGACAACAATAGCTTTGAGATCGCAGCTCCTCAAACGCCTACTCGATTTGATCATCGTTCTTATTCGACTATCGACTTAGCCCTAATCAGAGACTTCCATTACCCATTTGAAATAAACTCTATCTCGGACCTGGGGTCGGATCACAACCCAGTCATACTCCAATTCACTGTTAACATCCCGGTGCCCAAATCAAATGTCTTCTTTCAAACAAACTGGAGTAAATTTGAGAATCTACTAAAAGAGCATTGTATCCCAGTCGAAGAAATTAACTCTCCAGAGCAACTCAATGAAGTCGTAAATAAGCTCACGGGGTCCATTCTAAATGCTCATAAAGCTGCTTCCAAAGAATTGGAAAGCGTTAATGACATCTACACGCCCATTGACATAAAAAATCTGATCAGAGACAAGAACAGAGCCCGAAGACTCTGGCAAAGGTCCCGGGACCCCAGAGATCGAACTAATATGAAACAATTACAAGCGCAAGTAAAAACTAAGGTTCGGGGGCTCATTCGAGCTAACTGGAATGACTACCTAAGCTCTCTCGATAACGTGGACGGTTCTCTGTTCCGAGCATCCAAGAATCTTAAAAGGGACAACATTAATATACCACCCTTAAACTCCTCAGGGCAAAGGGCCCTAACGGACACAGCCAAGGCTGAAGTGCTGGCCATGTCTTATGAACAGCAATTCAAAGAAAATCAGGTCATAGACTCCAATTTCGATAGTCTTGTCTCAAACTCTGCCGGGAACTTTCTCTCCGTCCCACCAACTAATACCTGTGAACCCATCAAAGTGGCAGACATCACAGGCTACATAAAGAAGCTTAAAGTTAAGAAAGCTCCTGGTAGGGACTCTGTCACTAACAAAATGGTCAAGAACCTCCCCGAAAATTACTTACTACACTTAGTGTACATCATTAACTCAATTCTGAGATTAAACTCCTTCCCTGAAGTTTGGAAATCAGCGGTCATTGTGCCAATTCTAAAGCCTGGCAAGGACCTAAGTGACCCAACTTCGTATCGTCCCATATCTCTTCTACCTATCCTGAGTAAGATCACTGAAACAATTATAAGAAACAAGCTTCTTAAATTCCTGAAAGAAAATAGTCTCCTGATTCCCCAGCAATTCGGCTTTATGCGGCAGCTGTCCACCACACATCAACTCCTCAGAGTAACTGAACAAATCTCAGAAGGTCTCTCCCACAAACACAGCACTGTGGTCATCTTTCTCGATATTGCAAAAGCGTTTGACCGCGTCTGGATATCGGGACTCATCTATAAACTCATGCAGCTTAAAATCCCCAAGAATCTTATTCACCTTATACACTCTTATCTGTCAAACCGCTCCTTCTCTGTTCAAGTTAAGAAGGACTTCTCGTCATTTAGAACCATCTCCGCGGGAACCCCCCAAGGTTCCGTATTGGGTCCATTACTTTTCAACATATATGTCAACGACATTCCCCAATACCACAGCACCACTCTGGCAATGTTCGCAGACGATACGGCAATTTTGGCCACGGGGAAAAATCCTAATTACCTAAGGTATAACGTCCAAAACCACATCCGACTCATAGAAAGGTGGCTAAATCAATGGAAAATAGCCATAAATGTGTCTAAGACTGTGGCCCTCATGTTCACAAGAAAAATCAAAAGACCTCAAAATCTCACCATGTTTGGGTCTACCCTCAGTTGGGAAAATTCTACCAGGTATCTGGGAGTTATCCTAGACTCTAGACTAACCTGGGGTCCGCACTACGAACATGTTAAAGCTAAGTTTCGGAAAGGCTCCATGCGCCTCCGATCCATTATGAGTAAAAAATCCCCATTGAGCATCCGAATGAAGCTGCTCCTCTTCAAAACGGTCCTTAGACCAATTATTACGTATGCCTCCCCAGTCTGGGCAAGTGCCTGTAAAACGAGGATGGCGCAATTCGACACGCTGCAGAATACTCTGCTACGCATTCACGTAGCCAGAGCAAGGTGGTTTGTCCGTGATCTAGATATTAGAAACTCCCTTCAGATTCCATCCATCTCCGAATTCATCGGAAAGCTTGCAAATGATTTCTACGCTTCACTTGAGGCCGTGGATAATGACGAAATCCAAAAGCTCACACCTTACGACCACACCCTCCCCGAAAATCGTCACAGACCCCGAGCTACTCTTTCCCTCCTGCCTTCCTCGTAACACTGCCACCCAAGGGTGCTGCAAGCTGTCAGACGTTGTACATTCATGTATATATTCGATATTGTGTTTCCTATTCTTATTGATTATTAACTGTTACGCGTAGAATTCGTATAACTACTGGAAAAAAAAAGAGAAAAAAAGAGAAAGAAAAAAAAAAAAAAGAGCACTGCCTAAAGTCTCAACAAAAACCCAAAAAAATAGTAGTCATGTCCCTGTATTATTTACTGAATAATTATTTTTCATGTAATCCACTGTTAGTGGATTTTTCTTGTACATTTGTGTTCTGTGTTGTCCCATTCATAAAGATTTCAATAATTCATGTAAAACAACTTAACCTCATGTGTTTTGATGCATTTCTTTGCGATACGATTGGAGGTAATGGGGCCTTCGGCCCCGGGTACTCCGCACCGAAACTGAAATCTCTCTCTATATTTTGTTCATCTCATCCATTCCGAGATTGGACACCGTGGCACTAACACGTACTTTCTCGAGGCTCTGACTGATCAGACTTTGAAAGATACATCGTGCATTTTTCACGAGCTCTTTCACGTGAGGATGGATCCGCCTGATGTTGGCGATGATCTCTGCTATGATGAGACGATTGCAGCGGCATACGCAAAGGAGTACGGCTATGACAACTGGAGGAATTTTACCGAGGCTGGTAAACTGAATACATGGAAGTGCATGTTGAGAAGGTTTTTTTTATCTAAGATACGGAATGACGTTCTGTTGAAGACCCCTGTCCCTGTTGTTGTAGAAACGGAGGCTGCTGTTGATGATGCCTATGGATATCGACCTGAAGGAGTCAGGTACTAATGGGGCGATTATCGCCGCTGAAGACAACGGGGTGTCAAGAAGCCCCAAGTCGGACGCGGAAGTTAATTCTGTCCCATTAGTTCAGGTGGACGATAGTCCAGCTATTCTACCAATTTTTCTCAGGAATACGGAGAGCTCTGAAAGTGTGCTTGGGGAATTGAATGCTCGATGTCCGTGCGCCTTTCTTAGCAGATGCCTTAGTGAAAGCATCGAAATCACTCCGTGCTCCGAGGACGACAAAATAGCGATCATGCTCTTCCTTAGTGAAAGAGGAGCTGGTTTCTATGAAGGGCGCAGAGAACTGTTCAAGGTGGTCTTTAAGGGATTGCCCACTGAGACAGCAATCTGCGACCTCTCCGAGGAGTTGATTAAACTGGGACATGTCCCTAGTAAAATCATTCAGTTGACGGGGAAAAAGACCAAGCGGCCGCTTGGCATTTTCCGGCTGGAAACGCCCCGTCAACCAAATTCCAACAAACTCCTTAAGATTACGAACCTGCTTGGCCTCGAAGTAAGAACCGAGCCATTCAGGGGGAGCAGACGTGGACCATTGCAGTGTTTTAACTGTAATTGGTTTCACCATACTTCTGCCCAGTGCCATGCGGCGGCCAGATGTCTCAAGTGCGGCGAAGCTCACGCCACCCGAGTCTGTAAGCTGCCAAGAGTGGATGATCCGAAATGCATTAACTGTCTGAGCAGCGGCCATGTCGCTTGCAGCAGGAAATGCACCCTATTTCCGAAGTTGCAGAGGAAATCTCCAAGGAAGAAGGCCCCCTCTGGTACCAGGAAATCCAAAGTTAAACTTAGTAATAGGAATGCCCGTCCAAACCACTTAAATCCCCCAGTTAAATCTCAGCCTGATAGACTTAAAAGCCCAAACCTTTATAATTCCCCATCAATAATTTCTAAGCAGTCACATAATGACTTTGCTATTTTCGAGTTACTTAAAGAACTCGCTTCTATTTTTTCTGGAGAGAATGGTATCAGAGGGTTGATCCAGCTACTCCAGACGAAAGCCTCTGCACTTGATAAGTTTCAAGTTCTGCTGGACTTTTTCGCCGGTGATGCCGCCAGAGCTGATGCCCCGCCCATCAGCCAACCAGAAGCCGTCAAGGAGTAGGCCCCGCCCATTTCTGAGCGTTTGTCTTTCGTTCCGAGTCCTACATACTGGACGGTAAAACACCCAGCGCTGATCGCCACAAAATTGCAAACAGACCAATCGTATACGCTTATCGATTTGGCATGGTTTTGGCCTTATTTTCTCCGCCAACTGCGACGATAAGCTATAATGTTTGTTTTTGTTCGAACATTCGTTTTCATTCCGAAATTGAAACTTGTAATATATTACAAAATGGACTGTTTTTTTCATGAAATGACCCAGGATTTTAACAATTCTGATTGTGCGCCATAACCTCATTAATTCTCACTGTAATAATTGTATCTATGGATTATTATTATATATGAAATTTGAAACTTATTATTCTTATATATAATATTCATAGGTATGTGGGATTTTCATAAAAACTTAAAATTTTTACAATACTTAACATATTTAGGATAAAATTCAAAATTAGCATTTAATAAAGTTCATGACATTCCGCTTCATAAAACATATTTAATGTTTTATGAAGCGTATTAATTACATATTAATTGTAATTAAATATTGTTTAGTCTAGGAAATCAAAATTGTTTTACTCTTGAGACCACTGGAAAATGAAAAATACAATAATTGTTTTTAAGATAGAATTCCAGAGATTTATATGAGAGTACAGGACTCAAACTTACAGATATAGTAGAGTAATTATATCTTTTCAAAAGGGAAAAACTTTAAAATATATTTGATAACACATGAATTAATTGCATTGTTTCAAGTAAATTGCTAAAGGTTACTCTTGTGACATTTTGTCCACAATTGAATTTCTGTTTAAAAACGTCAAAAAATCATTAATGTATGTGCTAATACATTAATTTTTTATACAACAGTTTTAAACATTGGTAGGTGTCTAAAACAGCTTAAAATGGTATAGAAAATTATATAAAAAAAATAGTTTATTAAAAAAGTTTATAAATGTGGGAGCAACAAAATTAAACACAATTTGGTTTAAAATTTTGCATTCCTTTTACTTTGTGTTCATTAAAGCATCTTATTTGATATTCATCAGATACTGTTTGAATTAAAAGACCACATCATATTTTACATTCCCCCACTGGCTATATTGCAATTTCTCGGCTCTTTTGCGTTAAGCTATACTGCTTTTGTACAATTAATTTTTTTTTACCATGCACTTCATTTCATACTATTACTTAAAAAAAAAAACAGCAATGATTCCATCTACAGCACTCTTGTCATAAGCTGTTGAAAAAAAAATGTAAATTGAAACTCTTAATATATAAGTTTCATTTATTTTCATTTTTAGTATTGTAAATATTTTAACTTTTTATGAAAATCCTACATACCTATGAATATTATATATAAGAATAATAAGTTTCAAATTCCATATATAATAGTAATCCATAGATACAATTATTACAGTGATAATTAATGAGGTTATGGGGCACAATCAGAATTGTTAAAATCCTGGGTCATTTCATGAAAAAATCAGCCCATTTTGTAATATATTACAAGTTTCAATTTCGGAGTGTTCAAAACTGCAACCAGGTTCGAACAATAACAAACATTTTGCGCAATTGGCGGAGAAAATAAGCCCAAAACCATGCCAAATCGATAAGCGTATACGATTGGTCGGTTTGCAATTTTGTGGCGATCAGCGCTGGGTGTTTTACCGTCCAGTGTCCTACATGGTTATTCCCGTCTCATTTATCGTGCAGTAAGCAACGTTATGTTTTTAGTAATCTTATACTGGAGGCGATAGCCCCTACGGGGCTAGTCCTCCGAAACTTTTCAAAATTCAGTCAGTCTATATTTTGTTCTTTTCTTTTCTCAAACCACCAAAGCCGTGGTACGCTGTCTGACCAGCACAAAATGTTGTGCTTACATGATTTCAATGTTTAACGTTAGATTAAACGATGTTCTTTTAAATTAGTTAATAAAGTTACCTGCGTCTCCAGCAATCTATTTGTAACCACCCACCACACCTATGCACAAACATATTAATTTCCCCTAATCATTTTTACATCATTAAATGCATATTGGCGATCTCAATATACACATTAAAAAAATTCATTGCTATTCAATTTTTGTCAACATACACTTTAAACTTCCATCTAAATTTTGTTTTTATTTAATATAGAGCAATATACCAGACCGTGATAAATAAGAAAATTAATAACATTTCAAATTTATCCTATTTACCTTTAATAATGCGACGAAGAATCGCTTTCAGTTTAGCTAAAGGGTCATTCCATATGAAAACACCCATTTCAGAATTAATTTGCTGCTCCATAGTCACAGATTTTTTTGAAATTTATACCACTGTTAGATATCACAATCAAACCACCAAATCTCAAATATTTTTAAATTTTATTGAAAAGGAGCCGAGTTATAGACATTTGAAAATCAGCCATTTTTCTAAAAAGGCGGCCATCTTGGATTTATTACGATGTCTAAAAATGCTTGTAATATGAGAACCAGAGGATCAAATTCTACAAAATTGGTACCAAATTAAAAAAAATTAAGCAAAGAACACATATTTAATATTTAAACTGTTGCAGTTATTCATTTTAATAGTTTTTATTATATTCAAAGTTAAAAAATTGCTTTAAAAATTGGTCAGGTTTGAGGGGCCATAAAAAAATGGCTCACTTTTTATTTTGCTATAATTTGGCAGATATATTATTTGATATGTCTATATTTAATACAAAAAAAAATCTCGAGGGTATTATTCTTGATTGCAAAAAAAAATTTATATAAAAAAAGTTCTCTATTTTGTACCCAAATATGGCTATTTGCAACAAAATCTGGCTATTTATTGCTAAACCTGGCTATTTGATACTTTTCAAAGTTGGAAACTATGAGAGATAGTATGCTATGCATAACATATAATGAAATTCTACATTTAATAGGAAAAAATCTAGAGGTTATTACGTTTAATAGCAAAAACAAGTCATGCCAAACATACGACCCTAATTCTGGAAAATGTTTGCAAATACCAATTACATTAAAATGTTTATACAGGTATAAATTAAATAAAGCTAAAAAATAATATTTAATCATACTTTTTGTAGTCTTCAAAAGCCAATATATTCAATCTACAAGATTTGAATAACATGATAATTGATTTATTCTCTATTTTTGTGATGTGAGCTGATATGTTTTGCCTGTAGTTGTCGTTGGAGGAGTCACAGGTTTGATTATGTGTTCATATGGAATCCAACATACATCTGTGGGATTTGGCCACATGTATGAACTTGGGCCATGAGGATGCATGAACATAATTTTATAGTCATCGGTATTCTTCTAAAAACCCCAAAATGTTCCCAATCCACCAGTTATTTCCGTAAAACAAAGGTAATTGTTCTTTTTTTTTAATGTAATGGTTTTAGATTTTTTTCAAATGCCATAGTAGCTATGAAATTTGACGATGAACCTGATATCCTGGAAATCTTTAATTGTGATTGATTTATTGGTACAAAACAGTGATTTGTTCTAGTTCCTAGAATTGTGTCAACTAAAGCATATCTTTTTTCTTATTTCTGACTGGCAATTTCAATCTCACAATGTTGTTGTGTCATGTATAAGATGGTCAGTGATTATGGAATAGTTTTTATAGTTCCAATACTATATTTTGCATAGACAAGAAAGGGGTGGAATGTTGCTTGTTCTTTTTCCCAATGGACACTTTGAATAGCATCTTGCCCAACACATGCATAATTTTCTGAAAAATCTGCAACAATAATAGCCTTATCTGTCAATAACTCGGCATTAGATTTTTTAAAGTAGTTACTCTGAGCTTTTGTAAAAAAATTATGTGCACACAAAGCAATCAATTTCGCGATTAATGTATCAACTGGTGTAATAATTATTTTCAACTCGGCAGATCAGTTTTATCCCACTGTTTTTAAGTTATTTCAAAACTGGTCTCTAAATAATCATAAAGCATTAACTCTTCCTTCAAAATATTTGGAGATGGACACTTCACACTTATTTATCATACACTTTTCTGACTCTGTAAAACATACTCAGGGTGGTAACATAACCTGGAAAACCGGGAAATCAGGGAATTGTCATGGAAATTTTTTATTCTGGAAATATCAGGGAAATTTTCGAAATTTCACAAAAAATCAGAGAAATTTTCAATTTTGGATCATTAAAACGACAATTAGCCTCCATTATGCACTTTATTCTGGGTAATTTAGTTGTCAATATTTCCTTTTAGTTCTGAAAAAGAAGTTTTTTTAAAAAGTATGGTGATGCACATTTTCATATTTTCAGTTTTATTTTTGTAAAAACGTGAACCACCGCTGATGGAGCAGCAAAAGCAAAGTGCATTGGACCTTGAAATTGTGAGCAACATGTGAGGGGCTAATGAATGTGATTTATTGAATATTGGAATAGGAAATATTAAGCATATAAAACATTTAAAATTATCTCCAAAAGAAATAGTTGAAAAAATTTGCATTCTCTGCTTACACAGAACATGATTAATTACTATTATGCCTGCCACAATTGTATAATTTGTGTATCCATAAATTATTATTTTAACTGACAATAATAATTGCTTATAATTTTTTATTTATAATGTAGTAAATTTATTGTATTGTACCGTGGATACTTTGTTTTTATACAAAGCATATATTTCAACGTTTCTTAATGTAATTTTAAAGTCAGGGAAATTTTGTGACACCATTATGGAAGTCAGGGAACTTTTTTTTCCAGAATTTTGTTGCCACCCTGATACTAGTTTCTTCAATAATGATATATAGTCATTGATATGGAACATAAGTTTGACATTTTGATAATAAATGCAAACACACACAGAATTAATAATATCCGACTATTGGTGTCATCATTATAAAAATCAATTACCTTATATTCAGTATCCAAACTTAATTTGACACTTTTTTTCCCACTGGTTATTAATAATATACATGTTTTTTTTTTTTTAAGAATGTAAATTTTTTTCACTAAATATTTTGTAGTGCTAATTTTTTTTTATTCCTACCATTGTCCTGGAATCTAGGACTATTGTTAAAATCTCTTACCTTTTCGTTAAAAGATGCATTCCTAAACTTATGCAATCTTTTTTCTATCATACAATACGCACTCTGAACATTTACGTTTCTTTGGCTCAAGTTAATTTTGATCATTAATAATCTCGATAACCTAGTATAGTGGCTGCTTTAGTAGCAACACATATGCTTAATTTTTTAACTTTATTTCGCATGTAATTATATTTTCTCTTGGAGCTTATTCTACTCATCATCTTTACTTATGATATTTCTAATATTTCACAGCTTTTATCCAATTGCTCTACCAACAGTAAGGAATCATTGAAATATTGATCCTTGGTGCATTGATTTGCAGGGTAAGGAGGAGTAGACACTATATCAACTAATGAGTTATGATGTGAATAACAAGTAATAGATAGTTTTTCCCTGATATCAGTACTGCCGGATGACTGATAATTTTAAGGCAATTGTTTTTAAAGATTTTGTTTTTGCCAGGATGGTTATTAAGTGAGTCACAATATGCACTCTGTCTCAGTTTGTACCATTTCAAGTAATTATCTTTATGAGTCTTGCAGTTCTTTCCACTAACATAACATTCATCATCGATTTCTAAATAATATAATCTCCTTTTTAATATTCCAAATCATTCGAAGAAAATTTAAGCACTGAAACAAACTTAAATGTCACATTTTCTTACAAACAAAACAAGCCATTTCTGCATTACACTTAATATTAAACTACAACACTTCAATATCTGGACAACTTCACATCTAGACAAAACTAACTCAAATGAGCTTGATTGAAAGGAATTGCTCACACTTAGTGTAAAAGATTATGTAATATTGATCTGATTAGTTAGAATGTAAGATGCTGTCATACATTCTAGAACAAAAACGATGCAATGAGACAGTCATTGCTTTGACTTTGCAATATGTTGCAGAATTTCATTATATGTTATGCATAGCATACTATCTCCCATAGTTCCCAAATTTGAAAAGTGGCAAAAAAAAGCGAGGTTTAGCAATAAATAGCCAGATTTTGTTGCAAATAGCCTTATTATAGATAACTTTTTTTATATAATTTTTTTTTGCAATAAAGAATAATACCCTCCAGATTTTTTTTGTATTAAATATAGACATATCAAATAATATATTTACCAAGTTATAGCAAAATAAAAAGTGAGCCATTTTTTTATGGCCCCTCAAACTGGACCAATTTTTAAAGCAATTTTTTACTTTGAATATAGTAAAAAATATTAAAATGAATACCATAAAGAGTTTAGATATTAAATATGTGTTCTTTGTTTATTTTTCTTTAATTTGGTACCAATTTTGTAGAATTTGAGCCTCTGGTTCTTATATTACAAGCACTTATAGACATTGTAGTCAAATCCAAGATGGCCGCCTTTTGAGAAAAATGGCTGATTTTCAAATGGCTATATCTCGGCTCGTTGTCAATAAAATAAAAAAATATTTGAGATTTGGTGGTTTGAATGTGATATCCAACAGTGGTATAAATTTTATAAAAATCGGTGACTATGGAGCAACACCCGTTGGGTGATTTCACGTGGAATGACCCTAAAGCAAAATATCTTTTTCCGAAATCTCCACTTACCCAAAAAATGTGTATGATGTAAATAAAATACACTCGAAAAATGATTCACACATTCATTCATGCCAACCATACCCCTTCCCTACTTCCCATTCCCTTCCCCATTCCAACAAAAGAAAAACAACTCAAAAAAATATTCCGATTCAATCTCAAGATATACAATCCAAATAACTATAGCCTCTAAAATATATATTTTGAACCAATGAGTTCCGATAGAAAACATATCACAAAAATAAAATATTTTTTTATCACAGTATTGTAATTTGGAAATGTGCCAATAAGTAAGTGACGTAAACATTACATTTCAGCAACGTGCAATGAATTATATCAGAATATTATTTACATTATGGAGTACGTTTCATTTCCCCCAAGGCAGTCTTTTTATTAAAAAATTTTTTGTCGGTTTACGTGTTTCTAGTTAAAATTAAACAGCTTTTTTAATTTTGACGAAATACTCCTTTTTTTTAGCAAGTAAATAACTGTTATATCTTATAAATAATATTTTTAATTAACGGAAACTGAAATAATGATATTTTATAACTGTTATTAAAATATCTCACATCACTACTCCTGTGGTCAATACAATTAAATCTCGGAAGCTTGAAGAAAACATTTATGCAGTGTACTTTGATACAACAGCTTTGAATATTGGATGGGAAAATAGAGCTTGTGCTCTCATAGAGAAAAGCTTACAGAATACTTAATCTTGCTTACAGGTATATATATTTTTAACTTGTTCCAGAAACAGTATCCTCCACTTTTATGGGACCACCATCTTGGCCAGATATTTTGCTTTTTAAGCACTTTCAGAAATAATGAGAATCAATAGACCAAGAAAAGTTCCAGATTGCATTGGATAATACAAGTAAAAATATCAAACATGACCAAATGCTTCAGCATAAGAAGGAACCTCGAGATGACTATATGGAACTACAAAAATTGGTCATGATCTTCCTTGGTGGTACACCTCCCAGAGGAATTTGGTTCATGGCACAAGGGCCAATGTATCAAGCCAGATGGATGGTCAAAGGTCTGGTTCAAAGATCAGTTTAAACTTACTGACAGAGAGTAGCAAGAGAATTAAAATAATTTGTAAATTTGTTACCACAGTTTATATATATAAAAGCATGGTTTCAAGTTCATTTATCAATTTCTGATTTAATGCCAATCTTACTTTTTAATTTTATGTTTCTGAAAGCATGTCAGTCCCATAAGAAAACTGATCAACATGCAGATGAAAGTTAAAGCTGCTTTGGAAAACTTCAATAACCATCTATGGCATTTGTCAAAGGAGCTCGTCTCTCTTGCCTTCTTTGATTTAAATGTATCTGTGAGCATAATGTTTCATGATTCAAATGATAAAGAATAAAGGTACTTAAACTACTGTTGCTGAAGATTGTCAGAAACAGATTAGAACACATTTAAATATCATATATATATTATTAGAAAAAAATATATCTGCCAATACCTTCAAAGTTTTCAACATTTTGCAAATAAATTTCCTCCACGGATTCAGAGAAATGGGAAAGTGACCAATTTTTTTAGTGGTAGAGATATCTTTATAAACCTTTGCATTGCCAATGATACTACAGAACGTGGTGTAGCCCTCATGGAAGGAAGGGCTACACCATGCTCCATAAATTACTCAATGTGGATGAAAATCAGAAGCAATACAGTCAGAATACTGAATAAGGGTCAGGTACTGAATAATTTGGTTGACTTTGAGGCCAAATACCAAATATTCGGTTGAGTTAGTGCCTGGCAATACTGTCCCACAGTGATACCCTTTCTCCTTTTCTCTATTATTCAAAGTAAAATAGACCACAGAATAATCTCCTTTCCTCCTCCCTTATTATTTAAAATGAACTAACCCAGGCAATGACCAACTTCTCCCTCCCTCCTCAACCTATTATTCAAAATGAACTAACCCCAACACAGAAACTTAATTGATCAACATTTTTACTAATTACAAGCAAACAATTTTTCAAATACGATTTTTTCCTCTTCAAATCCTGCTTCTAAGACAGCTATTCAGCTATTGATTGGCCGAATATCAAAACTATTCGGCCTCTTCTGAATATTCGGCATATGGGCCATATACCAACCCAATATTCGTCCCACATCCCTACTTAAAACCATCCATTTCAATTGTCCACATTTCACTTTTGGTATTTCATTTCAAATATAGCATTTATTTAATTCAAATGTTTTTTGCATGGCTTTTAATTTTTTAAACCAGGAGTCATCAGCCCCGTCACTTAACGAGAAACAGAGATGAATTCACTGCCACGAGTGGAGGGAACACATGTTTCCCTTTGTTCCATACTTTGAGGGGTGGTGTCATGACAATTGTACTTTACTTCATTAATAAGTGACAAAAGGTTCCAAGAGGCACTTGGTCATCCACTATGAATTCTTTCAAAAGGCCCTGCTAGGTGAGGTGTATTACTATAATTATGAGTTGTTCTACTACTCAATGTAAATGTGATACTTGTAAGAGTAAAATGACCATTAGTCAAAAGGACACATTAAAATTATACTTTTAACATTTATATTTACCAATCAATTGTCCCCTTGAAGGAATGAGTAACACAATTGCACAACATTTAAGAATACCAGAAACAATGCACCTATCAAGTCCCATAGCACATTATTAACAATTCTTATTGGCAGCTGTCAAACCTCCAGCTAAACAGGATCACTGGGCGATTTCTTATTCGTATTTTTCCTATCTAAGAATACCTTGTATTTGGGGATGTCGAAAATTCTACTTGACAAAGGGTTAATGAATAACAGTAACAAAATATTAATGTGAAATTGATTTATATATAAAAAAGACAGCTTATAAAGAAATTAATTATTTTTTAAACCTTTAAAGTACCCATTTTACAATGCAAATTTCACTCAATACTAAATTGCTTTTAAAGAGTTTGCTATTGCAATTACGAAGCAAATCATAAACAAGCAGTTTTTAAATAATTGCAAAAATACGAAATTTAAATAATGGCACCCTGCTTCTGGAATGTTTGATTAGGACACAAATCTTGTTGTCAACTTCTTTGTCCATCAGTAACTTGCATACCAAACTTAGTCTGGATCAACAATCGCCCTCACACAAATAAGATGAGCAATAGGGGGGAATATTCTTTAAAAACAAAAAAAAGAAAACCTGACTAAACATATATTGCACAAGGTGCACACATTAGCTAACACAGCTAGACCGTATTGATGCAATTAAAAGAAAAGAACCTTGTCGTATAGGTACATCCTTTTTCTTTTCTTTATTGTCAGCAGAAGTTTTTCTTGGCTCTTTCGTGGGACTTCGAATTCGCTTACGTTCATGTCCTTTCTCCCGTAGTTTCATCCTCAAGTCTCTACTAATAGACTGATTATCTAAAAAATAAGTAATCCAAGTTAAAACTTCAATAAAAGTATTCAAAAACTAAATTACAAGCTATAATGCCTATTTATAACATTTACGCAATAATAGTTGCTTTAAAGTCTTGCAATATATTTGTGTTTAATTTCATTACATATTCGATCCTAAAAAAAGACACAATAGAAATAATTTATTGTATTTTGGGAAAAGCTAGGTATAATACCATTTCACAGTATGACCACAGTATTCACCATGATTTGTGGCTTTCACTTCACATACCCGATACTCCCACTTGGGCTCGAGTCACTACATTAGCCAGATTGGTAGAGTATTACACGGTTGCCTTCAACATTAAGAATAAAATTCCTTGACTATCCCAGGTTTTTCAGGGAATTAAAAAAAAAAATCAGAATCATAAATACATGAAAATTTGTTTTTTTTTAAAGATTAATGTAGTGACTTACAAAAATTAAGTACTTGCAAATAATAACCTATCAAAGTAAAATTTAAGTTTTTATAACAAAACGAAAAATGGCAAGGCATGTTCAGCTAAAAATTTTAGAAAAAATTCCCTAACACTTCCAGAAAAAATAAGACATTTTTATTGACTTTTTAGGTCATATTCCCTGACAATTCCAAAGTTTTCTCTTTTTTACAGGTATGTGGCAACCCTGGCATCAGTGTAACATGCACAATGTGCAAGCCAAGTGACGATGCTACATTGGTAAACAGACCTGAACACAGCTTCTACCACCATATTATTCATAGCAACTTGCTTATCTTCGTCCATATTTTACATGTTGCATTCACATATTGAATCACACACACACAGCCCAATACAAAATAATTCAAAACAATTGAATCAAAATGTGGAAAATTTACATTTTGAAGCAATAGCAATACATTCAATACCCTATAATTCATACAGGGTAATTGATATTGAAGCTATGATTCCAATAATAAAATATTTTTAATCTGAGCAATAAGGGGCATATTCTTTAGAAAACAGAGAAATGAAAACCGGACTAAACACATACTGCACACTCACAAACTCAAAAGTTCAAATACAAATAAAGTCAAGGTGCTAAATTAGCAAATTCAGCTAGACCGGATTAACAATATTCAAGTTTTGAAAAATATGTGTATACGGATGTGGAAGGAAATATTCAACACTGGATCTGAAATGCATTGATATGTTTAAATGCTTGCAAGTTAATTTCAATGGGACAAAATGTATTTTGGACAAATAAAATAGATAGATTTTATAGAAAATACAGAGGGGAATTAGAAACTTTCAGTATATATATATTCCGACAAGAAGAACAAGAAGTTTGGGAAGCCCTCAAGCAAATCAAATCTTAAAGACTCTTTCAAAAGAATATGCATTAGTGATACAATTAAAATAAAAAAAACCTTGTGGAATAGGTATATCCTTTTTCTTTCCTTCATTGTCAACAGTAGTTTTTCTCTGCTCTTTTGTGGGACTTCGAATTTGCTTATGTTCATGTCTTTCCTCCCGTAGTTTCGTCCTCAATTCTCTACTAGTAGACTGATTATCTAAAAAATAAGTAACCCAAGTTAAAACTTCAATAAAAGTATTCAAAAACTAAATTACAAGCTATAATGCCTATTTATAACATTTACGCAATAATAGTTGCTTTAAAGTCTTGCAATATATTTGTGTTTAATTTCATTACATGTTCGATCCTAAAAAAAGACACAATAGAAATAATTTATTGTATTTTGGGAAAAGCTAGGTATAATACCATTTCACAGTATATATCCATGATTTGTGGCTTTCACTTCACATACCCGATACTCCCACTTGGGCTCGAGTCACTACATTAGCCAGATTGGTAGAGTATTACACGGTTGCCTTCAACATTAAGAATAAAATTCCTTGACTATCCCAGGTTTTTCAGGGAATTAAAAAAAAAAATCAGAATCATAAATACATGAAAATTTGTTTTTTTTTAAAGATTAATGTAGTGACTTACAAAAATTAAGTACTTGCAAATAATAACCTATCATAGTAAAATTTAAGTTTTTATAACAAAAAGGAAATTTCATTGATAGAAATGAAAGGAATATAGCAAGGCACGTTCAGCTAAATATTTAAATATTTTAGAAAAAATTCATTAACACTACCAGAAAAAATAAGATATTGTTATTGACTTTTTAGGTCATTTTCCTTGACAATTCCAGTTTTCTCTGTTTTCCAGGTATGTGGCAACCCTGGCATCAGTGTAACATGCACAATGTGCAAGCCAAGTGACGATGCTACATTGGTGACCAGGCCTGAACACAGCTTCTACCACCATATTATTCATAGCAACTTGCTTATCTTCGTCCATATTTTACATGTTGCATTCACATATTGAATCACACACATACACACACACAGCCCAATACAAAATAATTCAAAACAATTGAATCAAAATGTGGAAAATTCACATTTTGAAGCAATAGCAATACATTCAATACCCTATAATTCATACAAGGTAATTGATATTGAAACTATGATTCCAATAATAACATATTTTTAATCTGAGCAATAAGGGGGAATTTTCTTTAGAAAACAGAGAAAAGAAAACCTGAATAAACATATACTGCACTTACAAACTCAAGAGTTCAAATACAAATAAAGTCAAGGTGCAACATTAGCAAACTCAGCTAGACCGGAAAAACAATATTCAAGTATTAAGAAATATATGTATATGGATGTGGAGGAAAATATTAAACATGTGATCTTAAATGCATTCTAGTGCGGTCTGATGGTTCAGTGCACCAGGTGGAATTAGTAAATTTACTAAAATTTAACCTAATTAACTTAGACTTAGAATGGCTTAGGAAAATTTAATAACCATGACTGCAAATATTTAATGGACTTAAATAGAAGGAATAATTTACAATAAATATGCAAATTATTTACAGTTTGGAAATATTAATTAATTTGACATTAGATTAGAATAGCCAGAAGCATTAGTAAGTGGTCAAAGCCTCTGGTCGGGTGTGCTCCGAGTCTGATCTCATCTGTTCTCCTAAGAGGGCCAAATTCTACATTTATGCAGTTGCTGTCTGTGCTCTATTTGCATACCGCTGACTTAGGCAGTTTGCTGAAACAGGTAGAAACTGGAAAGCAGCATCCTTGCGTCTCATTTGGAATACTGCGGCACTCGAAGTTTTAAACTATGGTTTGGCAACGACTTGCTTCTGTGACGTAACACTGGCAGGATCGTTGACTGGTGTTGATAGAAACTTTACTTCGTTGCTAGTATCAGTGGAATTACTCGATCAGGAGATTTTCTGACCAGTGTTTGCCCCGATATTTAAAGGCCACACTTTTTGGTCATTATTCCTGAATTATTATGCAGCTAGTTTAATTTGTGTTGAATTTAAGGGGTAAGTTTATTTACTATTGAATTTAATTTTTGGTGTTGTGGCGCCACTACAGCATTGACGTATTTAAATGTTCGCAAGTTCATTTCAATGGGACAAAATGTATTTTGGACAAATAAAATTGGTAGCTCTTTTTAACATACGGAGGTGAATTTAGTAGTGTATTAATCTCATTTTCTCAAAACACATTTTTAGTGATTGCTCCAAAAATGTACACAATACTTTTCTTTCACGTCAAACCATAAACTAAAAACTTTCAGTATATGTTCAGCCAAGAAGAACAATTAGTTTGGGATGCCCTCAAGCAAATCACATTAAAGATTCTTTCAAAAGAATATGCATTAGTGATACAATTAAAAGAAAAAAACCTTGTGGTATAGGTACATCCCTTTTCTTTTCTTCATTGCCAACATAAGTTTTTTTTTGCTCTTTTGTGGGACTTCGAATTCGCTTACGTCCTTTCTCTCGTAGTTTCGTCCTCAAGTCTCTACTAGTAGACTGATTATCTAAAAAATAAGTAACCCAAGTGGAAACTTCTCAGACATAACTTTAATAAAAGTATTCAAAAACTAAATTACAAGCTATAATGCCTATTTATAACATTTGTGCAATAATAGTTGCTTTAAAGTCTTGCAATATATTTGTAATGTGCATATAAACATTGAATTTCATTACATATTCGATCCTAAAACCAAGACACATATAAATAATTTATTGTAATTTGAAAAAAGTTGTATAAAGACATTCTACAGTATTTGACCGTGATTTGTGGTGTTCACTTCATATAGCCGATACTCTCACTTGGGTTCGAGTTATTACTTTAGCTTGATCGGTAGAGTATTACAGGAGTGCCACTCAACATTAGGATTAAAATTCGCTGACTTTCCCAAGTTTTTCAGAGAATTGAAAGTGCTTACAAATAATAAACTCAATGTAAAATTTAGTTTTTATAATGAAAAGGAAATTTCATCGATAGCAAGGAAAAAGGAATATGGCAAGCCACTTTCAGGTAAAAATATAAGAACAAATTTCTTAACACTTTCAGAAAATACAAGAAATTTTTAATTTTCCCTGACTTTTTAGGTCATTTTGCCTGACAATTACAAAGTTTTCTCTGTTTTCCAGGTGCATGACAACTAGCGTTGAAACGGATATCCTGTAACTATCCATATTTTTCAATATCCGGTAATTAACTTATATGTGGAAGTGAAGTGCCGGATATCCGGATGAATAAAATACAGCATATTTTTTATGTTGGGATCTATTATCTTTTGCTCTCACTTTAAGTATTTTCCTGAAAATACTACCAATGTATTCAGCAAATTCTCTTTTAAATTTTTGTCGGGTTATTCAAGTGGGCAAGTAGTGAAGCGATAACTTTTTCGTTAAAACCTGACCAAGTGCGTTTTAGACATGGTGGGTCACGGAATAGATAGTACTAGGAAGATATGCTGCAGACATTCAAAACCAGCCACTAGCTATCTAGGAGTATCTTTGAGTTTGAACAATCCATGTGTGTAGGGTGCATAGCTACATCTCTATTTATTATACATTATAAATTGTTTTATTCTTCAGTCTAGTAAGAGCTAGGTTTTAGCATAAATATAGGTGCAATTTAGCTCAGTATTTTTGGATATATTTCAAAATTGCATTTTTAAACGCATTGTACAGTACAGCTCCGGATCGGTTCAAAATCAGTATGAATATAAATAGTTTATTAAAGAACTGTTAAGAGGAGATCTTATCATAAAAAAAACTGTCAGATATCCGGCAAAAACCAGTTCAGATATCCGGTTTGTAATGTGCGCTTAATATGCGATATCTGGCAAAACCACTATCCGGTTCATCTCTAGTGGCAACACCCGCATCAGTGTAACATGCACAATGTCCCGTGTTAGATTACAACAGTCAAGTGATAATGCTACATTGGTGACCCGGCCTGAACAAATCTTCTACCACCGCATTATTCACAGCAACTTGTGTATCTTCACCCATGTGATACGCTTCACGGGTGCTCTTCATACATTCCTTTATCCAACTCACTTCACTTCATATACCCGATACTCCCAATTGGGCTCGAGTAATTACTGTAGTCTGAAATGGTAGGGTATCGGCGAAGCACGCACAACATCCAGGGGGACAGCAAATGCACTACAATTTTTTCCCTTTTTCAAAACTATTTTATGTTAATTAATATAACATAAACCCAATTTTTTAAACCAACTAAACTGAAAACTAAGTAAATCCACTTAAAAAAATGGGTTATTTTATATAATTAATATATTATAAAATAATAATAAAAATTTGCAAAGGGCACAAATCACACAAATATTGGGTGGACCGGAAAGTAATGTCGTTTCTGCGCACATCAATATTTGTATACCATTTGTCAGCTTATTGTGTATTCTAGAGTCATGCCAAGGACATGTAAATAATTGAAAATATCTTTTATTGGCAATTTTGGGTGAAATAATACCAGAAGAGGTACATATCCGGCAATGTATGCTTTTTGAGTTTTGGAAGGGTAGTAATGCAACAGCTGCTACCAAAAACATTTGCAATGTTTATCCAAGTGCATTAGACGTTTGTAAATGCCAAAGGTGGTTTTCTAAGTTCAGATCCGGTAATTTTGATCTGTCCGACTCTTATCGATTAGGAAGACCAATAACTTTAGGCAATGACGTGTTAAGGGTGGAAGTGGAAGCAAAACCTTGTCAAATAATCGAGGAACTATCAAACACTCTTAACCAACCAAGAACATTTGCAGCAGATTGGTAAAGTAAGCAGAGCAGGTGTTTCGGTCCCACTAATCTGTCTGAAGAAAACCAACCGATCAACCTTTTTGCTTCAACAGCACATTGTAGAAGCTTTTTAAGATTGCATGATCACTGGAGATGAAAAATGGGTCCTTTATGATAATCCAAAACGCAAAAAGCAGTGACTCTCTGAATGAATTGCCACAAAATACTGCTAAGCCAGGTTTACATCCCAAAAAGGCACTTTTGTTTATTTGGTGGAAAATTCGCAGATAGTTCATTTTGAAGTGATGGTACCTGGGCAAACTGTAAATGCAGACCTTTACTGTAAACAATTGGATCGAGTAAATCAATCTTTAATTGAAAAGTGTTCAGCGATTTTTAACAGAAAAAGCGTTATTCTACAACACAATAATGCAAGACGCACTGCGTAAGATGAACCCTGGGAAAATTAATGAATTAGGGTGGGAGGTACTGCCTCACTCACTGTATTCGCCCGACATTGCACCATTGGATTTCCGTTTATTCCGATCGCTACAACACTTTCTAAGTGACAAAAAATTTGGATGATATAAAAAATGCCATCTCCAGTTATTTAGCTCAAAATCAAATTGATTTTTATCGATCCGGCATTCAAAATTTGCACACTAGGTGGCAAAAGGTTATTGATAACGAGGATGATTATATCATTGATTAAAAATACAAACTTGCTTAAAATTTATTTGTTTGAATTTAACTTTAAGCTCCACCTAATGCAATGGGATGGACCTTAAGAAATATTAAAAATATGCAACTATAAATTCATGAACGTTTTGCAAAATCTTTTGAAATTTGGAAAACAATGTTTGAAATTAAAATAACTTTTTACATCCAAATATTTATTATAATTGTTAGCAGAAATAGATCATATCAAGTTGAGCAAAGGTGACTTTTATTAAAACATTCTATCAATTGTAAATATATTTTTTTTAAAAAAAGAAGTTTTTTGCAAATATCACAAAATGTTAATGCAAGTAAAATTTATTAAAATCCTTAAAGACAACGAGCAAAAGAAAGCAAACCAGTAAATTAGTGAAATGTTAATGGGTTTTTTTAATTAAAAAATATGTTATTTTTAAAAATATGATCACAGAACAATGTTTCTAGTTTCTGTATTTAAAAATTTATATAAATTTTTAATTAATAATTTTTTAATATAAAAATTTATATAATTTTTATTTAAGAATATTCCTGTTATAGAGATAGAGCTAAGTACTTGATAAATACTATGTAACCAATGACATTGCTTTTTGCACTGTCATAATAAAATATAAAAACAAGCGAAAAGTTTTTAAATGTTTTTTTATTTTGCAACTGGATTGCAAGTTTTTAGTTCATTTACAAAAACATTTAATGAAATCATAAAATAATACTAAACAATTATGTTTATACCATTTTTAGGTGTCCAACTCCTAGGACCTGGTTCATAGTCCGGATCTTCTTCTTCTCGTTTAATAGACAGCATGCACTTTTTTTGCCCTTTAAGTAGTTTATTTTTTTCTAATATATCACTAAAAAACGAAAAAATTTAATAAACTTATACATTTTCATTGAATGTAATCAGTGTTTACTCTAGAAATAAAAATGGACAGGGCACAGTTAGCAGGACACCCAGTTTTTTAGGGATGGGCGTGGCCAGTCGTTAACACATTAGATCCATGTCCAAAGGAATGGGTGACAAATTCTTAGTATGAGTGTAGCGATCTGATCTTGGGTGATGGTTTAGTTAATTAACGTCATACTAGAGCTGCACATTGGGCTATTGCCTGCGGTTCAGGGCCTATCTCGTAGGTATGACCCAGGAACAATGCCTTGCATTTTTTAACCATGGTCAAATGACGAGGACAACACCCGAGCTGGCACTTGACGCAACCTCAATAGGAATCAGGACATTGGACCCCAATCAGATTTAAACTGTACCAATCCTGTATACATGCCGTAGAAATTGGAGATAAGTTCGGATTACGTATTGTTACTTTGCAGCGAATCTGGCAACCCTCCGATCACAAGTACACTGCATTTTAACATTTTTGTTAAGCCTCTGGTATCAGCCGTATTCCAACTCCTAATCCTCTGGTTGCTAGTTGACGATGGTATCTCAGAGTTACGGGCCCCTCCTGATCATCAATGGAAAACAGCCCATGTGAAAAATAATTCTTCGATTGTCTCAGAACCATAATGTGCATCTGAAGTGCGACATTAATTAACCAAAACAATCCGATTTATTGGTTAAATGACGTCTCGCTAGAGCTGCACATTGGACTATTGGCGATGTGAATATGAAACTGGTGCATCTTAATCGTGGTCTAATGTCCACACGCTTGTTGAGGAAGATTGAGTCGAGTGCCAGCTCAGGTTTTGTCCTTGTCATCTCACCATGGTTCAAAAGTATGAAACAGTGTTCCTGGGTCTATCCTTTGAGATAAACCCCGAACTGTCGCCAATAGCACACTGTTCAGCTCTAGTGTCAAGTTAACTACTAAGAATTAATGTCACCCAAAAGCAACACAATGTGCTATTGGCGAAGGTTTGGGATCTATCCCAATAGTTGATGAAATAATTGCACTATAGGTTGGTCCAACAATGTGGAAGAGTATTCGACTCGCAATCGGCGGGTTGTGGGATCGAATAGACTTTGACAGTGAAGCAAGCTTGTGATTGGAAGGTTTCCGTTTCGCTCCTCATCGACCGCAAAAAAAAAACTTAGCCATGTATAGTTTGGTTGGTGGAATGAATGTCGAACTAGAGCTACCCAATAGATTATTAGCCACAGTTCAGGATCTATCCTGACCCAAGTACACTGCCTCATAACTTTGAACCATGGCCATATAACAAGGACAATTGAACTGCACACAACGCACTTGTGTAGGCGTGAAGACGTTTAGGCCATGAACGATTTAATGTGCACCTGTCCCCTATACACCATAGCTGTTTTTTAAAAGGATGGCAAGGTACAAGCTTGCTGCGATATTGCATTCGATGTTCGCACTTACGGTTATATAAGCTCGTTATTCTAAGTGCTAGGCTACCATAGGCCTTGTATTGGCTTGAAAAATTAAATCACATTTCCAAATTTTGGTGTGAGCGGACATTGTGTTGGTTATCTGGCCTATAATTCATTATGTAGATCTAGTTCGATGTTTTTTCAACCAACCAATTATAGTTATTTCTTAGATCGCCGTCGCCAATAGCCCACTGTGTAGCTCTGCTATAGTGCAAACTAATCAACAATTCCAGATTAACACGTGCAGAAATAGATTACCTTTCACAATGCGCCAGCATATTTCCTGGCAGAATTACGTATGTTTTAACTAATAAGTACCTTCCACACAATTTCAAAAAAATTATTGGCTCTGAAAGAGTTAAATGTGTTGTCTATTGTGCGACTTCGATAAGGGCTTACAGACGGAGCTGGCGCGAGTAAAAACGAATTTGTAATTGGAGAATACAAACCAAATGGCTTTTATTTTTGAATCACAAATCCATTTTTCACTCACATTCAATCCACTTAGACTGTAACAACCCTAAGGAGAATACATAATACTTTTCAATACTAGTTTCAGGGGACAATTAGCAGAAGCATTACCTAGTGTCTTAATTTAGACCCTGTACAAAACTGATGTCTATTTATGATGATACTACTTAAAATACAAAATTTGATGATTAAAAATTTATGTTTTCATTAAAATCAATAAGTAGCCCTAATCAGACAAACTGGTAACATCTCCCCTAACCATCTACTCCTTTTAAAAAAAGCACAGAGAAAAAAAACCTCTGAATTTCTTATGCGAGCAGAGTCAACCAATAGGATTCAATGCAAGTCCTATACACGAAATGAACGCAGAATCATCGCGATTGTGCAACACACGTAGTTAAAAAGAAGTTGGTTTTTCTACTGTCATAGTTCACTTAATTCAGATTTACACTTAAAATATTGAAATCAATGCCTTTTTTAAAGACATCCAGGCACTTAAGCTTGATTGAAAAGAACAAAAGGAAGAATTTTTTCAAAACAGTGCAGCATTTTTACGAAAAAGGGCATAAGGGCCCTATTGAGATAGAAAAAGGGCTAACCGCCATTAAAAAACGCCTAGAGTGAACACTGATGTAATATACCAATATTCAAGAAATTCATCATTGTAAAATTATTTTCAATGTCTGATTTTGTATTTCAAAACAGTAATTTTTTAGATAGTGTAAAAATTATTTTTAAGAATTTAAAAATTAAATGTATTATTGGGAAAACGGTAATCAGTAAATTATAGTGACTTACATTAAACATGTAAAATTTACTTAAAAATACTACAATATTTAAACATACTACTAATACATAAAATTTCTAACTAGAAGTCTTAAATATAAATAAGGGTTCAACCTGCACAGGATAAGAATTCAATCTTAGAAATAGCAAAAAATCAATTAAAATAAATGTAGTTTATCTTTTAAATTAGAATTGAAGAAAACAATATTTAAACTCTAAATATTATGAATTGGTAAATATGCCGGTTAAATTATAATAATATTGGAAGCTTTGCAAACCCACCTTTAAACTGCTTTAGAGATAAATCAAGAAATTAATTTAGTTTAAGTTTCAGAGACAGATGCTCATTTTCTTTTAATATTAGTTTTTTTTGTATAATTCAAAGATCAGTAATAAAAATAAAAACAATAATGCAAGCTCTTCAATTTATTTCAGAAATTATAGATCTAAGAAAGATATTATAGTAAATTTCAGGGCTTTAAAAATAGAGCAACCACTAAAAGGTTATCTAAGTTTCCTAAAAAAAATTACTGTATATACTCGCGTATAAGCCGACCCCCTAATTTTAGGGTGATTTTTTGTCAAAAATTGAAAACTCGCGTATAAGCAGAGTTGTATTTTCGTACATGAAAAATTCCGATTAAAATCGGCAAATCATCGAAAATAGAATGAAATTTTAATTCTTAAAATAAATATTTAAGCCGAGAAATCAAAAATTAAAAAACAGAGGCTGGAGAAACGGCCTTCCTCAGAAGTTAGCGACAATCCATCGTGCTTAAAAAGCATACACCACTCGCGATGTTATTGTGTCTTTCAAACCTTCATCGGACTTCTTAAATTACATCTATCTTAATATCATTAAGAAATATTTTAAACCATAAACTTAAATATCAAAATGTGCAATTTCTAATTCTTAACATCGTTTTGTAAAGATTTAAAAACTTAGAAAACATCAACTATTTTCGGTCAACATCATCGACTACTGTCGCAATTAAATACGGATGAGCATTTTTTTATCCACCTCGGAAGGAAATACTAGTATATTATGGATGAATGTATACTTCTTATTAAAATATTTACTTTTTATTACGAAATAAATTACTTGAAAGTAGAGCTTGAATTCGCGGATTAGCAATGTCCTGATTTTACCGCTTTAAAGTCAATTCCATCCAAAATTCTAATAAGACAACTATTAATTGCTTTACATAATATTATCAAGGAATAAAAGCTGTATAGGGAAATAAATGTTGTTTAATTATTGCAATCGAGTAAGAAAGACATCGACTTTTAAGTGGTGTCATTCGATACGCACGATGTCAACTTCTTAGTCTTCCATCCAAAATCATATTAAAGTAACGTATACTAGCTTCATAGATTCTACAAACCAATTAAATACTTATCAAAATATATACTTTTTATTTAGTTAAACTGATTATTTATCCGAGTAGTTCAATTTTGATTTAGGATTATGCCGCAATGCACAGAACGGTCTTCAGTCAGCACGTGACGCACATTCTCGATCTCTGAAATTTGTTGGAGCGGTTCTATAAGAATCCTCTTAATTTCAACTTCTCGCCTTTTCCCATTTCCAGCAAATTATTTTAACAGTTGAGCGAAGCGTTCGGAGTACCTGGGGGCGTAGCCCTCTAACCTCCTATATGACTATTAGTTATAGCAACATGGCTTTTTAGATGGAATGAATTATAATGAGTAAGGATGATACATGGACAGCACGGGACAAAAGACAACACAGCAAAAATATACAGTGAAAGGTTGGCCTGATAGCCTAAATCTGTCATTCAGTAAGAAAAATACATGGCTATTTTTCAAAGTTCTGGGGAACAACATTACCGATTACATACAGTGAAATAGTTGGCATGAAAGCCTACAAAGAAAAATACATGACTATTTTTCAAAGTTCTGGGGACAGCTACATTGCGATTATATAGAGTGAAATAGTTGGCATGAAAGCCTACAAGGAAAAATACATGACTATTTTTCAAAGTTCTGGGCGCAACTACATTGCTAAATTAGCTTAGCCTAAAGACAATACAATAGACAAAGAGAAAAACATATCTGAGTGGAAACTGAACTGCTTTGGGCTGATTAAACCTGGGGTTATATACAAAGGTTCATCGCTGCTCTGGGCTGTCGCCTGTTCTTCTTTAGTGTACGGTCTTCGAGCATCTGCAACTCGGAGTTGTCTATGTATGGGATCTTGGCGTAAAAATTGGAGGCCAATTTTCCCGTGACCTTTTATTAATTAGTGGTCCAAGGGAAGCTTGGGCTTTGTTTACTTTATCTTTAATGTAGTTAACGTGAAACTTCCATGTGAGATGCTTATCCAGTATTACACCAAGGTATTTGGTTTGATCTAGCCATGCATGTTGAGTATTAAACATAGTTAAATTTAGGTCATCGGGTATTTCCCGCCTATTTGTAAATAGAATCGCTTGGCTTTTCTCAACAATTTGTAAGCCAGACTTCAAGTAATTTAATATGAGATTGGAGTTTTTCAGTGACAGTGAGGAGCTCCCTGTCACTTGCCAGGATTGCAGTATCATCTGCGAATAAAGCCAACATGGTTTCTTGAGATTAGGGTATGTCATTTATAAATAAGTTAAAAAGCAGGGGTCCAAGGACAGAACCTTGGGACAAATTATTTTATAAATTTTACTGACCCGCGTATGAGCCGATCCCCCTACTTTTTGATGAAGAGATTTCGACTTAAATTTCTCGGCTTATACGCGAGTATAAGCCGAGAAATTAATTTAATTTATTAAAATTATATTTGTACGTACTTTTGTCTTTCTTCTTTAGTTTTACTATTACTAGAGTCCCGAACGTCCTTGTTTATTCTGACGTCACGAACATCAGCTGTCTCCCTAGAATCAACAGGTTTCCTGCAGCCCCTTCTTCTTGCACGAGAATCATTCCTGTTACGCAATGTACGACTTGTACCTTCCTCTGGCCTCATAAAGCTACTAACGTACGATAATGGCCTTTCTCGACATACGTTACATTCACGTGCGAGATGCTGACGGCCTCTTCGAGCTAAAATAAAGTTTTTAACATTTAAAATACATTCAATACTATCTAATCTGTACGTAATCTCTCTTCAAAAGTATATTTGTATGTACTCAGTATATGTGTACAAGAAAAGTTGCTGTTTTGATCCTCCTACATTTGCTGTGTTTCTCATTAATGCACACAAAGTTTTTATGTAATTGAAAGCCGCAAACCATTTATTACTCATGAGAAAATACATGATTCAATGAATCCGCTTTTTGAAAAAAAAATCGATCAAATATATACTACTTTACAATACCTCACAACAATACCATACAGGGGGTTATAGCTTGCAGCGGCAAAATAGAAGGGCAGCTTTTGCTAAAACATTGATATTTTAAAAAGTATCAATAAAATTAAAAAATACTTTAATTTAGGTTACCATTAACAATTGAACTACCTGCTTTTGAGTTATTTTTCATGTCTTCTAAGTATGATGTTTATGTAATCATGACTATTCTGAATAGTTTGAGTATTTTTTTATATTGTACTTTTCTAATGAATTTGCTTTCAACATGATGAATTTGCATTATTATACATTTCTCTGAAGGAAGAGGATGCCAAATTTGCAAATTCCCCTCTGCCTCACAAAATACCGACACTTTCCTTAGAATGACTTCCACTGAAAGTAATGATCAATTAATCATAGGAGCAATGTTATTTTTTATTTTTATAACAACTAACATATTAAACTAGGAGGCTCCGCCCCCTGCTCCGCTAACGGTCCGCCAACCCTCCGATCGCAATATCACTACTTTTTAATATACTTTAGTCTAGTCCATCGCAAAGATTTGAACCGGGGACCCTTGGATTCCCAGCTGATGCCTTAATCCACTCGGCCAAGGAGGCCTCACAATTTGGGAACAGCTTTCCACACCAGAATATTTTTGCTTATTAATAGAAAGTGCAAATAATCAAAAGCCGGCTAGAAAACTAACAATTAATTTTTAAATGAATGGAACACAGCTCATGCTTTCGAAATACAATCCTCACCAATAGCAGGATTAACTAGAAATATGAGAATAAAAAAAATTATAAAGAGGCAACAATACTCAAGAATAAAAAAAACTACTGGCATTTTTTGTTTAAATTTTCATAGTACCTTGAAATAATCCACTAAATTTTTTTCCAGTAAATAATTCTTTTCAACCAATAAAATGTAGGTGTGTGCAATACTAAGATTAATTTTGCATGTTTAAAAAAAAAATTAGGGATGCGACAGTGATTTGGTCGAATACCAACTTCCTTTAAAATTCTTTATATATGTAAACAACCCAAGTACCCGAGATAAAGGTTTAGGATGTAAAATTATTATAATATATATAAAGTGTAGTATAGTATTTATGAAAAAAAAAGCACAACAGAATTATACCTGAAAATGCTGAAATTCTATTATTTTTGCACCACAATTTTAGACTATTTATTTAATATAAAGCTGAGAGGTGGTTTTCATTAAATTTTTTCTTTCATCCCATCATTATCAACACCTGTTTGGTCATGACCAAAATATTTTTTTTTTAAGTTTAATAAGTTTTGTAATTTTTTTTAAAAGGTATTTTAAATTTCAATTACTTATTTAAAAAGCAACATATTTCTGAAAGTGATTAATCACAGAAACTTATTTTAATTCAGCTAGATTTTATTACTAATTAGAACAAGCAAATTTTTCAAATAAGATTTTTGTTTCCAAATTCTATTTTACACCCTGCTTTTATGTCAACTATTCAGCTGATGATTGGTTGAACATTCGGCAAACGGGCCGAATACCAAATTAATATTCGTCCCATCCCTACTGTGATTTTCATTAACTTTATGTGGTGCGGCACATTGTTATTGCTAACAAATATCTGGGGTGAGCCTAATAAAATTGCGATTTTTATTTTTTCCCATACAAATAAAAACTTCTAACTTTCTTATTGAATAAAAAATGTATTTAAATATGCTTTTTTATTAGTAGTATCAAACTTTTCAGCAGATAAGTACAGTAAAACTCTAATTATCCAAACTCCAGTTATTAGGATTGCTTTTAAGAAAAATAATTAGCAAAATACGCATTTTAAAACTTTTAGTTATGATAAAAAAATGTGTTAGTGTAGTGGATATGCCAGAGCTCAATTATATTGCCCAGGGCATGTATTGTCACCCCTTACATGCTCGGTCGGGCATGTAAATATTTAATGCATCTTGAAAATGTGGCTGCTGACAGAAACAATGTGAAGTCAGCTAAGGCTTAATTATACCCAAGAGAATTTGCGACTTGTTCGATTCATTCAAATCCTTCATTATTGGCTTGATATTGTTGATATACTAGTTGTAGTGTCAAAAAAGTTGCAAGCAGATTGCATGTTTAGAGTTGGAAGTTCTGGGACATGTTGATGGACACCATTTGACAGCTTTTAAAGAACATTTTAAGAGAAATTCCTTTAAGGGTATTGAACTTACGGGGAAAGAAATTAAAATAAGGACCTCCTTCATGTTTTACATTGTGTTGGAAGCAGACTTCAAAATCTACAAAAGTCAGTTTCCCTTCGAATGTTTACAATTTTAATTATTGGCCATTAAAAAATACCACAGCTCTGACTATGTATGGAAAAAAAGAAATTTCTGAGCTTGAGCTTCACTTTAGCCAAAACTTAAGAGATTAGTTCAGCTAAAAACACTCCAAAGTCACTGTTAGCAGAATGCGAGAGTCCTCGTCAAACCTTTTCACTGTGTACTCATATTTTAAATAGTTGGTTTAGTTTGGTTATTTAACATTGCACTAGAGCTGCACAGTGGGCTATTGGCGGCGGTTCGGGGCCTATCTCGAAGGAAAGACCCGGGAACGATGCCTCGTATTTTTGAACCATGGTCAGATGACGAGGACAACACCTGAGCTGGCACCCAACGCCTTCAATAGACGTCAGGACTTTGGACCCCGATCAGATTTATCGTGCACCAGTCCCGTATACACAGCGTTAATTTTTTGCGGATGTTCTGGACGATATTCTAGTATTTTGGTAGCGAAGTTGCCAACCCTCTGATCGCAATATCACTACTTTGTACTATTCTTTAGTCTAGTCCGCGCACAGGTTCGAACCGGGGACCCTTTGGATTCCCAGCTGACGCCTTAATCTACTCGGCCACGGAGGTCTCTATTTTAAATAGTAAACAGGCATAATTCATAAATATTCTCCTACTTGTAGAGATAATGCTCTGCCTTTCTCCCAGTATGTCTGCCTATAAGAGAGGATTCAGTGCAATGAATCACATAAAAAACCCATTGTGTTGTGGCATGTACACAAACAATAAATAATTTAATGCGAATAAGCATTGATGGCGTTGAATCAGGAAAATTTATCCATCAGTAATTGAACACTGGCAGTTTTCAGCAAAAGGAACAAGGCATATAGAAGAACATGTACTTGAGAAGATTGCTACTGATGAATCAGAATTTTCTGATTTTATTTCACGAGATAAAAAAAACATTAATATAGTGACTTGTCTTTGATTTATACTTAAAGTCCCTCTTTCTAAAATGAAATAAATGTCAATGTAGATATAAAGTTGTTAACGTCAATTCTTTTTCGACAGATCAGTACTAGATACATGAATATGTTTTTTATTAATCTGCATTTGAATAAGATGTTAGGGAAATGTTATCCAATTATCCGGAAAGTGTCTGGTCCCAATTCATCTAGATAATTGGAGTTTTATTGTATTTATTAAAAATGTCATATTTTACAATTCATAATTTTAACAAGATTAAGGTACATTGCTTTGAAAATAATATCTCTTGTAATAGTGGCATAGCCCAGAATTCAGTTTCAGAAGTCAAAGTTTAATCAAACAGCTTAGTTTTGAAAAAGCTCAAGTAAGTTTTCGTTAAGATAGTGAATATTTCTTAAAAATATTATATCCTTAACAACCTTTTAAATATTTAATTTTATTAAATGGCTTAAATAGTTATAATAAATACACTGGAGGGAAAAATTAAAGAAACTATAAAATAAGTTTAATGTTATTAATTCTGATTTTAATATATGGGATGAAATTTGGTAAGGTTATATGTTAAGGTCAAACTCGCTAGTACAATAAGATTCAAATTAACTTTATAGAAATATGTGAATTTTTGTTGCACTCGTTGAAAGAAATGGATGCAGATGTTTGAAATTTATATTGTGAGTATTGTACGAGTAGTTGGATAAAAAAATTAGTTTGTGGACGATGAAAAACGCCATTGAGAAAGGATTTGAGTGATTCTGATTAATGGCTTGAGATTGGGAGGATGGAAACTGGATATACACACACGTTTCTAAAGTCCTAAAATTAGTCAGAAGTGACATGTCCAGGATCTGGAAAATGGTTTAGATACTGCTGATGTATTGACAATTAGGGCAATGTCGAAAATATGCAACAACAACTGATAAAGACCTTTTTTTGTTTACAATTGCCAAAAAGAAGAGATAAATTACTGTCACAGATTACATTGGAGTTGTTTTCTACAGCTACAGGATCTCATATATTCAGATATACAGTCAGTAACAGGCTGAATAAAAGGTTCCGAGATAAAGGGCAACCGACTCAGGCTGCCAAATGTTCTTGGTTGAAGAGGCGCAGAGAGCATCATCCTTAGAGCTCCATTGACTGGAGCTGAGTTCACATTATTGACGAGTATAGATTTTGTTACAAAAGAGCTTCTAGATGTGTTACAATCCGGAGGAAGCGAAACACATTCAATAAGCCTAAGAACATTGATTTGAAGGTAGTGAAATTGTGGTCGCTCTTGGCAGGCATCATTTTAAATGACCGTATTAACCTGCACTTTTCGACCTGCTGATACATGAATGCAGAACAATACAGATTCAAGGTTTTTGATCCTTATGTCAAGTTTTTTAGAGGTGCAACAGTATACAAGTTCATTCTAATAAATGATAATGCTTGTCCCTATTGCTCAACTATACGTCTGACTATTTTGAAAACAAAGGGATTCAGCGGGTGGATTGGCCTGCATATTCTTCATACTTAAAGCAGATAAAAAATGAGTGGAACAAACTATTACTTCGACTTACATTACTGTAGCCTTCATTTAGTACTCACCAGTAGCCTCAAAACTCAATTTATCAAAATAGACGCTTTGTTACATCAGGGTCAATCCATGTCAAAGCAACCAGAAAAAAAAGGATTTGAACCCCTGATCAGAGATTTTAATGAAACTTGGCATGTTTGTTCCCTTTATAGATTTAAGTATCCATATAATTTTTTTTTGCTCTATTTCAAGCGGTTTAAGTTTTACAGCTTGTGAAAGTTTTTGGAATGTTATGGTTTTTATCAATGGGGTGGAGGAAACGTAATTTGTTCTTTTATAGAAAATAAATTATATCTCCCTTGTTTACCAACCAATGTTGATTTTTTTTTTTTTTATGAATATACATCCATATGTAAGGAATCCAGAAAAATATAAATCAAACCAGCAAGTTTCTATATATGGTCAGAAAAAAAAATCCTAAAGTTTTATTTATAGATATTTTTAAATAAAATAATGAGTTCTACGCTATCTATTGCAAAAAATGACCACTGGGCTTTAGTTGAAAGCCAATCTCATGCAGACACAGATTTACGAAATATTATTTATTTTTATACTGCCCAGCACATCTGTCACTGAAGTAGTGAATGTTTGTTATATGTGGGCAATTATCTTTTAGAAAGGCAGTTACAGTGCTTTGGATCTCATGAAAGACCTATTTTCAAGTCTGGGTATGCACATTTAAAACTTGAGTTCACTAAGATTACAAAACAGGAAATGTTTTCTAGTTGCATACTTTCTTTCTTATATTAAACACATCCCTCATCCATGGCAAAATTCTGAGTTGTTCATAACTTTGATAAACCTTTTTACAATTTAATAGTTTCAAGGCTCAACTTTTCTCTACATATAGGATCTGGTTTTGATAAACAAAAAATCATTATATTTGAGCCTTACGAACAGAAAAATCAGATATGTTGAAAGCAGTGTTCATTCTCTGCGTTTTTTTGAAGGGCAGTCCGCCCTGCCCGCCCTTTTTTCATCATGGTAGCGCTCTCATGCCCCTTTTTTCAAAAATGCTGCCCTCTTTTAAAAACATTCCGACCCTCTTGCCCTTTTCAGTCAAGCTCAAGCGTCCTTGCTTCCCTATCTGTTTTTAAGGGATCAATTAAAAAATAATATCTGTGTACATTGGAATTAAGTGAATTATGACATTAGAAACTCCTTTTAACTACGCGTGTTGTGCAATCTTGATGATTCTGTGGTTATTTCGAGCACTGGGCATTACACAAATCCTATTGGTTGCTGTACCCGCATATGAAATGCTATGTTTTTTTTTTAAGTGAAAATGGTTTGGTTACAATATTAGGCCTTTATTACCAAATTTTAGATTTAAGTAGCCTTTTCATCAGTTTTGTAAGGAGTCTGATTAGGGCTACTTACAGATTTGGTTTATAGCGAAAACATTAATTTTTAATGGTCAAATTTTGATGTATCTTCACAAAGGGACATCAATTTTGTACGGGTCTTTCTTTCAAAATAAGCCCCGAATCGTCACCAATAGCCCAATATGCAGCTCTAGCGCAATATCAATCAACAAATCGGAACTTTTTTTGTTTGGTCACAGGTCCGAAATATCAACGGTTGGCCACGCCCAGCTCAAAATTTTTTTTAAAAAAAGTGCCCATTTATAAACAAGAAGTGCCTTTTCAAAAACGGGGTGCCCTTTTACCGCCAACAGCGCCCTGCCCTTTTTTATTTCTAGAGTGAACACTGTTGAAAGTCTCCGTCATTTTTCTTCTAAACCACATTAGTGAAGATGAAATTGTCTGCATTTGAATCTGTTTGTTTCTTGTTACACTACTTAACTCATTTTTAATTATATCTATAAGCTTGTCTAGATCTTCAGATCCCATTTTTTAACAAGTAATTTTTTTCCTTTGAAAAATCAACATAAAGAACATTTAAATTTTTTAAAAAGATTTTTATGTACCCTTTGTAGTTTTTTTCTACGGTAAGATGATCTGCTATGTTGACTACGTGCATATATAATTAAATTAGGCAACATCCAATTTTAATAGAATTTTATTAAAATTGTAATTTTTATTTGACGATTTAAAGAAAATGAGTGATTCGAATGATTTCTATCTTTGAAGCACGAAATAAAAATGAAGGAGTAAAAAATCCATTTTTTTTTCATGCGATAGAGCATGTCTTTAGGACACAAAATTTGATTATCCTTTTCGAAGATATTCCACTTAGCGCGTAGTACTCACTATTTTATTTTAAAATATCTATAAATAAAACTTTAGGATTTTTTTTACCATATATAGATACTTGCTGGTTTGATTTATTCTCATAAAAAAATTCATCAACATTGATTAGTAAACAAAGCAGATACAATTTATTTTCTATAAAAGAACAAATTATGTTTCCTCCTCCGCCCAATTGATAAAAACCACAGCAGTCTAAAAACTTTCACAGGCCTAAACCGTTTGAGATAGAGCAAATTTTTTTATATCGATACTTAAATCCATAAAAGGAACAAACATGCCAAGTTTCATCAAAATCTGTGATCATGGGTGTCAGACCCTGGTTGAAAAGATGTGGAATTGACCCATTAGAAACTACTAGACAACCTAGTTTGAAGTATGCAAAATCATTGCATAAATTGCAATTCAGTCAAGGGTAATCGCACACCAAGTTAGCACTGTCCATGTATTTCCAAAAAAAAATTATCTCAAAATGTTCCATATCGTCTGCTTAGAATGGAAACCGTTTATCTTTAAACGAAAGATTTAGCATCTGTTTCGGAAGATGCTTGGCGACAGTCAGGGCGATTTACTTCTAAATATGGAATTGTTTAAAAATAAAAAGAACCTCATACCTGAGAAAACACATTTTACAAGAGGTGAAAAAAATTTATTTCTTTTCAATTTGTAGAATTTAATGAGCTAAAACCATGTATATTTAAATTAAGTTTTTCTTTCTAATACTATCTGCCCTAACATTTATACTTAGTTTTTGCATCTATTTGGGGCATTTTAGAGGTAAAACATTATCGGGGATATTGATTAGTATCATAACTATTAGATAAATAAATAGAAGTGTACATACTTAAGCCCATTCAACAAGGACGGTTTAAATGCAAGTTAGCTTTTGCAGGTGGCTTCGAGAATACAAACCAAGTGTTTTGTATTCTCGAATACCAGAATCTGCAAAAGTTAACGTGAGCATTCGTGTAAAATGGGCCTTAGTGCTGATAAATGTATGTTTTGTTTGTTGAAAATCATTAAAACAAGAGGCCTGGTATAGCATCCGGCTAGCAATTAGTGGATTGCTAGTTCAAAGAGGTCCCGATAATGTTAACGTGTAACGTTCACATGATCAGAGGGTGGGCAAATTTGCTACTATATTACAAAAAACCCTGAAATTATTCTCAATTTTTACAGGCGTGTTACAGGAGTGGTGCACATTAAATCTCATCGTGGTCCAATGTCTTAAAGCCTATTCAGGTAGTGTTGGGTGCCAGATTAAATGTTGTCCTTGCTATCTGACCATAGCAAGATATAAGTCAGTGTTCCTGGGTCTTTCCTTCGAAATAGACCCCAAACCGTCACCAAAGTGTGACGTTAACCAAACCATGTAAAACAAACTTCACAAATTAGGTGCAGTTTTCTAACTATAACATCTATAGCAACCATTTTCGAGGTTTACACAAGGTTTTCATTTTAAGCCGACGAAGAAGTGATCAGTATACCTGACCTTGGATTTTGGCGCCAAGCAGATTCGTATGCTAAATTGTTCGTTTTAAGAAAGCCGGTTTTCATTCGAAGCTGACAATATATCAGTTTTTTTTAAAATAGATTTTTAATTTTATTTAAAAAAACATTATTGCAGAAATAGGTAATTAGGTTTTCAAAATATATCAGATATTACCAATTAAAGATATTGTGAACTTTTCATCTTTATATCTGAAAAATAATGTGAGCGACATTAAATTTCACAGTTTTCCTTTAATATTTCAAGCCAGTGCATTATTCTCAGTTTGCTATGATAATTTTATATTTTAATAATTACATGCTACAATTATTTTAAACATTATTTTGACTCGATAAAAGATTGAATGCAAATACAAGCGAAGAAAAACATTTTTTTTAAATGAATAATGTGAGTAGTAGAGTACCAAAAACATTTTAAGCAAATTGAGAGGACAGTCAGACTTAAAAAAATACGAAAATAAAGTAAATGTGGAATTTAATTTTATCTGAGAAGATTCATCATAATTTTTGTTTATAAAGTCTAAAATAAAATGTATTGGAATTAAAAAAAAAAAAAAATGGGAGAAATGTGCTATTATGCCTTTTGTACCTCTACAATAAATATCGAATGGAGCTTGGGCCTGGTGACTCCATCCATCTGGCTATGCCACTCTTGTAGCAACTTCTCTCCAAATACAATTAAGAACAAGAAATATTACATTTATTTACAAAATAAAAACACTAAAAATTAAGAATACAATAATAAAATAAATTTAAATTACCAATTCTGCAGAACAGACAGGTATTTAATTGATTTCTGTTAGTATCATCCAGTGATGCAGTTTTTATACAGCACCATTTCTTTTTGCTTGTCTATAATCACATAACTAGAACAACAGGGCTGATTTATATGGGCTCTATTGAAATGGACACTATAGTCTTGGAAACAATTAAAGGCACTATTGCGCATAACACATACTACTTTCCTATCGTACGTAACTGTGTGCTGAGTGATATTTTGTTTTTCATTCTGCATGATATGGTTATTTAATATTGCATGAGATGACTTAATGTGCTCCAACAGAAGAATTTTATTCTTTAGCTGTGTTTCACACTCCATACAGTTAAAAACATATTCACGAACTTTATTTTTGAGGTGAGTGGAACAGTGTATGAGCAGTTCATCGTATGACAAGAACACAGTTTCACAGAAAGAACATACAGAACTTATCTCGTGTGTCATGACCATAGTATTCTCGGTATGAAGTTCTTCAATATGTTCTTTGAATGCAGTTGGTGAAGTGTAAGCTCGATTACAGGCAAGGCATTTCAGATATCTTTCCAAGTGAAGTTCCACGTGCATGACAAGCAATTCATTGCTAGATAAAATAGTATTGCACACTGAACACTTGTAGCCAATGCCTCGAGCATCATGAAAACACTTGTACTTAATATGATGCTCAAAGTTGTCCCATGAACATTCAAAGCTTTCACCACATTCAGGGTAGACACACAGACTAACATGAAGATGTATTCTTTGATGGGCTTTTAGATGACACTTGGAGGGACAGAGCATTCCACATGTACTACATTGAGAAATAGCTAAGGTGATTTTGTCATCATTTACAATATGTTTTCTTCGTGCTTCTGTGCTGTCAAATTCTTCATTACAATCCAAACATTTGACTTTAGAAAGACAAATAGATTCATGTCTCCCAATTGTGGAACCTTCCTTAATATCTAAGGACGACTCAAATAGCTCAGCAGGTGGAATTAAATTTGAGACATCCATTGTCCATTCATCTGAAAAAATAGAAAAATTACTAAAAATAAGATACTAGTATAAAAGGGTTCGTACACATCTTCAAAAAATAAAATAAGGAGTTTCTAAGGTCTTGAAAGCAATTTACAAGAACCTTATTTTTATAATATTAAAAAAAAATTATATGCAAGAAAATCTTATATATAAAGCTGAAAATCCCCCTAATTTGCCCGGATATTTGTTTGTCAGTACAAGAAAGGCTATGTAACTATAAAAAGCAGAGCTTTGAAATTTACAGAATATTTAGTTATTGTCCCCCAAGCAGAACAGCGGCGATGTGCGTCGTAGGTCGCAGATTTTTTTTTCAAAAGTCTGCAGGCTAATTTTTGCAGTTTATCATACAATTTTTTTTTCATATCTGCACTATTTAAAAAAAATTCTGCAGATTTTTTTAAAGTTAGATAATTATTTTTCTTTCATTTAAGAAAGTCAAGGGGTTAGGGGAGAAGTCCCGGTAATAGAAAGTCGCAAACGCGATAAGTTACACAAATCTCTGCGAAGGTTCCTTTGTTATCGATTCTCTTTTATCAACTCCATGGTACATTTCAGTACCTGCTCTTTGACAAGATACATTACTAGAAAATAATTAGCAGAACCTTCTTTGAGAAAGAAATTTGCACTAAACGAAAACAGCTTTTTATACACCTACCACGGCAGATTTCCGACTTTTGCAATAATTTTTTTCTCTTTTGGATTTAGAGCTCAATTTTTTTTTATTTTAATAGATCATTGTTTTTTCTTTACTCATTCTTATTTCAACTATTTGATAGTCAACAGGTAATCAATGATACAAGTTTTTCAAAAATCGGAAAATTGACACAGCGATTACCCTGATTTTGGTGACTAAAAATGCATTTCTTTTGCAGATTTATTAATTTTTGTCTAGCTTTAACATGGTTTTGTTAAGAATGTGATTATTTTCAGCTAACCACAGTCGCCGATTTTATCTGAAATTGGCGTTTTAGCCCGGTGGCTTTTCCGATTTTCAAGACAGAAAACTTGTTTCAGTACATGCTTAAAGCCAGTTTTCTCGTTTTTGAAAGGCATTTCTTTAGTTTTAATTTATTTTAATATTTTTTTTACTAATGCAAAGCAATTAGTTATACCAAGTTTGTCAAAAATCGGACTTCGCTAATTTCTCCATCTTTATAAATTGGAATATTCCTGAGGGTATTGTGTGAATTCTAGTATTTTAAAATAAACTTATATATACTGCAAAATATTTGATTTTTTAAGTCACGATTCTTTTACATGTAAAATGACAGTTTGAACATTGGGTCATTCCACGTCAGTTTAATGGGACCATGGTACCCGCTTCTTCAGATTTTTTTAAAAAACTTGGTGTAAACCCTTTCCTTGTGGATCAAAGTAAATGTCCGAAATGTTTTTGCTGTATCTCAATTAGTTTTTATTTTACAGTAATTCGAAATTTCATCTCACCTTGCTCTCGTTTGTATTTTGAAATAAGATGCATATATCTAAAGATAAAATTCTTTTTCCAGAACTATTCATTGGGTCTCCAGGAAATTTTTTTGGGAAATCAATAAAAGCATATTGATGTAATAAAAAAAAATTCATTCTCTAAAATCTATATAAATTTTTTTTAAAGAGGCAAGTATTTGATTTTTTGTAGAAAAACTGTTAGTTTAACATTTTCCATTAGATTCCATTCACTATGCGATTTTTCAATGAAAAGTAAAGCATGATTTATCAGACTTGTATGTTATGAAACTTATGGGCAAAATCACAGCAAAGTAAACTTTTTCTCAAAATTACAGTAGATACATGAACGATGCCTCATTTTAAAGGTGACAGTTAGGAGATTTTAAATATGTGTGCAATGCTTATATAGTTTTTGGTTCACAGGTTCATGTTTAGACTTGTGTCACTCACTTAGAAAATTGCAGTGTATATCTGATACCGATTAGACTATAAAAGTGACAGGGATAATATCAAACTATTTTCTTCTTTTAGCATGGTTTGTTTGCATAATAGTTAGGGATACTAATTTTGATATTAGGAATTTTTGTAACTTGTTTAGTACAGTTAAAAATGCTGGTGATTTTTTTTTTTTTTTTTTAGCTTTTATTGGTACGTCTTACTATTTTTGGCTTATATTGATGCTGCAACTTTACTTTTGAACTGAAAAACTGGAAACTTTCGGTTTACTTTTTGTTTGACTTTATAGTAACATTATATTTAAAAAGAAACCATGCATTTTCATAAAGTCAATTTTTTCTCGATAAAACCCATTTAAAAGTGTTAATATTATCTTCTGATAGAAATAAACGTATATTTTTATAAGTTCATCACATATTTTATTACAAAACATAAAACAAATTCATTTTAAAGATAGGACAAAATCAAAACAACAGATACTTTTTGCAAGAATAATAAAAATGTACAAATATTTTTACTCCTTATTTATTAATTGTAGGCAAACATTTTGGGATGTTTAAAAAGCACAAAATTAAAACCAGCTACTCCTGACAAATTAACCACCTTCAGGCAAACTATTCTATTTATATTATTATAAGAATAATGCTGTTTTACTTTCTTGATTTTGTATAGCTTGTACCCTATGATATCTAGTCCCATTGGCTGTATTAAATATGCCCTCAACATCACAATTTAATAAATTTAAATAGTTTAATAAGGTCTCCTCTACTCCTCTCCTTGAGTGTATACATGTTTAAAGATCAAGTCGGTGTATATTTTTAATTCCTGAAGTAGGGGCATTCCATGTCAAATCAACACACTTTTAATGAAAATTTGACCTCACCATCTCGGATTTTGATCAAATTTGGCACATGGGTAACCTCCATATAGACTAAGCAAAATTCAAAATTTTATTCAAATATATCAACCCGTTTAGAAAATACAGCTATGCAAAGTTTACCAAAAACCGCAAGACTTGCATATGTTTAACTTGCCATAGCAGCTTTCCTAATTATGCCAGAAAGGTGGGTGAGGTATCATTTTTCAGCATTTTTTATGGCCGTTCTTATGATATGCAACACAATAGTGGTTTGAAGAGGGAAAATATTAATTTTTTTAATGAAAATTTAAATTAAAAAAAAGCGTATTTTTAAAAAAAATTTAATTGGATTTTAAAATTGGCTTTTCCAAATATAAGACTCTAGCATTGTATTTTAGCAGGATCCAAGTGGTATACACTCTGTGTGTATGTATGTACACTACATTTAAATGTAAAACTGATGATTGAAAATGGGAGTACTGACAAATGAGGAATTAAAAATCTACAAACATTGCCTATCAAAAATTATATGCAATCCGTTAATAATAGATTGCTGTATGGGTAATTCCACATCTTGTTCAGGTGATACTGCAATACGGACCATCCTTGAAACGTCATTTGAAGAAAACATAATACAAAAGATCACATTTCGGCAGTGGATTTCAATCGACTGTTGCAATTTAGAGACTCTTCAGAAATCATCAGAAGATTTTATAGATTTACTTTGCAACAAACTGTTACTTTTAGTTAGACATGACTTTATTTTAAAACAGACATCTTTCATGAACCACATAAAGGAAAATTTAAAAGAATCTGAATTTGCAGTGACCCTCAACTTTTCAGAAAACTATAGTATGGTTGTTCAAGATGAGTCCCAGTGTTACCTCTGGGATAGTGGACAAGCCACAATTCACCCTTTTGTGATATATTATAAAGGAAAAACAAAAGTTGAACGTTTAAGTTATGTTGCAATTTCTGATTGCCTAGAACACAACACAGTAGTAGTTTACACCTTTCAAATAAAACTTATTTCCTTTTTGATTGCAAAGTTTGAAAAAATTCACCATGAGATATTTTACTTTTCTGATGAGTGTACTGCACAATATAAAAATTTCTCATAACTTGTGTTTTCACAAGCAAGACTTCAATATTGAGGCCAAATGACATTTTTCAGCAACATCACATGGAAAAGGGCCTAGAGATGGAGTTGGTGTTTAAAAAATCAGCAGCTAGAGCTGGATTGTAGGGACCCAACGAAAACTAATCTTAAGCACTCTCCAGCTTTATGAATGAGCAGTAGAAAATATTTCTGCTAATAACATCACTTTTACGACACAGGAGGATTAAGTACAGTCAGAAACATTCTTAAATGATCGGTTTAACCAGGCAATTACCATCCAAGGGACTTAAGGATATCATGACTTTATACCTATTGACTTAAACACATCGAAATTAATCGTGAGAACATTTTCTGAAGCTACACAAAGATCACCATAGAAACTTAAATTAATAGACGTTAACAGCTATATCACTGTTGTATATGACAAGAACTGGTGGCTAGCTTATGTTCGTGAGAGAAATGTAGAACTTGATGAATTAAAAGTAACATTTCTTTATCCAGCTGGACCATTCCAATCATTTTCATATACACGAAAGCCAAATGTGTTTTGCATGCCTCTGACAGATTATGTAGGGTCAGGTGGGGGAAAGTGGTCATAAAAACAGGCATTTTTAACTTTGCAGGAATATAAATATGAGAAATTTTCTAAATATTATTGTTTTGGATTTTATTTTACATTACATTGTTCTAGAGTACATTAGAATACACTTTAAAAATATGTTTTGAGAGTAACACCTTTTAATTACATCTTTTTTTTGTCATGTTTTTATGACCACTTTACCCCATGGGTGGGGTAAAGTGGTCAGTGTGTGGGGTAAAGTGGTCATATTGAAGAAATATGACATAAAAAGGAAATTATAAGTAAACAGTGCCATTTTATTACTTAAAAATATTTTACACAACTTCTATATTTGTGAACTATTATTTAAATTTTAAATTTAAATAATATTATTATTAAATTATAAATTTATAGTGTTCTCTACGGTAAAAAGTTTTTTTTTTTTTAAATATATTTTAATAACTTCCGACTCTGTTTTTCAATGTCGTTATATTCTGAAAATGTGTAATTGTCACCAATTTAGGATTTTTCTAGATATTTCATGAAGTGTCCCATTAATTATTATCTCAATCTTGTCCAATAAACTGTTTAATTGATTTCTTCCCTTAATATTTTACTAACATCCCACAAATATGATTTGTCAAATTTGTATATCTGTGGCACAAATTGGCTCAAAAGAATTTGTTGACTTGATAAATTTCTGTTTTTTTAGCTTTTTTTTTGCATCCCTTGTTTTTTTTGTAGACAAAGTGCAACTGTTTCTTCTGTTTTCATCTTTAGAGTTATGTATAGCCATTCTATGTACAATTGACACTGGTGGAGGTATTGTTGTCAGTATTAGCTTAAAGTCCTGCAGTGGATATGTACTTGTTGTATTAGCCATATTTGACACTTTTGTACTTTTAAAATTTAAATTGCATATATCAGATGTTGATGATTCTGAATTCTGATGAATATCTATTTGTTGATCTGGTGAAGTCAATGGGCAATTCTGTAATTTCGGTACGGACATTGTTATGTTTGGTCAATTTGTTTGTTGACAGTTTTCACAAATTCTGTGGTAATCGGGTCTTGGTGGTCTTATCAACCAATGGACTTTTTCTGCTATTAGGATATTTAAGATACATTTGGATTAAATTTGATATAATAGAACAATCGAATAAATGCCCAACATGGGCAATGAATCTGAAGCTTTTAATGATGCAAGATTCTTCTTCGAAGCCATGATTCTCATTAGGACCATTATGCCTGGCCCATCTTCTTAAAGTCGGGTAATTTCTGAGCTACAGCATAAATGGATATGCCCTTTTTAACCAGCATAGCTAACTGGCCTTGCCACTATAGCTAATTAGCCTTGCCAGTATAACTAATTGAAGACTGGCATCAGAGTAATTTGGTACAATCTTCCTAACATATTTTCTCGGCATGTTTATTACGTAAAAAAAAGGGAAAAGAATAAGACAATAAAAATTATTTTATTATACAAGTTTATCCAAATTTTAATCACTGAATATTAGGTCTTAATAAAGTCATTCCAAGCAATGTAAAAGTTAAGCCTAATGCTGTTTACTTTATCTTATGTTATAAACTATGATAAATTAATATATGCTTTATTATTCTAAATTAATATTTAATAATCAATCATTAAATATTAGGCCTAAATAAACTCATTGTTACCATGAATACGTTAAACTTAGTCATATGACCACTTTACCCCATGTTACTAAAAACACTATAAAATAAAAAAATTAATAAACACAACTTGCCTATCAATGGAAATGTGTTCTTGAGATATGTTTGAAGCCTCCTGTATAACTAATATATTAAGATTTTGATTAAACAAAATGTAGGAGAGAAGTTCATTAGAGAATCAAAAGATTGTACTGAAACGTACAAAAATAAAATGGCTATTTATTGGCATTCAATGTGTTGCTAAAATTATAATTTTGTGTGAAAAACATTGCTCCTCTTCACTGAAAACTAAAACAAAAATATGTAAAACCTTTACGATAAAAATAAAAAATAGGGAGGAAAAACTACAACATTTATTAGAGTATGACCACTTTACCCCACCTGACCCTATAGTAAATCCTGTACACTGGAAGAATTTATGTTTTATCTGAAAATGACACTTTAAAAACAAATGAAGCATTAATCAACTACAATTGAACAATACAATATCAAGTATGTCTGAGTTATATTCCTTATTTCAAATTTTTTTTTAAAAAATTCATGTGTTATGCTTTCTGTTGCTATTTATTTATAATATGGTCAGAATTTTGATGAAAACTGCTTTAGTTTTCAATTATTTTACCTATGAACCCTTTATCTGCCCACTCTGAAACTTTGCATATAATTTAACATTTGTATAAACTATTTTCTAAATTTTTTTGAAATTTTTAAAAAATATGCTTTTTTCAAAATTTTAAATTTAAATTTTCATATTTTTCCTCTTCAAACTATCATTTTGTTGCATATCATAAGAAAGGCCATAAAAAATGCTGAAAAATTACACCTCACCCACCTTTTTAGCATAATTAGAAAAGCTGCTATGGCAAGTTAAACATATGCAAGTATTGCGATTTTTGGTGTTTTTTTAAACTTTGCGTAGCTGTATTTTCCAAACTGGTTGATATATTTGAATAAAATTTTGTATTTTTCTTAGTCTATATGGGGGCTAACTCCGAGATGGTGAGGTCAAATGGGTGTGTTGATTTGAAATGGGACCCAGTACCCTGAACCAATTTCTTAGCCCTATGTTGAACCTGTTCTAACAAATCAATATCTTTTTTATCACTAGTGTTAATTTCAGGACCTTGTAGATAGTAAGTAGCATATGAAATTTTTAAAAATTGACCCGCTTTGCCCCCCCCCCCCCCTCCCACCTAAATATGGAAAATCAACCTTATTATTTGGGGATTTATTGAATCATCATTTCTAGTGCCAAAACAAGGTTATTTTCAAATTTTTGTGAATGTACACCATTTGTCAATGAAAAACCTATTTTACCTATACTAATGTTACCATTATGCCATTAACACTGCCCATGACTGCTAAACATACTAATTTGGCTATCCAGCCCCTATTTAAGGTGCTGATGTAGATTCACAAACATTCCAAAAGAAGTGATAATGAGGTAATGATCAGACCATTAGTAAGGTGATCTCGATCACTTTCCACGGAGAATATTATCCTCCACATGTGAAATAAGTCGTCAAATAGACCATGAAGAGAGCAATGCAGGTGACCCATTGTTACCAAGCACTTATGTTTCCCCCAAAGAGGCCAAAGCGAACAAAATCTGAAAGTAGAAGACCTAAAAAATCAAAGATAAAAGTCCGAAATTGGAACAAAAATGAGAAATTAGTTGGGAGTAAAATTCGTGAATTTACTACTCTGTACAAACCAACTGCCGTGTATTTATGTCGCAAAAGTGTAAAATCACCATTACAAAATATGTAGTGAAAAATGCATCCATATAAGTCAGACCAACAGTTTGGTCGAGGCAAAAATTGTAGAGGTAGGCCAGCCTACAGATGCGAGAAATGTCAGGTTCCTATACATATCGAACGTTACTAGACATCATTTCACAGCTTATTATAATTCCAATTTTAATTTACCAAGGAAATTTGATAAATTATCTTTATTTTGTTTTATTTATAAATTTTTAACAATAAAATAAAATTTTAATTTGTATTCCTTTCAATAGAAAATATTGTTAATATAAAGAGTTTTTGTTAAGTTAAACTATTTAAAAAATGGTTATGTGTTTGTTCATAAAGTATGTTAAATATTTAAATAATTGGCACTTTTATTTAAGTGATGAATACTTATGATCGAGCAATGATTAAGCAGCGCATGAAAAAAAAATGTGGAATAACAAAGTGATACTATTGCCGAGATTCTTCCTTTAATCATTGCTGTTATTCTTGCTCATGAAAGGTATACCAATAGTTATATAATAAATTAAATTGCAGACAAATCTTATTCACTAAACTCTTGTCGCAGACTGTTAAAAAAAGTTCTGCTACTGGGCTTATTGTGAAAAATAAAAATTTTAACGTGACTATTTTCAAGTCTCTATTCATTCGAAAGTTATAAAAAAAAAATTTAGTGCATCCAAGCAAAGTCTCATGAAGTGAAAACAGTAATATAAGTTAAAATCAGCCAAAAAAAATTAAAATATATATAAAAATGAAATTCGAATGCTGGACTTTACAATAAATACTCAGTAACTACAAAACGTAGCTTTATGGAATTTGCAGATTATTTTGCTTAAAAAATTAAGAATTTAATGTGATAATTTTAATGTTTGTACGATGTTTCATTCAAGTATTATAACTATTTTAATGTATGCCATTCACTTAACATGGATGAAAATATTGTTTGAAATTTTAAAGAATTTTTTTCCATTATAGACACTATGCAAATGACTTAAAATGTTTTATTTAATTTAATAATTATTGAAAAACATCTGCACATTGGGCTTTCTGATACTATACATATTCTTACAAAAAAACAACAACTAGAATTTTACTTTAGGGAAATGATTTAGAATTGTTTTAATATTATAATTATTTTGTGTGTTTTGTTTTGCTTATATGCAGGTTAATTTTAACTATATTTGATTACCATATATCAAACTTTTAGATTAATACTTTCCTAAAATGCGAGTAATTTGTGTATGAACATACATTTTATTTATTAATTTAAAAGTGTTTATGCAAGTATTATTTTTTTAATTTCCTGTAGCCAATCACTCTTCAGTAGCCTCAGTGTGGTATAAGATGTACAGGTTTTTGTTTACATTTTCTTTTCATTGAAAAATAGCCTAATGAGTAAATGAGAGAAACTACAGTACAAACAGCAGTTATGTTCTTACAATGAGTTTTATGTATAAAAAAATTAAATTTTGAAGGACACTGTTTTTAATAATTTAAATTTAATAAAGAACGTTTTTCTAAAAAAAAAAAAAAATTCTTGCTATTTCTAATTGTTTCTGAAATTTTATATTAATTTTAGGGAATTAAATATTTTTTTTATAACATCAATATGCTTTTATTGATTTTCAAAAAAAAAAATCATAGAGATCCAATGAATAGTTCTGGAGAAAGAATTTTATATCTAGATATATGTGCCTCATTTTGAAAATCTTAAACATGTAAGATGAGCTGAGATTTTGAATGGCTGTAATACGAACACTATTTGAGATACAGCAAAATAATTTTGGATATATAGTTATCTACAAAGAAAGAGTTTACACTAAGTTTTAAAAAAATCGGACGTGGTAAGTGCCATGGACTCCTTGAATTGAGAAAACAAATTTCTTGTAATTAAGTTTTATTTAAAGGGACTTTAAAATTGTTATTTAAAAATTATTTAAATATTTTATGAATGTTATCAGAATAACAAATGATTATATAAAAATTTCAGTATTATAATTATATTGCTAAATAAAAATGTATTTAAAAAAAAAAAAAAAATGTCAAGATGTGTGATATTTCAAGATGGCCGACAAAAGTGAAATTTTTTACTATAAAGGGAAAAATAGTCATCAATTTTATACTTTATTATGATAAAACATGCTCTTACAATTATTTTCATGTATAAAAAATTAAAATTGCGGAGCACCCTCTTTTTGATAATTTAGATTTAATAAAGTAAGTTTTTCTACAAAAAAACTCAAATACTTGCCTCTTGAAAAAATTTTCTTGAAATTTTTTATTGATTTTGGGGAATGAAATATTTTTTTATAACATCAATATGCTTTTATTGATTTGCCAAAAAAATTTAATAGAGATCTAATGAATAGTTCTGGAGAAAGAATTTTATCTCTAGATATATGCGACTCATTTTGAAAATCTGAAACGTGCAAGATGAGCTGAAATTTTGAAAGGCTGTAAAATAAAAACTATTTAAGATACAGGAAAAAAATTTCGGACATTTACTTTGACCCACAAGGAAAGGCAACTCTCGCTATCTCGAACTCGAAGGGAAGGGTATAAAAATTCGAGATATCGAAAATTCGAGTTATCGAAAATCCTATAAAATGCATTTTCGTAAAAATAAATACAAGTATACTTACCCTACTTTATTTAAAATATCTATCCAAAATTGTTTGGTGAGTATTTCTATTTATTTCGGAATCCATTATATTTTCCAAATGCACAATTCCTTGAAATGTCGCTGTTTTTATTTCCGGCCACGAAGGGTATAAAAATTCGAGATATCGAAAATTCGAGTAATCGAAAATCCTATAAAATACATTTTCGTAAAAATAAATACAAGTATACTTACCCTACTTTATTTAAAATATCTATCCAAAATTGTTTGGTGAGTATTTCTATTTATTTCGGAATCCATTATATTTTCCAAATGCACAATTCCTTGAAATGTCGCTGTTTTTATTTCCAGCCACGTTCACTGAATGCACGCATAGTTTTTATGGAAGATAGAGCCTCTTTCAAAGTTATCTTTAGAGGAGGTTCGTATTCTTTTTCGAAAGCGATCTCTCATCAAAAGCTGCTATAGAGAGTGTATTACATTTTTATTTTGTCGCCATTATTTGCAGCGACAAATCTACACCACGACAATTGCATATTTGCTAAAGTTTCTTCAAAATCCGTAGTTTTGAGAGGAAAACCAAAGTTTGAGTTGTGTGGAAACTTCTAGTTATCGAAAACAAGGAAGAAAAACTTCGAATTAACGAGATAAAATTACATTAAATAAGTAATGAAGGTGCAGGGAAATCGATTTTTTTCGAGATATCAAAAAATTCGAGTTATCGAGAGTCTACTGTAGTAATTAAACATGTTCTCTGGAAGCATATAATGTAAAATTTTTTTTATATTTTCAAATTTTTTCTTTTGTAGATAATTTTAAATGTTTTATATGTTTCCTATTACAATCTTCAATAAATCACATATTCATTAGTTCAATTGTTAGAACATCTCACATGTTGCTTACAATTCAAGGTCCAACACACTTTGCTTCTGGGAACGTCCATTGTTACTCTTGTGACGGTCAGAGAAAATTTTCATAAAAACGTAAATTTTTTACAATACTAAACATATTTAGGATAAAATTCAAAATTACTATTTAAAAGTTCATGTCATTCCGCTTCATAAAACATATTTAATATGTAATTTATAGGGATGAACCGGATAGTGGTTTTGCCGGATACCGATATAGAATATCCGGCGCACATTACAAACCGGATATCGGATATCCGAACTGGATTTTGCCGGATATCCGGCAGTTTATTTTTTATGAAAATAAATTCTCATACACACTAGGTCAAAAATTGAAAAATATTTTTTTATTCTGTAATATTTTCCAATTCTTTATCTTTAAAGTGATACCAAAATTGAATAAACATTAAAAAAACTTTTTTATTTACAAAGGGTTATTTTAGGGTGCTGCAATGGTCGTATGTTTTGTACATTTTACACTTAATTTCTGAATAATTGTAATTTTACCATATGCCCTTTCATTTCAAACATGAAAACTCAAGTTTGCTTAAACTTTTGAGAAATTTATTTTTAAATTCAACTTTATATTAGTTGTGAGATGTAATGACCCTCCACCATAACGATTCGTTAAAAATATAATTTTAAAGTTAAAAATTTGAAAAAAGTAGGTTTTTTAAAGTCTTTATTGGTTAAAGGGAGAATCTGCACACTGTGAATACATTGGTAAATTTTCAGGAAAATACTTAAAGCGAGAAAAAAGAAAATTGATCGCAACAAAAAAAATCGTCAATGTTTTATTCATCCGGATATTCGGCTTAGAAAATCGGATATCCGGCACTTTACTTCCGGATATCGGATAGTTACCGGATATCCGTTTCATCCCTAGTAATTTAGTATATTTTTGTTGTCTAGGAAATAAATCAAACTTTTGTTACTCTTGTGACCACTGGAAAGGGCAAAATACAAAAAGTGTTTTTAAGGTAGAATTCCTGTGAATTATATGAGAATACAAAACTCAAATATACAAATATAATAGAGCAATTATATCTCTTAAAAAGGGAAAAACTTTTGAATCTCTTAGACAAAATCTGAATTAATGGCATTGTTTAAAGTAAAAGGCTAAGCGTTACTCTTGTGACATTTTGTCCACAATTGAATTTCTGCTTAAAAACCTCAAAAAATCATTAATATATGAGCTAATTCTCAATTTTTTTAATATACAACAGTTTTAAACATTGATAGGAGTCTAAAATAGCTTAAAAGGGTATAGAATTATTATATTAAAAAATAGTTTACTAAAAAAATATTTTACAAATATAAGAGCAACAAAATTAGCCACAATTTGGTTTCTTTTGTATCAAATAGCATGATCATAAGGTTCAAACTTTTGAATTCTTTTTACTTTTGTGTGTATTAAAGCACCTTATTTGATATTCATCAAATACTGTTAGAATTAACGGACCACAACATAGTTTACATTACCTACTGGTTATATTGCAATTTCACGGCTCCTTTGCGTTCTGTTACTGAGCAGAATTGCTCTTCGCCTTCATCATCGGTTTCACTTGCAGTTTCCTTTATAAAATATGAACTCTTTGTAGGAGTGTTATGGTCAATGGTAGATAGTGGCATTTTTGGTAGCTTCGACAAAGTGTTTTTGTGGGCCCTTCACTATACAATTTCTCCAAGAGTAATACGCAAATTAATTCTTTGGCTATGAGTTCTTCATTTGGTACATTAAGTATGTTTACCTTTGTTGCACCATGTACAAGTTCTGCAAAATCAGCAGCTTTTTGTATAATTGCTTTTTACCATGCACTTCATTTCATAGACATCACTTAAAAAAAGAAAAACAGCACCAATTCCATCTACAGCACTCGTATCATAAGATGTTGAAAAAAAAATTCCCATGAAAACTGTTAATATATAAGTGCTGACATGTTTACAAAATTATATTTTTGTTTAAATTGGCCTGTGCAACCATCAGAAAAAACTGGATACACTTTTGACTGATACATTTTCTTGGAGATGCTGCATTAAAATATTGTGCAAACACATTTACAGAAAATCTGTCTTGTATTATATAATAGTCGTTCTATGATATCTTTTCAAAATGCATTTAAAAAAAAGTATCAAAGCACCAGCGACATAACAAAATTGAAACAACAAATTTCTCAACTTAACGATTCGAAATTCCCAACTCAACAGTGCTGAAAATTCCCAGTTCCAACTTATCAGCATTTTTCATCTTTTTTTATATACATTTTAGGTAATATTAAACAGTTCTCTCACAAGCATTGATTTGTTGCACCCATATTCCAATGCAATGTACGTTCTGAGGTCTAATTTAAATGTAATGATACAAGTTAGGCCATTTCTAATCTGCCCTAGCTTTCATTTGCTAATAATATTTTTCTTCAGGCATAAATTTTCTTAAATTGAGGATTTTTAGAAGTAGAAATTCCCAACTTTCAGGGTTTCCAGATTAGAGTGGGGCCGCGCTCCCCCGGTGCAACGGGCCTGCACAGCACTCTAAATCAATAAATCTTTAGGAATGGAGAAAATATATCTGCAACTGTCCTATGAATTACTTTGAAAGTTTTTATGAAAACCACAAATACACACATTCTGAGGACCTGCTGTCATAATTGTTCTGTAATTTTAAAGTAAATAAAAAATTAAGTTTATTCATTTTAAAAACATGAATGAATGCAATTTAATTTGTTTTAAATTAATTATTAAGATAATTAATTATGGAAAAACTACTCAAGAACTTATTCTTAAAAAGGGCAAAGCAAAATAAACTTATAATATTGTTTTTGTTTTGGTCTGAAGACAACCTATTTGATTTACTTGCCAGAAATGTTATGTGTTACTCTTGTGACACAGTCATTTGTTACTCTTGTGACAACACAACAGAGGATGTTCTATGCATGACACACAAAAAATAAATGGTAAAATATGTCTTATTCCACCAAATCAGAGATTAAAAGGTTTCAAGTAAAAATGTTAAGTTCAAATAATCAAGTAAAAATGTTTAAGTAAAAATTAAATGCAAATTATTAAGATGCGGAACCCGGCTAATTAGTAAAAGTAGGCGCGCTATTCCTTCGTAGCTCTTTTGCGCGCCAATATGTACGATCAGATGTTATTATTCTCTCCTGCTGCCAGATTTTTAAATAGAAATTACATGCTTGAAAACTAAAATTAAAAATTCGCAAAATTATTTTAAATGTTATTTTGACCATTAAAAATAAATCTCTTCCAAATAATTTACAAATTACCTAAATTTAGAGTTGATTAGGTAATATGATTTGTTTTTAATACTGGCTACCGGTCAAGCCTTACTCTCCAACCCCTGCTCCCCCTCACAATCCCCCCCCCTTTAAAAAAAACAATACTCGCCTTAGCATCCCAGGTGTTCAACACACCCCTTGCCCTTGGGTAAATTACTTAAAGACTTACTTCAGCTGTTTTGTGACATCCCCAACCCATCAGGAAATAACATTGGGGAGGGGCGGTTTGGTAGAGTGAGGCATTTTGCGAAAACAAGTCGCCACTAACACCTGGCCAAACTTTTTTAACAGTGTAGATTTAAAATGTTTGCTTGTACTTGCCATTGCGGAATTTGTTTAATAAGAATTTTAACAAATTGTAAGCCGAAATATTACATTTTCAGCGCAAAATGATAATGTTACAGATAAATTGATTCTTTTTTTATGAATTTTTTTTTTAAAATCAACTTCACGAGATATCAGTATAGAAACACTATGTTAAATTTTTAGAGTGATCCTATATCATTATAACTGCGATAACTCCTGATAGCATTATAACTCCGTGCCAAATAGTTTAATTAATATGCATTTGGTCTCGTTCAAAAGGAAACTAAGTTTAATTTTACTTTTATATAAAGAACATATAATGTAGACCATTTACATAAATAAGTTATATCAGTGGTTCCCAAAACGTGGTCTGCTAATCTGCGGACCCTCAGGAGTCCGCGGGGTCACAATGAAAAAATGGTTAAAATGATTAAAAGCAACTCGCAGAGAAAGCTTTTAGGTACTTGATCCCTTTTTGCACAACTTGTAGATATGAACAAGCCTTTTAGACCTACTACTGTTACATGAAAAACATATATTGTAACACACTAAACAGTCAAAATTAATTTAAGAGTGAAAATATAAATTTTGCACCCAAACTTGGACGAGATTATGAACTAAAAAGAAAGATGTTCCTCGCCTATACAGTTTGGAAATCGGTTCAGTAACTAACTTCAATGATTATAGTTACTTAAGTTATTACAATGTTTTCATAAGTTTAAATGAGTGTTAAATGTACAAGGGACTAACAATAATTAAACTCCTGATATTGTAGCGTTATCTTTTCTATGTAATTGTTGGGTAAATTTGAACCCATATTCTTAGTAAAAGCTGTGTAAAATTAAACGAAATTATAAAATTAATTTCTGAATTTTTTCTTTCCATCATTTTCATGTTCAAACAAAATTGGAAACGTATACATGCTCAGAAAACGGAGGAATTTCATGACGATATATAAAAATAAAAAAGAGTCTGCGATCCCCTATTTTAATTTAAGATATGGGTCCGTGGCTAATGCTAATTGGGAACCGCCGAGTTATATAATAAACATTCTACGCAAATGAAATGTAGCCGTATCAAACATTTGTAGTTTACTGTCAACTACATTTGTTGCTGTTAAAAAAAACCATTGAAACACTTTTTGCTTTTCAAAAATCTGAAGAACTTATAATAAGTTCGATATATGGGAACGTCCACCAAAAATGAAACTTTTTACTGAAATTAAAATTTTAACCAAACTAAAAGTGTGGTATATCAATTTAATCCTAGAAAGTTGCTGGATATGAATTTGTAAGGTATTATTTCATAAGAATAATAGTCTGCAGTGAAATTGTTCTGAAAGTTGACTTATTTCTTCACTTTTATAGGGGCCAAAAATGTCACTTCGTAATAGTATATTATTTTCTTAATTTTGTTCATTAATTGAAATCATTATATATACAAATTCATAATCCATTTACATATTTATCATATATATATAGTTGAAATATTTTAGATTAGCTTTTGAATAAAATTTTAACTCTATTTAATAGTGATGTTTAATTGTCACAAAAGTAACAAAAAACATATAAAGTTTCAAATTTGTAAAAACTACTTAACATTTTTACTTGAAACCTTTTAATCTCTGATTTGGTGGAATAAGACATATTTTACACCATTTATTTTTTGTGTGTCATGCATAGAACAGCCTCTGTTGTGTTGTCACAAGAGTAACAAATGACTGTCACAAGAGTAACACATAACATTTCTGGCAAGTAAATCAAATAGGTTGTCTTCAGACCAAAACAAAAACAATATTATAAGTTTATTTAGCTTTGCCCTTTTTAAGAATAAGTTCTTGAGTAGTTTTTCCATAATTAATTATATTAATAATTAATTACATAATTAATTTAAAACAAATTAAATTGCATTCATTCATGTTTTTAAAATGAATAAACTTAATTTTTTATTTACTTTAAAATTACAGAACAATTATGACAGCAGGTCCTCAGAATGTGTGTATTTGTGGTTTTCATAAAAACTTTCAAAGTGATTCATAGGACAATTGCAAATTTATTTTCTCCATTCATAAAGATTTATTGATTTAGCATGTTGTGCAGGCCCGTCGCACCGGGGGGGAGAACGACCCAACTATAATCTGGAAACCCTGAAAGTTGGGAATTTCTACTTCTAAAAATCCCCAATTTGAGAAAATTTATGCCTGAAGAAAAATATTATTAGCAAATGAAAGCTAGGGCAGATTAGAAATGGCCTAACTTGTATCATTACATTTAAATTAGACCTCAGAACGTACATTGCATTGGAATATGGGTGCAACAAATCAATGCTTGTGAGAGAACTGTTTAATATTACCTAAAATGTATATAAAAAAAGATGAAAAATGCTGATAAGTTGGAACTGGGAATTTTCAGCACTGTTAAGTTGGGAATTTCGAATCGTCAAGTTGGGAAATTTGTTGTTTCAAGCCTGTTGTTTAAATTTTGTTATGTCGCTGATGCTTTGATACTTTACTTGAATGTCAGTAGACATTTAGAATGTGCATTTTGAAAAGATATCATAGAACAACTATTATATAATACAATACAGATTTTCTGTAAATGTGTTTGCACAATTTTTTAATGCAGCATCTCCAAGTAAATACATGGGTCAAAAGTGTATCCAGTTTTTTTTTTATGATTGCACAGGCCAATTTAAACAAAAATATAATTTTGTAAACATGTCAGCACTTAAATATTAACAGTTTTCATGGACATTTTTTTCAACAGCTTATAATACGAGTGCTGTAGTGCGGTGCTGTTTTTCTTTTTTTAAGTGATGTCTATGGAATGAAGTGCATGTTAAAAAGCAATTATACAAAAAGCTGCTGATTTTGCAGAACTTGTTCATGGTGCAACAAAGGTAAACATACTTTATGTACCAAATGAAGAAATCATAGCCAAAGAATTCATTTGCGTATTACTCTTGGAGAAATTGTATAGTGAAGGGCACCACAAAAACACACTTTGTCGAAGCTACCAAAAAATACCACTATCTACCATTGACCATAACACATGATAATTCCTACAAATAGTTCATATTTTATAAGAAAACAACATTAAAACTGCAAGTGAAACTGATGATGAAGACGAAGAGCAATTCTGCTCAGTAGCTGAACGCAAAGGAGTCGAGAAATTGCAATATAACCAGTAGGCGAATGTAAACTATGTTGTGGTCCGTTAATTCTAACAGTATATGATGAATATCAAATAAGGTGCTTTAATACACACAAAAGTAAAAAGAATTCAAAAGTTTAAACCTTATGATCATGCTATTTGATACAAAAGAAACCAAATTGTGGCTAATTTTGTTGCTCTTATATTTGTAAACTATTTTTTTAGTAAACTATTTTTTAATATAATAATTCTATACTTTTTTAAGCTATTTTAGACTCCTATCAATGTTTAAAAACTGTTGTATATAAAAAAAATCAAGAATTAGCTCATATATTAATGATTTTTTTGAGGTTTTAAAGCAGAAATGCAATTGTGGACAAAATGTCACAAGAGTAATGCTTAGCCTTTTACTTAAAACAATGCTATTAATTCAGATTTTGTCAAAGAGATTCAAAAGTT